>LR737392.1:2790021-3450385 GCA_902655005.2 Marronus borbonicus
ATAATAATAATAATAATAATAATAATAATAATAATAATAATAATAATAATGTTTATTCGTCCAACAGCGAAAGCCAATTACAGGACAACTTAATACAAAAGGAAAAATACATGTGCTAGTTCTAGTTGCTACAAAGAATAAACAAACGAGCAAAATAGCAATACAAGAATACAAAAACCTTAGTACTAACAAACATAAATAACTTACAGTTCCAAGTAATTGGAATAGTAGACATTAAAGTTCTTTGTCATAACATAAATTGGAGACTTCATCATAATGTTCGTCCTAGCCCTTGGTGTATTAATTATAGCACCATATCTAGTACTATGCGTTGGGACATTAAAATTAACCGCAGCAAGCAAGGATGGAGAATCAATTTTGTTTTGTAGCAATTTAAGCATAAATGTGGCACTACATCGCTCACGGCGGTGAGATAAACTTTCAACATTATGATGATTTAACAAACTAATGTAATCTACATTTCTTTCAGGGTACACACCAGTGATCTTAAAAGACAAATATTTGAGAAATTTTCTCTGTATTCTTTCAACAGAAAGTTGTTGATTAATGTAGTAGGGAAACCATACCAGGGATGCATATTCCAGTTTACTACGTACAGTAGCATAATAAACAGTTTTAATTGCAGATATATTATAGAAAGACTTACATGATCGTATAAGAAAACCTAAAGATCTGGACGCTGACAAGCAAAGCGTTATTACATGTTGAGACTATAATGGACGAGAATAAAGAAGAACCTAATTCAGATCCAATATTTTCCAATTCTTCTACTAACATCTCGCGAAGCAATGAAAGAAAAATGTCAAGTAATACTACGTCGATGCGTTTTGTTCTGGATGACGTTCTTACTCACAAGTCATGTGTCACTAGTTGCCGACCATACCTTTGATTTTGAAATGCTTGGACAGTCTACCCATTTTTTGGAACTGATCCTCAGGGATTCTTATTTATTCCACAATTGGAAAGGCTTCCTTGTGAGGAATATATAATCGAGCGAGCTGCCATCTGCCATTTATTGTTCTACATTCACATAGGAAGACAGCATTTCTGTCCCAGTTGCCGATATACTCCTTCTAGGGCGCCTCTAATTAATTATGACGAAGATATGATACGAATAATACAAACATTCGACTTTTTTTCTATGAGAGGACGTTTCAGATGCTCCGAACAGAAGTTCTATTATAAACTCGAAAACCAGACCGATTACGATATCAGAAAAGCAGCCACGTTAAGACTTCCAAGAGGAAGATTGACAACGTTTCCAGATTTGGTGTTGCCAGTTGGAACCAGCGAAACTACGGAATTGGAAGATTGGGATGAAAATACTGAAGAAAAGAGGAATATAAAATTTTTTTCTTGTTTATAAATGAAAGAGAAATTTAACACAACTGGTATATGGTATATTCAGAAAAGGTATAAAAATTTCTCTTAACTTACTAGTAATATTGTATTTTCGTCGACCTACCACACCACGCATTTTGCCAACAATATCTTCAACATCAGCTTAGAAATATATATATAATAAATGTATAAATTTCATATTTTACCGTTACCAACGCATAAATATGGTAAAGTCCATTATATACTGCCCACGTGCACGTGCATAACAGAAGCACACAGTTTCACGATAAATCCCAAAGCGTCGCTACTAACGGGCCGACAGCAATGACACGTTAAATACTATTTCGCCATTAAATTTACGACGTCGGCAACAAGTGACACCGGGTAACAACAATAATAAATCATAATTTTAATTGTTTCTAATGTTTTACGATTATAACATGCTGACGTTTGCGGTTCATGAAAGATTAAGTACTTTTTGCGCGCTAGCCAATTGAAGGCATTGTAAATAACGATTCAGAAACTATTATTTCTGAAACCCATTTATTGCTAAATTGCACGAAAAATCAATTTAGTTACGAGTCTAGCATGTTTTAGGTCAATTTAACTCAATTTTAGGAGTTGTCCGAAGTACTAAAATATGTAAGGCGCACCACAAGATTAATTTGGGATGTAGGTTTAAGCTAAGCACTGTCAATAATTTTGACTGCAGTAAATCACATTCCCAATGAAATGCTCCCATTCCATTTTCCCTAAACGATTCACGTCCAATTTGGAAGCATAATGCATATATATTTTGCATCACGTATGGGATGGGACAGCGGTTACCAATTGTTTCCGCTTTGTCTAGCTCGTCTAGACTCTGCGACCGTATTCGATTTGTCACTAGCACAAAGAACAGGTCTAATGTGTGTGTTTTCCAGCCAGTCGGTTTTCTATAGCGGACTAAATCTGCTGTTACCGCAATGAATTGAAGCGCATTAGTCTCTTTCCTCGCGGTCTTCTCCACAGACACCCAAAATACACTTAACAATACTTCCTCTATCTCCCTCTTACAAACCATCATCTCTGTGCACATCTAGGATCGCTTAAGGTAAATATTCGTGCAGTGCTTTGCAAAACGATTTTCTTGTTCACGGAAAATTACATTCCTAACCGTTGTGACGCCATGGTAGAGTATTATTGCTTTGGATAAAAGAAATCTTATTCTTTGTTTCCACTTTGGGAAGACAAATTATCTACTAGAACTGCTGACTTTAAGATAAAGATAAATGCTCTAAATCTTTGTAAGTACCGTTACACGGTGAAGCTTTAAATCTTAGAGATACTTTGATTATTATTTCAATATTTTTTAACGCAATCTAGCATGGCCGTTACGTAATATTTTCCTTCAGTTTCTGCGCAAGTGGCAATGTCGACGGCCAATACTTCTTGATAAATATTTTTTTACGATTTAATTAAATGGAAGGGACAACAACTAAATATGGTATTATTTTCTTCTAGAGAACATGCCCCATAAGCACAGACGCAAGCATCAGACTATAACAACGCAAAGTTGGAAGAAACGGTGAAAATCTGTGGTCGACGGCAACACTACTATGCGAAGGGCTTCGCGACAATACCAAATTTCGTTTGGTACTCAATATATTAAGCGGAACGGCAACCATGGAAACAAACCAGGCCGTTCCACCTCCTTCACTAAGGAAGAAGAGCGAGTGATCTTAGAATCAGCCGCTAGGTGTGCCGATCTGGAGTTTCCTTTAAATCTGCTCGATAGTAGAATGATGGTGTAATGCTGCTTAGATCAAAAAGGTAGAACAATGCAAATGTTTAAAAATAATTTACCTGGTATAGACTAGACCTACAGCCCTTTAGATCGGCATAAGGATTCTCTTGGACAACGGCTGGTCGTCAATATAAAAAAGTACGAGCATCAGTGACGAGACCCTAGGTAGGTTTTATAACAACTCGGTAGAAACACTCAAAAACTCGGTATCTCATATATTTAACTGCGATGAGTGTAGTCTATCTGAGGATCCTGGAAGAAAGTGCAGTATCTACAAGCGTAGTGTAAAGTAACTAGAAAAAATAATGAACCACGCCAAGAGCTGCACTGCAGTCATCAGTTAACGGCAGTTTGGTGCCACTTTATGTATTTTCACATATACGACACAGCGAAACAAAACGGTACACGTGGACCGCCATGTTGTGATAAGCTGTGTTGTAGCCTTGGAACAAGGTATAATGGTGCGGTAAGTGGACGAATGGATAGAGCCACCTTCTGGGACAGGTTCAAAATCTGCTTCCTAACACACGCAAAACGTCTAGAAGGTAGAAAGGGTTTGATCGATGATAACTTATGATTGCATTTGAATATTCACGTGTTGTCGTTGTTTGGTGCCCAACTCCATACATCTTTGCCAACAGTTCGATTTCTCCAACCCATGAAAGAAACCTGGAGTAATAGTCTGACAGACTTTAAAATACAGAATCCACGCCTCAGCACAATTGATAAGGACACGTTCGCTTCGTTGTTGAAGAGAAACCTGAATAAGACAAATGTAGTGGCTTCACATGCTTGAAGAGCGAAATAATAACATATCGTCAGCAATAAATAGAAGTTTGGTTAACGGATTCTGTTCTTCCGTAATAAGCCCCATAGTTCAAAAGAGTGCCTAAAGAAGAAGATGGCGATCCTACTAATGACAAGGAAAATGCTTTAATCACAACACAAAAAGAGCGAAGATTCGGGGAATTATCTCAACCACAAAGGAAAAAGAAAAGGCTCGATAATGCACCTCGGTGTAGTATTTCTCTTACTCCAAATACGCCAACAGAAAGCCAAGAAACAAGTGATTGCTCTGAGTTGCCTGTGTTACAGATACAAAACAAGACCTTGTCTTTTAGCAACTTTCACTAAGAAGTTTCAAAGTGGGCAAGTATATTCTCGGAAAGTTATGTTCGCAACGGGGCAAGGAAACACAAATATGTCTGTAAGATAGTAAAGATTGGACAAAATAAAAGGAACTTCGAACTTATTCTCGACAATATTTCCATTATTCAGGCGAAGGACATAATCGAGATCCTGGCAGATAATTTTATTCAATCAGATTGCGATGGGTACATATTCAACAATTTGCAAAGTTAAAGTACTTGAAGTTTAAAGCTTAGATTCGTTTTTGTTTTTAATTTTTGTTTGTTTGTATTAGGAGGTCCCAAAATACTTATACAGTTCCTAAAAATTGTGACCGATTTAATATTAAGTTGAATGTTGATGTAGAAACAACCACTGTATCATCTTATTGCAGAAAACATAGAAATTGAATTGAATTTATGTAATGAACGCGGCCAGGAATTCAAATTTACAGTGACTTCTTTGATTTCAACATTACACTAACTAATCAGATCGAGCTTACAGTTGATACGGCAGTATATTAGTATTAGTGTACACCCTTTGTAAAGTGAGGTATTGTTTCATTGTCATTTAATTCTTTAGATAATACTTACAAAATGGTGGAAATAATTGTAATATCTACTAACTAAAGGACAATTGAAATTTTGAATGAAAGGTTTTGAAATTCTCACAATTTTTAAGTAGCAAATGTATCCATTACAGCATTATATTTTAGTTGAGCATTTAAAATTGGCTAGTATTTTATACCATGCAAAGCTTTTCAGCTTTTGATATCACTTTATTGCATTCTCCATAAAAAAATAAACAAATTTAAATAATCGTCACTCGTATAATTTAAACGTAACGTCATTGTCTGTAATTGAAAATTTACTATTTTATTTTAGTTCAACAGCACATGTCGACTTTAGCGTACTGGTAAGCTTTCACAATTTTCTAATGTATATATCGATCGATGCAGGTCCCGGTGTGACACCCTGTATAAAGCTGTAAACTATGATTATATTGTATTAAAGTGTATAATTTGTATTTTGAATGAGTAAAATTAAACCAATTATGGAAAGAGAATTCGAGTATGTTAACAATATACTGAACCAAGCACCGAAAACAGAAATAAAACAAAACATTTTACGAATAGCGTTTTTAGGAAATAAAAAAGTGTCGGTCTCAGTGATCTGAACATGTTAAAAGAAAAAGAGAACAGTTCCTACAAGTATATAAAAGGAAAGACAGGCTTTCAACTACAGGAAACCCCATTACGGGATCTTGCAAAGCTGTCTACACTTTCGTATTGAAAACATCCATCGTTTGCGGCTCAAAAGGGTTGTTATTATTGTGCTAAGGTCGTAAAACGATTGTCGCTGTATTTCTGTACACTCTTGAATGCACACGATTAGCTGCCATTTACTAGCGTCGTTCGATCTCACAGAGCCAGTTGTTCGAATAATGCCGCTCATCCAATCCTGCCTCTAAGAAGCCGTCATCTTTTGAGAAGACACCAGGTAATTCTTGTTTCGTGGTTGTCGCTCGATAAGTGTTGATGTTTTCGCATCTGTCGTTTGTGTCATCAGGCTCATTATATGGTTCGTTTGACAGACCGAACTTTGACGATGAACAACTGCATTTAGTGCTTCAGCTTTTGTTTGTGAGATGCCTACTTAGAGTCGGTTGGGGAAAGAGAAAATAGTAACAACCAAAAGGCTGGAAAAATGATTGTTAAGACATTTGAAGACATTTGTATGAACTGTGAATGTAAAAGGAACTATTTGTCGTATTTGAAAGAGTTCGCATAGAATAAAATTTGCTATACCCATGTAAAGTATAATTATGCTGGAGATTAACGCAATTACGGAAAAAATTTGCGTCTGCTTTCATCTACATCGAAAATATAAGTGTATAGATTCGCTCATTTTCTTTAGTTAACGTGTTACATGAATAACTCACACCATTTTATGACAAGAAGTTTATGTAATTAGTGGTGCAACTGTGCTTTCGTTTTGGGAGGAGTGAAGCGGTTAAAACATGATAAGCGTTATTCTTTTCCTAATAAATAAGCTTATTTCAACATGTACAGTAAAACCTCTTCTTGTGCGCAGTTTCAATTAAACGGATGTCTCTATTATGCTCACAGTTCTTCAAACCAAACTCCACCCTATATTGGCACATGCAAATAATATTCCTTTAATTCCTCTTCTGCATAAAACGGACAACAGTCTCTCAGAAAAGATGATTCTTTCAAAATAGATAATTCGCTTATATGCGTTTGCTAAAGTTGCTGCATGTAACATATGTTAAAATGCTTTTAAAGAAAGGTGTACTTACCTTTAAAGAAAAAATACAACTGGTGAATATGTTAGACGAAGAGATTTGATATTGGAAAAACAAGCGGCTGAAATAGCAAAAGAAAAAAGATATCCAAAAGAAGTTGCAATCTGGAATTGTTATATACATAAAGAAGAGTTCCTTGAGTGCTGAAGATTCAAAACAGATTCAAAGCTAAAGCTGAAGAAAAATTAAGCATTAATACATCTCAAACTTCTATTGGATGGCTGCAAAGTGACGTACAAGGCAGAGTGTGGTACATCTCTGGGGAAGCAGTTGGTATTATTCAAGAGGACATTAGCTAACTTATAAATAATATATAAAAATATATAAAAAATTCAAGCGTGTTGTCTGGTGACCGATCGCAAATGAAAGTTGTCTTTTCTTCCGCGGGCTATTCCACAAACTTGCAGAAGTGTATAGGTGGTAAACTTCCTAAGGAGAGATTGATCATTTTGTTTTGCGGAAATATGAGAGATTAAAGAAAAGATTTGTTGGTAATTGGGAAAGGGGCTTGTCCACGTGCTTTAAAAACATATTACATACGAGCTACGTGGAAACTAAGTAGAGAAGCATGAATAACACGTAATATTATGATCGAGAGGTTAATTGAATTGGACAAAAAGATGGGTATGAAAGAAAGAAAAAATATTTTATTCCTTGATAACACTGGATTTTTTGCCTTCAAACGCTACTTAAGTATGCCAACCGTTGGACGAGGTTGTACGTAATTTTAAATTTTATTAGAGCGACTTAATCTTGAAGCATAATTTTATCAAAAAAAGTCTGGGTGTCAAAATCTACTAATGCGTTAGACTGTTCGTGCATCTTTCAGTGTGCATGGTACAAGGTAAATTCTGACACAATTAAGCACTGCTTTGCAAAAGCAGGATTACAGAAAGGTGAAATCAGATCCTGAAAATCGGGAGCTGTCAACGCTAGCCGGTCTATAATGTGGCAAATGATTAGGAGTAGAAGATCGAAAAAGTATGGAACGTGGAGAGATATTAGCCATACACTGATAAAAAATATTCAGATAGAAGATGACAATAGCAATATCGAGGTTTTTTGAAGCTTTCACGGAAATAGTTTTTTTTAATGAATCAGGAGATGAGTTTCAAATATTGGAGCAGGATTCTAATTCCATAAGTTCCTATAAAGAAGTCTAGGGCATTATTTCCAAAATGAAAGAATTTACTGATAACAAAAAAAGCTAGATTATATCAATGAGAAGCATTCTAGATATTGTTTAAGCAAACATTAACGAATAGGTTAATGTTATTATAGTACCAATAGAATTTTACCCCTTTAATACGGGTACAATTCCTCCAATTATTATAGTTTGGTTTAGAAAATGAATTGCACTGTGGGCTCCTGATGAAAAATACCGGGGCTGCAATATCGAAAATACGTATCTGATACAAATGGGCCCACTTGTTACTAACGCAAATCGAACAATTACCGCCGTTTGTACGAATTTACGTATTTGTTTTCAATCAATGAAGTAGTTATTGAAAATTTATCATTGTCTCCGCCACATACTATTAAAGTAAAATAATTCTATGCCGATTCGAAATAATCAGAATCATATTAACTATGAATCACGATCGTAGCGTACGAGCGTGCGATCTACGATGTGTATCACATACACCGCCGTATCAATCAGTCAAAATAAATAATCAACGCATACCGCACACAATATATCGCTGTATCGAAGCGTTTGTCAGAGAACAATTTAATTGGAAATTTAACATTGAAAACGCTCCAAATAATTAATCATTATTAAACATTTGAACTGTCGCGTTGAAATACCACACAATATTGAGAATTAAACTACGTATTCGTCTAACAATTCCACCGCATGATACATTTGCAAATAGAGGACGGGCTAATGTTATCTTCTTTCATATAAATTAAATGTCAAGAATGAATTTCTAAAATTCCATTTGTCGTCTACGAACGAATAATTTTTGTTTGAACTTCTCGAAGCTATTCGTGGCATTCCATACACATGTACATACGTGTATACAGCGTTCCTAACTAAAATTGATAATTTCAACAACAAATTAAATCTTACCGGACTTTTATAGGGTCATAAATCTTTTTAGATTTGTTGGACATAAGGTATAAGCGGTAGTAAATTAGAAATTAATGCTGGAATCATCTCTATAAGTAAGTATATTATTTTCCTCTTCGTTCTTGTAAGGTGTTTTTCATCTTTCTCTATATAATACTGATGCACGTTCTTCCGATTTTCTCAATGGATACGGGTTTTAAAGATATATAAACTGTTTGTTAAAAATTGCTTTGATTTGATTGATCGTGTTTACTGTAAAGATTAATGTTATCTCTTTTACTGCCGTACTTTGATGTCGACGTTCTATTTATTAAACACGAAGTAGTGAAAAGGAAGCCTTTTATGTTTGTAGTCCATCAATTTTTCATTGTCGCCGTCTTCTTCCAGCGCGTATGCCGCAGCGGAGCGCAGGAGAAAGACGAACAACGGGCCTCTACGATCTATGGGTTCTGTGATCTTCGCCAATCAAATAAACATTTCGTCTCGAAAATAATTAATTTCGAGCGTCGATAATTAAATAAATTCCACCGCCTCCATTGCCTTCTCGGATTTATATTAATGTCCGTCGATCCGTTCGCAAAATACACAAACCGATGTCAGGATCTATTTTTCCCCCGCGAGAGTCCTTTCTTCTTTTATCTGCTATGTGTTTCCATAGCGAAAATAATTTATCGTTAGTGCTGTATGAAAACTGTTTGACAAATCCGGGTTAGAAATGGATAAATGTTTGACTAGGTGCTGTACAAATAGAGTGAGTGCTTGTTTGAAGCGGCTAGATGTTGATTTATTTTTGGGGGGAAGCCGATTCTTCGAGGCAAATTGTGATTTACACTGGCGGATTTACATTTGGAAATGGAATATTTTTGAATTTATAATAAATTTCAAAGGTATGGAAATATTATTTAGCAAGTATGATAATTGGTTTTACATTTTATGCGTTAGACATGCGAGATTATCTTTTAATCTTTATAAAACCTTACGAAATCTTTCACTATTTACCTCAGCTTACTTGTATTGTCGGGCTATTTGTCAAGCAAGGTGCGAGGAAAAACATATTTTCATTGCCTCTTTTTCGAAGCTTTAGCATATCCACCTATCCAACATATTCTTGTTTGTGAAGGTTGGTGCTAGTCCTACTAGTTAATACTAGTAGGAAATATAAAGGTGGGTGTTCACTATTCCTACATAATATTAGGGTCTCTCAAGGATCTGCCCTGGGACATTATTATTTTCTTTATCTTGAAATTACGTAATTGATTTTATTAGTGATTTTACTGTTGCGCGCCGATGACATAATTGTTGTTGTTTCGAAAAGGGTTGATATCGACAGCACTGCAAATTAGTTTTGGACAAACTCTTTAGAAGGTTTTGTTCTAACAGGCTGTCATTGCATTGTAACAAGACTAAATAACTGTAACTGTAACTAAGAAAATAGTTACATGAATTTGCATAAAAAATAAATAAATTTGAATCTCAAAAACAATTACATACTATGTAGATTCGAAAATCTCGAAAGACCCATTTTTTTCATCCAAGGTTAAAAAAATCCTGAAATCCATGAACTAAAAACTAGAAAAAAGGAGGAAACACTTAAATGTGAAAGAGTAGTTTGATTCGGTCAAGTGATCGTATTAATAAAGGTGGTTGACGGCCTAGCTTTTTTAATAAGCATTTGCAAAGATTTTAGTGCTTTTCAAAGTTCGTATTAAGAAACCGACATCTCAAACTATTGCCATACAAATTTTATCAAATATGTTGGCGTTTCATTTATGAAAGCATTTTTGTACTTATTTTTATCATTGTTATTTATCTTCAAATCGTGAGGAGATACGTCAACACCAATTGTCATATATAATTTTATTCGCGGAATTACCAATAGCTGTATCAACAGCCTATGAGAATATCGAACGTATTGACAAGTACTCGATATTTATTAATGTACACACTGTGGGAGCTAAGCACTAAACAATCGCATTGAAAATATTTCCATTAGTTGGGGTACTGTACGGTGATCGCAAATTTCAACAGATACATCCACCGAACGTAATAGTTTATTGTAACGCTCAGCTGTCAGCATTTTATAGAAATATAGGCGGACATTTTATGATCTATTAGCTCTAGAGTGGTAATAAGTTTCCCAAATGCCAAGGTGTTGATACAACCATTAGCGGCTTTTGAATGAATTGCAATTACGCACTTAACCGTTGCTAGAAATTTTTTATAACTGCATTATTTGTTTGAGCTACCTATTTTCAAGCTGTAGAAGTTCAATTTATTTACGATCGTTTTCTAAAAGGCGACAATTTCTTGAAGCATATCCTGTCATTGTAAACAGCATATAAACATGTAAACGGGTACATTATAGTGCGGGGTACTGCCAGGAGTTAGTTTATTGTAAGTCCAAATAACTTTTGAATCTTTTACATGTTGTAATCAAAAGAATTTGCAGGTCTAACAAAAATAAACGAAATAAGCACGTATTTTGAAAGAAATGAACTTGCAATCACTCTGGGGGTTGTGATAGATGATTTGTAACAGTATGTAACGTTTTGGAGGCCGCTTCCAAAACTTACAAATTCACAGCTGCTCGTTTTCGTTAATCAAGATATAAGAAATTTGTACAGTTCAGTTTCAAGTTCATCTTCAAGTTCGTTTACAAGTCTAAAAGATATTCCTCTGTTTAAACGTAAGTATAAAATACAGAGCATATAAACTTTTGAAGTAGAAGGTTATCAAGGTTACATATACATGAATTATTTACATCAATAATTAATACATATTGTACATTATATTTTCTTCTCTGAAACGGGTAAGTTCATTAGTTTTTCTTTTAACATCGTAATTAAGATTAATAAAGATATGCACACTAAAAAGAGATATAAGAATACTGCAACATTTCCATCGCAAAAATGATTTAGTTCATTTAGAACGGAATAGAAGCTGCGCTAATTCTTTACTCAAGGGAGTACTAAAATAACTAGATACTGTAATGTTGCAATTTGTAACATTATAGGTGTCTCTAGCTCTCTTAAGTCCACAATCTAGATGATGGGGTGTACCAATTTTCTGTTTTAATATTATAGCTTGCGTTTTAACATTTTTGTTTCTTGAGCATCTCACCAAAATGATTCAGTTAAAATTAATTTGTAGATATGAATTCCGCAAATCGGTCTCGCATTTGGTTATACAATGTGTATCTTCATTTAAATTGTCTTCAGTGTCTTCTTTCCATTTTTTTTTCACATTATTAGAATAAAATAAACGTTGAGTTTGTATTTACTCGTTCAAGGACGTTATTGGCTATTAGATATGGTATTCTGGTATGTTTTGGTGTAAAAAGTCAAATTAAAGATTTGGTGAATTCAAACATTTTGGGCTGCCACTCCAAAAATATTTAAAAGGGATGTAGAGTTCATATCACAGTCATCTGATACGCAATTAAAGTTGTGGCATATTAAAAAAATAGGAGCTAGGTCCGTAATATTTGTTCTTGGCATTGTGTTATTATGTGCAGTGTTATTCAAAAACTTGATAGTATTCATTCTATAACGCTTCTCCATTGAAAGCATGTCAATTTCTTGCGTAATTGTAACCGCGGGGTGGAAAGATACCTTCAACCCTGAAGTGCAAGTATTTAAGAGACTTGCGTTGAACTCTTTCTGGTGTAATCTTATATGTTTCATATACGGGATGCCAAACTGAAGGAAGCATATACCGGTTTTGATCGTACATAAAAGAAATACAGTATCTTGACAGTACCCATCGCAAATTTGTTAATATTATACCATTCTTTATTTCAGCTTGGAGTGAGTCTTCAAATGTTGTTATGGAAGAGAAGATGTCTAAGTTATCAGCAAAGATACATTTCCCACATTTTAAGAGTTCTAGAAGGTCGCTGAATAAGAGTAAAAATAACATCAAGGTTTGATTCTTGAGGGACAGCAGATATTGCAGAATAGAGGCGCACACATTCAAAACGCTGTAACTGTTTGATATTGAAACACAACATTTCCTCTTTCGGCACAAAACTACAGAAAACGCGCACAAAATAGTGTCGTATACAAAATTTCAGAGACTAATGGAGACATATTGGTATGTTTCAGCGTAAACGCTAATGTTGAAGCACAACGTTTCCTTTTAGCGAAAAAAGTGCTCAAAGTGAGCATAAAAAGGTTAACCTAAGGGAAGTTCTTAGTGTATTTCTGGAAGCAGCTCTGCTAAAGAGAGCGTTATAACTCGCTTGATAACGAAGCACAAAATGATAGAATATGATAGCAAACAATGTCCCTGGGTCGTAGCGGATATTTCATTAAATGTTTCGCATTCTTATCAAAATAAGTACAAGTTGTGCTGTATTCTAATGTTCCTTCTTCAATAAAATATATAATATTGGTATTTTGAAGAATTACGCGCGGCTAATACCTTAATAACAGTTTATGTTAACATGTTATAACTAAATTGATTTATATCTATAATTCAACTAAATATTCACTAATTCATTATTTCACCTAGGAACCTGCACCTAGGAAACTGTAGCTTTATACCGCCGGAAATACCTAATTCTCACATTTTATAAATCATGCGTAGTTTACTAATAATAATCACATTTTTCTACCATGTTATCATGTTTAAGTTTAATTCCATCTACGCATATATATCTATACGCTAATACGCAATAACCGTCAATACTTCCATTCTCACATTTCATTGCTGTTGCACACGTCATGATGGGTAGAGCTGAAGAAAACATCTAACACTAACTACATAAAGAGCGAAATTTTCGTTTCGAAACGGTTATACTCTTTCGCCATGTATTACGCCAAGTACCTCGATCAACGACTAACATACAAATATGCCACAGAGGACAATTGTCGAAAAAGCTACCGCTGCATTGATAAATCTATCCTTGATCCTGATTAACCCTAGCACTACAACTTAGATCAAACTGTTTACTTTCAAAACCATCGTTCGGACTATTGTCACATACGAAGCTTCACTCTCAAACAACGCAGTAAACCAGGATTGAATGCTTTCAAAGAATCCAAAATAAATGCCCGAAGAAGCGCTGAAGAAGTGCGCCAATAGTCGACTATACAAACATCCCGCTACACACGGTAAGCACAGGATTGCATACGAAACCCTTTAGTTGCCGTTTGGCAATTGAATTTGACCGAGGCTTTTTGTTACTTTACATTTTTCCGGGAGTAACGACTCAATCGATTACCGAACTCGAAGATGCCGCAAAATATTATACCCTTTATTGTAGGTTAAAACATGAATACAATGCAATATATTAAATTGACGTTGTAAATTTAATTTTAAATAGGTAAACATCTCACACACAATAATATGTATATTATGTAACATATTTACTTTCAATACAGTAAAGCTTGTTTGAGTTTGACTTTTTATTGGTTGTTAGTAGCATCCGTAGATGGGTAAAGTTGCTTGGAGACCTGCAGCCTCTGCGCGCTAAGTGGCATAACACTCCTGTGTGATATTTAGCACTCAAGGCATCTATTCTGTCGATCTTTTTGTTGGAGATTCTTTGAAGTCCTAGCCGATCGTATTGTGGTACAGATATATTATTGATAGTCATCACGGATTTTGATTAAGACCCCACAATAGTTCTGAGCCCAGCGTCATTGAGGTAAGTTCCACCCGCTCGAACGAAAATTCCTCCGGCTGATCCCCGTGAACTGTTCTGAACCCCGTGGAGTGGCGCGTCAACCAAACTTCTGTTAATTCGAGCTCAAGCTCTTTGTTTTTTTGTAGAACATATCGAACTATAATTACGATCATTTGCTGTTGTATGGTTATTTGGTACAATTTCTAGTTGTATGATCATTAATTAGAGTTCATATCATTTAGTGCAAGCAAAGAGGTAGATGCGATGATTGTCAATCGTGTAAGAGTTGTAGACCGCAGGTTGAACCACTGGAAGTCACTTTAACAGCTTCATACGCTTTTGCGAATATATATTTGGATATTGTAGGTTCATCAAGTCGGGATAATAACGATAATTATCATATTTTGAAAGATCAGTGTGAGCTTAGTAAATTTCATATTCAAAAATATTATTACCATTTGTCATAAATATCGGTAGAAGCTACCACAACGACACGGTTCCAACTCGGAAACCAACAGTATAGTGATTCAAGAATAGTTTTTTCCATTCTTAAACTAAAACCTCCAATCTATTAAAAAAATAGAAAGGAATTCTAACAATCTGAACGAAAAGAAATGTATAGCCAATGATGTGATAAAACTTCCTATTTTCTTCTAGAGTTTAGAGGAGAGAGAGAGAAAGTAGAAACTAATTTTTTTTTAGGATATGGTAATTATACAACTAAGCAACTACTTTGGGGAGTTAATTGGTATTCCGATTTGTCACATCACTGATAACGTATCCTATTGAGGAATTGAAACTAAGCAACCTTCAATTTAAACAAATTATTTCTAGAAGCAAATTAAAAAAAAAGAAAGATTAAGTAGATAGATAGTTGCATAGATATAATGCGAAAAGTGTCCGTACACTGACAAAATGAATTCAATAAATCGCGTGCTTTGACTTTGTTTTGTTAAACTCTAACATTACATTAACTGTTAAATTTATTAAAACAATGAACTATGTTTATCAAACCTATTTATCAGTGTAACAAAATACCTTGTAATATTAACTTACTTTGTGAGAAGCAAAACTTTAATAATTTTCATTAGACAATAATAAATGTATTTTTTATATTATTATTTATTACATATATTATTCATCAATATAATGAGCAGCCATTTATTAAAATAATAAATTTGTTCCTTGGATTAGTTTTGATAAGAAAATTGTTAGATTTTTCGAAACCGTATCACGCTGTATAATACTGGATATAAACAAACTTTTCTTTTAGGTTGTAGAAGTCTGTTACGCAATTTTTTACCGCTCAGAATTATCACAGAAATAAATGCAGCAATCTTGATAAATTTAAATTTGCAGCCTATTAATACAATATATATGTCGAATGTTTTACAGATTTCAACTAATTTGGAACAGCCTGTGTACATAGCGTTATTTCTTTGTTACTCTACAAAATTCTATGTCACATTAAAATAGACGGGCCGCAACGCAGGCGTCCAAAATATCGTCGTACCATCGTCAGGTCGAACGGACGAATGTAATTCTCGCCGCAATAATAAAGCAGTAAACCGTGTTATTTAGTAAATGCGGCGGGTGCAATCAATCAGAGCGTGTCAGCGGGGTGTGACGCCGCAAAACGACGCGTCGTACGTGGTCTACGTCGACTTTGTCGACTCTGTCGGTTGGTCGAACGACAGGCGGCAGCGCCGTCAACGAGCCGTTCCGACGTAACGCGACGCGACGCTTCCGTCCCGAAAATGAATAAGTGCATACGCCATACATCACTGTCAGCCGAAATATAGAGATATAAAATAACGATGAATGAACAGCTCTGTTGAATGCAGATAAACTTTCCTATTACATACATGTCGGATAATTTATCATGTTACTTGACACCCGCGCTCGCAACGGCGCACAATATTTCACTAATATTAAATTTGTGATTTTTTTTTTCGAACAAAGGTACGGCTTGAATTTTCAGTATCATGTACGCTACGTAGATGAATGTTTAAAAGAGACGATTTTTGTGTTTTCAAGCATCAAAGCAACGATCTTTACAGTTAATTTAATAACTGAACAATACGGTAGCTGAATTATGGATTATGATTAATAATTAACGTATGCAAAACATGCTTTACATTCATTCCAGTACGGCATGAAGTAATTACGATTGGTATTGTATTGGCCTAGATAGATTTTTCATATCATCCGCGGAGGTGTTATTATGTTAGGTAATTGCCTATTGTGTCAACTTGGCACCAAAATGAAGTTGTTGGTATTCAATGGTAATATTACACAATTATCCTCTCATTTACATTTTAAAATGTAAATATTAGAACTACTGTTACGGATTATACATACAGTTAGAGCAATCCGTACCCTATTATTATTTATTAGAATGCATCTTTATGTCCATTGAATATACGGGGTGGCTGGTACATAAAGCATAATTTCGAGGAGGTGTTAGTGTTAGAGCTCAATTAATTTGGTCAAACGCACATTATGCAAACGTCAAGGATTTTTGGGACACTTACATTTTAGGTTTAAACATTGCCAGTCTAAGTATCGAACCCTTTGACCTTCGAGAACAAATTTTTAATGTGGTATTATAATCCATGTCTTATGACATGACTAAATAACATAAACCAACTAAGGAGAATTATTCTGCCGAACATCTGCAGGACACCCATGACTTTTGCGATTATGAGGGTTAGGAATTAATAATGTGGACACATTTATTTTATTTAATAATAGTAGAAAATATAGTGTGTGTTACAATGTTATAGCAACAAGGTAAATTGTTTTCGAAGTTAAATGAGATAATTTTTCACGGTCGTTAGATCGGGCAATGTCTTCTAGGCATTTTTTCGGCAGTTTGCAACGAAATAATGTTTTGCGAAAGTAAAACTATACTCCTGCTTTCTGAGTTGGAACCGCGTCATTGTCGTAGCGTTTCACGCTCACTCTTCAGGGCTGATAATGCGCGGTGGCTGGGGACTATTCGTTTGGAAAAGAGTTTAAATAAGCCTAATTACGGATCAATGGAGAGAAAAAGCTACGGATCAATGAACTGTGGCGGTTTAATCACCAGGATAATCTTGCTCTTAATCAGCAAGGTAAAGTTGATCCTACTCCCCGAATTGAGCATACCATCATTAACTCCACTAAAACGTTATCTATCTCCACCGATACCCAGCGGTCACTTCTCTCTAGTGATTCTTCAGCCCATAAGTTATACGGTTTCCCTAAAATTCACCCGTTTTCGTGTTATTGTTAGCACTATCAATAGCCTTACCTATAAATTCTCGAAGTACCTTGCTAAACTTTTCCGTCCAAAATCCACATATCGTCAAACGACTGAGAGAGTTGACGGTAGATCCTGATAATTTACTTGTTAGATTTTATGTCAATTTCTTATTCGCCAAAGTTCCCATACCGGGTACACTATTCATTATTAGAGAGCTTACCTCCAGTGACCGACCGAATGACCTAGCTGATTTGGTTGAAGCTTGTCTTTCTTCCACCTATTTCCAGTTTCATGGTAAATACTACGAGTAAGTCCCAGCCACAGCTATGGAATCTCCTCTGTCTTCTGTCGTCGACGATATCTTTATGGAAGCGTATGAACAAGAAGCCCTATTACCTCATAACCTTAAGCCAAAGTGTTAGTACAGATACGTTGATGACATCTTTGTCTGAATATTTAAACAATATTTCTACGTTTTTATCGTTTCTGAATTCCCAACATGACTCCATTCGCTTCACCATGGGGGTTGAAACAAACGATTGCATTCCTTTCCTAGATGTTCCCGAACCTCAATGTCCTGACGGTTCGCTGCAACATTCCGTTTACCGAAAACGCACGCACACAGATAGATATCTTGACGACCTCTTACGCAAACTACCATTAACCGCTACACTAACCCTTCTTCACAGCAACTCTCCTTATCTAATCCTAATTTCCGTAAGCAAGCGTATCTGCTCTACATTGAAGGTGTCAATGATTGCAGTAGCAATATCCCCTTCACGATCAGCATAAAAACCAAAAGCCTTCAAACCCAATTTCAAATTCTCAGACTACTTTCCATCAAAGACCGCAATCATCTGGAAGTACCTGGTGTCTACCAGATTCCATGTTCGTGCGGCAGTGTGTACATATGGTAGATGGAACAGAGAGCGATCAATCAGCACTCATGTTACTGGGCGGGTACCCGAACCGCATCCAATTTAATTCAACTCGCATTCTGTCTTGCAGCCCTCACTATTATAGTAGAAAATTCCGGAAATCTGTCCAATCTGCACTAACAGCCCTGGAGATGTCCCATAAGCGATGAAAACGTCGGCAGAAGCTACGGCAACGAAGCGGTTTTAACGCAGAACTCAACACCATAAAATTTCTTGTTTTTTGCTTTTATATTATCAAAATTATAACATGGACCATCTACAACTAACGGATACTGTAAGAATCTTATCTAGAATTTAATGAGTTGGCAGTAGATCATTTTTAAAATGCTGCAATAACAAGCATTGACGGAGAAAGAACCTTTTCGTTGCACGTGCTTTCAGATAGACGCCACAATTTATCAATAGAAAACTTTGAGAAATAGTTAGTTGTAAAACTTTTTTTTATAATTAATTATGTTGTAAATAATACTATATACATTTTTAGGGCATATATTCCGACTTTTAATTGTAAGCTTTCGAGATTAATAATACGCTATCTAAAGGTCAGCCTCAGGAATGACGGATAAAGTCCATTCCAGGCTGTCTAGTAAATAATCGCAAATGAAGATAATGATATCTATGATTTTTTTCGCGAATCATGATTTAGCTGTTATATTTTATCTGGCAATTTTTGTTTTCCTCTAAGTCCCAATAAATAAATGCGCATTAATGAAATTGAGATACATATCTTGTTGATTTGGGCTAACTTCTGTATACTTTTTAATTTGTCTTAGTTTTTTAACTTTGAAATGTTAAAAAACTCCTGAAACTTTTTCGCATATGGTATCTTTTTAAATCCACTCTTCTTCTCTAATTTGGTATAACTTTAAAAAAGGCCTAATTTTCTGTGACTACGACCTAATTCATTTTGATGAAACTGCGGGATGCGAGAATAGATATATTTTCAGATAATTGTTGACGTAATACTTGATATCATTCCTAATTACGTATACGGAGATCATCGACTGTTGGCAGCCGCCTGCCTTCAAAACAAAATAATTTATTAAAAAGATGACAAATCATATTTATCCAAGCTCTAATTGACTTCAGATTGAGTCATCGATACTACCAACAACGGTAACGTATTTATTACAAATATTATATTCTACTCGAGAACATATATATGTTCGAAACGAACATATATCAAGATGACATGACACTATCTGTTGGACGAGGTCTGTAAATACAAAATATGTACGCACACATTGAACAAATAAGTTCCGATAAATTTACGACTGATTATAAATTACGAAATTATCTGGCCTGATTCCGCGAAATTCTTATATTTCTGTCAGTCGGTTGAATATATGGCAAACAGACGAAAATATAATAATAATAAAGATAAAAATATATGATAGATGTTAAAGCGGAAGCTGACGAAAGTTAGTCATCTGTTAAAAATAATGGAGGATGTGTAAAATGTCATAAAACCTCGTAAATTTTATTAATACTGGGAAATAGCGTTTTATTATTGAGACTACGCGTGCTTTCTTGGTAGGTGCTAATTAAATATAAAACGACATATACCTAGATTTATTTACGAGGGCCTACAACAATGATTTGTTATATACATACAATTCTATATATATGTATATATAACAAAATAAACAAAGAAGCAGGTAAATTATTGGAATTAGACCAACAATATGTATGCCGATATAGACGTTTGGAGCCAAGGTGTTACGGTATAGCCGGAAACTGGTATGATGGGCGAAAATCTTACCTACTTGAAAGAACATTTAAAAGAGTATGTCGAATTTAAATGAATTTTTATTTGGATTAGGTGAACAAATCAGTTAAAACTTGGCCGAAGGCAGTACTCAGTTATTGTAGCTGAATTGTTTTATTTGATGCCGTTTATTTCTAACAAAGTGAATCTTATCCGCGATAATTGAACTGAAGTTTATTTATTGTACATGATCATAAATACATCAAGAGTGAATAAATTTCAGCTCATTTATAGCAAGTAAAATATCATTCGGTTACATTATATGAACCACGCTTCATGTACAGTATTTTTGTTTACAAATGAAAAGTCCTAAGTAAAATCAGTTCACTCTGGGGGAATCTTCAATAAATTAAGGTTTATTAGCAGCAAATGAACTTTTCGTAAATGAACGAAAAAGCGGTTCATTTGGTCAATATTTTCTAGAGCGTACTCTAACCAACTACCAAGCTTAGCAACCACATACGAAAGCGCTTTTTGGGACTAACTTTCGGGAAAGTCAGTTTGGTACATCTTTTTCAGAGATTATGGGGGTATTATAGTGTTTATGCGTTCTCTTGTATATAAAATCGGTAAGTTTGTGACGTAGCCGTTTTATTCTAAAATTAATCATATTATTCTCATTATTACAGATTTCAAGATGATCAAATCGAATGCCAGGGAAACGTTGGGTGAAAGAAGCAAAATAGAAACATAACAAAGTAGGTTATGAGTTAACGTAGTTGGTAAATCTGGAAATTTACTGATGGCAAAAGTAATTGCTTCAGGTTGGTTTGTTGTCATCCATACCATTATGAGAATAGAAATATTATTATGGTTATTTGATCCTTCAATCACCGTAGACGATTGTACGTTTGAAAGCAAGCACTCAGTGACTATATATAATGTTATTCAAAAGTTCCCAGAAGTAGCCGTAACTTTAACAAATCTTTAGATTTTGTAAAAAAGTTGAAATTATTTGTAAAAAATTGGGTTTTATTTAAAAAAAGCATACTAGCGTGATGTTTAATTGAAATTAATCGTTCTTATAAATTATGAACGACATTAATAACATAAAAACGTAGGCTTCCACGGCCAGAGTCAGTTGAAACTAAACGTGTTCCGGGTTTGAACCGTGTCATGTCGTTGATTAAAATAAAAACTCGACGTTTCGACCACAATCGTGGGGGGCTTCTTCAGGAGAGTGATGGCAACAGTTAGCATGGTAACTCAACGTGTGAACCACGCCAGAGGCGAAGCTACGATTCGACATTAATAACTATTCCCAGAAATGTTCTCGATGGCATGTAATATCGATTGCTTAAGTTCCTCATGAATAGTAGATCTATTAAGAAATATCCTTTCTTTGAGGTAGCCTAACCAATAGCTAGATTCATATCTGGTGGCCTAGACGGCCAACTGTTCGGAAAATGCCTTCCAATTATACAATCGCCAAGTATGTTGCGTAGTAGTGCCTGTACATTATTGTGTATGTGGAATGGAGCACCGTTTTGTATTTTTTTTAATACTATTAATACAAAGCCTTGCAACATTGGAAAACATCGCTATTCATTTATTGCTAAAGTTTTCGTTTGTCGATGTTTATAGAAATATAGATAATGCTATTAGAAAATTTGACAGAAAACCGCACCAACAACCTTGCTGAACAATCGTATTTGGATTATTTTCTGCTTCTCTGGTGTTTAATTCAAAATATGCCTCATCTGTCCAAAAACCATTCAGCGGCGTTATTCCGTATTTATGCCAATGCTTGCAAAGGAAAGTAACGTAAATGTTCTTATCTTGCTTCTAATTTGCTACACTGTTGAATAACTAATTTCTAATCGTTTGACAACTTTATGATTACTAGGCAGAATTTTCACAAACCCGATCGTTGTATCAAATTTTACTGAGACCAGGGGCTATTTATTAAACCATTCTTACGTTGGCATATTGCCTCTTGAATTCGTAGTAGTACTGAATGAGGCCAAGACGAAACCATTGCGGTGAAGCCACTTTAACAAGCATCGTTTGAAAATTAACTTATTTTGAAATTAGAAAAACTTACTGCAAGTCACCGTAGCAACAATAATTAAACAACTGTATATTACATAAAAAATGAAAGACAATACCTCTATACCGCAATGATATCTGTATGGCGTTATGTATATGTATATAAGATAGCGAAATGGATCTGAAGCATTTTGTTTATTACGAACAAAGTTTTCCTTCTAATCAAAGCTGTACAAGACAGAATAAGAATGATAGTTTAATGATTTATTCAATATCACAAAATTATTTTTTTTCAGTGTGGTGGTGGTTCAACGGGGTGTATAAGCGTTTAAAGCTTTTAGTGTGTAAGATATATGTGTAAAGTTTCATAGCCTTGTTACTATCACCTCCTCGCCGCAAAGGGTGAAGCGCAGTTAATTATGCCCCAACTCCAAATGGAATTTACTCTGACAATCATTTTAAACGATTTGTAACTTCATATGTGTGTCACGCCAACTGCGCGAACAAAACAATCCCCGAGAGCAGTTTCATATATTCCCAATAATGATTTTTTTTTAGAGAATGAAAGACGTTAATAAAAAAAACGACCTTTCGGTTGGTGCAAATATTCACTTGGATTGAATTCTATTTTTGTAAACGATTGGATGTTAGTTTTAATTAATTAATATTTACTTATTGCAACCGCTGTATACAAGCTTTTTCAAGTTTGTTTTTATAGTTCTAGACACTTTTACTTTCCCCTTTATAATATCTCATTTTACCCCAATCTATTTTCCGTATCACCGTATCTCGAAAATTATTTCTCATACACGTAACAAAAATGAAAGAAGGAAAACATTCTGACACCAGACATATTTCGTTCCACTTGCAGGCGCGTCATCTCGCATCGAAAATGAAGGCAACGCGATGGTGGCGGTACACGGATGGCAACGGCGAAAGATGATAGATGACAAAAATGGGAGCTTCTAATGACCGAGTTATCTGACTCGTCGTTCGTTGTCCTTCACGATGTGTGCTTCTTCACGTCAACGTAGCAGGTTTCAACGAGCAGAGCACAAGGGGCGTTAGCGTCGCGTCGTTCGCCGTCATCTGTCTAACGCTCTTGCCTGTCCGCCCCTCGACGGCATGGATTATTGATGGCCAAATCAGAAATGACAGAGTTGTTCATCTTAGTCAGTCAGCGACGGCGGTGGCGGAGAAATAGGTTAGGTACAAGAGGAGACATCCGACTACAGGACGGAATGAGAAGTTTGAGATCCTGTATTCGTTGGAGGTGGTTCTCTTTCTAGCGCTAATGACTTCGGTGACGCATTCACAATCCAACGGTTGTTTCTCATTGTCTTCCCTTTTTCTCTCTTCAAGAGTTCATTATTCACGAGAGATGAGACTTTTCGTTTAGGAGCGTTACATGTGGAATACTCGTATACAAAAGGAATAAGAAAATTGTATTTGTTTTCATTTCGAAAAGAAATTTACATTTTGGAATCCCCGTGATTTATCCTAAAGAGTGAGGCGAATTGTGACACGGGAGTGCACCGGACCCACAAAAAAAATTATGTTAGTGGAGTTCGAACACAGCACTTAATTATATCCAGTCAGGCGCAGGCCTCACAAAAACAATTCTTGTTATATTTTCCGCACAGAAAAGCCATTTCTGTCACCTCTTCTTTCCATTATTTACTAGTGACGTAAGGTATTTCGGAGTATCGTTGTAGATACAATAGAATCATTAGATTACATTACACTAAATAAAAAATCAGAAAAAAACAAGAAGTAAAAAGAAATCAAAAGAAAACGTTCTAGTGACTTACTTGATTTTGCTATAGCAAGCTGACAAAATAAATACTGAGAACACTTCAGCTCCAGAAATCGGGAAACATTTTTAATATTAGACAAGTGGAAATTTATGAGACAAAACACTTCATAACATTTGTTCGAATTGTCTTCCAGCAACAGCTAAACATACTTGAGTAAACCTCGCTATTGCTTGTTGCTTCGCTTGAAATACACGGTTTTCTAGTTCATTAACATCGGCCACAGGTGTCTGATAAATTAACGCTTTCAAGAAGAAATCGCATGGTGCCAGATTTGGCGATCGAGGTGAGCAAGGTAGTGGATCATCCCTGCCAGTCCAACAGTATTGTCCAGATAATCATAGTGATGTTGATTATGAATATTGAAACTGTCATGGGTAAATAAACATTGAACTGTCGACAGAAGGGAATCTCAGATGCTCAGATGTGCCATTCATAGAACGTTTGCCGAAGGGGACCATCACTATCTTCCAAATGCTGAACTGAGAGCACGAGAACTTAATTTGTTCTAAATTCTCTCCGAGCGCATCTAGTACTTCTAGAAGGACCGTTTCTTATCAAATCAATCATTACATGCATCATTACGTAAACGAGGATGGCCAGCATTTCTACGCAAGAAAACGATTTCAATACGTGGATATTCGGAAAAATGTAACCGCCGAATTGAACACCATTTCTTCGGACGCATTTGTTGACCGTTGTCAAGAACTTTTAGAACGCTGCAATGAGAATATTAATGTCAATGAAGATTACTTATATCAAGCATTTTTGTTCAACTGTGTTCTTGTATCTTGTGCCAATCCGGCAATTAAATGGTCGAACCTTGTATTTATAGGAGCGATTAGTTACTAACTAATCAGCTTAAAGAAGTGAGCAAATCAGTTAGAATCGGAGAACCCATTACCAAATTGATATTTGATATTTTTACACTTACCACGTATTACTAAACCTAACATAAACCTAAAAAAACAAATTATGTAATTAATATTAGTTTTTAGTTACTTTTAATTAACTTTTTTAATTAATTAGTTACTAGTTAATACTATTTATAGTATTTACAACGATTCACATTGCAACATACCATTTTTTACATCCTTTATTTAATATAACATTAAAAAAAACAAACTTGATTGTATCATGGTTGTATGTATTTTAAATTAAATATTGGATAACTTTTGTAGCTGGCTTGATGATGTGCAATATGCCACCTTCATTAATTAATAATAAACATAATTCTTAGTTAATTTTTTATCATAATTGAACCTAAATATGCCTATATCGGGACACATTCACATGTATTTTCTCGAAAATATTTTATTGACATCTTTATCTACTTTGTACTCGTCGCTGCACTAATTACGATCATTATGGAATTGGTATATCCCCATCGGTGTATCAGGCAGTATTAAATTAAACTAATAAATAATAAGCACCTGTATAATACGCACGTTACATGCCCCATAATAATAATTATCATTCGTAATGTATTTGCAAGCGCATAATGAAAGTAATTGCAATTCAAACGGGTTATAATTATTTTTCAACATAACCGAACATAATTAACAATTAAACACTATCCACATGCATAGGCCGCAGTAGTAATAGATATTATTAGTTATTTTTGCAATTCGTTGTTAGCCCCGCGTGACCGCGTTCTATTAATTATCAACATTTAAATATAATATTAATTGTAATTTGCGACTTCCTGAAATGGAACATTAATTTTAATTTATGTCTATTAATTACGACGGTAAATGCGGTAATATTTTACGTTTTCGCCAATTATTTCGCAACGCTACTCTGTTCCTACTCGTTTTGTTTTTACATTCGTTATTTTTTGTTTGGAAGCAACGCGGTTTCGTGGGTGAAATGGTCGGCACCGCAAAGGGAAACAAGGATATTCAATTTTAGCTCGATATACTCCAACAGTATGGAGAATTCATTATTTTTTAAATCTACATACACATTGGTAACCCAAGTTAAAACGGCAGATAGATGTGACAATCCTTCTACTTAATTAACTGCAATTATCACATTCCACCAGTCGTTTTAGCTTCATTCAAGATTAGATTTTAATTTATACCGTTGCAACTGACCATTAGTGGGATATGTTTGAGTGCTATTAATAGTCCTAAATTCTGTTGTAAGTCAATAACTGACTGTATCAGAAGATTCTGACCATCTTTATAAGTTTTCAGGTGAAGGCAAAGTAATAAGTCGCTCTGGGATCTAACTAAGTATTCAACGAAAGTTAAAGAAATAGCGAATCGACATTTTTAGTCCTATATCAGCAAATATCAGTAACAGACTACAGTTTTTATTTTGCAAAACATTCCGTGTATATTCGTATATTCTTTCTGTATTCAAGCGAATTTTTATAAAATTTCATCAATGCAAGTTTTAAAACACATTAATTACTATCTATTCAAGAAGAAAACGGTCAAACTTCTGTATTGTGTCTGAAATTTTGCGCTATGCTTTTGATAATATGCGATTTCAAATGATTGTCTGTGTCGCTACCATCACCTTGAAAAATACTGCTGTATTAAGATTGATTACAGTGGCATGTCTACACATTGCATACAAACGGTGGGCAACCAAAATATACTTCAAATTTAAGAACACAGTCATTCAGTAAATTTGTAAAACAAGGCAGTAGCTAATGAAAGCAATCTAGAGCATCCGGTCATTTCCAAACGCGTTCCTCCAGTGTCGAACCTCGGGGCTGTAATTTTCAGAATCGTGAGGGTGAAAAGAACGCATGAAAAGACTTCCACAAAGAGTTTCTTGTTCTCCAAAGTTCGGAGTACTTTTAGATAAATATGAAACTTCATATAACGCCTTTAGATTACCCTTTAAGTTCGGTTGAAAATGAGGATCAACGTATGTATTCTCGAAACAGCTTTCTCGGATTAATCAATTAAACTTGTGTGGTGCGGAAGGTGCTGATACTTTTGTGTGGTTTGATGTAATTCTGTATCTGGAACCATCATCATTGTATTTCGTATTTGCCTGAACGGGGGAAAGAATATGGTAACTAATATCATCGTCCATTGCAACGTTTCAAATTAATTAAAAGATCTAACAGTTGCATACTAGATTGGATTTATGGTCCTCTTCTTCAGTGAACCTGACTGCTACTTACATTGAGAAAAATCCGGTAGTCCAGAGGGGATTTGGGTAGTAAAAAGGGGTAGTAAGTCTTCAGAGAATAAAGTAAATTGTAAATAAAAACGCGTCACCGCGGTTTTGTTAAAAACCAGGAAAAGTTAGCAAATCGGGGAGCCACCATGTATACAAACAACCAACAATATAAGAATATTTATCTATTAATTAAGCAAAAGATTAATATTAATATATTGAGTTCACGCACAAGTTATCTTTAGAAGCTAATGCCGATATCTCTCTCTTATAAGGGAAGTAGCCATCAACTTCCTTATTTTAAATAGAACCGGATTTTGCGTTAAATTTTAAAATGATTTTATGCTACATACCCCAAATTTCAGTCCTACGGAGACACTGCATCTTTTCCAAAAAGTTTGATAAATGTGGTGCTCAAATAACTTACAGTTGTAATACGACAACAAAAATTATTCAGCTTGCTGGCAATGTTCATGAAGGGATTTGTCCATGGCAACAGATAAATTTGCTAAATTATGCAGGGCGTGCCAGTCAGGAGGGTACGATATTAGAGGTATTTGAACAATTTTTTTAAATAGCAACTAATTTTCTAAGAGGTATTACATTCTGCATTAAAAAATAAAGCGAAAGTGTATAGCAAGTGCTATGGCTAAAGTTAATAGTTTAGGAGATGTTTTGTGAAAGTCTCCGTAATGTTAAAAAGAGGTACAATATATAAGTAACGATAATAAAGACAGTAGTTTCCATTATTTTATCGTACAATACAATTATTTATAATTTCCTAGACTGAAACACTTTACTATTACCGCTTACCACAAACACTTCACTGACACTGAACGTATGCTTCTATAGCTAAGCTATCATCTTCAGCAGCAATACTGAACTTAACTGTGAGTTCAGTATTGCTGCTGAAGATGATAGCTAGATAAGGGGTAATAGTGAAGTGTTTCGGTGTTCTAGTGCCACAGTATTCGAGTACGTGATTTATTTAATTTCTTAGATTAACGAAAGTGTTACGCTTGGGATTTTCAAATGAAGACTACTTAAATGCAATTGCATTATTCATCAAACGTGCCGGATTTTTATGGAGAAATCCTGACAGGCCAAGATAAAATAAAATTATATATTTTATGAGATAGGTATGAGTTTATTAGATTAAAGTTTATTAAGACTAAATTAATTGATTTGAAGGTATTTATCTTATACGAAGATCGCCAAGGTACGTTAATCTTGGAATTCTTCAAATGGGGTGAGGATTCCGAACAGTGTTGATGATAGGTAGGTTTTGCCGGTAGTCGTTTGACTACTTGTGTTTTCTATATAGATACTTATTAACTGGAGAGTTACCTATTTAAATGAACTGATATTAGGTACGTAGTAGGATCCAGTGTGTTTTTAAGATCTGATACAAATTAAAGTAGGTACATGTTGATCTACTACCAATTCATCCAGTATGATAATAGGCAAAAAGAAGCGTGCACGCTACTGCGGGTAAAATCTAGGTAACTCTTGATGTACACAGTTATATTTTTGTAGAAGACATGCTGCGATTATCAGTATCCAAATATATACCGAATAACCAAAAATTCCCATAATTTAAAAAGAAGTTTTTAACATATCGACACGTCCATACATGTAGAAAAATCAAAACTATAGCCAAAAACAAGGAGGAATCAAACCAAAGCCAATAATAAACCCGAATTATCGCAAAAAACATAATGATCGAAAAAATTGAAGTAGATGATGAATAGTAACATTAAGATAACTAGAAAGTATTTTCATAATAACCTAAACCAATCGAAGATGGCACAACTAGTACCAATTAATATTGATAATCCAGGATTAAATAAAACTACAACCCTTACACCATTCGCCGTTATTTAAAGGTTTGGACTCTGGTTGCTATGCATATAACGGCATGCATGGACGTATTTGAAATAAAAGGTGATTGTTAAGAATTCAGATATCTTTTGTTAAAGATGAAAGAATAAAAAAAAGCGAACGTTAGAGCTAAGATACTAATCAAGCATGTCTATGTGCACTTAATTTATTGAATGATTACAGTTACAGCTTGCATATTGCATTACAAATTTTGGCGTTAGATCAAAGCCAATACCACTCCTACCACGCATGCTTCACTAAATAATCACCGCATACATCTTTCCAGTGCAAAATTCCCCTAGATTTTCGCTCGCTTTATTATTTAGAACGTGACGAAGCTGCCGCATCGCGTACGACCTGACGTAACTTACGATTACTAATCGTCTATCTCTGCCCGGGAAGACAAATGTAATGTATATAATCTACCGCAGATAATCTGCTACGTGAAGTTGGTGGATGGAAGCGTCGAGGCGGACAAATAGAGATAGATTAACGGGGAAATTGGCCCCGGGCCAAAACACCATCATCGGAGGACGCCTAAATAAACGCCGTTCGCGTGACACACTTGTCAATTAGTGCGACCGTCCAATATCTGCGCGTCGGTCGATGTCAATCAATCGCCTCCAAACCGAGGACAAATCGTACGGTAAATAGTATGGTAACGAGGAAGTGATATCAAATATGCTAGCAGATATAGGAAGTTACAAAATATGTAGACGATTCCTTAAGAAAAAAAAACAATATTTTAAAATATAACTTATGAAAAGCAAAATAACAAGTGAAAAATGAATTGCGTGTAGAGTTAATCGTAATCATTCGACTGTATTACGTTGGAGTCTGTGGATTGCAAATCTAGGTAAAGCATGTAGAGTTGGTTCAGGCGCATCCAGAAGGACAACCCCCGAGAAGATTTTCTTTTGAAGCGCTTGCTTGTGCAACAACGGTTTCAGTTGTTAACATTTTTTGCGCACCAGTAGTGGAACGCTGTCGGTTGTAGAACACCATTATGGATGAATAGCGCATATTGGATTTCGTAGCTACGCCTACGGGCCTTTACTATAATTACTTCTGACTTTACTATAATAACACCTGAGCATATACGCGCTAGACGAACCTTATTTACTTTTCTTTTGCTGAATTGTCTTTCATTTACACGTTTATAAGTAGTATAACAAGTTTTGATACTAATAAACATTATTTTGCAAAAATTATTTGGTGGTGCATTTTTGATTGCGGCCAGTGTAACTGTAAGAATAAAAATAGGAAAAATGGGGAATAGGAAATTAACCTACCAAAGTCATTCCTAATAAACCCAGAAAGCAAGATGCTTTTGTAGCTTCAGGATTAGCTCAATAATTACTTGGTCCACTTGAAATAAATATGTCAAACTGTCAAATAGAAAACAAATAATAGAGTTGAATGATCACAAGTCTACTCATCAAGCCATTAAACATGGGGTATATTAACGATTTTCAAATGTAATATCCCAGAAACGCATCTCCATGCAGACAATACAGCAGTATTTGTCAATACAAATAGTTTAGAGGAGATAAACATTAAAGAAAGTATTGTTTTTAACAAAAATTAAAGTGCCCGATTGCTGCCAAAAAGAAATTGCGTTCAGGGATGTTGAAAAGAGGTTTAAAATGCGATCCGAAAGAACCTGAACATTCATAATTGTGTTTGTTTGAGGATGTGGTGCCACAGAAAGTTGTAGCTGAAAACTTTACTCTTCAATTTCAGAAAGACATCTCAGAAGTTATTTGTTTTTAGAACACATTTTATTAAATAATAATGCAGTGGGCTAAGTATTAGAATTAAGGAAGCAAATTGTTTTAGCTGAAGAATTTCTTTTATCATATAGTCTCTTAACTTCAATAAACTAGATGGGATTGTAGCATAAGTATTTCAATATGCAGATAATTAGGTTTTCTATAGTCTGATACTCCTGTGTAATTTTTTGCAAGACATCGTCAAAAGTACTTCCGTGCGCTTCACGAAATTAACAGAGACTAGACAGACTCGTGTTTAGCCGTCTCATGAGAATGGGTTCGTGTTGCCTACTGGTTTCCCCGAGAGTCGACAAAACACGAATCTGTCTAGTCTCTGCTGATTTGGTGAAGCGCACGGAAAGTAGAAAACTCTATTCAATTCGATTAGATTAACATTCTAGGAAAAACCCTTATATTCCAAGACATCATTTTCCTATTCAAGTAATTAATTTCCTGGTTAGTTTTCCAAATGTAGAGATCCTCTTATATCATCTTATCAGGGCATAATATATGATAACTTAAGAACGCAAAAAGGCATTTAGCATGATATTATAACAAAAAGGTTTGCCAAAACTTCAAGACTACTGTGAACTATGATATTTAGGTTTCAAGTAACTTACTTGGTAATTATACATTTTCACGTTACCTAATAATTTCTACATTGCTATTTCACATTTCACACAGATTCTTTGAGCATCCTATTATCTATCTTATCCAGAGTCTGTGAAGAAATCTATAAAAAAGATTATTAATGTGTAAATGTCAGTCATGTAAATAAACCAACAAGTATTAATAATAATAATAAAATACAACATTCGATTTCATGTACTTATCGTATGTTTTAAAGTATTAACATTGATAGTGCTTCGCTTTCGGTCAATTTCTTGAAGGAAAGAAAAGGATAAAAAGATATACATATATATATGTATATAAAGTTTTTACGTTCACCTATATCCATTAGTTTCTGTCGGATACATGAAGGTTCTCACTTTTGTATTTATATTAATTATAGTTTCAAATTGATTATTATCGTATCAATAATAATTATTTTGATTACTATCTACGTACAAATTTCCAACGGTGGAATATGATAATTTACGCTAATTCATATAATTGCGTACCTCAAACGTTCCGTTAATAGAAGGTGCCAAACCTGCATCCGCAGCTGTTCCATTTCACGACTAACGTTCAGCATCCAATTAATTGCTTGAGTAATAATTTGATTACCACGGAAGGTTAAGTCAATCAACATTATTAGCGCTTAAAATTTTTATATAAGTAATATAAATGTTAATTTTTAATTATATTGTCAGAAGTAGATACGTTCAATAAATGAGGCAAAAACATTTTTGTATTTCGTTTGTCGCTATATATTTCAAGCTTTAATTAAGCAAAGATTGACGTAAAAAATACAATTAAGTAGGATGATGAATAACTGTGACAAGAATTCGTGAGATACAAATATCAGATGTGTTAATCTATTAATATTAATCGCCGTACGAATATAATTCGAGATTGAATGCAATAAAACATTCCTGGTAACAACAATTTGCTTGTCACGTTGTTTACATAAAATTTCCATAGAAAGTTATTTTCGTACTAGTTAGTAGTTGCTTTATATTCGCAAAGAAAGAGAAACAGCGTAACTGTCTGATTGAGTAATTAAAGCTTTTTCCACGATTTAAGAATAATTATGGTTGATATATGTTATTGGGATGTTATGTTGTTGTTGAATTTCTGAGACGCCAATAGTCTACAAGTTTGTGCATTTTTTTTACTTCTAATACTAGACACATATGCGTCGCTATATAAAAATGTTAGATATAAATTTCTTATACAGTAGATATAGAAAAAATATAACGTTTCTGGTGTTTGGATTTGGCAATGTTTGGTGTTCAATAGTATATGTGGAAAACAACACGTAACTTTCTGCAACCTCCGCACCGCACCGCACAGGTTTAATTAATTATATAATAATTAATCCGGGACGGCCGTTTCGAGGACGCGAATGATCCTCATCATCAACCTGTGACCGAATGATTATATAATTAATTAAACCTGTGCGGTGCGGAGGTTGCCGATGCTTATGTATTGTTTACCATATTACGCCACAGTCTTTGCTATCATTATTATTTAGTATATGTGGAAGCCGTTTTAGTACGTATATACTGTTATGTTATAGTTATTTAGGTTGAAAAGCGTTCCTAATCGATAAATTTACTATTTTAGTTATTTTTAATTGCGGGGCGGAACAGTGTTAATGACTTCTCCCCTCCAATTTCCTACATCGAGTAAGTTAGGTTCCGTAAAAAAAGGAGTCCATTAAACAACTTCTACTACGAGAAATCAAAGTTACTAATGCCATCCTTATGGTAATCAACATACCTGACAAGACCGTACCAGCACATTTGCACTCCGTCTTTATGGAATTTCAAGACATTTCAAATGGCTACTATTACATCAAATGTGTTATTTGACTTAATGCATTTAGTAATCTATAGATGGAATTTGGAAAAATAGTGGAGAAAGAAAAGAAAACTTTTTCAACAACAACATTTCAAAATTTCCTCGAGGAAAAGCGTAAAATTAAATATTTTAACGGGATCTTCTTCATAAATAGTTCAACTTAACACTCAGTAATAACATTTGGACCTTCTATTAAATAAAGTGTTACCACCTACAGATTTGGGACCACTGTGGGAAGGTTTTGGATAAATCGCGCCCGGGTCCGCAGAGAATTTCAATGTTGGGAAGGATTTCTGTATTTGGATTTGAAGACTAGGACGTCACAGGTACTGAAAGTTAAATAAATTGTCAGACGTAAAACATACATACATTTTTTCAGACTCGTGTTTATTCGATTATTCTTCGATAGTCAACAAAACAATACTCTGTGTAGTCTCTGCTAATTTCGCGAAGCGCACGGAAAGTGGTGAACATTAGCAATGACCATGTAACATCATAAGCTATCTTCTAAAATTATTTCTGAATATACAAGCTGATCGATAAGTAGTGAACCGCCTTTCTTGTCTCAGTTTTCAGTTTCTCTATTTAGAAATAAACCAACATATGGATTTCATATGTCTATTTGTAGTAGATTTCGAGATATTCACAACTTTGCTTCCAATCGCCTAAATATATATACTATCTTCAACAAATCTGGAATGCAAATACATTTTAGCATAAGTTTTACGTGATTGAATTACATACCATACACATACTATAATGAAACTCTTTTTTTTAACGAATAAAATTCAATATTCAGGGTTTCTTTGTCCTTGCCTTTTTGTGAATCGAAAAATAATTAATATATAAATTAGATAAATTTTATGTGTGCAGTCAATTATTTGTTTTAGATGAAGTCTTAAATATAAATTTAGAAAATTTCTTTTCTTTCTCCACTATTTTTCTAAATTCCATCCATAGATTACTAAATGCATTAAGTCAAATGACACATTTGATGTAATAGTAGCCATTTGAAATGTCTTGCAATTTCATGATGACGGGAGTGCAAATGTGCTGGTACGGTCTTGTCAGGTATGTTAATTACCATAAGGATGGCACTAATGTGGTTACTGCATATGCTCGTCTGAATTTGAAATGATGCGAAATTTTCATAAAAAGAAAAATAATTCTGATTTACATTAGTAATTTTGATTTCTCGTAGTTGTTTAATGGACTTCTTTTTCTACGGAACCTAACTTACTCGATGTAGGAAATTGGACGGCAGAAGTCATCAACACTGTTCCGCCCCGCAATTAAAAGTAACTAAAATAGTAAATTTATTAACTAGGAACGCTTTCCAACCTAAATAACTATAACATAACAGTATACACGTACTAAAACGGCTTCCACATATACTAAATAATAATGATAGCAAGGACTGTGGCGTAGTATGGTAAACATCACGTAAGTATCGGCAACTTACGTACCGCACAGGTTTAATTAATTATGTAGTGATTAATCCGGAACGCCCGTTTCGAGGACACGAATGGTCCTCATCATTCGGCCACCGATGGATGATGGAAAGTGGAGAACTTTAGTCATTACATAGCCTAAAAATTCTGACTTTCTAGTTTTTTGCACAGTAGGCACAATTCTACAATTTCAGAATCTTTCTAGAGAATATAAGGTCATATCAATAAATGTCACAAAATCAAATTTTGCACTAAATTCAGGAGAACTGCCATAGAACTATCTCAAGTACCAAGTGTGACTGTTACGGATAATCATTCGTATCGAAAGCCGATCAAACCCAAACATGGATAAGTTGGTAATAGTTAAAGAATTAGCAGTAATTGTGATAATTGCATATTCATAGTTGAACAATTTGGTGCGAGAATGAAACCTTCAACTTGTCCAATTAGCAAAATAGAAAATGACTGCTACATTAACCATAAAATGCCGTATAAAGTTATACGCGACCTATGAGCAGTTTAACGGAAGAAGCTTTTGGAGATGTTACCATGAGTGGCAAAATCGTTGAAAGCGGTGTGTTTGTGCATTCATAGGATACAGAGTGTGTTTAAATATAATTTTTTACATGAAGTTGAAATAAGTAGCGGTAGCAGCTGTACTACTACCACCTTTTTTCCCTATTTAAATCAAAATGTAACATACTTTTTGTAACAAAAGAAACAAGCTTCATTAAAAGTACCACAGAAACACGACTCAAAAATTAATTACATTACCTGAATTAAAAATTAAGAAAAACGAAAAAAGGAAGCGACTACAGAGCATTAAACAACCACACAATTGGCGCTTCCTAATATAGAAAGTTGGTCGACTTTCCACGCAATTGTGCAATTTAATGCTTAATGCCGTTCAACTCGTACTTACTTACCTCTTCTTGCTTTTGCGTTTCGTTTCATTATATTTTTTTGTAAATTCCTCCCATACGTACGTTAATTACGCCGAGATTATAATTTCTTTTTCGCGTAATTACGACCGAACTGCTAATTTTCCACAGTTCACGTAATAACGGAACAAAAAAAAGGATTCCGAGAGATTCTAAATTTATACATCCTTTTATGTGTAACGGGCGTGCCAGGTAATTATGGCAGACACAATTACAGGTTTCTTTCATGTAGCTACTTCCAATCTACATTGTATGTACATATGTGCATGTGGTTTATGCGCATATGAAAAGCCGTGCACGTTAAGTTAATTAATCTCGTAGTGAACCTCCAGTGGATCGTCTACCGCTAATTGGAAGCGGAATTTTCACATTCTCTTTAACACATACAGATAAATCCGCGAATAAAGCCACGTGGAGCATTTACAGTTGCATATGGTATATGCCTATGATGAAGGTGGTTCATTTTCTTCATCATATTAGAAAAGGAAAATTACGTAAAGCAGCCACTTTAAAAGTGAAAGTATTTTTTTTATATATAGCATATATCACGATTTAATTTTATGAATCCGGTTCTTTCCCATACAACTCTCCAATTTGTTTAAATGAGCAAATAGGTACTGGAAATTGAAGGCTAAGTTAAGGTCATGGTTATTAAATTTTTAATTATAAGAGCCATCCTCTGTTTTGTATATTCACAAAACGATTCCTGTGGACTTTCCAAGTCACCACAAACACCACATTCATCTACCGTTGTTGTTTAACGCATTAATATTTATTTGTGTGACCTTTAGTATCTGTTTTACAGAATTTTCTTCGTAATTTTGTTTTGAATTAAATAATGTGCAACTCCGTCAAATGATATTTTTGCAATAAATAATTCCATCCAAGTTGAGTATTGTACTCACATTGAAGCAGATCTTAGATTTTGTTACCTGTAAATTCGTAGGAAAGCCTTATTATCTACATACATATACAAAATAGTAGAATACAATTGAAGCTTTTGCGAAAATAAGAAGAGAAGAAAAGGTTTTGGTACAGATCGTTTTATTGCTTTTCAGAATATTTGCCATTAAGATTTTTAGCCTGAGATTTACACACTCGCGCTCGAACCAATTCTCAAAAGATCCTTTCTACTCTGAAGGTGCATGATTTTTGAAGGATTCAAGTGTAGCTTGGGGTGATCAAAATCTCTGTATATGGATTTTTTGTTTGACATTCGGGAACAAAAAGAAGTCGTTAGGCGATAAATCAGGTAAATGGGACATTAATTCAATGTTCATCTCCTTCAAATAATCATTTGTTTGACGTGCCTTGTTAGAGCTGGCATTGTTATGATGAACGATGGTGCAATTTGGTCTTTCTGATGTCATCGATGACTTCTGACACATAAATTGTCGTGTACCATTTAGCATTAACTGTTCCTCGATCCTCCAAAGTAATGCTTGCGACATATTCAGTACATTGAAAGAAACAAGTAATCATTTTCTTGTAAGTGCTTCGTGAACGTACAATTTCATTTCAACTAGGAATACCCAAACTGTTGATTGTTGCTTAGTTTCTAGTTCGCACGAGTATATCCAAGTTTCGTTACTTATTACGATGTTGCATACGGATTTTGAAGTTCCTCTGTCGAATTTCTTGAGCGTTTCTTTACACCAATTGATATGAATCTACTTTTTGTGATTGGGTCAAATTATGCGGAATCAATCGGGAACAGATCTCTTTTACAGCCTTTATCCCAGCGAATAGCGGCATTGCTGTTGGGTTAGGCCTTTACTGTAATCGTGAAAGCTTACCCAATGGAAACCTTCACATGCCATTTCTATTTTTCCACAAAATTGCTTTTAGAAAAGTCTCACAGAAAACGAACAACTGATTAATAATAATAAATTTGACGAAAATGGTAATGTCAAATCTCAATAGTGTGAAAGCGCTACGCCAGCAACTGTCGCAATGTTGAGGTATTAATAAACGCAGGACTAATAAGTATCCGTATTTGGATAGCTGGAAATAAGTAGTTCGTGAGCATTTACAGTGTCTGGTTTTAATTTTTGTAAATAAACCCATCAATAGTAAAGTTTTTAGAATGAATTAAGATATTAAATCTAACACTTTCTTTCCGGTAATTCCTGTTGAGAATTGTGGTATTTGGTTATCTACTATAGTTTAGTTTATTTCAAAGGCATTGTGATAGCGGTTGAAATATAATTTTACATGCGTCATTACAAATTGTTACAATAGTTGTTACTCTCATTCAAGGTAGAAAATGCGTATCAAATCTCATAAAATGTATACTGGAAGAGTATATAAAAGCTTACAGATCTAATTGGTTCTTCACAGTAATAAATAATAACTTTCTTTTCTAAATTGAATTATTAACCTACGTGACATATTATCACACATGTGTTACGTAGGCCTCGTCAATAACATTATACTCTTGGTTTCCGAGTTGGAACCACGTCGTTGTCGTAGCAATCAGTGTGGAGTAACAGCCATGAAGATGTCCCATAAGAGTGAGGACGAAATGTCGGCAGAAGCTACGACAACGACGCGCTTTCAACCCGGAAACCAAGAGTGTAGTATTATTGTATACAATACATGTACTTGTTTGTTCTTTGTATTTATCTATTTTCAATAATTTAATTGACTTAAGCAAAATAAATATTTTTTGTGTATAAAGATTTATTGTTTATTAGATTTTGGTTTATTATATCTTGGTTCAAGAAGTTATCTCTGTGCAACTGCGTATGTTAAAAATATCATTGAGTATTTAAGTTCATGTGTTGGTGTGATGTTGGTATATCCAATTCTAATCTTACCTTGCTAAATGTTAGAAGTGTAGTTTATTTTACGTTGAGAAAAATGTACGTTATAAATACGGTAATAATGGCAATAAAACAGATAACGCGCTAACAGGGCCAACAGCAGACCTACTCACCTCTGAGCGAGCGAATGATACCGGAAAATCAACAAACGTGGAAAAGGAAATCCATCTTCTCCGATTCAGGATATCATCGGCTCTTTATGCCTCGTGCCAAATATAAATGTGTCTGTCTATCCGTCGTTTTGTAAACGTCGACGTGTGAATGCTGTATATCATACATTCTTGTTCTTCTCGGGCTAGATGTGCGTTGTACGTTCGATGTGTGAGCGCGTGGATGTGTATTATTTTGGAATCTATCAAGTTAATGTGCTTCGACGCCAGATCCTGAATCCTTTACTCACACACAAACAGAGGCAACGCGCCGCAAAGAGCTCAACGGGCAACGCTGAAACCTCTCACATGGGCCAGACGAAGGGGGTGTCTATGTAGTACGCTATAAGACCCCAGTAATAAATGAGCTCCTTTCCAGCAGTCAAAAGTGATTGATCACGGCGGATAGACAAAGACGAGTTTGATCGTTGAAAAACCGAGCGCGAGAAAAGGACGCTTATACGGTGGAAGAGTGATGAATCGCACGGCCAGCGTCATTAATACGTGTCAGGGCGCGTATTGAAGCTGTCAGTCAAAGGAGAGATACACGCACACATATACGAACAAACATACAAAACTTTCCTCCTTCACCTACTACAGTCTTGGTAAGAAAGATGAAGCACTGAACCAGACAGAAATAAACATTGAGGTGTAGATGATTATTCGTAACTATTTTTCCATATTTTGGCATTGAGAAACCTTATCTTAAATTCGACAGGTTTTGAAGTGACTTGTGAAATATTTGGAGAACAAGAAATAAAACCTTCAAACAAACGGCAAGAAGAATAACAAATTTAAAATGTAGTAGTTGCCATTTGGGAAGAGACGTATTTTCCTAAACAAATGCCACTAATTTTTTGAAAGTGGTCATTCGCTTTACGTAGAGAGGATCTGTGTTCAACAGTTGGTGTGGAGAAAGGCGGACGAGATCTAGCGCATAGGAAAGTAGTGCAGTTTATTGTACTCTTGTTCTATTAAGGAAGAAAAGAATGAAGAATACAGAAGTGGAATAGAAGGTTGCAGTAAAATGTACCTTCTCCTAAAATTTCTATCGGAAATAAGCTATATTGATGATGCTTCTTCTAACATTATTTGCAATAATTATTTAAGGTTGGGGTAAAGTATGGAACCAAGCAAGTATCTTTATAACGGAAACGATAATATTGCTGAAACTTTGCAGGTAAGTGTAACGAGACATAATGCACTTCATATCGAATTTGTTGTTGTTACTCTACTTCTTGTTCGACCAGACTTTCTTTATTTAAATGAAACATCCTGTATATATTTGCAGATTATAATAGATCATGTTATTTGTAAAAATTGAAAGATAAAGTACTTCACATTTACTGTTTAGTTTTTATACATTAGAGTAAAAACTAATGATGTAAGCATAAGCAACTCAAATATTTATTGATCAATAAAAATAAACGTACACGATCTAGTAGGTGGTCACAATTGAAGGTATTGGTCAAATGCGAATCTTCACTGGATTCATGAGGCCCATACTCAACATTCACCAAAGTTGGATGTTTGGATGAAATTTTTATAGACGTAAACTAGAAGAGGGAAAAGTATTTGGATGTATCGAGTAATCCACCAAATCACGTGTTTACGTTAGACAGTTGAGAGAAAAAAATATTGAAGTTGAATGTGAATCAATCCGTAGAGTCTTGGAAAAGGTAATGCAGGAATTTCTTAATAAGCTTGCATATTGTTAGGAGGTAAACGGCGAACAGTTGAAACATTTGAAATCATTTTGTTTATATTGGTTGATTCTCATTTTACTATCATATGTGAAGTGCTTTATCTTTCCATTTTTTACAGATAATGGTACTAAAACCAGTTTGGACGAACCTGAAAGAGCAAGGTCTATTGTAATCTGCCAAAATATACAGGGTATCCCATAAAAAAAGTAACAATACAAAATTCGAAATCAGGTGCACTGTGCGTCATTGGGCTTACCTGCAAAATTTCATCAATATCATCGCTTCCATTTTAAAAATATTTATTCTGTCGTACTTTATTCCAACCCTGTGTATAAGTCATCAATATTAGGTGAATATATTATCTCGCACCGGAATGATGAAATTTACTACAAATTCTTTCAAGTAGTTTTCAATAAGTTGGAAGAACCGGTAATTGCCAATTTTTTGCAACTACCGTATTTCTGGCGTCTCTTCTAAACTTCACAGATGTTTTATTATCCTGTTAATAGAAACATTGCAATGCCACTTAATACACCAAACATATTATTTTTCATTTCATAAATTGCGAGTGTGATAATTTTGACACTCTCCATATCCATGAAAAGACATTATAATATTGTTTTCTACACCAAGTCATTTTTTAGAAGACTAAAAAAAGTAGATACAGACAAAGATTCTTGAATTTATTTTTAAAAGAACTATTAATTTATTTAATCAAAATAAAATGTAAGGGGTCTTATTTAAAAATTTTTTATGCAATATATCTTTCAAGTATGGCAAAATAAACAATCTGAGTTATTGTTTGTTTTATTTCTATCCCCTTACAAGGGCTGTTTCTTTCCGGACTCACTATTTGAGGAGCTATACGTCTACTTAAATTTAATAAGGAGTCAGTAACATCACGTGATCAACGCAACAAACGTCGAGTGGCGTTTTTTTTGTGTAGTAGCATGCTTCCCAGGACGAGATGGGCTTGTCATTCCGTTTCTGCTATCGCGGTTGTGGGTCTTCTTTACTTTTTCTCTTTACTATTTTTAGTGCCGTCAAGTACTATTGATAATTAGACGTTCTTTGCCTTTAGAGTGCTTATACATACGATTTGGTATTGTAGCCACGTGTGCAGCCTCTTTTGGTTTCCTCTCCACGTTGTATACTTCCTTTTTATAGATCGTCGAATTGTTCCAATTCTAGTTGCAGTCTTCATTCCAGGCATGCTGTGCCTTGCGTGATTTTTCGTTTCCCATTTGATTTGATTCTCATTTGCACAGGTCTGTTCGCTTCTCTAACATATGGTCATCTATATACCAGGTATCTTGTGTTCTTCATACTATGGTTTACGTTACTTTTCCTGAGTTAAAACATACAATGGTAATACTGTGAAAATGCAACAGATATATAAAATACTAATAATAACCGACTTTTGATTAAAAAAACGGTGTTCTTTTTTGTGTTGGCTGTTACAAAATATTAAAGAATTATTTAGTACTTTCCGTCTAGAGTTGATTTTGGTTATTTGCACCGACTATTAATTTCAAATTCTTTTCAACTTTTTTCAACAAGATTATTAACGTCATAAATGAAACTTTTTTTTTATAATTGAGTTTAATATACACAATATAGGAATACGTACGGGAACTAAACCGATATTACCCCAGCTTAGAAATACTATGACCATTATTGCGGTCATCTGTTCCTTGCTTACGGTGGAAGAAAGTAAACACTTCGAAATGTTTAATTCAAGGCAATAAACTCCCGTTGGGATGGCTTTTGGATTTAGTTACATGTTTTCCTTTTGTCCAAGGTTGTATTTTTCATCTTAGTTTTGTGCCTCTGAGCTTCCCGCTTCCTCCCTTCGTGTTTATGCTGAGGATCGATGTGTGCGTGCAGGCCGCTAAAGGCTACGGATCACAGAACGTGGTCCCTCATTTTTGCCGGGCGATGCGTTCAAAAGGAGTCGACGGAAACGTCAACGTCACCGTCGGTTCGCTTGATTCCCATCAGGAGACAAATTACCGCGCTAAAGACGTCCGTCCTGTTTCCTTCGTGACTATAATTCTTTATGTCGTCTGCTAAGCTACGAATTTGTACGTCTTTTACGACCTATAAAGAGCCCTTTGTTGAAAATAGAAAAGGACAAGTTGAAATGGAAATTGTCCGTTCGAAATGTAAGATTAGGGTACGTAAACTTGGAACAGCAGCTGTGCTACAAATTACTGCAGAGTAGATTGCATTTCTATGTTTTGGACATTTTGAGATTTACCGTTTTAGTCCAGAATGAAAAGTGTAACTCATTTATGTTCAAAGTTTATCAATTTTTTCTATTTTTGGGAAATACACATATTATCACAATCGCTGGCGCACCACACTCGCGTCGGTTTCTATAAGAAAAGCAGTAAAATATTTTCAGAATATCTTTGTTGAGGCTTATATAGGTTCATTTAGACCGCGTTTTAAAATTATTTTGAAATATACAGGTCGACATAAAGAAACTTACACACCAATGTTGTAATAATTTAAATGGAACAGCTTACATAGTATAGCGTATTTTCAAAGTACCGACTGAATAAAAGCAAGTTACTATTATGTTTTCTATACATAACAAACCCGTTTCTGAGATAATTAACTATCCTTCCAAATGAAGACCAAAATTTAAGAGGTGTGCCCGTATTGCATATTTAAGCTAGACATTCACACAGACAAGTTGTATTTATCTTTAACTAAGGCATTAGATATGATAATAAAATAAGAATAGTGCGCAAAAATTATACAAGGTTAATGAAAACATACTTCTGATTTCACTATCATTAATACCCTGTATTTATTATCTTATTTTGATTCTAATTTTAACGATTCTTAAGACTGTGTGAGGCTTTCCTATCTCTTATAGTTTATTAGTAATTAAGAATTTTTTATTTTAAATGTCTTAAAGAAGCCATTTATTTTACAAAAGTAAGCTTTGACTAAACTACGGTCATTATTCACCATAAACAAAAGTCATTTGACAATAACATAATTTGTTAAAGTTGAAGTATTGTTCGAACTTATTTAAAAAGAATTTTATTTATTTAATTATTTATAATGAGAAATTTCTCTCAAGAAGAAAGGGTTGATATGTTTTTAGTAATTGAAGAGTGTAAGGAACATTACTTACTAACATCAAAGATTTATGCTCAAAAATATCCTAACAGACGTCGGCCTGATAAGCGTTCTTCTAAAAAACAGAGCAACAAAAACCGATTACTGAAAAACAAGAAAATGAATTTTTCTCTTGTTGAAAACCCCCATAATAAATAAAACTGCAGGGGTAAGCAGACGGTAAATTTTCTCGATCATGTGTTATTTACGGATGAATTAACTTTCCATAACAACGGATTAGTTAACAGGCTTAATTTTAATTATTAAAGTGACAAAAATCCCAATTTCTTTAGAACCCTCCATCGTCAACATCGATGGTCTATTAATGTGTGGAGAAAGCGGATGATAGGTCCATACTTTTTTGATGACCACTTAAATTGCGCTATGTTCTTGGAATTTATAAGAGACAGTTTAGTAATGCTTTCGGAAGATATATCTTTTAATATCCGACAAGAAATTTGGTTACAATGATGCTCTTCCTTACTTCCAAATAGACGTTCGGCGTGAATTAGATAGGCAGTATCCCAACAGGTGGATAGGACGCGGAGGTTCGCAGAATTGTCCATACCCGACCATATGAAAGAACGAATAAGAATAGCGTTTCTATAACACCAAATATTTTGATAAAAGTTAAAAATTCATTTCAAGAAAGAATTCGCCTATACATTACAAATTAGGGTCATCATTTTGAACATTTGTTAAAACATTAGTATTTTTTACTTTATCAGTCTATCTGTTTTAATAAAGTATGTATTTGTTTATCTAGTTACGACTTTTTAATTAGTATATAGGAAAAGCAGTAAACTTGATCTGATTCACTTTGTGACCTGGTACCGCTTCGAGGCGCGAGAGTTTTGTTTGGAAGGACTTTTAAAAATCGCCCACTCTCATCAGCATTACAAACCTGAAGGGAAGTTAAATCCATTTTTGCAACGTGAAAATATTTTTTAGAATGGCCCAACAACAGATTCATCGACAACGATTGATTTGCCCCTATACCTCGTTTACTTCATATGAGAAGTCGAGAAGTTGTTTAAGAAGGAGTGTAATCGAAAAGTTAACAGTTTTAATTTTTTTAAATAAAAAGTATATTGAATAGAAATTATTTTCGCTAAAAAATCAACTGAATTTTTAGCAACAACGCAAAGACCAGAAATTTTGAAACTTTGCAAGGAAGGCATATTAACACACTTGTTTAAAATATAATGAAATCTCCTGTATATTGGGCCGGTATATAACTTAATATAAATATAATGAAATTATTATTGCATAAAACGTCCTTTTTCTCTCAAGTATAACCGAAGCAAATAAGCTATAACGGTTGCAAATGCCATTTTCATCGTTTTCTTGTAAGCGTTTCCCATAGTTATTACTTATTAACATTCCAATAAGAACCACAACGCGGACTCGGCATACTTATCCTTAGAAAACATCTGTTTTGTTGCACATTAGTGTAAACCAGTTTGCATTTTTTCACTCCACGAATCCAACGTTGCGCATTGTACATACAAGTGAAATCAGTACTACGTTTACCTTATTGGTAAGAAAAGCCATAGATTTTTTTCACCTCATACATTTTTTTACGTCTATTCTAGGATAAACTAACGATTGAAAATCGACATTCAGACAACTAGACTATGGCCGATTTTCTGCTAAAAGCGCTCGCTAAATCATTAAAATTCTTCGCGCAGATTTTTCCAACGCTACGACATTCCTTTTAGTGATTAATTGTCTAATAAATTAGTAATTATTAGGGAAATATCCACGGTCGACTGTTCAAGTCAGATTGCGTGCAGCTATTCGAATGTTTATATAACTTCATTTGTTTTACCGCAGCTGATGGTGATCGCCCGGCGTGATTGATTCGAGGTTCGAGCGATTGAAACGTGTTGCATAATGCAATAATTAAATACGTTTTCGTATGAATAAATCAATCGAATTTAATGTCGTTAAGGTTTTTTTCTTTCCTCGGCGGTCCATGTTCGGCGCGCCGTAAGTACTCATTATGCCTTATTTTAATTGGCGCGCCATTAGCGTAATTGTTGGTGTCGCTGTTTACATTCTGGAGAATTTGTATTTCGGTTGAGCAAGTCGTGTATTTGAAGGTAATTTAATGCGGTTTTAAGTGTACGTGACGTTCCGAGAAAGTCGGGATTTTTTTGGTAGTAATTAAGACAAATGTTTGCGGAGTATGTATATAATGACACGGTTTTCTTGGTTGACCACAATTTCTCAATCCAGAACCTGACTTCAATGAGATTCTTGAATTTAAGCATTTCAAAGCAATGTAGAAATTAGTTACCCACAAATGTCAGTATTGTCACGTCCACTAAATATCTCATAACTAACGTAATGGTTATAATAACTTTCATTTAACTGTTACAAGTACTGTTTAAGCTTGTTTAAGCATATGCAAAGGATATTCAGGTATGGCAATTGTTACGGCGACACTCTTTCAGTGCCGAATTTGAGGTATTCCTTCTCTTTCGGGGGTAGGTAGGTAGGTCTAATTACCTGACTGGCTTCTCCCACGAGAGATGAGTGCGTTCACAGAGATGTCAGATAGAGCTTTCTTAATCTTGTATGTAAGAGTAATAGCACTTGGCTGGGTTGAAATTCAGCTTGCAGGTCTTGGTCCATTTAGTAAATTTTCCAATGCTCGCAGTTTGCGTATTGCAGCTTTTTGTCTCTGCAGCTCGAGTAGACGACAACATCATCCCTGCAAATGACGAGACCCATTTCCGGATGTATTAGGATGTCGTAAGTGTGTATGAATGCGGAATACGACGTTTCATCGGCTTGTATAGTCCAACTTCCTCTTTCTATTCCTTCCCTTCTACTACGGCAGTTCCTTTGATAAAGCCAACCACAATCCAAAAATAATATTTTATCATTCCTTAATTTCTAGTTAAAATTCCCTAACGTTCCTTAATTAAATGTACAAAAAAATCTCTTCGCAAAACGAAGCTTCACAAATCGTTTGGTCCAATTAAAGAATGATTCTTACTATCGTAGGTCATTGAGTATTATTTCTTTCGAAAAACAGATTAATAGAATTCGGGAGATTGCATTGGCGTGTATTTGCCACTTTGTTTCCCTTAGCATTTGTCTAGTACAATTCATGGCCAATTTTGATACATGTTCAAACGGCATTTTATATTCTTACAATTAGTTTATATATTTATAGAAGTTCGCAATCTAACGCCTAGCGACTAACGGTTTTGCATTAGCGAATATCGATAACCGTAAAATATTTTCTACTTGACTTGGCGACTTATTACCAACTAATATTTACTTTGTTGAAATACAGTAAAATTTATTTTCTCCCTGTTTATAGAAAGAAGTTACATTAAAAACGAATCTTAAGGATTTGAAGAAAATAGAACGAAGATGAGTAATATTGCCGTTTCTCCGGGATTATCATTGGCTGGAGAGAGATTTATCTAATGAATCGTCGGGGTCAAGGAAAGGGAGCTGATGGCTATCTAAGCCTCTGGAGAAACCAAAAATCCAGAAATCCCAATGTCTTCACTCCGACAGATGTTGCTGGAAAGGAATTTTACTGAACATCACTCTACACAGCGCTAATAACATCAACTTTTCATGTTTTAACTTTTTAGTATAACAACACATATCCCAAGGTTGCAGGTACGCAGCGATGACAGTTAGCATTAATGATAGACGGCCAACTCCAGTGTTACATGTTGATGTAAGCTAATTTATATATTTTTTTGTAATAAATATTTTAAATAGAAATTGTTTCTGAACCAATTATTGCTCTAAAAGCAGCAAAGGTTATGGGAAACATAATTACTACAGTTATAAAGAAACATAGGGAGTACATGGTGCGTTTATATGCGGCGAGAGCGGTGAATTTCAATTACCAATTGATAACAACGCTTAATTTTATTTACTAAACTATTAAAAGCTGATATTCTCAAATGTAGTTAACATCTACATTATACCGGGCGAGTCAATAGTGTGAGGCTTTTCAATAGTACTTTTATTGTTGGTAATATAAGTACATTTTTGATAAAAAAATAATCAATATCCATTGTGTCAGAATTTTAACATTTTTGTATCATGTACATGTTGAGCCAAAAAGATATTTCAGTTATGTTTTTTTTTTCAATGGAATACGTTGCATGTATCAGATACGTACTAGTGCTTATTTGATTCTTACTGTAAAATCCAGAGTCACTTTATAGGTTTATAGGTTTTTGAAATATTTACAAAAGAATATTTTTTTTTCAGAGACTAATTAGTTCTTGACCTTTTCGTATTCATTCTTTTGTTTTCGAATGCCTGATGACATGTTCCCCATTTTAAATATCTAGCTAGTGGTTTTGCATTTTCGTCTTGACTAGCGGTGGTTAAACATAAAAAGTTTCAGTTTTAATAAAATCGCATTCCTAGTTATTTGTTATTATTTGAAGCAAATAGTGTTGAGCTGTTTTAGCAGTGTAATATACTAAATCTACTTTCAGATTGTAGATTCTTAGAGTGTGGCATCTACGATTTTTGTATCAGGTCTTCTTTATACTGCAACAAATTACGTATATATTTTATAACACATTATTTTATACACATATTCCACTTTATCTTGACACTTTAAAATGCAGCTTGTATTGCGTATCCTTTTCAATACAATGAATTCAAGAAACCATGTACGTTGATTTCATTTTGTTAAAGCAATAAAAAATATTGTTACCCAATAAATTTATAACAATGGACTACGTTTATCAAATATAAACATGTTTATCAATATAATAAATACCAGTTTATTAATTTACTTTGTGAAAAGCGAAACAAACTTTAGGGATTTTTCATTGCGCATGAATAAATTTTTATATATAAAACCGTTTGTTGTATATAATACATATATACGAAAGTATGTCTTCATCGATACTGTAAACAGCCATTTATTAAAATGACAAACTCGTTTGTTGGACAAATTTTGATAAAAAAAAATGGTTACATTAACGTACTTTTTTATTGTATTATGTACATTTTTCGTTCAATGTACGATGAGCTTTCTTGGCTGTTTTCGACTACTTTGCTTTCGCCCCAAACTTCCTACTTCACCGTTACAATACATCCTTCTCAAATTTTCCAAAATTGGTTGCAAAAGATATGCTTTCGATTTTCTGGAAATTTATACTAGCAGCTATATTGCGAAACCAGGTAGCAAACTTCGTAGGTTTTCGTTTCTAAACGTCAAACTCTTGGATGTAGAAATATCGAAAATAATTTAGTAATTAATTTTCACTTTGTTTACGGCATTGTTTGCAAAATGTTTGGTTAATTATGTAACATTTGCTTTGTCTAACAAATCATTCCTTATGTCATCTTAATATATTGAAGATAAATAGTTCACGATCATGTACAAAAGCAACTGATATAAAATAACGCTTACGGGGGGTTGTGCAATTGATAAGCACTTGCGAATTAAACCAATCATGTTGTTAAAGCATCTGTTTATTAACAGGGCGCGCCTGCTTAAGGATATATCTATGAAATTAAGGGCTTTGAAGGCGAACTCATGTGTAGAAGGACAAAGGAACATTATTCTACTGGCGGTAGGTAACTTACTATTAAATTTGCAGGAGAGAGGTTTATTAAGCTTGGTTGAAAGTATTGAACTCAAAATAGACTCTCTAACTTTGCACTTGATACCAATAGAAAAAGCCAAAAGGGTTGTATCCAGTTGTCCAAATGTTTTATATTACAAAACTGTTAATCAAGTGTAGCTCCGAAGCGCTTCACTAAAACTCTTACCACAATACTTCACTCGCACTGGATGCACATTTCAATCGCCAAACTATCATCAGCAGTAAAACTGAAATCTAAAGTATGTAATTTTAAAACAAATAGCCTTAAAAGTTGCATCTTTAAATATTGTTTGTTTTTAAATTACTTGAGATTTGCATATTTTTTGATTAATTTAAAATTACTTAGCTTAGTCTATTGGTTTAGTTTTGCTGCTAATGATGATAGCTGACGTGCGTCCCGTGCAAGTAAATTATTATGGTAAATGTTATAATACGCAACTGTTCCTGTGACGAACTGGATTTATTTAATTTGTCAGCTGTTAGAAGAATAGCTTGCAGCTTTTGATGCAGTTTATAACGAAAACCAAAGACGATCGGCAGATTAAGCCACTTGGGTCACTAATGACCCTTGACGTTTGATAAACGTTCCTTCCTAGAAAATTATCACCCACCCATTAAATCATGATCGTTTCTGTAACAAAAATTACGTTTGTAATTTAACCTGTCATCGGCAAACGTTCCCAAATAAGTTCCAATCCACTTACGTTTTCGCTCTTAATTAAAACATTACTCTCGAACGGAAAGCACGAAATGGAACGCGGCAAGCAAGGAAAAAACGATACCAACGAATTGAAAGAACTCCTCAAATAATAAATTCGTGCTATTAAACGGGTACATCCGACAATAACTCATTCCCCAATTAAAGCAGATTTATATATTTCACTGTCAATTAAGCCGAGCAAATGTATTCAAAGTTATTCAGTCGGTGCTGGCTGAACCGCGCCAGTATTTAGAGCATTCAGGCATTGATTAAACGCCTTGTGCCGATCTGTCAGCGCCGACGTTGCCTGAGCGATGGCTAATAGTACGGGTGCATTGTGCAAGTTGTTGCGATTTCTTGGCAAGCGACGAACCGCGCCAGTTTTGTGTTACGATGAAGGGTAAATGCGGGAAAGTGCAGGCCCGGACTCACGAAGACCATCAGCACTTAGAGACCTTATTCAGTGTTCAAAAGTTTAGTTACGAGTGGCATTCGTACAGGAACTTTTGACCCTTGAGTGGCATTTCTTCTTGGGTGCCAAAGGGATTGGTGAAATTGAATCTCTTAATGCCATTCTTTTTAATGCGCGATCGGCTAAGCCTGTGTTTGATTTACTCTCACAGCTTTTTGTTTCTTGATTCAATTTAATCTCGCCTGCATAGCAATTCCTGGGTACAAGAACTGAAAAAAACAATATCGTAATAAAAAAACAATAGTCTAGAAATGATGGTAGTCTTAATTAAGTAAATTATTTGCTGCATTTTAATATACTCATATTTTGTTCCGTTTCATGTTTATTCAGTTGGTAGCTCCGTAATAGAATCAGCATCTAATAATAAACATGATAATGGCACTGTAATATATGAGAGTCCGTTAATAAGTATGAAATCTAACATAAAGTTTAATATTGTTTTTAATTTTTCTCGATTTAAATTTATTATAATGCGGTAACCTTTCTAAGAAACTCTCAATAGTTTATAATTCCAGCTAATACTTTATATAATTCCCACAAATAAATACATAAGTATAAAATATATGCAAAATATGAAAGTGGTTTCATTTTGAACTGTTTTCGTGGGAAAATCGAACCGTGAATACTTGTGGTGGTCTTAACTGGGCACCACTCAAATAATCTTTTCGTGACAGAAGAAGAGTATTAGCTATCTCGGGGAAACAACAGTATAGTATGTGTTATATTCTATTTACTTATGATGTGAGATGTAGGAGTACTTACGTAACGCAAGATGCAAATAATATAAATAAATTAAAAATAATAAAATAGTAGTTGAAACTGCAAACAAGTCAATTCACTCCGGAGGAAAAAACTTGATTATTTGCAATCACGTTTATGAGGACCAAATAGCGAAAGATTTAGTCAATATTTTTTCTGCTTTCTTTATTGAGACTATTTGTAGATTTGGGCGACTTTCTATTTTCTCCATTATTCATCTTTACATTACTAAGTTACATTTGGGTTAAAACCCATGAACGCCATTTTACATAAACGTACTGACTCAATTTGAAAATCAGTCATTTAGATCGGATGACGACCTTCTTCAGTTGTAAGTAATTCTTTTTCTCATTACCTCTAGATATATGCGGATTTCCTTATATTCATTTACTTTACAGTTTTACCCCATAATAAAGTGTTTTTTTTTAGTTAATTTTGTTCTTAAAAGGTAAAGTAACTAAAATGTACTTAAGAGAAATCATTGGATTGTGTTTGTATACTGACTGCTGTAGAAATATACAAGATAAGATTCTAAACTCCTCCTTAAAGATGGTTTTTACTATTCTTAGCACCAAACTGTAATTGAAGAAACGATAGAACTAACTGAAAATTGGCACAAACTTGTAAATCAGATCCACCTCTATAAAAGGAAATTGGAATGTGGGTACTTCAAACGAGCCGTTGTATAATCAACAACTGTTCAAGAAATTTGTTTACTTCATACTGTGTAACATTATTTAACGCTTGCGCGTAATCAAAGTCTAACAGTAATTAATTAAGGTCTACCTTAATGAATTCCATACGCGTAAGGCACAAATAACATATTGCGAATGTCGCATGTCATAAAGCGAAAACTTCAAATTGATGAGTTGTACCTATATCCACACATAAACCACCTACGTACAGTCCTGTAAATGGAGGCCAGTCAACGGAGTGACGAGGCGAAAGCGTCGACAAGCAATTCTCCTCGTTCTGTATCCGTCGCTCTCTGATAAAATAGTTCAGGCACGGTCGTATTTCAATGAAGCCGTACATGATCTATAACATAAAGACGTCACATAACTCAGTTTAGATTAACTACCATTGCGCCTGTACTGGACGCGGTCTTACGACCGGATTGCATGCAATGTTTCAGGCTACCGGTAGCTACAATTCGCTTTTAAAGTGGCACGACGAATAAGAAAAATGGACGGTAATTACTATATCGTGATTAAAGTCGCAACACGACCACAAATCTTGTGTCGGAATGGAACAGATTAGAATTGAAAACAGAGAAACAAAGATTAAATGAAATTATAAATGGTGTGCTGGGGAGAAATAATCGTAGAAGGAAATATTTCGTTAAACGATAAGCTCGTAGTATGCATATACTACATATTCAAAGGAATAATCTACTGGTACCCAAAAAGTATTTTCTATCAAGGCGTATTTATTTAATACCTAAACTACAGAGTTCTCTGTTTGTTTATTTTAGTTTTGCTTTTATGTTATTTACTAGATACTTTTGCGCGGTGTGGGGTCCAACGGGGTTTAGACTAACTTGCTTGTAGTAGCCTTTGGTGCGTAAAGTGTTCCGTAACTTTGTTAGTATCACCTCTTCTCGTAATAAGGGTGAAGTGCAATACATTATCTCCAAACAAAGCTTTCACTATTTCTAGCGAAGATGCACCTTCTCGACTATTAATACTGCCGCAATAAAATGCAAGTGCTTGTCAAATATTGAGTCGTTTTATTAGTGGGAGCGGATTAGAAATGTCAAAAGTGGAAGATTAAAGTTTGAGCTAAATGCTAATAAAACCATTTGCCTGTATGTAGGTGGTCCGTTCTAAACGTTTAATCTGATAGCTTCATATTCGTAATGCCACATGTACTAAAAAGCGTCCTGTGCTATACTTAAGAGTTTCTTGAGTACGCAGTGTCCTGTTAGTAAGATTGCTATTTTTCTAGCGAACTTCGTATACCTGCTTAGTACGTCCGCTGTAAATGTAGGGCTGTGGCCAATCAGAAACTTCTGTGCGTGTTTTTGGCCTGGAATATTCTTCCACTGGTCTTGAGATTTCTTATATTTTCATTGTTTACTAGTTGCTTTAACTATCGTATATGCTATTCCTGCAGAGTGCATTGGGATTTTCTCGGTAGTTGACGAGCCTAGTCGGACTAATTCGTCTGCCTTGATTTGAAGGACTTCGTGTCTGGTACCAAGTCCGCGTTTACCTTAGTTCGACTTCCCAGCCCATTATGGCTGGGTATGGAGTCTAGTACTTTTATGACTGCTTGACTGTCTGAATAAATAGCAATAGATCGGTAATTAACTTCTTGCCTCTCTACTCCTTCAATATACCCCTGCACTGCTGTTATTTCGGCTTGAAATACGGTGGCGTTTTGAATTAGGCTTGGTGATTTAGAGACTTTTGATCTAATTCTACAATTTGAGCCGCCTATACACCAGATAGGTTTGCCTTTAATAAGCGGACCTTTCCTCCATTCTTCTCTATCTGGTATTGTTGTTTTGTAGTAAGTGAGATGCGTACGAACATTCGTTGCTGCATTCATTTTTATCTTTTAGAGAAACTTACGGTGTATTACCTCACCTTGTGTCACTGTATTACGTATCAACTTGGTCCGGTCTTGGGGGCGGATCCTTTTACCATTGAATCACCGTCATTACTTTTTTCATTTTATATTTTAGCAGACGTCATATATCAAACCAGACCAATAACTAAAACCAGCACCATGATCAGAAATTCCACCGTGTATATATACGAATAACATATCTTAATACCACCTGGAACAACTGTAATGTCCAATTAACCGGAAATGAATGCCTATCACAGCGAATTCTGAATTACTTTCAAACCGCCAATGAAATATTTTCCTTAATTAAAGTAATTGATGTAAGGTAGTGACTGAAATATAAACTTTCGATATTGTTCAAAAAGCATAGTTCAATAGACCAATTTTCATTTCTGCTTCCGCATTTCGTGCACATGCTAGCAGTTACGACTGATAATTACAGAGTTCTGTAAAGTGGAGTAATGCATATATAAGTAATTTAAAATAGATTTCTTACGACTTCAGATTAATGCAAAGGATTTGGTTACCTATAATTTAGATACAAACGTTGCTATTGTAATAGCTGCTGACAACATCTAATTATATTTTACGCATGCGAAAAGACAAGGGAAAAGCATTGACGGGCTATAATTATGGGTCATAGATATCGAACCGACCGTTTGTTAGAGGCGTTCGATTCTTTATTATTTACCTCGATGTATTTTCAATAACATTGCGGATCTGTATTGAACTTTACGTAAAGGCCAACGCACGGGATATACAAAATAATATAACAATCTAATTTGCAACAAATTAGATAACGGGTCAGTTTCCTAATATTGAATTTTTTTGTAGATTTGTTATAATAATGCCTAAACGTTTGCAAGTGCCTGTCACAGTAATCTATCCCGTGTCATCTTGTAAAGATTATTACAAACACAACACAAAGGAGCCGACAGAAACTAAGCTAATACCTTCAGAATGAAACGGCAATAATACTGCAAATAATACTCCGGAGATTAAGATATCAGTCTTGAAAGATTAATGTGCAATATTCATTATAATCCTGTCGTTTCTATAATGAGTGTTGTTCACTCTTGCCAGCGACACGAGAAGCACCTTGTAAGTTTTGAATAGATCTTTTTGTAAGCAGTAAGTCTGCGAAGAAAAGAGAATGAAGGCTTGTCTGTATAGCATATGGTATTAAATGCAATTTAACAAAAGAAGTCGGAAGCTTTTGGTAACCCCTCTTCACTTAAAGACTTGTACGAGTATAACGATGCCCAGAGCGTTTCTAAAAACGTATCAAAGCTAGAAAAAATGAAAGACATATACAGCAAGCATATGATGGAATTAAAGAAGGTATGTGTTGTAACATAATTTTTCTTAGTGTAATTTAACGTTGTAGTGTTGCATGTGGTCGAGAGTGTCATCAAAGAACACAGAATCCCAGCATTAGTTGCGTTGTTCGTTTCGGCATCTATTTCAGTAATAGTATATTTTAAGGGGTTACCGCTAGTAGTTATTTTCATTTTTACGTCTTAAAACTTTCATCTAACAATTTTTCATTTTGCCGAAAGAGTGTCGAGGGACATTCCTGGATTCACGACCCTCAATTTCTGTAAATTTAAGACTTTCGTAAAATTTCAAAAATTCCTCCAAATTCATCCCGTTAAACCAATTTTTTACTTATTAACTATACCAGCGCATTTAAATTATACGAATGAAGGTTATTTCAATTTTAATATTGTTTATTAATGCCATAAAGTGTCCCGTTCGGTATCGACAAAAACAGAAGATGCTACCAAACATTTTAAACGAATAACACAGAATTTGAAAGAGTTCTGATCAAGGCAAAAATTCAGAAACGTCGTTTTTGCGAATTTATTTTAATATGGTCGTAAGAGAATCAAATATTTTTGGACAATACATACTTTGGTTCAATCCTTGTTACTGGAGCAATTCGAATTGTCATGTATTGGGAACGCACAATTTTCGGGAGAGTTAGCAATTTAAGGTTTCATCAATGCTGGTTTCAAAAAATGTATATATGTGAAATATGATTAGAAGCAGCAACATTTGTTTTATCACGCTAACATCGATAATGAACTAAGAATTAAAAAGTAGTTACTTCCGGTATATTAATTCCTCGTGAAACACTTGTATCCACATTGCGACTACAACATATCTAATAAGTAACCATAACGAATTTAGTACTCCACAAATATGTTCTAATACGCTAATTCTCTACATTACTGACCTGAGCTACAGTAGAGCTAATTCAGAAGAAATCAATAGTAAAACAAGAATTTGAGCATTTTATGAGGCATCAACCTTTTGAATACGACACATTATAAAACATAACTAAGTTCAACAAAGACGTAAGTAAATGTACCCTTGGAAACTTGCTATTAATTCCACAAATAAATTTTAATTTAAAACCATTCTATATTTATATCTGTACCATTTATATTCAACAATATTACTTCCATAGTAGGCAATTAACAACTTCTCGGAAACTGGGATAGACGTGTAACGGTAACGAATTCTAAGTTCCATATTAATTTCCAACAAGTGGTTCGGCGTGTATTAGTATACATAAATTCAAATTTTAGGCGAGCTCGGTTACGCTTCTTGTCAAACACTTCGTTAACTCCGATTATCTAATCTTGTTCGACTGTTAATTGCTCGCCTAGGGAACGTTACGAGGGAGTAGTAAATTAGATATTGATATGGAGCAGCGTGTGCCCGCGTCTCGAAATCTATCGTTTGTATTTTGATTAATATCTATCGTATACACGATCTAATTAATTTTTGTATGCCTAACGCAATTCTTTCGAGCAGCATACGTTTGATTTAATTTAAAGGGTTACCTGCAGGTAATAAACTTAATTAACAGGAATGGGTTTAGACGGCACGACTTACCCAAATGAAATTTATTAATTTAATTGTCTTGAGCTAGTTACTCTTGACAAGGATGCAATTTATACTGGTTCAACTAAACAATAATTCAAAGTTAAAAGATTTGCTTGATGAATCTGAATTTTCACGTTCTGAGCATTGTCCGTCCAACTAGTTGATTTAGAACTCACTCTTGAAAGCATTACTATTTATTTGAAAAATAAGCTGATACTTCACTAGGGTACGTTTACTTCTATATTTGATTCATAAAAGACCAAGGTGCATTGGTAAGCTCATATTGTGAAATTGAAGCACAATGTAACTTACTGTGCTTTAGTGAGGTCCCAAAATTCCATTCTACTAAGATCCTTTCAAGAATTTGCACTCGAACTCGAAGCTCGTTGGTCACATACAAATGACGTACTTCGTAGACGTACTTACAAAGAGAAATTCGATTGGGATTGCGTACGATTTTGGTCCTAGGAGGGGCCGAATAGATGAGAGCTCTTAATAAACCTTAGTATCTTCTTCCTTCAGTTGAGCCGATACAAGAAATGGCCTACTGCAATATTGGTGGCGTGTGCGACTGATGGCATAGAATGTGTTCTGCCGTCTTCAGATTATCTTAGCATAGGCGACAGATTTTCGCAGTTTAAATAAGTGATATTTTACGGCTACGTGATTTGTCCGAAACCCTGCCAATCCCAGGTCCCCTTTGCTGAATGATAGCGCTACTTTTGCTGGCTTTGGCAAGCCTGATATAACTGCTTTTGCCTGTTTTTGTCATACAGCACTTTCGCAGTATGAGGTTCTTTTGGAGACTACGAAAGGGATTAGAGCCAACGAAAGGCATGCTCATCGCTTTTTTGGCCAGCTTATCTGTCTTTCCTTCGTTTCCTTTGATCCCTCGGTAGTTTGGAACCCTTCGCAAAGTAACGTGATTTTTGCGTTCCAATTGCCTTAAATGGTACACATTCGTATAACAGACCAGATTCGTATATGTAGGTCTTAAAAACCTTTAGAACATCCTGGCTGTCACTGAATATGTTTATAATTGCGCCTGCAATCTCCATGTCGAGATTCTTTATGGTGGACAAGTTCAGAGCTACAATCTCTGCTTGAAATATGTTGGTGTGGATTCTTGCGTGCAGTTTTAAATGGTAGCTATTGCCAGTAATGCCTATACCTGTTCCAACACCTTCTATTCTTGAGCCATCCGTGTACCATGCCAGGGTACCTCTTTCAATGGTGATTTTATAGGGCTGATCAAAATTGTACCGCTTAGGGATCAGGTCCTTTGCAATGTATAACAAATGATTTCTGTTGGGATCTTCAAGGATTTTGAGATGCCCTAAGATCTCCAGGCTGTTGTTTAAATTTTATTTGTTTTTTTTATCAACGGAATTTCTTCTAATTTTTACCGTATAGTATCGTATTTTTCAAACTTAAACGACACTCATGTACTTTAAGAGAATGCTGGCATTGCGTAATAAGCATTTAATCATTATGCTTCCTTTGCAAGAATACATGGCGGCATATGGCGCATGTGTGAAAAATTAGGAGTGATTTTTCAGTTAAGATTGTTCTTTTAATATGGGTTAGGCCTTATCTTATGCCAAACGAGCTGCTTCCAATATATTTTTCATTTTATCTAATTTCCCAAAACAAATTTGAATTTTTGTGTGGCATAATTGCATAAATAATGCATAATAACAAAACAAAAGCTATATAATAGGAGATAGACGTTTTCATATTCACCGACAACAGCACCGACACCATCACAACATGGCACCGATACCGTTTCTATTATATAATAATATTTTGTTTTTTATTTATCCAAAAGCGACCAACTCTCAAAACATTTTTCCGCTTTGAGACTTCGGCAGTTTCTTCTATCTTCCAAAGCAATGCTTGCGACATATTCAGCATAACAAACGAAATAAGCAATCATTTTCTTGGAAGTGCTTCGTGAGCGAACAACTTTTATGGGATTCGGTTCATTTGGAAGCCCTAGAAAAAAAATTCATGCCAAATCGAAGAAGATAAATATATGTAGATCTATGATTGAAGTTAGTCATTTCAAGTGTTTTATTAGTCTCATTATTTAATTCTATACTAGTTGCATTAACAGAATGTTTTCTTTTTGGTTAGTATAATTGAAAAAGTAATTTGCAATTACTGATGCTTCTGATTTCGCTGTACACATCTATTTTTAAAATTACGGGAGGGACTAAGGTATGGGTAGACACCCATACCTTACTGCTTTATAATTAGTAAGCTCTCTCAGAACAAGGTTGATCACCATTTTCCAGATCTTTATTATAGATACTACATGCAAAATCGACCAAAGCGATCCGCACAGACTATGTATATGAGCGAAGAAGTCGAGCACACGAAGCGATCTCTAGAAGGAGGTAGAAAATAAACGACGGAAAGACGCCAGCAACTTCGTCGTGCGTGTTGTCGTTGTCGTCGTTGTCATCCTCGACTTCTCTGCTTCATCTTGATATTACTTCTATCCCGAGAGCAATCTAGATCCATATAGCGTCCTTAGCTACCACTTTCCACCCTCTATGCCCGGGCGAAGACGAGCAGCGAATATCCATATATCAAAGGCCCGTTTATGTTATACGATACTGCTCTCAGAAATTGGCACTAGCGTACATATAAAAGATAGTGATATGAAACATTATAGCTTCTGGGGTTTAAACCTGTCAAGTGTATGCGCTCGTTATGCGAGATATGTGGTCATGAGAGCTTCGAAGGAATGACGTTCCGACGGAAATCGTTCTTTCGAACTATCTCACCGGGAGAGAGAGAGCTTCATTTACATCTCGCGAGAGGGCGTTAGGTTCGAAACGAAAAGCATATCGAACTACGCGGTATGCTCTACAAATTTGAATAAGAAAACAATACATTCCGAAGAGAATTTAACAATGGAAAAATATGAATTGTCACAGAGACCATCCTAGCGGTGCATTTAAGTGGAATTTATGATTACATCCTCTGTAGATATAAATTGATGAGAATAGTATCGCGTCTAGCAAAATCATAAGTACTCTCTTTGAATATCCCATGTTATTTGAGAGGGCATCATCATAAATGATCAAATAAAACTAATCACTATACTATTTTCGTTCTATTGTTTTAACAGAGACAAAAAAGGAAAAGAAGAAATTACAGATAATGAATTTGTTAGTGGAAAGCGTCCACAGTTTTTATAGTTTTAGAATGTTGTCTGACAAAGTTAGTTCTTTCTAGTATACAAAATTGGTACAAAATTGAATAAACTCAAAACGAGTAAGAAATATAAATCCAATTTACTACCAACTGAACAAAAAATACACTGGACGAGAAATAAATCAACACGAGAAGCCAACATCCTTGGTAGTAGTACAACAATGAAGAGAAATGTGGTAACACTAAGAAAATATGGAACATGAAATTCGAGATAGCATCAAGTGGAAGGAAGACAGTCAGCGAATTGAAATGTGTACAGTAGCTGCAAAGAATGGAGAGAAGCTGACACCATAGGGTTACCCGAGGAAGAAGAGGGAATATTTTTTAAGTATATTGTTAATGATATTTACATTAAAAGTGTTTCTTTTTACTTACTTACATTTATTTACATTCTTAGTTCCCTACGATTGCAAGTTTGCGAGGCGAGGCTTTCTCCCGCGATGTTTCCGGAGTTTAATTCTCCTTGTCTTACACATGAGAGTAAAACTCATTTCTCTTAAAAAAAAGAGTGCAGTGAGCAACATTTCGCAAAATAAAATTTACCATCAGTAACTTTTCTTAAATTAAAATTTAATTAAATGTGTTGTGCATGTCCAGAACTAGGTCCTTTAAAAAACTAGCTTGTGTCCCTACCATCAAACATAGTGAGAAAAATACGTAAACATCTTTTCTCTTTGTATCATATATACAGAATGAACCCACAAAGTAAAAACTAGCAAATTTGTACTTATGCATTGTATACAGAGAAAAGATATTTATTTATAACACCTTTCCCTCCCGGACAACTGTTGAGAACTGTTCACTTACTTTTGTTAATCTCAGAGAATTATTGCTTCATGTTTTTTTGTTGAGCCTTTACTTGTAATAAGCGGGCACCTACGTGTTTTCAGCAAACATTGCGCCTCGACTCGGCGCTCCTGCAACCGGTGCACCCGTGGCAAATGTTACCTTTCTCATGTCTTAGTTCCGGCCCTGGCATTGTGTATTCGTTAACGTATTACTACTAAGCCTGCCGAAACGAGTACACTTTCTGTGCACTTCACGAAATTAGCAGAGACTAGACAGACTCGTGTTTTGTCGACTCTCGGTGACACGAATCCATTCCCGTGAAACGAATAAATATGAATCTGTCTAGTCTCTGCAAATTTCCTGAAGCGCAACTCGTTTCTGCATGCTTAATTACTACTCGCAAGCAGTGCTTAAAATATTATTTTGGCGAATATTGGAATTAGAAACGTTGTTACTTAATTTTATTCATGGAAGCCATCAAACTACTTTCCTAAGCTGGGAAGATTTAAAAATGTAAACAACCTCACTTGCAAATGGGCGCAATTATAAGTAAATAAGGTGTTCGGGAAGTTCTATCAAAGCTTCAAATTTTAAAGTTCTGAAGAAGCGCTCAGTCTATAAAAAATTACTTTAACTGAATTAAAATATTAAAACATATTTTCAAATTCCTTACTCTTATATTGAATTAATATTTATTCATAAACTAAACTAAACATAGATTGCCTAAAACGGCTTAATTACGTCGTCAAAATCACTAACTGCTACTCCATGGATAAGAATTGGGAAAGGTTAAGTAAAAATATTTGCCAAATTATTATATTCCTGTCAGTCGCTTAAACGTCAGACTTGAGTTTTATTTATTTATTTTATGAATTTTGTTTTATGGTTATCTAAAACTCACATGGTGAAATACCCTAAAATTATTTTGTTAGATTTAAATAATGTTATAATTTCTGTCGGGCTTGCATAGTTTATGGTTAAAGTTATTTTAGATAAAAATCTTGAATAACCTAAAACTTATATAAACGCATAAACGAATATAACGCGAATATTTCTGGATAAGCGCGATTTATAGTGGTAGGGTCGCTATAGCGCTGTAATATATTTTAACGAAACAGTAAATTACTATAATATTCCCGCTTTCCAAACAATTTTCATAAGTAAGTACGTTATTTACGACATCCAAACTACATCTTTTAAAAGGCTGCCATCTGATTAGGCGTGCCGTTATTTAGAACGCAGTGCACGTCAATTGAATTCTAGCGGGGTCGGAGCTTCTTTATAGTCAAACGGAGAAGCGGCAAACAAATTTCTACCAACATTCGGTCACCGCCTTCAACAGATCTATCGCGCCAAGGCCCACTATAAATTACGCTTTATGGCGGAGATAAAACGAGCTTATTTTCTTGAATGTACGACATCCGTTCTGGCTATCTACAAGACGCGACCATCCATTTTCAGACTTCTCTCGTACTCGTAAAAATGATGGAGTGTCTGTATGTCTCTGGAGTCTTCCCGGTTGCTTTGCCCATTCCCGGCCGTCAGTTAACGTCTTTGCGTAAGTTCGGCTGCCATCACTGAATGTCGCCGGGTGCCCTTGTTGCCATATTTTGCGCGGTAGACCTCATTTACGTGAAATTTTATAGATACTTTAACTTTTCCGAGTCAAAAATCGCGTGTACTTATCAAAGCAACGGCAAGAGGCGGGAGGTTGGATTAACATGAAGCAAGCGTTGAATGAGAAATTCGAAAAAAAGACGTTGCAGGGGAGAATAATAAATCGAGGATTATTTTTCAAGTATTGCGAAATACGGCTGCTTTCTACATTTCTTATACGTCAAAAGGATATTATCGTGGTTTCCTTGATTACATAGATTATACAATCTTTGCAAAATTTTCATTATGTGTAATTGTAAAGCTAAGTAAAGATCAAATTGAAGACAAATGTGGCGATGCCACAATAGCTGAGAGCACATCTCTTGTTGGAACTTGGATTAAATATCAGTACATAATGATTATGTTTAAAAATAGTAGCCTCTACACTAGCAAGAAGAAGGAGAAAGATTGTGACATTAGGTAGTCATTTCCATAGCTACACAAATACGCATTAAGATCTGCCTTGTACAAAATATTATTTGGTTTGGATCACATGAAGTTTAAACTACAAACAATCAATGTGGTTTGTGATTTTAACCAGTAGTTAACCTCAGCAGACACTCTTAGATACAAGTTGATTGCGTTCAGTTATCTCTCAACTCTGCTGTTCGCGTGTGAAATACATGCGTACGCACGTAAGTACCTCGTATATTGCCGCGAAAATCGCTTCTGGGATTTTAAATTTGTGTCGTTGTAATATACAAGCAGATACAAAATAAATGAGCGGGATTGTTGTCCTATGCTAACTTTTCTATACTTGCCACCTTGATAGCCATAATCTTAGTGAAATTTTTTGTGCTGTTTTTTAATACAGTAGGACAGTGGCCGGTCTAGGAGTCCAAGAACAAAATTCTGTGATCTCCCACTTTTGGGGTAAGTTGGCTAACCACTGAAATAGTTTTTTTGTTAATTTTCCAGGTGTGGATGCTGTTGAATGAATATTCCACGGTCGAAACAAACGCTATGATACATGCGGACTGAAATTATCACTTTGCTCTTTGAGAGCTCATTGAGAACAATGAATAGAGGTGAGAGCAGTTTTCTAGAAGCTGTTATTCTGTGGAGTGTGTCTAGTTACGGACATAGACTCCACAACTGCTGTAACAACTTTTGATTCATAAGTTGCTTCATATTTTCTTTTATTTTTCGGGGTTTAGGTTTGTGAGTACCACGCAATTATTAAATTGTAACGCCACTCAACGAACTCCAACGATCAGAAAGCAAGGAAGACAGAAAAACCTAATTCGTGTAGTTTTTTTATTTCCAACAACTAATTTTTCCAGTGAGTTTCCATTCTTCAACAAGATAAAAAATGTGAGAGCTTTCTAAGTATTCACCTCGAAGAATTTGAAATAGAGAATGTTACATGAATTAAGCTTTTCTAATTTTTTCTGCATTTATATTTGGTGGAGTAACTTACCTTACAATTTAGTATGAATCATAAAGCCCATTTAAGTGCTAAACTCCAACGGTCGCAATACTTGTCTGATTGCGTTTGAAAAATAGTATTGTCCGTATCTATATGCTTGAGCAGTAACTTATTATTCTTGTTTGTGCAACCATACATCTTTCATCTCTGGATTTGGCGTTATTTGGTCATATTCCACTGCCGCTCTTGTCTATGCTTGATTTCAGCTAATACGACCAATCTGTATCCCAAAGATGCTTAACCAAAGGAGATTCTATCCTCTTTGCTGCGTAAGCCATTCTGTTCAGACATTTCTCCTTCTTCATTGAACTATTTTGTGCACGCTGTTTTTCTGTTAGTAGCAGCATGTCTTGGCCAATTTGACATGATTTTGTGTTTCTTTCATTCGATAGGCCAAACATCAATTCTAGAATTGGTCCACTGTCCAGTACGTTGCAGCGATGCTAAAAATTGCTTCATTCAATTATTAATTCGTTAAAAGGACATTAAGTAAGGTGAGATTGTTATTGGATTGATGGACAGTTACTTTGGATCAACCTGTATAGGTAGCAGCGGCATCTAGCCCATACAAACGTTCATATAATATATACGAAATTTGCCGTCGGCGTTGCCAATATGAGGAACGCAGACAAGCTCATAAATTCCGCTTACGACCGAAACGCATAAACTGCGCTGTGTTATTATGCGAAACACCTTTCCGTAAAGGTTAACCCTTTAAATTATGTATCTTCTCTCCTTTATAACAGTTTTAATCGTTATTTATATGCGTAATAAACGCCGTTCGTATACGTAGCGAATTTACATTAAGATGACAAGCCTACCAACACACACGGACACACGCATACGAGTGCACGCAACATTTAACGCGGCCCGATAAACAGATTTCAACGAACGAAACAACATTGATGAAATTATACGTGCGCGTATAGGCGACCCGACCGCGGCTGTAAATTTCTCGGCTAATCTTGATTTATTTTATTATTGCCACGCTATTCCGCTAAGATTAAAACGAGGCCATACACGAATAATTCTTGAAGATGGTTGCGGCATTAGAAATCGTTGGCGGTTAGTAATTTACGATTGCGTTAGCTACCGATATGCATAAGTATGTATCACGTTCCGCATGGTCCTTTATTCGGTCCTACAATCAACTCATATTAGGTACGCTGCCACATATAAATTGCAAGATTATAATCTGTGCAATATATTATACTTTTAGATATAATACGTAAATAGATTGCTTAGAATGCACGCTATATTTTAAAAAATTGCGCCATTTAAACATCTGCAACCAAAAGCAATTAGGATAATCGTTCAAGGCTGTTTGATTTGTTCTTCATAGTTCTAGAATTTCAAACTCGTATCTAGCGCAGATGCAAGATATAGGCAAAAAACGATGTTGCCCTCCGCCCCTTTCGCCCTATCCAAATGTTAGTCTAAGACGTGTTTTTAATTTTTATTTGATCGATTACCAATCGGAGCATTTTTTAAGCACCTTTTATAGTCTAGACTTTACTTCCCACAAACTTATGTGATCTTTTTTTCCATTTGATGCGTAATTTTTAGTAGTCACTATATATTTAGGTTTTGTAGTAATTTCCACTCCGGTAATCCACTTCCTCTTCCTAGAGCTGAACTAAGGCCCTTCAGCTCGTTTATCTCTTTTTCTTTCACCGCTATGCACTATTTTTTCTCCCAATTATCTCCTACTACTTCATTACGATTCTAGTTGGTCATGTGACGGAAATCCTAGGTGCTATCCTAATATTTTTGCTTCTGGGTGGAGGGAAGTTCTGCGAATCCTCGACCACACGTACCAAGAAGAGATTCGAAGAGTCTGCTCTTTCTTATGTGCTCTTCGATAGCTCACATGGATTCTCTGGAGAGCTAGGAATTTGAAAGTCTTCCAACAGTTGTACATTACACAAACCAGGGGGCGTTCGCAATCATTCTCGGTGTTGCCTTCTAAGTGGTAGTAGTCATCACCCACATCAGCGCTCCATGAGATGGGTCTCTGACTGGTCTCAAAGATTAATAACTTAGTTGTGTAATCGGGCGGGATCCTTCTGCCCCACAACACCTTCCCTCTAACAGATTGTATGTTCAACTTTCATGTCATACGACCAGATAATTTTCAGAGAAATTCCAGCGAATCTTTTCATTCTCCTAGCGCAGCGCTTCTTCTCCGAGCAAATTTAATGGTTACATTCTTCTCAGGACTAACCCTTAAGTCCTATCCCCCTAATCAGTCCATCGCTTCGTTTAACGCGGCCTGAAGACGCCTGGTCATCAAACACCCGTTTCTCTTCGCTCTGTACGTTGCAACAACCTGCAACGTACAATAATTTAAATTTAAATTCGGTGGCCATTCATACAGGTACTGAAAAGTAATTGATGATGTAGACAAATTTATCGTGTACCCTACTGCATTGGTGAATCGACTTTCATATTTCATCGACAAATCACAATAATAATAAAATAAATTAATATTTAAATCGCTTAAATCGATACCATATCCATAATTCATGTATAATCGGCGTCCAGCGGTGCTGTTATTAATAATCCACAACGGCCATATTTCCCCGAGATGAAGGAGAAAGACTGACTACATAGACACGCAGCAGCCGTAACTCGCCACGACTTCTTTCCAAGCGGTCCAAGCGTATTCCGAGTGCGGTGCGAGTGAGACGTCAGAATGTGACGTGCAGGGAGGAAAGCAGGTTTTAAGAATCAAAAGATGGAGAAGGGAGCTGAAACGAGACAGAGAGAGGTCACTGCAGGGAGCGGCGATGCATGTTGATAGCCTCCTGTCACACTTAAGTAGTTTTCTCAATTATAATACATGTCAGACATGTACATTAGTGTTGCTAAATATACCGTGCCACTAACGCATTCAATTTATAACCTTCTTTATACGACGACGACACTAACTTATTAACATTATGTTGTTGTTATTGGCCATTAACTGATAAATTATTTATGTAGGAGATATAAACTTGTGTTTATTGTTATGGTTGTCGAAGAAGTGTCACGGTTAAGGAGCGATAGTGTCCAGCGACTCGCTGCTCGCTACTCTTGCAGCTGCCCGGTCGTCGTTGTATTTTGTGCCTTTGTATTACCGTATTTAAACCGATAGTTATCGACACGTCATGACATGGTTAGAAATTGACTGTTTGTTCCATTCTTATGGTATTCGTATAAACTAAACGTTAAAGCGTCCATAGGATAGGCGTGGGGGTGTTGGGACGTCGAGAGGGAAAGGACGTAAAACGTTTACAGTAGATTGTTGTTGTTAATTCCCGTCACGGGAGTTATGTATTTATTGTAACCGTTGAATTCCACTCATAACTCCTACGGTTACGGAATTAACTGCCATTAGCGCACAGGTTGTCCGTTAATAGCGTTGAATAGGCATCGATGTGGTGAGTCAGAAGGAGATAGAGTAATAATAAATGTCCGACTGTTTATAATCTGCGGCTCGCCAAATCGTTTACGTTTGCTTTCGCGATTCCTGCCCTTAGAATAATGTAGCTTATACGGAGTGAAGACTTTTTATTACTCGATTCCATGGCGCGCGTGAGCGTATGATTAGATTTGCCCAAGATATAAAGACATATGCACATGTTAAAATTGCCTATTACATGGGTAGCTTTTTTACAGAAACTGCCATGGATAAACACCAAAAGGTAACTATTGCTTACATATCATAGTATTGAATAAGTGAAGAGGTTACGTTTGTAGATGATATAAAGACGTCTCAAAGTTGTCTATTAAAGGCAAAACTACTAACGATAAGTTAAATTCTTCAATTGCAACTATGTATGCGTTGTACGAATGAAAAACAAATAATTGATTTTGATGAAGCATTTCAACAGATGATTAAATATCGAGATTATACGTGAATATTCGCTTGTTAAAATGTTGCATTGTTCCTTGGTTATTTCAACAAAAACTCTTTCGCGAACAAACTCATGACAAATATTGTTGGAAGTATTTTAATTAAATAAAGGAAGAAAGTCACGGCGTGCGTGCTAAATAAGTTTTGTTGTGTTAAATTTTGAGTATGGAAATATGTAGTTAAAAAACTTAATACAGCTTGCAAATTGTAGCATTTTCTGGAAGAACTGCATGTATTATAGTTATACACAGAAAATTGTATATAACCATGTAATCTTTTCAGAATTTGCCCGAAGAAGGTCATATATTGCTCGAAACTAGTCGCAATTTAAATATATTTTTTTACACTTAACTCATTTTACACTTAACCACTATTACATCCGTCTAATTATGAGTTACATTACTGAATTCCATACGGGAATTGTTTGAAGACCATTTGAAAACCGTTTTTTACGTATGACAACCTGCACTGTCTTGTTGGAATAAAATCTCCTCTAGAGTCCAAAGCATCTTCCAGAGTTAGTAACAATGAATTTATTAAAATATTGAAATATCTTTCTGAATTAACGATTAGCTCTGCTTCGACTATTATCCACAGAAACTTCAAATCGAGACTCATCACTACAGTGAATCTGATTCCGCTGCTCAGGGACCCAACTTTTATGTTCTTCAGTCCATATTTCAATATATTTTTCTTTTGTTTTGCTGTGAATAATGCTTTGTCTTTAGTCTAAAGAAATTAGCACTTGTTTTGAAAATTGCTGACTCGTAGAATAACGGAAAGAAGGGCCTTTATGATCTAAATTCCAAATTTTGAGCTTCTCTATGGCATACAGTTCTTGAAACATGTTTTCTAATTGCTTCACTCTATAATATGCCAATTTGTACGCAGCTAGCTTATATGTACATCGAGCCTTTGGTGCAACTGATTTACTTGTTTTATACAAGCGCACTATGTATCTTACACCATAGCGTGATAGAGATAATAATTCACCTATTTCTGCGTTTGATTTGCCACTTTCGGGTAATTTAACCATAACAGATCGAAGGTTCTCATCGATCAATTTGTCAAAACACAATACTGTACAAGCATGAAATCAGGGTATTTATTGCTTTGAGTTAACGATTTGTGTAATTTACATTGTGTGACATTTTCATCGCTTTTACTCTAATTCTAAAATTTTTCACTTCCTATTTCTTACTGTGTATAGCAATAACCATGTCAACTTCTTCTGATTCTTTATCCAGTAAACATTTTAGTCATCTGCCTTCCGTTTATACTGAGTAAATATCTGTTCCATTTCATTCTCCTCCTATACAATTCCCCCACCAGTGTTACATTTAATTTTTGCCTGTCCTGAACTTTTTATCATGTGTTGCAGCTCGAAACTTCAGCACTTCTTCCTAAATAATCTACTTCTACGGTTTTTAGTTAATATTTTTTTCCGAGGTCATTGTTACAACAGCAAGTTACCAAACCTATCACTGTTTTACTCACATTTTGTTATTCATTGTAGTGTTCTTGTTGCGTAAAATTTTTTGAGTTTTCAGCAGTATTTGTTCTTAAATTATGATCTCAGACCATTTTAAGTTATATTATTTTGACCAATGGTCTATGTGTAACAGAGGTAAGGAATAGAGTGAGTTAATGGGACCGATGAAAGGAATGGTTCTCGAAAACGACCTATTTGGTCATCGCCTAATGTTTTTCTTAATATCCTAATTTTTAACCTAATAAACCTGTTCTGGCTCTATTTCTGATAACACTGTATACTAATCTTCGCTGGTCTTGTTCAATTAATTTTAGTTTAACATATTCGTTTTTACTGTTTGCCAATCTTTGTGACGTAAAAATTCTAAAAACCAATCATTTCCCAGTTTATAACTTTTTCGAAGCTTTACAATTACCATTTCAGTTCTTTCTAAATTATTGAATATTCAAACGCGAGTAGCAAAACTAACATTAACTTCAACAATGCACAATTATATTAATAGTTTAAGTTTCAATTGACATTTTTTATAATATCCTAATACAACGACTTTAATAAAACGTGAATAATTCGAACATTGCATCGAAGCTAGCGAAACAACAAGAACTGAGCCGTTGCTGACCAACCTTGGTTTCGAACGAGACAATTAAAATGAAGCGCGAGACCGAAGCGATTTCGTCCATTCATGCATGAGCACCGAAAGGAAATGCTGAATGGCCTCTGCGAATCAAGCGGCAAGTTTATATTCCGAGATACTAAACGCGTTCATCGAAACAATGGGTAATAAATTTTCCAAACAAGAGGGCCTTTTTTATGAGGAAATTCACGCTTTAATTCGGTCAACCCGATTACGGCTGCTGGCCGATTCGTCGAATGAGCCGGTGAATTCAGTGTAACGATTGGAAAACATGGACAATTAATTTTGGTTACTCTTGTACAGTGAATTAAGAAAATACTTGGGTTATGCCAAGCGCAAGTGAGTCTTCGATTTTAGTAAAAGCCGAACACAACAATGTCTCCACTAGCTTCGCTCAACTTGTAGTAATGAAGCATCATTAGGAAATATGGTTTACAAGTGCTTTGCAGAATTTCGTCGTGATTGCGTTTGTATCAGTCATGAATTTTTGCAAAGATCGGCCAAAGTCGGTTGCTGCTTCAAAAGTTATCGATATTGTACGTAACATGATTGAAGAGGATCAACATGTGACTTACCGTGCGCTACGAGCATCCTTAGGCATATTGAAGACTGCAATACATTCGATTTTGCATTAACAGTTAGGTGCGAAAGAGATTTGTTCCCGATGGATTTCACATAATTTGACCCAAGCACAGGCAAAGGGTCGTGCCCGCTATAAAGGAATGCTTAAAAAATTCGACAGAGGAACTTCAAAATTCGTGTACAATATCATAACAGGTCATGAAATTCGAATATTTTTGTTCTATCCGGAAACTAAGCAACTGTTTGAACCGACTCCATCAAAAGTTGTTCGTTCACGAAGAAGTTCCAAGGAAATGATTGCTTGTCTGATTCATTGTACTGCAGATGTGGCATGCATTGCTTTGGAGAACAGTCAATGCTGAATGGTGTACAACAATTTGTTTGCGGGAAGTTATTTATGAAATTAGGAAAAATAACACAATATCCTTCATAATGACAACGCCAGCTCTCATACAACATGTCAAACAATATTATTTGAAGACGAAAAACATTGAATCAAGTTTTACAAAAAATAAATTGATGGAAAAAAAGCTAACCTCAAGATTTCAGGGCAGACTACCTTGGCGTTTCCTCACTCCTTTGTTACCGATGGCATTTATCAAATACAAATCTCTTCGATAGACGATATTTCATATTCTCACAATTTAGAGATTCAATCAATGCAATTTTTTTTCTTTACTGCAATGCCATATTGCAGCCTGTAATGTATGTATAACTAACTAATTTATAAGCCTTATTCTGACCAAGACAATGTTATCGATAGCCGTTCTGTATGGGACCTCTTTGTAAATTGATGAGAAACTAGGTGAGTATAACACTACGCATTTCTGTTATTAACATCCTTAGTTACTAATTAAGAAGCTTATGATGGGATTTCTTGGTAAGTTTTTAATTGGCAATATAATAGATAAGAAAACGTACCACTTGAATTTCATAAATAGAAAAATATAGTTTTAAATGGTTTATTATAAATTAATTACCTTGAACAGCATATAAAGACTAAACCTTTTATTTAACCAAAGTACCACTCTAGAAATTTTATGTAAAACCCAGACTTTGTTTACTGTAATAATTTGGGGAGTTATGAGCACTTGAGTTGTTTTTCTTAGTAATATTTATGTATGAGAAACACGAAGTTTTTTTAAAATTATACTGACAAGGCAAAGTTGCTGTATTATCCGGACACTTGATCACTTCATTGTGTCCAGTAACGTTTAATTTACACATTTTAAAAGATCGTAAACGATAGAAAGAACAATAGGTGATCATGCCGACGTTTACAACTGCGTCGAATGGGCCTTTTGTTCGTTGCATTTGAATCGCGAATGAATTTACAGTTAAATCAAACGCAACTTTCACGAACGTAATATCTTGATCGTTGATTGAAATATTAGTTATACAGTTTCAAGTGGTGTTAGTTTAGGTAGTAGACACATCTGCCTTTTTTTTCCTCTTTAAATTAACAACGTAATCCTATTGCTTGTCAATTGGACAAGCTTAATATTCCGTTATGGATTTTATATATAATCCGTCAAACTAAATCAATAAAAATGTTTTTCTATGAGGTTTTAGCAAATTATTTAACACAGCTTATTGAATACTTTCCCGTATGTCTAGTCGCCAGAGCATAAGGTCTTTCAACCTTGCAAATGTTTTATTATATTTATTTATATTCTTAATTCCTAATGTTTTGATTTGTAATGTTTATTGCTGGTGGTAATATTTGCTTATTTTCGAAACGTTTTAGTAGTAACGTAGTGTGAGGTATGCTGAACCAATTGTTTGGTCCATTTGTATTGAGTGGCCGCCTTACTCAAGAACGGTATCTAAATTTTTTGGAAGTTCGCCTGACAGAAATTATGGAATATTTATCATTAAACGTTAGACAACGTATACGATGGAGTCCATCTACTTTCTAATGTTGGTGGTAGAAATTTTTTGAACGTTCCTTTTTCCGGTCGTTGAATTGGAAGATGTAGTCCACAACATTGGGTACTGAGGTCACCAGATCTTAATTCCGTAGATTATTGCCTCTAGAGTTTTGTTTATGCGAAAAAGTGGTCACAATAGAGGCGGTACTGGATTGCATATTTCATGTTGCAGTTAGTACAAGAAATAATCATCGATCAATTAAACATGACTAAACAAGAAACTAAGAATTCGGTACGTGAAAATTTCCTTCCGCTGGCAGGTGTTTAGCTGAAGTAACTGAAATCGGATGCTGACGTCCGCCATTGAGTTCACTCACTATTCGTGGTGCAGTTTTTCTGCCATTTCTTTTACTTATTAATTGTAGTAGACCATTATATGCCGGGATCGTTATTCGCCATGGACCTAGACGGACACGGTCTTCTAAATCGCTTGTTTATTGATATGAGCGAATGATATATTTTCTAATCGATGGGACTAGATCTAATTGTTCACCGATATGTCTGCCGGAGTAACCTTCTTCATGCAAAGTAATGACGCTAGATCGTTACCAATTATCATGGGGCATTTCGATCACTGTTATTACTTTGCAGTGCCCCTTATCACAATAATATTCAAACAATAACTAAAATCGCATTAAAACATTCTAAATAGTCGAGCTGGGTAGGGACGAGCCCCTAAGGAAGAGAGGGTGTGCTCCAAAATTTTTATCTGCTTAGTCCCGTGCCGTAACTAATAAAAAGACGTAACTAATAAATAAGCCTGCAGAAACGAGTTGCGCTTCATGAAATTAGTAGAGACTAGACAGGCACGTGTTTTGTCGATTCTTAGGGAAACCAGTAGGCAACACGTACCCATCCTCATGACATGAATAAACTCGAGTTTGTCTAGTCTCTGTTAATTTCGTGAAGCGCAAATCGTACCTGCAGGCTTGCCTATTAGGACTTGCGATTTTGACTCTGGCCGTTGATGTTGTCAACATTAGTGTAATAATAAATGTCATGTAGCATTTAGTGATAAAGATCAAATTATTCGTTTCCGTAATAGTTAAGTATCATATTGGGTTATTTTACTTATTTTGACCTGTTGAATATAACCTCAACCGTTCCTTCTGAAACATCCTGTATGCATATATAAAGAATGGGTTACAAAATTATAGAAAATTACTCATTTTCATTCGAACATTTTCAATATTCTGTTATTTAGCTCTGTGATGTTGGTGTAGCGGGACTAGAATATTGACACGCTTTCTACGTAACATTTGTGATTTCATTGGAAAGCGGTCTATATTGTCCGTAAAAGATAAATCTTCCAACAAAAAATACTTTATTGATAACCTGACTGTCGCTTGCCGTTTGTTGTCATGAAAAATAAAGCGGGAACACGGATTGACAATTTGCACATGGTGCGGTTACGTTTATCTAAACCGACAGTTGCGATGCATCAGACGGTCACCAGAGGGACGAAACGGTAAACGCCCCCTACACGCAAATAGACTTCCATACGTACGTACACACGCACACATGGCCATACCTAGCGGCCACTTTGATCTTTTCAAATGAGGCGCTCTGATGTCATGTCGTGTTAACGTTATGTCTTCCTCGCGCCCAGACTCGATCTGACCGCTTCTGAACTTGCACGTCCCTTACCTCTCTGGACTCCGTTGAGGTTCTAAGGCACAAAACGAATCTTACGCATATAGGTACTATGATGGACATTTCGTTATGAACAGATACACGAGTTGTAAGCGTTTCCAAAACAACACTAGTCTTAGCTTAGAGTATCTTTAAATAAATAGGTCAATAGGTATCAATATAAATAGTAGGCAGGCTATTTCCTTGTTTAATTCCTCTTTCCATTTTGAATACCTCAGATCTTCCTTCTTCTACTTGCACTTTAGTTAAGATTTGACTTTATGACCCTTATTATTTTTCTGAGAATTCTACATTTAAAGCGCTGGGTTAATCTGTCTGGTTGAATATGGATTCACGGTTACATGAGCCAATATTAATTAACAAGATTATTTTCGGAAAAATGCTACCGATTTCATACAGAACTGATGTTTATGTCATTAAATTACGCTCGTTCAGTTAAAAAGAAACTAGTCATAATTACAGATGTTCCTTGTATGGTAACGATTGCCTATAACGCCATATCACTAGAACTTCTGCTACTTCCCTTTGCAGTTTTAGTTAAAAGTTTAGAATAATTTTCTTGGGGCATTATTTTCTATTTTGTTGTAAATATACGAAGGTAGCGCCAAAAATTTCCGGCCTGACCATAAAGAAATAACATGGACCTACAATTAAAATTTATATTTTTATTCCTTCTTGAAAATTCCTAATTTCCTTTTCCACAAACTTTTTACCTACTTTTTGCTTCTAATTCTTTGTTTTTAATGTAATAAAGCAGAATTTTCGTATTGACTAGGGTACGTTGTGGTGATTTACTTAATTTTTTGATTAATACAGCAATTACATTATGTTGTCCACAATTGTTTGTACATATAAGTCGCTCTGTATCAACTTGTATAGTATTACAGTTTTATTTTCGGTCCGTATGGTTTGAATCTGTGTGGAGGCTGGAACACTCGAGAATGTCATCTGTTAGAAGATATGCGCACGTCATCTAGCGTCACTCTTTGTATGGTAATGTGATAGTTTACGGCGGCGGCGACGGGGTTTCTTTCTTGTCTCCTGCACCTTAATTGAAATAGGAAACCTACATGGGTTAAGATTGTGTATCTACAATTATTAAACGCATTATCTTATATGAAGATACAATAGTAATTAAGTTTCGTGTGATAGGTATATGCGCACAAAAGATACAGAATAGCAGTATCTAATATGGATATGTGAGTAAAGGGGACTTTGTGACACACAGTTACTAATGAATTAATCAGAGTTTAATTTCGAAATGAAGTAACATCTTAAGGTGGTTTGATATTTGATAGTAGCTCGCAGAACGAGGATAAAATATACCTTTAAACTTAGTGGAAATATCATTTAATATGCAGTCAAGGTTTTGATAGCTTCGTGCAAGCTACCAACTACATTGAAAGTTGTTTTTTTTTTCAAATTAACCAGATACATTTTGTGGCCCATATTTCTTTGAGTTAATATATCAAGTTTTTAAAATAAAATTTCTTTTAGGACAAACATATATTAGTTTAATTGAAGATTACCAATAAATGGGATGCTTTGCTACTATTTAAAAGAATTTCAAGAAATCTTTCTCTCCGTTTGTGTTAATTCCGATAAGGTTTTTCAATATTAAACTATAACCTCTTGGCCAGGGTTTTAGGCCCTTTAAATCCTATAATAGATTGCTGCACACAATTCTCCTACCTAAACATGCAAGATCTAAACTATTGTGGGACTATATAATAGAATAAACTATGCAGTCGTGGAAATGTAATCCTGGTCTTGTTACCGGAAGGTGAGAGCCATTGACAGAAGGTGAAAGCAGTTGAACTAGCCTGAATGGGCTCGTCAATTTCTATAGATTCATTAATTTTCATATGACATCAATTTTCTTGTAGTAAATCAAAGAAACGTACGTACTCTTACTGCCTATGAGAAAGAGAGTCGGAAACAAAATTTTATCTGTTGTAGAAACAATATAAAACTTCAATACAACAAATAAAAATACATAAAACGAATAACAAACAATAATACTAACGTTAGCACACCTGCAGCTTCTTTTCGACAAATCCGCTATCAATTGTATCACAGGCTGTGTACTATATTTGTTCTAGGTTTTTAATATATTCTAGAAAATCAATACAAACTGTCTCTGATGATTTCCGATGGGGAAATCTGTGCTATTGGTGATATTATGTCTGGCAAAATATTCAGAAATTTGTTCATGTATGACTGTTTCAAATATTTTTGAGAATCCGTTTAATATTGAAATCAACTTATAGTTTTCCAATGTACCGCTCTTCAGCACAGCTATTGCACCCGCTGCTTTCAGCTCCTTGAAACACTAATCAGGCTACATCTTTGAATTTCTTGCATCCAAGTTTTGGGTAAGCCTACAGTTGTTTACCAGCGTCCTACGAAAGCTTATAATAGCATTAATTTTGTGTAAATAATAAAGTCTTAATTTTCTTACCATATTTTTCAGTTAAGATATCAGCCACAAGCGCTTAAATACCGCATTTATTACCTTATTTATAATATCTAGTGGAAAATTTGTTTCGCCTCGAGTACAATCCTGTCCGGAGCCTTAACCCCGGGTAATTAATCTTTCGCCTGTTCTTTCTCCAATGCTTAATTTAAATATAAATCTTGATAATTGATAAACGCGCATGTCGGTGGAAATGCTGAAGATTAGTGGTGGCAAAGACAACAACGACGGATACCGACTCGAGGAATAGTAAGTTGTGCTGCTTTACGGTATATGCGCCGATCCGAGAGAAGAGATCATTATCTTCAGCCTGGTAATTATGTCATTAATCATTGGTGGAAGTCGGTAGTGCGAGAGAGGGTTGGTTGGAAGAGAAGAAGAAGGACACCTTGATTTCTTCCGTCCTCGTCCTCTCTCCTCCTTCGCCAGATTAATAGGAGTAATTAGTTTGCCGTCTTCGAGTTTTTAAACACTTCGTGTTAGGTATTGCCGCGGTGCCTTCATTTTTAAGGAGAGAATAGACAGGGATATATGACCGGCCGAGGAAAAATTAAAAGTGAAGTCGTTAAACTCGTTAATCTTCCGTTTCGTATCTCCCTTGGGTTAGCTTTGGAGATCTTGTTCGCCGGGGCTTAAGTACATAGAAATAAAATACTTTGCTACGAAAAATAACCGACGATGGAAGACGAATCCTTCAGGTTATGAGGTCAGCTCTTATAATAACTATTTGCAAGATGATTTATTAGCAACATTAAGCAAACCTACAGCCGAAAGCTGTACTAAACGGGCAATTAGAAATGTTGGTTTTCGATGAGTTATTGGTAATTAGAAAGGGTGTTTTAAAATTACCGCTGAAGTTTCAGATAGCTGCGTTTGGCGATAGGCACCTCCTGAATAAAAGAATATACAAACAAGTTTGAAACAGTTTGGCGCCATGAAAGAATGCTTTAGTGCGATAATAGCTTCCTATCAGCCAAATTAAAATAAAAAAAGTTTTGGTTTAAGCCATCACCAGCTAGAATATAATGGTAAACATATATCAATAAAATATTTATAATAATCAATATGCAGTATTTAGTCTCAACAAAACTTCATACACTATAAAGTCATGTTGTAAATGTTGAAGTTGGTGAAAGATAAATGCTAAATTAATAAAATTGAAATTGATAGAAATCACGTAGAAGGAGGTATTTAGGAGCTTGCTTGATTGATTCTACCCGTCGCTAAGCATCGACTACTCTTTCTTTTCCCAAAATCTAAATCCCTTTTTGAATTCCCACCTACAGTGTTCTACAAAAAGTTCAGTTTACATCGTTTTGTAAATGTTTTTGTGTTCCGAAGAGTTGTCGCGGGAGTGTTTATACTTAACGACCTCAAAATACAATTTCTTGATTGACACAGTTTGCTTAATCACTGTCGCAGCATTGAAATGAAGTTACCAAATAATTAAACAGGAATTAAGGTTGCAATATGCACTGACCTGTAACATTGCTCCGTTCAGTTTATTATACTCAACTTGTTTCTAAACCGAAAAAGTAAAAATTTACATTATGTTTTACTTGAGATGCAAAATTATGCATGTCGCTCATTCAGTTGGATTGTTCTCTTGGGTTAAATTGTTCGTGATGGCCGGTTGTTGACGGTTTTCACGATAGTGTCTGCCTATTGGCACCTCTTCTGTGTTGGCTATTATGGAGATGTCACCTATCAATGAAATGGATTTACACCGTAGCTCCCATTTCGTTTGTACAATGTTTCCATTTTTCAATACTGCAATTTCTAAAACATGGTATAGTAATGATCAAAACAAAACAACTTCTTGGTAGTAAAGCAACCAGGGCAACTACCTCTCAATTACCAGCTCTTCATGTAGAATACATAAATCATAAACATGCATCTTTCAATACCTATCCTAAATCCACGCTTAGGAAAGTTCACTAGACAGAATTTGGATAACAACGTTTAGAATGAAATCCAATAAAGTACTACACTATTTTCCTATACGTGTGCAGCTGGGGGTTCGCCTGCTACGCTGCAAATCCTCCAACCATGTACATTGATGGAACGTATATTCCATCAGTTTCAGCTGTTGAAAACGTCTTACTCTTCGATTAGTTAGCAGCACTAGGGGTAAGGGTTTATCTACAATCACCACTTTGGCTTCTAAATATTGGTGACCGTTTCGTATCACCGATACTCTGTGAGAAGTTGATTAATAAATAAAGAAATATAAGACACTCGAAACCTACTAACGCATACTGTTTCCATAATATATAAACAACCTGCCTCTTGTGAGACCCCTTTTGATCGTATTTTCAAACTAAGCTAAATAGCTCTGTTAATTTTGCGTAATCTAAGTTATCATCTATATGGAATCTTTCCATAGAAGTGAAATTAAAATTTGGTATACCCCGCGTAAAATTCTGAAATATATCAACACCGGCGTTATAATCAAAGTTAGGGGAATAGGAATTGAGCTTTGGAAGGATTTAATAATCGCATTGGAATATGACAACAATAATGATTATCTGTTTTTCCGAACCATCCATTCCCGACGGTAATCAATCCCGTGTCTCTCAACTTTTGACGAATCCCCTCCTTCCCACATTGGTTCATGCATATTGTATACCTATCGATTTCCTCAATTTATTCGATAAAGATTGGTATTGGATTAAAGTTTTACACAGTTGGATGATTTTCTTTTTTTTTTCAGTAAATAATTAACAGGAAGTCTGGATCCAATATCACCAGTTTTGAAGGTTCACATATCCTGGGTCTTACGCCTTGATATGGATTCATATCTTCTGCATCCAGCTTGAGATATCTGGTTCGATCCACTGAATCTGTTAAGTACTCGCTTTCCAAAATAAATTTTAACGATTATAGGATTCTGTAAGGGTTGAAACTGTCTGATTGGTGTTTCTAGAAGAATCTCTACGAATCACCTCAAAGGTTTATTAACTACGGCCACTTTAACCAAAGCGCTTTAATAATATAAATTGATACCTTCCCTAGATACTGGCTACAGCATCATAAAATCACCCGCTAATTTTGTATTAACTCGGTTAACTGCGACTCAAGCGATTCGTTTTAATCTAAAGTTAATTTTTCAGTTGCAATTAAATTCCATTCTAATCTTACTGCTGAATTTAAAACCTTCTCTATGCTATCTCGAATATTGTTTAAATTAGAAGAAATTGCTTTAATCTGGTACTGATTTTGTATCTTGAGCATGAGTAATATGCGAAATTGCGTTTAATTTAATAAATTTCAGAATTAGTATTTTCTAAATGATGGCTGCCTGGTAAATTTAATGCATACTCTCCTGCGTTCAACAAACCTCTCATGTTCTTTGAAGCTGTTACTGCTTCTTGAAAATCGTAGTCCTCATCCTGCAAGCTTCTGTGCTTGTTCAAATGCACCAGGTTCCATTCTCAGCGGCTATGATTAATAAACCTGGTCAGCCTAGTTTTGGTATGCAATAAGATTTTGTTCAGTTACGTGTTTGAAACCATATTTCCAAGCATTACAGTTTACAATTACATTCATACGCATCCTTCTTTTAGTTTGGAAGATTATATGTAATAAGTTACATACGCAGGTAATTATGACGTAAATGCGATCCTAAATATGATACACTGCTCTAAATTATGGTATGTATCTAAGAAAACGTATGAAAGAAGAAGACGGAGAAAAAAATGGCGAAATAAAGAGGAGGTTGGCGGCTCATAAATAACGACAAGATTAAAAGGAAACAAGCCACAATTTCGCGACCCGCTAGTTATAAAATATTGGGGTAATGTATACCAGAGAGTGTTCCTTTTATAAAATGAATGGTGTGTACCTCGTAAAACTGTAATAAAATATACGGTGCAATAAAGCGTTCACTCGGTGGTGCTATAATTGCACTTAATGAATATTTATCGACATCTCCACGGCATGTTGTGTTACATTATACCGGGACCCGTGTTCATGAGCAGAGGCCATAAAGAGTTTCGTAGAAGAGCTAGTAAAAGGAAGAGGAACGAGGGAGGGAGAGGGAAGAGGCGGCGGAACCCCAGCCTACACAATTCATCTGCATGCAGGCTTCGTTCACCTCTTGCCATTTACAGACTGCCGCTGCAGTTACATCGGACGTTAAATTATTGCCTCACTTTTCCCGGAAAATAAATGATTTAGGTGGCACGAGGGCATACATAAACATCGGGCGGGGAACCCTTGCGTCGGCGATAACGAATGCTTTCCGTTGATAATCGTACGGCATCAAAAATGATGTAAAACTCTGAAGATGACTATCGGCTTCCGAAAACGTTCCGTGCATTTTTGAAACGTGACATTACATTGACAATTATGTTCAATTGTAACATTTCTATTTTATAAGTTTAAGACCATTGATTTCCTTATAGACTTTTTTACACTAGATTTTTAGATCTTATTGCTGCAGAACCTGCATTTTGATACATATATTAATGTTATAATTGGAATTTTTTTAGTACGAATGATATAGATTTATCGTGAATTCTGACCATTTAATGAGGAACTTAGGCGTACATTTAGAACTTGAGTGATTTACTTTCTGCTCTATATCAAACCCGCACGCATCATTTTGGTATGAACTAAATTTGGTATTGAGGTTTTGTAGAAAGTAGTTTTCTAGAGCTATTTAAAATTATTTGTTATCAAATAAGAACACCGTGTTGTAACGTCGCGAGTTAGTATTTAGGCATTTACATCTTCATGTGCACAAACAACTACAATTCCATATGTATGCGTTTGGACCATTTCATTTCAGAAGATACGTTAATCTAAGTATGTTACAGTATTTAAGAACTTGTAGTTGTTACCACAACGCAAGTGGCTGAACGGCATTCATTATAGTGCCAATGACAGTGATTATCTATGTAAAGTAGAACTATGTTGTTTGTACTTCGTAAAGTTTGCAAATTTTGTACTAGAGATAATTTCAGAATCAATCGTTAAATATAGTTTTTTACATGGCTGTAGTTAGAATAGTGATACCTAACTGCTTCTAAAACCTTTTGACCAAGATTTCTTTTGGAATTTCTGTTACGTCGTATTCTAATGTAAAAGCTGAAATGTTGACCGTATTAGAAACCAAATTAAGTTTTCCAAAACATTATACAGCGTATCTGACAATTACATTTAACTTTTAAATGGAAAAACATAGAAATTGCAATATTGGGATACTTCGCAAAATATTCAACAATGTCTTTAAGGCAAGATGCGTTGGAATCAGAGTTATCTAGATATTCAATACATAAAGTCTCGCCTATCTCTGTTTTTCATGACTCAACAACTAAAAGAAATTGATTTCCCAAAAAGAGTGGCCTTTTTGTGGATTTATATTAACGTGGTCTCCAGGAAACGAATTATTTTTACGCTTTTGAACGGTTGCCTTAGCGTGTTTGGTGACGATTTCTTTTCTTGTGGATACTGAGCAGCAAAGATATCGCACGTGTTGATATCACACTATTGCATTTTCTTTAAATAATCGTGGGTATTTTTTTATGAGGAAATTTTGCTACAATACACATTCTCCTACCTTGAAAAGTATCCGTTTTAGGTGCGTAATAAATGTAGCGTTTATTTTATCGTTTTGTACAAGAACAATTTGGTAAGAAAAAGAAAAGTAGGTTGTTGCGTTAAAAAAAAATAAGTTTTGACGCTTTCTATATTATTTTATATGTCGGCCTATGCAGTTCCCTGAGAGACCCTATTGTCGCCAAAGAAATGTTTTCGTTATATCATAAAAGCAACTACACGGCAACGAAGAAACGAAGGCATGACAATTATTTTTCTGTATTCTGTATATGTCTTTTGTATTTTGAGCTGGTCGCTTCTTGGTATCGCTGTAAGCGATGGCAAGAAATACCTTAAAAATTCAAGAGAGAGTCTCAATGTGTGTCGTCTGTCGTTGTCAGCATGTAATTATCCGTCAACGCGTATGATGAATTTGGCATCCGCTTTTAACGTCACCTGCAGCGTTTTTTTTTTAATGGAAAAGAAGATAAGTCGAAAGGAGTCGCGAGACAGGTGTACTAATTAAGTATAACACGGGTTAATTTAGCGGGACACCGTCGTTCCGTGACACTTGATTGGCATATTGCCATATGCATTATATTATAATAATTTAGACATTGGGAGAAGAAAAAAACCGAACGCAAGAAGCTTTATGGGGCGAGATAGTATAACGAAGAATCAAATTTAAGCAAACTTGCCATAATTAAATAATTGCAAGTTTAATATTATAGAGAAATAACAACACTTAACAAAACAGGTAAAATAAGAGAGAGTAATAGTGAAAACAAAGGACGAAAATATAAAATAACAAGGATAACTTATGCTTTTAGAATTGAGATTTGGCAACCTGGCAATTGTTATGATGCATTGTTTAGAAACGAGCTTTCTGGATTCAACTAGCGTCACAGGAGATAATTTAGCGCTTTTTCCTAGCCAACTTTTATATAAACAGAAACAAATTACCGAAATATTTCTTAGGCTGGAGTATAACATATGCGGTATCTTTAGATTTGCCTTTCGATTGTCCTTCTAAAAACGTCAAAACATATGGTGTTCCATTTAACATAAGAAAATCGTCTCTTCCAAAGGCCTGAGAGATATAATTGGGCTGTCGTTAATGCCAAAAGTTGAATAATTAAAATCCAAAAATCCATCGTTTTTCTAGGTGCAAGCTTCTGTCGTTCAGGAGTTAGTGTAGTGAAAATACCCACTGTAAACTACACTTAAATTATCAATTTTGTAATATTTAGACACTATTTTTATAGCATTTAAATAACGTAATGTTGTTATTTAAATTCTGGCATTTTAATGTAGTATAGTATGGTATAGATATATATATAGTATAGTATAGAAAATAGACATAGAAGGAAGTAGTCGCAAAAGCAAATTTGGAAATTAAGAAGAAGAACAAAATTCAAGATGAGAATCTTGAAGGAGGAGCCGAAAAGAATTTTGCAGAAATATAAAGGAGGGCCGAAGAGTATTATACAGAAATATAGGGACCGAAGTGACTTTTACACACATCCACTTCAACACAAACAAAGAAGATTGTGAAAAATTTCATCTGAATTTATTGCAAAGATTCTTGGAAATCATTTATTAGAATTCATATTATTATTTCTATTTTGTAACATCTCAATATATTTTACCGTATAATTTGTATTTTTAATCATCACCACGAAGATGGACTAAAATATAGGCGAAATCGTGACCTGCGGTGAAAGCGAACGAAACCAAACAAAATGGGTTAACAAACAGTCGACATACCGAGACACCGCACACGAACAACTCTGTGGCGACGGTCGGCGAGTCGGAAATTTAGTGAAACAATAATGGTTTCAACGGGTGGCGATTGTATGCTAACGGTAGCTAATGGGATGTACATAAAGAAATGGTAGCCGTGGACCAGTGACAATATTGCTTGTACCACTCGTGAGCAGGTGCGAAGTGGCCAGAGGCGGTGACACATTCTTGCTCTTACGGTTTAACGTTGCTCTCGCCCGTCTTTCCGTCTACGTGTACATGCCTTACAACAACGAGTTTGTCGCCTTTAGTGCGGCCAGCGAGGGAGAGAAAATATTTTAAGTTTACGTTGAGAGAGAGGCTATTCAAGCATATGGGCACATGGCAGATACATCTAGGTCAAAACATTTTGTCATATGTCATGTAATGTGTGACAAGTCCTGTGGAAGAAATGAAGCTTGACATTTAGATTCCAGTTGCGGAGACGTTTACGGTTACTTGTGTTCTTGTGATTTTGTACTGAGAGAAGTAACCAGAACCATAACTATCAGTTACATTTCGTTTTTCGTGTCAAAGTTGTAGTATTAAAATACATACAAAACAATGGCTTCCCCTTGTCATTCACAGAGAAGGGTTTTCCGTAGTTTTCCTTAAGATGCTTTACGGGCTCTACGGGCGCTGTTGTAATAATAACTAACGGCCGGTTGATGCCCCTTGTAATTGGCAAAAGCTATCGGGGGATGTGAAGGTAGGAATTATTATTATTATCATATTCGGTCGCTCGGTTTTAAATCTTCTGCTTTCCATATTTGTGAACAATCGTTGGATGCGGATAGCTCTACTTTTTATGTGACTACTTAGCTAAGCAGATAGATGTGAAAATTAGCGAGTAAGTTTTATATTGATTAATATATGTGCTGTTTTGGTGCTGTTTCTATTTGGGTAAAATACCTATTTCAATTAAATCGTACGTTGACTTACATTTTCCGGCAAACACTCATTTTCCTGATTTCATTTCTCACTAGCATGTGATATGAGAGGCAATATAGTATTGATGAGAATAAAAAAATGCGGTTAATATACCTTAGAATTTTGTTTTAAATATGTTCAAAGTAACTTCTTTTTCTTCAGAAACAATATATCTTAAAGGCCCTCAACAAATACTTGCAAAATCGGGATGAATAACCGTATCAATTTCTTCCGCAGCCGAAAATCTCGTACCCCTAAATATTTCTTGAGCCCATAAAACAACAAAAAAACGGTGGATGTTCTATTACTTTTATATTTTTTCAGCCAAATATTGGACCGTGACAGCTGCGGTATGGGCCGAGGCACACACACGCAAATATTTTTTCGGTGTACCATTTGGCTGTAATCGTTTCTCCCTTATCCAATTTAACTGCACATACCAGGTCTGTACTTTTAAAGAACATCGCATACATAAATTTTTCATAGTCCCCTGCTTCTTTAACACTATTAGGTCTTCTTCGTTTTTATGGATTTATACTCTACTCTATAGTATAGAGAAAAATGAAATATAAGTTTCGTCGTTTTCCATAATTTTACAAAAAAATTTGATGTGTGCCACTCTTCAAAACAGTTAGTCTCATGGCAAATTCTCATGTACTCTGCTTTTTGAACGTCAGAAAGCTGATGTGGCGCAAAACTGATCGTCTATGATTGTCTTAACAACTGGAGGATCCAATCTTAAGTTGATGCCCTATTACAGCATACGTGGCTCTGTTCTCCTCTTCTATTATTTTCTTAACGGCAACAATAATTTCTCCGATGACGGTCTCGCAACGTAAAAATTTGACGATTACGCCTCCCTTTATGGTATACATCACTTAAGGAAATCCAACGTTCGTTTGAAGGACCGAACCTGGATTAATCTCATACTCGAAATATAATTTGTATACTACCGCATTTGAAATTGCTTTTAAAATTGATGACTTAGCAAGCAAATACACTTCCACTCAAAGGCGATTTGAACTAAAAAAAGCAGATTGGGTGGCGTCTCTTCGTTCAACCTACGTTCCTACCAAGGTAGGAAAATTTATTACTTTTTTACAGCGACTAGACAGACTCGTGTTTACTCGACTCATGAGGGGGCTCATGTTGCCTATTGGTTTCCCCAAGAGTTGACAAAACACGAGTCTGTCAAGTGGCTGCGAAGTTCCCCTACCTTGCACATCTCTACTAATAACATTTGTTAAAAATCACGGCCAATTAGGATGCACTTTTCAATATCTTGTATTCTTGCCAATTAAATTGAGAAGTACATCTATACTCGTTAGGTCTACGGAGAATGGATAATGGCCGCCTTACCCACTATTAAATGTTCAGTGTAAGATTCCTTTTGTTTAAGAGTACCATATTACAGCGTGTAATATGCCATACGGGTCCCCGGTCTAACAGCTAACTATTACCTAACATTTCTTTGTTCGCTCTAGTATTTAATTATATACATTGTAGGAATTTTGTATATTATTAGGTAAAGAGATATACGAATTTCATATTCCAGATTACTTATATATGACGACTGACTATAAAGAAAATCGAAATTTTCTGTTTACACAAACTATTTCTTATAAAGTCTGTTGAGTTGAGAAGTTAGAAAATACTTTTAATTTTTTATGATCTGAAGAAATTTTGCTTCAGGAAATCTTTTTCCAATAAAACTTTAAAATCTTAAAAGTTAATGAATATTGTTGTCTATTTCTACAGTTAACTAAATTCACATTTAAATAAAAGAAATTGTTTTGCTTTATTTTTTATAAAAAAATCAAGGGTATTTTCTAACTTTCTAATTCAGTATGGCTCCACTATTAACATTTTCAGTTATGGAAATACGAGAATAGTTCAAGAGCGTCCTTCAGTTTTCTATGAAAAATTAAGAACCTTTTTAATAGATACTCTCTTTTTTAAGACGAACCTACGATTTCCAACTGGCACTGATGAAGGAAATACATAAACACAGTTACTTTAAAACCAAAGAAATAGAAAAAGTCTCCATATGGTGCATAAGCAATAAGCATTATTTTGCAAACATTTGGTAGTGCATTTTTAATTGCGATTAATGTATATATGTATGTAGCTGATAATCAAAGATTGAAGCGTTCGCGGAAAGTACGGAATAAATTCATTACTTCTCAAACTAGAAGGTGATTTAGCCTGGCTTTGATATTTGTATGCATTCATATGGAGAATGATATCGGATGCGGATGTAGCTAACTCCATTATAGTGGTAAACACTTTCCACAGAAGAAAGTCATTCCAAAATGTAGTTAGAGCGTTTTCGTTGCGGAAATAAGATCTACCGAACTTACGAATGCAAAATATGGATTTACCGATACAGTTACCTTGGCGTTTTATGTGTTTAGGTACACAAAATTTTGTTCAAAGACGGACGTTCCTACAAACGGATAGAACACTGGAAAAGGGCTAACACGGTGCTAAATCTAATATCGTGTTTGTATGTGTATAAACAGAAACAATGCTATTTATGGAATACTTATGTAAGTAAGCAAAACAATATTATACCAATGCTAATATTGCAATTAAAAAAAAACACCATCAATCATCAATTAATAGTTTTCTTCTCTGAAGAAGATACCTTTCACATTATAAATATTTATATCCGTAGAATTTTATACCCATTTTGAAGTGTTTTAACTAAGATTTAGAGCAGTAAAGCTTCATTTAAATTTATTACGGCAGTAAATTACTAGCTTTACTCAACAAAATACTATAAACAATCAACACCTGGCTTATGTATGTGTGCCACAGCATAATATTTTATTTAAATCTGACGTTTTCCTTGTTAATAATTTTCAAAAAACGAAAATATTAAATTAGTAACAAAGTAATTTGTTAGAATTATGAAATTCAAAATTTGGGTGTGTATGAATTTTCATGGAGTTGCTGGGTACTAAGTGTAGGTCTGCCTTATTATCGTTGTCTATTCTATGTATCATTTTCTTGGAAGAATAAATAGGAATATTTGATAGCACAAATATGGTACAAATCGCTACCATTTCTTTCACTTTTTTCTTTGAGTATTGGATGAAAATCCTACTTTTTACATCATTGGTTGCCTTTCACTTTTTAGTAGCGCTGCACGTACCCGAAACAATTGTGGTCCGGATCCACTATCCGATTCTCGGATCCGGATCCATTATCTCCGTTTGCGAATGATACTTTCCTAACTTGGCACAATTGGAAACTCTTATTACTAGCGAAATTGTTAGAGTTGCTGAGTGATTTGATTTGAACAGGATTTGCCTCAATTTGAGGAAGACTAAGCTTTCAACCTTCAAACAACTTAAATCTTAGTATTAACAATGTGCGGCAAAGAGTTGTGGGCAGTTCTTGGGACTAATGGTCTTGGCTGGTCGGAACAGCTCGAAAAACTTGTCGTCCGCGTACTTCGCCATTGAAATTATCAAGGGGGATCTTAGCGGAGCCGTTGCTAGAATTTAGTGTATTTTGCATTGTTTGAACCACAAATATCTTATTGCATCGCCTATTGGGGATTTACATCAGCTGCAAATTCGGATATTGTCTTTAAAATTCAAAAGTGAGCGGTACACTGATTGTCCGGAAAGGATAGTCGTGCCCATTGCAGACCGTTGTTTATATCGCGAAAAATACTAACGGTATACTCCTTGTTCATGTACGAGTCATTAACTACTGTTTACAAAAATAGGAATATTTTCAATAGTAGATCTGATATATATACAACATACTATTAATCTACTTAAACCTGTTAGTGAATTTGATAGGAATTCTGTGTACTATATGAGTATCTCTTTTTATAATAAGCTTTCCCCTAGTATTGAAAATGCTCCCAATTTGGCCGCATTCCGTCGCAGATTAAAGGGAGTATTATCGCAGCAAGCATTTCATTCCGTGGATGATTCATGAGAAGAGCTACGATGTTCGAAGTTTATAACTTCTTACACAACTGTCCCCCGTTGTGGACGAAAACATATCTGTTAACTTTACATATATATATATATACATATTATACTATCATGACATCTTATCACAACATTATCGGATCTGGATCCGTTATTATTTTGTATTGTCGAAGGTAAATGACCCATGTTGAGAAGGTATGGCAATAGTTTTTAGAATCCGTGCATTCAGAATAATAGTTTCCATATGTACAATTGAAAGCTACTTTGCACTTCAAGGTATTCAGTATATCTGGTGAATATTAGAGCTACATTATTTGATAATTACTCGACTTATCGTAGGGATTTGTTTGAAGAACTTAGAGAACGGAGCTGGATCAATGTTATAGGTTTTGGGTAGCAGATCCGGACCCAAGGTTTCGGATAACACTTAGATATTCAGATAGTAAATTATTCGGATCCAAAATTATTCGGATTCAAAATTATCCGTATCTGGATAATAGCTCTATTTTTTACTGATTATTCTCTCATACTGTACTAAATCCCCTTTATTATTTTTTAAATAATTTTATAACTTAGAATTTTATGTTCACAATGAAGGAGCACTTATAAAAACTATTAAGTTAAGTTATTTCTACAACATGGTAATAACAATGCAACAATGTTTGGCAGGTAATCCAAATTGTTAAAATTCTCCTAGCACTCCTGGAAGGAGTTATAAAGTAGCGATGAAAAAGAAAAAGAAAAGTCTATGGTTATCCCATAATAGATTGAGGCAATATATTACCCGAACATTTATAGTTTTGAAAAGTTTAGATTTCCTAATTCGTTTACAGCGGATATCAGCAAACATCCCATGAATTATACCTACAAAAATCAATCACCATAAATTTTCATCGCCCAGGGACTTCGCGGAGAAATTGTTTGACATAAATTAATCGTACAATTCCAAAAGTTATAACATCTGGCGCATTTTAATGTCGACGAAACGTATTTAAAATATCTTTTTTTACTGCCAGCACCAAGGTCGCATTAAAAATACCGCCCATCTTCGCGTAGAGATTGTAAAGCGGGAATGATTAATTTGTTTTAGTCCGACGATTTAACAGTAAAATCTTCTAAAAAGAAGAGCGACCATAAAAATATGATTTGTGGTCGATGATATTCTTTGAAGTTAATGCTTTCCACCTAGCGTCGTAAGACGCCTACAAATGCTCATTCATCTCCTGGAATTGGGATACAGACGTGAGGATTTATCAGAAGTATTCTAAACTCTTAGTTGTAAGAAAAATTAGGAAAGGATGTACTTGCTACATATGCTACTGTTCGTTAAATTTAAACGCATAGATGTGGATTTAATGCATTTAAAAATGATCCGAAATTGAGTGAATTCTATGATGAAAGGGAAAAAGGAAGTCTTCTCAATTCTAACATAATAATGTACAGTGTTTAAAAAGAACTCGCCAATTTACAAAATGAAAGTAAAAGAAAAAAGTTAATCTTTCGTTAGTAATTATATTTCATCGTATTCAATTTAAAATTAATGTTTTTATGGAACTTTCGTGTTTACGATTTCTCTTTCTTTTCATATATCTTGGCTGTTGTTAGAGATACGACTAAACGTTGCAAAAGAAATGTTGCCTGACATTTAATGTTCTATAGCCAAAAAAACAATTGAACACCAAGTTTTTGATTTTTCTTTTTTTCCAACTTCTAAAGCACTTCAGAAATTTTCTTTAGAACGGTTTTATATCAACTTCACAAGCTTCTTCATTTTAAATATCTGTCGTTTTGACAAATATTAAAATGACAAGTAAGTTAGAAAACTTTAGTAAATACTAAAGTTCCCATTTGTAGTCTTTAAGTAAGCACGATCTCCACTTTATCATCTAAAAATCTTAGTGTTTGAGGTAATCACGAAACGGCTGTCTAACTTGTTTTAACCTCCTGTGATGTCGAAATCTATCTAGGCCACCCGGGAACTTTCCATCGTTGTCAAGATTGCTAATACCGCCCCTACACTGACGTACTACACATCAATCGCGCCGAAATTCATCCAACCATGACGCTTCCGAATCTGTTGCATTTATCAACGCCGACTTCGGCCCCTGGATAGCTTACATCGTGTGGCCTAAGTATGTACGTGTATCTCGTTAATGGGATTTCGGTGTGCGAGTGTAGTGTAGTGCGTTAAGTCCATAAGTCACGCGTTGGAAGCATCGCGGCGCTCGTCTGACAACGACCGCTGATCTTCGGCGACAGCTGCAACATCGCATAACAACATCGCAGGAGTTATATTTATACGTTTCGCTTTACAACGCTGAGGTCTCTTTATATATCATCCTCGCCATTGGCGTAGATATTATGTAAATTCCACACAGGTTGGCCTTGTATTTAGCAGTTACTTTAGCATATCCTCTATCAAAAGAAATGGTTACAAAATAAAAATAACTTCTCCTTAAAAATATGATAATATTTTGAAGGTGTAATAATTAATTTTGGTTCAATTATGTCTTCACAATCGGATGAAACTCAAGGTTTTAATTTTCTAAAGAACCTGAAAGCAAAAGGGATACGGACATTAATGTATAAGACTTTTTAAAATTATTTTATGGTCCTCTATCGCGTGGCACTATGCATTGTAGTTTATTCTGTGTATATTGTTGTATCTCGTATTAAGGAATTGGTCTTTCTAATTCAATGAAAGGTAAGTGTAATAAATTAGTGGTATAGTTGGCATTGTCTATTTCTTGGAGTGTAACCTGTGGCTTTTATGAAAAAAACTAAAATACTTTACAGTTAGTGAATATATAAGGATATTCTTGAGTATTGTGGGCCAGAAGTGGTACGCCTCTGATTGAAATATTTCATTCCCGTCGCTCTTAAGCTTCTGCACTTCGTTCGTGCGAGGCAGAAGAGCGAGCGGCTCTTTGGATGTCGACTTTGCTGTGACAGAAATGTATTGCGTTACGCACCGAGTTTAACAGTTTTTTGGGCTTTTTCGTTTAAACACGGCAGTAAATCAATTTCTGTCGTGACGAGTCGGTCGAATGCAAAGCCGCGTCGTCGGTTTCACGTGTTTGGTTAAGATCTCGCCTTTTTGGCCAGATTTATTGCGTCGGATTTACGACGTCCGCGCTCTCTAACGACGGAAAAAGTAATTAGCCGAGTTCTTCATTAATTATACATATACTAACACGTTTCATATAATTTATGATAAGCATTTAAAATTTACGTCCAAATGTCGCCTTCGAAATTTAAAACATTTCGTAGTTCTAATGATTTTCAACATCCATTTTCACTGAATTTAGTGGCATTATTCATTAATGTCGCTCATATGTGGCATTTCTTTGTGAAAAATAACAAGGTAATGCACTGCACTACACTGCGGGTTATTTCGGAAGAATTGCTACGAATATGTTCGAGAAGATTATGTAATTAGTAATATCCGTATTCATGAAATGAATACACTTAAAAAATTATTTTTCACAGACAACGTCTCAAAGGTAATTGACAAAGCGTCAGAATTCTTCAAAACCTGCTTTGTAAAAACTTCAGGATTGAAGTCAAAAGCGAAATGAATGGTACAGTAGATGGGGCGCATTTCAATTTTATTGGTTTCCCAGTTATCTATGCAAAAATTGTAAAAACTTAGATTTACTATTTGAAAGATCAAATTTCTTTAATTAAAAAAAAAGTAAATAGGCATCTGCCTACTTATTTCGTTGATAGAAATCTCAATATTAGCTTAATATTGCGATAACTATTTAATTGTTATGCTATTTTATGTACCCACGTTTGAAAGCACGGTTTAGTTGTATTTAGTTATATATTGATATGAGACACTATTTTTTATTAAGCGAAGTGGGTCCGAAAATGGGACCAACTTAATTTTCCAATTCGAAGTGATGAAATGAAATTTAAATTATATTTCTTAGAAAATTTTGAATATTTTTCTTTTAAAAAAATGAAAATACAAATTCCTACCAATCCTTACCGATGGAATACTGAAAATGAAATATTTTGACCAAAATACTTAATTTTCAGTACCTGTACGCTGCTGTTTCTTCTAAGATTGTTCTATTTGAGGTCAGTCTTGATAATCGTAGCTTATATTAATAGCCAAGTCCTTCTCACAGAGATCCCTATTCTGTGGTTGGCAATATGGATGTTATGGCGTTCAAATGATATTAGTTTGAGTATTCTTAACTTGGTTAAAGGAGAGACTCTGAGAAATTGTCAAATAGTTTGTTTATTCCTCTCAATTACTTTTAAAATTCCAATTCATAGTTTACTATTTCAAATTCAACCAAAACATCTTTAACCGACCAAGAGCCATAAATGAATCTTCCGCTTCCAGTTGGGTTACGGTTGAGATTGAGAATCGACGCATCGTCGAAACGGCTGTCCCAGATTAACTAATTAGATGTGGTGCGGAGTGCGCCGATACCAAACAACACAAAGTTTGCCATGCTACCTCACTGTCCTTGCTATCATTATTTACCGTTAAGCTCCAATTCTAATTACTGCATAACAGTAATGCTTGCCTGAATACGGTATAAAATTTTGAAATAACGAGGTATATAATTGTGATTTACGTCGGTTATTTTTGTTCTCCGCACCCAAAGTTGTTTATTGGATTTTTTTAAACAAAACTGTGTCTTACTACATGTATAAAACGAAGATAAAATAAAAAGCAATTAAAAATCTAAGCATGCTAAACAAAGACACTTTCCAATGTAATTAAATGGCACATTGTGTTGTGTTGTGAGGCAAAGCGGTATTAACGACCTCTTCCTTCTACTTTCCCCTAGGTCTAAAAATAAGTGTGCAATAAACAATTTTTAGTGCGAGAAACAAAAATTGCTATTGGAAAGTAATTGAATTGCATATAGATGATCATATACAACATTTTAGTTACAGTAAGCAGCTACAAAATTTATCATTTGGCCGAATAAATTCAAAAACTTCAAAATGTTATAAATTCACAAACATTTCCAAGTAAATAAATTTATAATTAGTTATCGCACAGGAATTGATTTAGATTGTTGGCAAAACTTCAAATATTTCCCAAAAAGAAGTATAATTTTTTAAAAATTCGACAAATTATAGATTCTTTGATACTAAAAATGGTATAATATTTCGATTCAATTCTATTCATAAAATAAAATTAAATGAGATCTTGTGAGATCTCATTTAATTTTATTACATACATTTGTTATATACATTTGTTAATAATGTTTAAAAAAATATGTAATATATGATTACATATTTTTTTAAACATTATCCCTGAGAAGTTCAGTTTATAATTCAAAATCTCACTCTCGAATGTAGTGGCCTTTTCTCTATTAATAATAATAATAAGCTTTCATCAAGCTTATACATACAATACTGAATATAAACATTGTTAAAAGTAGCACCTGTAACTTTGAAAACTAGCTTTCCAAGGATGGCATATTTTAGGCCTACAATGTCCTCAAAAATTATCATTGAAAGAAATGCGCATGTTCTTCTTAAAATAAGAAAGATTATATTCCTCTACGGAAAATATATTTAGAAAGTGAACCTTGTTCTATACTCTCATTCACCAAAAATTGAAAGTTGCATTTAAATTACTTATAAGTATGTTTAACATGTGGTTATCGTCTCTCTATGCATGGCACTTTGCTAGATACCATTTCGTTCAAGATATAGATGTACTAATAAAGAGAGTGTCAAGTTGTTAAGAAACTAAACCAGCGGCCACTAACATTATAACTAGCTTTTTCACTACAACGAAATTTTCTCCTTTTCTATGATAATTGTTATACAATTATTCAATATGTATGCATTACTTCATAAAAAGGGTGAAAATATGTTTAACCACAATTTGCGAGAAGAAGTTTCACAAACTTAACTTTTAAAAGTCTGCACTTCTTGCACAAATGGATTTATGTAGAATTTTATTAATTCAATGTTGATTTTTTATATCAACCGCGAGATCTCTACCATTAAGAAATAGCCTACCTAGTACCGTTAATTCCATACAAAATATTACATAATTATATTTTGAATTAGTTGAATTAGTTGAATAGTCTTTACCTTTGGGTGAAATAAACATTGTGTCCATTAAAAATCCATTTATTTGTGAGAATACTACTTTTCTTATCTTTTCATTTCGCCTCCGTAAATCCATGATCAAAGTGTTTAGGAAAGATAAGATGTGTATATTTCGAAAATATGCTTAGTTTGGAGTTCACCGTCACTGCACCAGAAGAAGAAGCATATGCTAGAATTTCTGTTAGAATTGTGACTAGGAGGGATAAAAATCATTTCGTTAAAGAGAGGTTTTACTTCCTCGCACACAATAATCTTGAGAAACTTAAATAAAAATAACATTTGCAATCGCTAATCCCAGGCCGGTATAAATATCTTATGATATGACAAACAACCAAAATTCAGTAAATTTGACCCAAAAACAATTTAATAATTATACGTACCTTACTTTAAATACATTTAAATGAGCCTTAAGCAATTCATGAAATGCTCCTAGTACAGCTTGAATTTATGACTGTGAAGTTATTGTTTAAGAAAACGTGATGTTCCACCGTACGTATGGTTGACAATCTTTGCCTGTATTTAAATGTGAATTTTTTGAATTTCCACACAATGGATTTGTTCTGGATCTTCATTATTGGGAAGACAATTACAGAACATAGAACAGATTCAAACAGTTACGCTTCAGCTAGTTTAGCTAGCCACTAGTGCATTTAGTTTGCCTTGGCGGTGACTGTCAGTGTCAGCTTAATGAAGGTTTTTGTATGCAGTTGCAACGAAGTACTGACACGTTTAGGCAAACAATAAATTTATAATTAGATTATTATGTAAGATAGGAATATTATCTATTTATCGCTTAAGTAGTTAGAAGGTATATACTATAACGCGATTATATTCAGCATGTAACTAGCGCCACGCATACATTAAGCCGTGCGACTCCAGTGTGTCCCATTCTCTTAATGCTAACTTCCCTCTCGTGGCTGAGAGCTCAGCTTTGTAAGCAGAAATTCTCTTCTAGCCTATTATATAAGGGGATATTTGTAAGTTCAGCCAACGACGGTAGAAAGAACATAGAACGCTAACTTTTTTCATGTTCAATCTTCTCATATCCTAAAGCATCAAATTTAATGTAATTTGCCGAAAGATTGTCCTTGACTCACTCCCGATTCCCATCAACCCTGAATTTATTCAATTGATTTGGAAAAAAATAAATGCCTACATTTTCCCCTCGTATTTAATATTACATTATTTATATTGAATATATTGAATTTTTAAATTCAAAATTATTCTGGATAAAAAGATTATATGCTACAATTATAAGTTGTACGATTTATTTTATCTCGGTGTAGTAAAATAATAAAAAAATGTTTAATTCATATTGTTGTGTGGATTGTATTAGGGCTGGGGCCGACTCTGTATAATCCTGTCACATGTCCAGATGAAATATGTCCGGCAGAATCAACCAACTAAAGACCTTGTCGCTTTTAGCCGCGATTGGGTTTTGTAACACCGGGCTTATGGCCATTCAGATAGACGCTCACGGACATTTATAACAAACGTATACGTGTACACATATACATTCACAGAAGAACCCGATGAATAAATAAAGCTATCTGGAAAGCCATTTATCATAGCCCGGTATCAGGAGCGTCGTCATAAATTTTCTTGTGGAGTCGATAAGAGGCGGTATAAAGCAAAATGGAGGCATGTGCTGCAATAACTTAACCCTTATAACAAGCTGAACTCGATCTGGGCGAGATAAAAGCGGTACAAACTGCACCACCGCCGCTTCGTTGACGCTGTTTCTTTTTGCCGCCCGCTCTGATATCTCGAGCGCGCTCTCTCTTTTGTTGTGGCTGTTTTTCACTTTCGAAGTGCGAAATATTTCTGAGATGACGTGTATATACTTATAATCAAGATGGATGTGAGTATGTGTTAAATGGACGGAAATTAAATGAGAATGTTAGAAAAGTTGGGGATAATTAAAGTAATAAACATGTTAACTTTGCCCAACTAATCCTTAAAATATTATTCACGAAAATTTAGTTTGGACAGTAAAGTAGAACATAATACTTAGATATTTCAGTTTTTCTATTTACTAGAAATTCTTTGATATACAAAGAGACGATGAGGACGTAGAACATTGATAGTTCTTTTTACATATGACGTACTTCAACTTCTTTTACAGAGTGGACTGCTATACGTATAAGGTTTATTTTGTGTGGGTTATAATCTTTCGCACTCAAAAATGTGAAGCAATGGGCTGTGATTTAGAAAGAAGTAGTAAACGAACATTTACAAAGAAGCTACCTGCAGAAATGTCAACAAAACAAGATGAGGTTCGCAGATTGATGTTTGAGTGTGGAGATTGATTTACGCAAGGATTGTCGCAAAGGTCCTCTGCAATGGAGGAAATCTCAGTCAGCCTGACAATGACTTAGAATCAGCCGTAGTAAAGCTCAATAGTACTAATGACGAATTTGAGAAGAAACAAGTAGTGAAAGATTTGGACAGCACAATAAATGTTGATAAGTTCAGTAAAATTAAGGGACGAAAACATGTTCTATAATTTATTCCATTTAATATAGATTCTATTACACTCTATTTTCTTATTCTATCATTATCGTGTCAAATATGAGGGGCCGGGTGTTGGAGGTCTCCCCGAGTCTCTAAAAGAGTTAGTCTGCAACTGTGTAGCACTAGTATACGTGAAGATCTGGTATTCGTTTTTGTCTACGAAATTTTAAAACGTGTTATGTTGTGTTACCTTTTCATTTTCAAAGAGTGGGATACTTTTATTTTTATGTTAACATGTTCTATTCTCTATTTACATATAAACACACCGTAACTAGTATGATGTTATATTAAAGATAAAATTGAATGAATTCTTATTTACTTCGGAAGTTGTGTACGCTATGATTATTTGGGAATACAAATAAGTAATTTTCACGAAATTTTCATTCAAATTTCTCTGTTTTAGAAGAAAATAGCGTTTGAAAATTCCTGTAATTGCTACTTTAACCACCTGTTTTAAAAAATCCCGGGATTGCTGTGCCGTCATTCACGCGCCAGCAAGCTGCTTTCTTTTCACTACGAATATCACATGTTTATATCTTCGGTTCTTTTACACATATCATCTAAATACCAGACGAAATCGTTTACTTGCTCGTTTCCCTTGATGCAGTATTTTGCCACTAAATAGTAGCAATTTCTTCGTTTTGGATGAATTGAATAGCAATAAATGAGAACGCTTTGTAAATTGAATATACTTTACGTGACTTTTTGTTATCACGTATTTAGACTAGTACAACATCAAATGTGACGCAAAGCATTTAAGCGCGTTAAATCCGTTTTCAATAACAAACATGACAATATAAACACATCGTTGCCAACGGTATAGGAAGTGGTTGTTTTATGACGGTATACAGAGGCAGAGCTGTTTAAAATAACACTCGTTTTAACGACGATTAATTGGGGGTTCAATTGTTTTGATGGAAGTGAATGTCAGCTTACCATAGACCAACATCTTTCGTTTCTTGTGTACTTTGTTATTATCATGAAAAAGTGCAAATTCTCAATTGTAATTTCTGTCAATAAAAATGTTGCTTTCAACCACACCGGTTAAAGCTGATAAAGATACACCTTCTCTTGCACAAACAAAAACCTTAGTAGGTACCGATTACATACGTATTGCGAAGAATGCCATCTTGCTGCGACGAAAGATATGCTGTGTTGCCAGCAATCTTCCGCCACTTAAATCTCTTACCGGGTAGTACTTAAAAACGCGTTCGGCAAGTGTGCACGATGTAGAGCATTGATGTTTGTCCTGAAAGATGACGATTTTCATAAGGTGCATGGTACTTCCTTAAAGTAATTAGAAGAGATATATAAATTATTTGCCACAAAGTTAAACGAATTTCATGAACTATTGAAAATATCATTTTTTTTTAATTGAACTATTTAAAAACTGCCGTTTTGACTGTGGTCGTTGCCAAAATGTTATAGTTACATTTCTTCTAATTAAAAATAAAGGACACTATTTTTTCATTTGTTGGTTCCGCATAAACAGCTGATTTCAAAAATATCATGCTTGAGGTCTAAAGTTAATAGTAGGTAGGTGTACTTATGTATGTCGTCATCACACGAATGGTAAGGACATCATAACCCGAAGGAAAATCCAAATAGAAATTGGATTCCGGTGGGGGGATTTACTAAAGTGTGTTTGTATTGAAGTAGTTGTATTAAGTACTTTAGCATCTAAGTTCTTGATTGTAGCAGTTCTATTTTTTATTGTAAGAAAAAAAAGGAAGCAAAGTTTAGCGTTTCAATAAATATATCTAACTTTATCGAAAACAACTACGTATTAAAATTAACTGCAAAATGTGTTTAATAAAGATACATGTATATATTTATCGAAATGTAAAATTTCACTTTGCTTTTTTTCTTAAAGCAAGAAATAAAGCCGCTGAAACCAAGAAGTTAAACGTCCAGTTAGTCAAAGGCCTAAGAAATTGCTACTAAGAAATGCTTTATATTATACAGCACACCCTATCGGAAACTAGAACTATTGAAACATGGAAAAGCATAAATTGGAGGAATCTGAAAAGTTCACACATCAAATACATCAAAAGCACTTGCATATGTATTCCGTTGTTAGTAAGAGTAACACAATTATATTATTCACACGAGTAGCAAGCCTACCTCTGAATTGCCCTGTATGTGTGCATTGTTATAGGTTATTTAAAAGTACGCTAATAAAATAATTTACTGCTTCAATATCACTCTACTGACAGAATAGTATTGATAACTTCCATCAACGACCCAATTACAAAGAGAAAGGATTCTTCAAAGTTTTACTGACATAACAAAGGTGCATCCTACAACAGCTTCATATTGTAACTCATGTATTTACATGCGAGAAAACGCATGAAGTATAATTCATTGACTCGGCTAACAACAGAAATTAGTTTCAGAGCCCGAATCATTATCCGTGGCAATTTACATAAATTAATTAATCACGTCAAATCAGACCGTGATTTAAACCCTAGAACCGAAGGCAACAGGTTACTAACTAATCTCAGCATCAGCCATTCGTTAAAATTTCTCACGTACTTTCCGACATCGCAGAGAGTATCATATACAGGATGATTTATGAACGCATTCAAGTTTTATTACGCGGCGTTTTATCCAGCTAGCGTCGAGACATTAATCATGTAACGGCCGCGCCATCTGGTGGTACGCCGTGTTGTTCCTACGACGTTCCCCTAATTAAAATAATCGTCGTCCGTCGATGGAGATTATTTTCTCCGTCTCGTTCTTCTTGCTCTTCCACACTGCTTCATCAGTTATTTTATTATTAACGGCGACGTGGTCAGCTCAGCCTGAATGAGTATAAATATATAGACATCTATTATTTTAAATTAGAGGTGTTCGCCTAATGGACGGTGCACACAAGTCCTGTCCGGTTAATTAAGAATTATGTCGCTGTGAGGTGCTGTGATCTCCGTCAGCGATAAGTCTTGAAGAGTTAGGGTTTTAGTATTTTTTAAACGCGTTTCCTTCAATTAGTAAGATTAGTGGGGACATTGTTTGTAATTGGCGAATGGTTTCTTAATTGCTCAGAAAAATGTTATTCTAAGTGATAGAAAAATCTTTGAATTTATGGGAAATACTTGCAAATGTTGTAGTTTTTATGCTCTATATTCTCAACTAAAAGAAAATAGATCTAAAACTACAAACATACGCTTTGAACGATTGAAAAATTATATTTACAAATAGTAAGAATTTTTATTACCTTGTAGAATTGTGCTTCACACTAGAGTTTCTCAAAGAAACCAACAAGTAGTCATAGAGTGAAAACCAATGCACTCATCTGGGTTTCACTCTACCAACTTTCAACAACAGATTCACAAACTTATCTTATTCTTTATGTTAATAATGCAAGATTTTTTTACAATAATCGAAAATTTTTGTATCAATTTACTAGCGATAAGTGCAAGTGAAAGAGTGGTTTCGGTAGAATACCCAGTCCGCAATTGCACGTTGGAGGATAATTGAGTGCACTAAACTCTTTACGGCGAGGAAATGATGGTAACAAAGCCAAGGAACACTTTACGCATGGTATTTATAGGTCAAAGCATTCTGAGGTTATGACTATTTCTAAAGCATACTTTATTGGGCCGTCACCACACGTAAAAAATTCACGCAGCTATTCTATGGTTTTTTAATAATGTTAATTTCCATAAAAAGAGTACGTGCCTTTTTGGTTTTTCATAATTGTAACTCCATATTCATTAGAGAACTATCCGCATCATCACAAAACTATATAAGACATTAGTTGAGTGTAGGCTTTCACAACCGTAATCCATAGTAGAAATGTCTTTCGGGTGATGTCGTGTAGTTAATATTTTACTTGACGTTTCGCTGACCCTGCTGTCACCTTCTTCAGAAAATTTCTAAAGACTGTCACCTAGACTTAGTCTTCAAGACTTCTAAAATCTTTAGAAATCTTCTGAAGAAGCTGACAGCAGGGTCAGCGAACGGTCAAGTAAAATATTAACTACACGACATCACCCGAAAGACATTTCTACTATATAAGACATTGTGTATGTGATAAGTCACGTATTTTGAGGAACTTCACTGACAAAGTTCGGCGAGATACTAGTATTTAATACAACTAGGAATCAGTTCAGGCAACTACCTACTATTTCTTAGCCGTCTTCTTAGTCTATTAAAGAAATAAGTTGTAATTACACCCTATAGGACAGTGTAAGGCTATAAACTTTCTATACTGGCAATATCTAAGATACATTTTATTATTAAACAGACAAGAATAGGAAGAAAACTGAAAAATTATATTGCTATCGATAATAGCAAAAAGGATATAATAATACCTTAAAATAGCAGCTGATAAAAATCTACAAATCGCTGTTTTTGTAACTCTTCATTATTACGATTTCAATTATCAAAACCCTTTTTTTTTACCGCCATCTACTTTTTCTATCTGGGAAAATGTGAACAGCCATTTATTTAATACCATTTTGTTACTCTGAGTTAAGTGCATTTTTCTTGGCCTATATCTGGATAAGCACGTTACCATCCTTGAAACAACATACGCCATTTACTTCTTTTTCTAAGCTTCTAATTTGCATCACAGTAAGTCCATATACGGAAGGATTTGTGAGGGACATAAACCGAATTTATGCGACGCTTAACGAACTTTAAGGTAATCTAATTAGTTTGTACGGCCGCTGGTGCTAATGTAAGTAGAAGTTCATTAAATTTAATTAAAGAAACATTATCTACTTAATTAACAAATGTTTTTCTTGATCAGCCGTTAGAACTTAGAATAGAACGTTGCAGTTAGACAAAATATCGCATTCTTACGACTGCTTTTCTGTTCCTATTGGTAAATTTAGCTTCTAAGATAATCTTATTTCATGGCGTTCGAGTTGTTATTTGTTTAAAGTTCAAGACAATATCTAGAAAAGGACGCTTAGTATTAATAAATATACTGGTCTTTTGAATGTAACTATGTCAAAAACGTGATATCGGTGCTGGTAAATAAAGCAATATACCTCTCTCCTATTACTTTTACCAATGACAATGCATATATCTAACGCAACGTATTACGATCAATACAATGATAAATATTACCCAGCAATATATTTTCTGTCCGATAAATATCTGCTAATAAATCATTGTAATTTAATGACATCATGCAGGAAAAATAATTATGAATAGTTTTGCGTGTATGTTAGGGTACAGCTGGACAATGGAATAGATTGTAGAAATTTTTCTAGTTATTGTCTACAGAATTTTATAGAACTATAACAAGGAAAGTTAATAACTGTGTTAATCAATTTAATATTATTGTTAACTCTACTGATTTATTAAATAATCGATCTCAATTACGAATTTGCAATTATGTTGTGTAATCAACAGCTCTTGCTCAAACCATTACTCAACGAACCACATTTTTTGTATAGTCGTACACAAAGTGGTTAACAAATATGTTGACAACCGCATCATATTGTTCTTGTCAAGCTAGAGAAGAAAAATTAAGTACTTTATAAAAGAATTTAAATTTAAATTTATTAGCTAGGGAACTAGCGGCTGTAATTTTTAAATGATTTGATTCTTTGGCACAAGTTGATAACAATAAAGAATTGACTAAGATAAACGATATGACCAATTTCTACCTTTAATTTATTGTGGCAATTCGTGAAAGAAGTTAGAAAAATAGGGCCATAAACTATACCACCTCTGCTTTGTTGTAAATATATATAAATATAAAAATAAATTAACTCCAAAAAAGCTAAATGAAAGTGGCAGACTTCTCTGCTGCGCTTAAGACTAATTAATTTTATTCCAGTTATAAAAAAAATTAATTCATCGTCAACTGATTGCGTTAATTATTAAAATTATATTATAAAAGTCAAGAAACCTTACTTCTGGCATTTAGGTAGTGTTGCATTAAAAAGCTACAATATTGTAAATTTGGTAAAAAAAAATAGGTATGAAATCATTTCCTTGAAGCTTAATAATTTTTTAATAATCATAAAAACCACAAAAATAGAAAAGGCAAGTAATTTCAATGCTGATATTTATTTCATTATTAGAAATAATTTAATTTAATAATTTCTTGTATATTTTGTTTAATTAATTAAAGTGTGTCGTAGGAGTACTTATGAGTATTATTTTATTTAATACGGGGACATTAAAAAATGCATCGAAATATTAGTGCGGAAAACATTTTCTTTAAAGTTAAATAACATCAGTGGCAGAGAGGTTGAAATAATTTACGATAGTTATCTGTTTTAATTCAACATCCATAACAAAAAATCAACTTAAGCTCGGGTCCAACATTTTCTAAATCATATAGATGTAAAATACATTACACACTACTATCAACGACGATGAAATTGTATCACCAGCTTCCTAACTATAAATGTGACAATATGGTTTGGCAGCAAGATGGGGACCATCGAATAATGCTTTCGCCGTTCAAGGGCAATTAAACAATTAATTTCCGGTTTAGACTGTGAATGCGGGGGCCATTCAATGGCCACTCAACAGCTCCGATTTAATACTATTAGATTGTTTCTTATGTGGCGTAAAGGAAGAAGTGAGAAAAAATTCATGGGCGCAACTGATAATTTGAAAGAAAAGAAATAGTGACTGCATCACTAATGCTTTTCAAAACCTAAGAACACGGTACCAGTTGTGCATAGACAAGAATGGAGGTCTTTTTGAATAGTTTTTTTAAATTTAAGTGGTGTTTTTTATTATTTAATCTATTTATTACTGATTATATATTTTTTACGCTTTTTAGTAAAATGATTCGCTAATTAGTTGAGTGTAGGCTTTCACGAGCGTAATCCATAGTAGAAATGTCTTTCGGGTGATGTCGTCTAGTTAATATTTAACTTGACGTTTCGCTCAACGTCAAGTTAAATATTAACTACACATCACCCGAAAGACATTTCTACTATGATTCGCTAATTATTGAAAATAGTCATAATATTATTTGCAATTAGGAGCGAAAGGGGTATCCAAAATCAAAAAAAAAGAAATATACAGTGTTCCACTGAAAAACGCAAATATATTGTACGTGCGGAAGAACACAGAAAATTATGAAATTTAATACTTTTCGGAAATTATTTGGATGAAACTAAGGGTCGTGGTATTCGGGAATATCTCTAAACTACTCTTTCAGCTATTTAGATTTTTATTTGAAATGATAAATGAATCTTTGAATAAGAAATAGAAATTTAAACGACAACTAACCTTATTTATCGAAATTACACTTCATGAACGCAATGTTTGTGTTTCATCTTGAAACTCGAATAGTTCTGAATAATTGCTTTGGCTCATTCTTGAATTCCAATTTGAATTGACGCAAGTTACCTGGATGACCGATAGACTGAAAGTCAAATATAAAATCAGGTCCTTTCATGCCATTGTTTGTTAATTCCATAGCTACTTTTGATGACTTCTATCATTTAACATGCATTGTTGTCGAAATATATGCCGAAACTATTTATTTTTGATGTAGTGTATTTTTGATGCTGGGACGCAACGAAAATAAAATCTGTTTCTATTTACAATCTGCCAAAGATCACCATAAATAAGGACAATTATTTCAATAGAGTCAAGAATACTTTATCTCATTTTCTTCGGCATCAGATCAGATGTGACGACGAATTTTTTTGCATTTTTGGCATCAGTGAATAAGCAATAACTGATTTCTTGGAATAACTAAACTTATAATTTCCCCCTATTAAACTTACTCACGGAGAGAAAAAACACATCGCGATTCTTTTCCGCGATATTTAAGAAGAAATAGGAATAAATTAGAAATAGACGAATACGGAAACCCTACTCATTACGGTAGCATAAATTGTTGACTATTATCTTTTTAGTAAGTCGCTTGTTTAATTTCCCTTTACCTGCCTTTTGAGACAGATATCAACACGAACTCAAACAAATCAGAAAAATTGCCAACATTAACGGATTCTCTGAGCACTTCGTCTATAATATTGTAAGGAAACGTAAGAGTAAAATAAGAGTTAACAATGTATATGCAAACTAAAAAGTATTGATAATAGTAATAAAAACTATGTTAAGTTACCCTTTTATCTGTTACACGAAAGGTATTTAAAAAGTTTTCCTAAAGTTACGCGTTGTTTTATAATGTTTCGTGTAGAAATTGTGATTGTGCCTATTGTAACGAGAAAAATTGAACTTCTCAGGGGTAACAAAAAATTCTATTTTGCGAATAGAATTGAATTTCAGCAAATTTTGATATTCAACAGATTCCTAACCAATCCCTATCTGGCAGTTGTTTTTATTCAATTAATTGTTTTTGAATTTGTTTATTTGAAATTTATTTGTTCATTCGCCCAAATAATGCATTTTTTACTGCTAACTATTTGACACTTTTCAATTAAAAACAGAATTTTGCCGTTGATCAAAAACCTGTTTATCCGATTTATTTTCAATATCAAAATGTGAATAAAACCCAATAACTCTTTTCATTTAACACAACGACTCAGCTACATGTGTAAAGCAAAAAAAAATCGAAAAAACTGGTTTGGAAGAAATTCGAGGGAGAGGTCGCCAGCACTGTTACGTCTCGAAACACACGCAACTAAAAGTAACTATAAAAGTCAGCAAATCCACTTTCAACTGTGTGATTGAAAATAAATGATCTTTGAATAGTTATCGCAACAATACATTCGGCAGACAAAAAGATCCGTCAAAGTTAGATACAAAGAGCACCTGGCCCATCTTAAATTGAAAAGGTTTGACAAATCAATAAGTGGCATGGATATGCTTGAAAAGGATCTTTATGTTGATAATATAGAGTTAGTTAGGAACGTAAACAGCAACACACAATTAAATTGCTACGAAGGTATCGGAATTTACAAAAACAAATAATTTTTGATAAACTCAGATTCAGGATCCCTTAGCTCTAGCCTGTACTTTTACTTGAATCGCATCTGACCGCGGTTTGTGTAGTGTAGCTTGAAGGGTGCAGTTCTCGCTTAGACGGGCAGTTTAGTTTTATTGTTGAAGATGATGAGCTTACCTATCGAAACGCGTGTCCAGTATAGTTTGAAGTATTATAGTATAAGGATGGTATCAAACTGAGTTCTGTGAATTTTGTAACGGCTTTAATAGCAAAAAATATGAATAAAATAAAAGATGCTAGTATGGTAAAGTTCTCCAAACATTATCTAACCTAGCGGCTTTCAAAGATTACAAGCTATTACAGCCAGTCGTTTAAAAATATTATTAAAGTTTTGTATGGTTAAAACTTAGTAAACCTTTTCAATTAAAACTTCCCATTAAATTTGCAATATTGCATCACGAATATGTGATTCGTGTCAAAGTAATAAAGTAGAAAGTCGTAATCTCGCCATCTTTCGCCGTTAGCTATTATAAACTAAGATAAAGTGTTAACTACACTAAACATCCAACCTTCCACGTTTTATTTCTTGGAAAGTTAATTCGAATGGTTGGTTCTCCTCTTTTTTTATTCTTTAATTATAGCTTGACGATAATCTATCTATAAATTCCAGTAACATCTGTGGAAATAAACCCGCATTCTATACATGTGCATATATAGAATGCCCGGCACAACATGAATAATTCAAGCATTAATAAAATAAGTTTATTATCACAATGTCCTAAAATACAGTCATAAAATAATAATTGCCCATATTTTATAATAATTAATGTTTGTATTTATTAGCGGATTAATAAGTCGTAAATCATTTATAATTATACATAGATAGCTGAGCAGTTTTAGTCGTTTAGAATTTTATGTATTTATGCGTTGTATACGCTATGGCTGTGTGTTGTTTGTAAACCAATCGGCTTGTGCGTTTACACATAAAACGAAATGTGTACAATATTTTATTTTATTATCTTGCAATATATCTATATATTCACAAATACGTTTGTGTGCATATAAATATTATTTATTTGTGTCTTCTTTGTTTATTTTTGATAAAGCAATTCTCATTAGAAATAAATATTTTATGGTATTTCAACATTTACGCACGCAGTAACATATTTTTATGTGTCGTTGATGTTGATACGGCTCACATACAAAGTGACACGCTGTAGCCGTTCGTGTCAGTGCGCGCACTGTACGTCTTTTTATTGTACTTTATGTTTTTATAGCTGACATAATCGGTTTTTATTTACGGCCCGTTGAATGCCATCTACGCGATAAAAGTATCAGATAAAGAACCAACTGCTTTTAATATATTTATTCGCTTTTTATGGAAAACCACCGCATGCATTGCAGTCACTCAACTCATTCAACCTTTAACGCTGCTGCTGAAATGCGCGCGTAATTTTTTTTTAATGCTGGACCGCCTAGCGACGCCATGTAACCGTGCTGAGAGGAGATGAAAGCCGCATAATTGCATGAATGTAAACATTTGCGCAGTCGAGAAGGATACATTTGTATTTACAATTACTGTTCATTCTTTCCAGACGAACTGTTTACTTTCATAGTACACTGTTTTATTGCTCTTAAGAAAACTCCGGATCTTAGATACGAAAATATATGGTAACGTGTTGACTTGATTAGTGTTATAATTATGAGCAATCACTGCTTACATTAGTAATACGAACTAATGTTATCTCAATCTGTGATTCAACATCTATCTACAATTAGCCTTTCTAATGCATTCCACTTACTTAAATTTATTTGTTGCAGAATATCTCCGACCAAATACGTTTTTACATAACTGAAAATCCGGGATGGTAAATAGATTTCATGCAAGGTAAATTTTTTGTTTATAAATTTTTGCACTGAGGAAATGTTATTAAATATACTTTAACCCTTCAAACGGGAGAGCAAGCGTAAAATAGATTACACAAGGAGTTAACTCTGAGTTAATAGCAGGGGCAGTGTGTCTATAAGACCGCAAGGCCGCGCGCCCTCCTTCACGTATTCTTTAAGAATACAATAGAATTCATAAACAAAATTATTCAAATCTATATTACACCCCATAAGCACTTGGTTGGCCTTCAGTTGGCGCAACGTGGTACGGTCGGCGCAATATCTGACGGTTAGCCACAGACGGTAGAGTGTCAGTAAGGTATACAAAAGAAATTGCACTTTCCTAAGATCGATTGGTTCTCAGTCAGCAAAATCAGTTAAGCGTTGGTTGACAATCGGGAAATGATAATCAAACTAGGCTAAGTAGTAAACATTTGAGTGACATAACCAAGTCGATGTTGAGCCAATTTAGTCGTTTCAGCATCAGTCGAAGATTAGTTTGCAATGTTCATGAAAGGTCGGTGCTGGACAAGAGCAGACGTTGCGAGCTCAGTTTCACGTACTGCCGACATCGAGCCGACGTCAGCCGTCTGTGTTAGTAGGGCAGGCTCCCGAAGCTTCCTGGTGGAATTTGAAATGACTTATGTATTTTACACCTTATACATTTATAATTTTGAAATTGAGAAATATAATTGAACTTATTTGTTGGTGATTTTAATTTCCCGCACGAAAAATTTGCTTATTGAACAAAATTCTGAGAGTTAAAATTTACGCTCTTTTTGAGAAAAAACAACCACGAAAGATACTCCTTACACACGAAAATGGTCGGTAAAACTATACTCGTACCTGTATTTCGGACTGGAACCTTGTAGTTGTCGTAGTTTCTGCGACATTCCATCTGCATTCTAATGAGATGTCTTATAGGTTGTCACTGCACCTTGAAGAATATGTCATTGCGAAGCTCAAAGAACTAAAATTTATGACAATTACTGTAACGATGAATATCCTAACTGAATTATGTGTGTAAATATCTGCATGTTTTATGCAATTCTACGATTCTTGTAAAAACTTTCTTGCATCCAGGGACTTCCTTTGATATAATAACTACGTAAAGGATTGTACTAATTTGCATTGTGCAGACTTTCGCATTGCAGAATTTCGCAAATACTTTCCGTGGACGCCATTCCAGCTTCTTGGATAAATGGTGCAAGTGTGAAAATAAGCAATGAATTTCTAAGCTGATTGTACAATCACGAATCTGCAAAATCTGATCCAATAAACAGAAGAGGTACATCTTTTTTGAGTTCTTGCATTGGTCATCCATTAACTGTCACAACATTTTTGGTAAAATGACTCGCATGAAAGTAGATGATTAAGTTCGTATTAAAGTCGTCAAATGTATTAAGTGTATTAATAAGCAAGTTTCGGGACTCTTGTACCGGCCTGAAAAAGTTACAATGACTGCTATAAGTGATTAAAGTGTTATCTGCAACCACAAGTTCATTTGGCAAACTCTGAGTATGCTACAGGAATTGATCGTATTTGTTCATTTTAGCAAAGTTGCTTTTAAATGCTAAAATAGAAAAGAAATAACTACAGACTTACCAGTGAGCCTGCAGATATAACCAAGAATTTTGAAAATTACTATTAATAATTTTAACTGTAGCTGCGAAAGTTGATTTGAATACCAACTTTGAAGTTGATAAGTTTGGCTCAAGAATACTCTAAGCGAAATAATTTTTTGGCAGATGAAAATAAATTTTCGTATTTTTTTACAGTAAAACATCAGCTATTAACAAAATTTCGTCAGGCCATTAACTCATCCGGTGTAACGTAGCATTCAATATTTATAAATACTGTGTCTTGCTAGAGCGCATATACACACGCTCATACGTTACGCAAGATGACACGTTATTTAAATAATAATATCCAGAATATATTTAGAAGTTTCATCGAGCGTACAGAGCAATACATCAGCTTTACGTTCGGCAATAAATAGCATACTTAATTCCAACAGAATTTATTTATATATTAACCTCATGTATTTATTTATATCTTTGCCTATGGCATAGGTATATGATGTACCGCTACTGTATTATGTGCGCCGCGTATATGCGCATATTCAACTAAATTACGCGAGTAATAGTCCGCATCCAGCATTGTTATATCTTCATTTTTGTTAATTTAACCCGATATTTGCCTACGAATTGCTTCCTTCTATACCACATATTCTACATTTTAATGAGCTGCTCCGTTCCTACTCGAAAGGCAAAAAGAATCTAAATTCATTCCAATTGCCCGGCGCGGCGGCATTTCGAATTATACCCGAGAACTTGACATGATAATTGGGCGTCGTTCATTATGAATTATGCATGATCGCATGACTTCCTTCGTGATAAAATTATCCAATTTCTAAGGTACACGTGTAAAATTCGATATCATATACATACCTGCGACAACGGAATGACATAATGTGAATTTTGAACTTGCATTTAAAATCGTACCTATCGTTTAATATGTAACTACCTTCGACCGTCGCGTTGTATCTGGTCGTTTCTGTGATGAATAAATAAGGAATTAAATTGAATGGTGCATAAGGTATTTAACGCTGTACGTCTTTGGATACCTAATTGGAATTTTCTTGAAAATTTATTTATCGTTGACGACTTACGGATATTTCCTCTAGAAAACTAGTAAAAATTCTTGAAATATTGTACAAGCGATATGGTGAGTAAGTGAGTAGGGAAACTGAGAATATCAACAGGTTTGTATAATGTAAAACTAACAAAAAAAGGCCTGAAATAATTGATAAGCTAATTGAAGAACAAGAAATAATACCAAATTAAGTGAATATACTATCACAAATGAAAACAGATGTTTTTTGCTTGCTTTTAAGGAACTTGAATTGTAAACATTTTAAACTCAATTTATCTCTGGTATTAGAAAATTTTGTATTATAATTATGATCCAGGAAGAATAAGGTTAAATTTGCTTAAAGGACAAGCGATTAATAAAAAAAAACTAGATGGAGGGGTTTCTTCAATACGAAGTGGAAAGAAGTTGAACCTACCTAACAAGAGGCAATACTGGTGCTTTTACGGAGGATAAGATACTTCAAAAAGAAATTTCAGGATTTTTCTTTGAATTGATTCGATGGCAACTTCGAAGATATCCAAATTAGTTATGATCATTAGGAAACACCCAGCATTGCGGAAACATTAACTTACTTTTTCCGTTCTAAGTATGCGAAGATTAGAGTTGTTCCAGTAGTGAAAATTATGCTTGCTCATTGTAATTTCGGCTTCATTCGTTATTCAAAAATAATTCGTGCTCTTACACCATATTTAAATAATTCATAAGGACTATGTTTTTAAATTTTTGCCTAGACAATGCCAAGTTATTCCTATTATCTAGACGTGTCGGCATTGTTTGTAATCCAAAGCTAAGTGTTGTTTCATCACTGTTGAATGATTTGCTAATGGTCATGACTAACTTAGATGTAACAAAGTTGCATGATATTTTAAGAAGCTACGAGAGCTACATTCTTACCGTACATGCATTGGCGAGTACTTCCTTATAAGGAAATTGTATGACAATACACGTTTTCCTAAATATCTTGAAAAGTATCAATTTTAGATGCGTAATGAATATGACATTTTTTTTGTATTTTGTTAGAGCAAAAAGAGAAAAATAGGTAGTATTAAAAAAAAATTAGTTTCGATACATTTTTCCATTTCATTTGAAAGTTTAAGCGTAATTGTCGGACACGACATATGTAATATTTTCGAAAAACTTATTCAAATCCTAATACTACCCTACATGGTCGTTCGACCGCATTACACGAAACCGTTTTGGGACCACCTTGTTATAATAATAATAGTCACCATTTGGTCTTAGTGAAGTGTAACCTTAAGGATTGAGGATTATAGCGAAGTGTTTCAGTGTTCCAGTGCTGCAGTGTTCGAGTACGTGATTTAGTGAGATATACAGGGTCTACAATTGCTGAAATGATCAAAGAAAATTCCTTGCTTTCTTTTCCCGTGGTCAATATGCCTTATTGATAGTTTACGTATACCACTGTTCACCCAAAGAAAATCTATTTCTTGGTTCATGGCATCCTTAAAAATCGGTACATTGCCTATTAAAGCGTGGTCCTGGTTCTTTTACTAAAGTATTGTATATAATACCTTTTCAGCAAGTTAGTAATAGTTAAGAACAATTAACCGGTCACCGATTGATGATGAGGACCATTCGTGTCCTCGAAACGGCCGTCCCGGACTAATTATTATATTACTATATAATAAATTAAACTTGTGTGGTGCGGAGGGTGCCGATACTTATGTGTTGTTTTAACGCATTCTCTCTACTTAGGCGGGCAACGTGTGTTCCTTCTGCTGTCATCGAAATTATTTGTTTCTTTCAACAACTAATAATTTACTACAAGCTTTTTACGCAAAAATATTTACTATTCTTAAAAGAAAATTATGTATAATTCCATTTATGTATATACCTAAAGGATTTTATATTACTGTTAGTGATATTGACCTTTATTAGTCAACAAGATGACCCGTCAAAGAACGTATATAAAAAGAACATATATATGTTTACAACGCAGAATATATAACAAAACGCAAACAAATAAAACTAAACGTGTTCCGGGTTTGGACCGTGTCGCGGTTAATCGAAAACTCGACGTTTCGCCCACAATCACATGGCGCTTCTTCAGGAGAGAGAAAGGTGTTAAGCTACAGTTAGCACGGTAACTCAACGTGTAAACCACGCTAGTGGCGAAACTAACTGTGTGGGATGCAGTTGATCAGGGAAACTCAGTATGCAAACCATACCAGAGGCGAAAATCGCTTGATACAGCAAACACGTTTAGTTTTAACTGACTCTGGCCGTGAAAGCCTAACAAATATACTGTATATATATATATATATATATATTGATGCAAACATAATAAATAAAATAAATTTGTTAGTTTAGAAAAAGTGCGATAACTACTCATTGAAGCTATACAACGGAGTATCCAGAAACAGCTTTTTACAATTCTACCAAAACGGACTTTTTATTTGGTTCGGGAGCTTATTGTATAATAATAGTCGAGCCCTAATAATCCATTAATTGCTGTGATAATTTGAGCCTGTAGTAGTTTGTAGTCAATGCATTTACTGCGGTAAGTATATGATCACTTGAAAATACTACGAGACATCTTTTGTAGTATATTTCAACCCGCAAAATGTCTCTTTTCTGGATTAAACTGCTTTGTAATTATATTAAGGTTTGCCGTATAGCGTTACCGCGAAGTGTCATCCAACCTGTAACCTTGAAATGTGTGCATTCCTACCGAGCCTGATGATTCGTTAAATAGAGGCATTTGTTTTGGCTAATTAGAAAAAGAAAAGATCTGAAAGAATTGTTTTCTACGTGTTTAGTGAATGAAATTATTAAATTTAAAAATTAAAGTATGATAGAAAGTAGGCTAAAGAGGAGGTATGTTAGAGAGGCTGGGCCAAAACGAGCGCGCTTGGTTACATGAGCCGGAACAACATGGTATATAACATAAAATGTAGCTTTTAGTTTGTTAACAACAAAATAAGAAATTCTAAATACGTGAGTTATAGGACACTAATATTTTATGTACAAGCGACAGCATCTTACATAACAACGCAATATATCATTTTCTTGAATATTTAATTCTATAATACCTATTGATGTATTTTTTAAAAACATTTATTATTTACTGACCAAATGAACTTTAGCACATCATTTGTTATTTTAGCAGACTATATGACTATATTAAACATAATTTGAATCTGACGCTAATATCGCAATTTTGTAAGTTAAAATCGTAAAAATAAACGTTTAAAATTATTTACAATCTTTTTCGACTCAACCCATTAATAATCAAGATAATAATTCAAACATAATAATCAGGAGCGTAATTAAATCCATTTTATAGCTTTCAGAATGTTCAAACACACTCATACGTAATATTTGATTTGTGTGTTATGATTTCATCTCTTCAAAATTGACGGGCGATTTATCTGGAGAGGTCGCGTCACGATCGAAGATTTTGGAAAAATAAAGTAATTAATCAGGAAGCAATAACAACTTTCAGCGATAATTGAATGACAAAACACGAAGTAATCGGCTAAAAATGATAAATTTGGCATAAATATTTGTAATAATTTGTTTAATTTTTGTTGTTTTTTTCAAACGTGATCGTCGATTACGCTAGCATCGATAATTCCCTCTAAAAACGAGATAAGTGGAGGTCACGGAATATCTGAATGTCGTTCCTTATCGCTTGTCAGCAATTAACAAGGCAATTAACGGCAAAATGAATTTTAAATAAACAAACATTGTATATGTATGGATCTTTATTGTTGAAAGCACAATGGAACGGTTATAGGTATTTTTAATGTTGAAGGAAATGTTTTTGTTGCTTCTAGCTTCATTGTCCCAAATGTACGAAGAAAATTTAATGTAAGTAAGGAGCAGAAATTAGTAAAAGGTTAAAGTTATTTAATCGCTGCAATTAGTTTCGGTCCAAAATCTTCTTCAAGCAATTATTGTCAAAATTTGAATGTATATATTACAACTTAGGTAGTTATAATGAATGCACAAACATTTTGTGATATTTTACTGTACCATATTATTCCATTACCGAAAATTTAGATAACTTCTGGCTAAAATATTTATTAGAGCCAGGTATAACATTTGACTGAATGAGAACATTGACAGAATGTTTTGTTCCTTCAAGTAAAACATTTTCTTACAAACAAAATTTGTAATAATTATTGCTTTTCATCAATGATACACTCAAACGTAGGGAGTGCAAGCCATGTCGACAAACTTTTGTATAATAAACAGCAAGTAAATTCAACATTTTCTGAGGTTTGTGTGTGCTGATAATGAAATAGAGATCATGAAAAGTTTATTGACCAAATACGATTTTCAAACCTAAATCAGTATTGTTGAAGTTAGGTAAACATTAACATGATTGCTTTTGTACAAATGGAAGAATAAAGTTGAAAGTGTTAAAGGTAGGTATGCAGGGTTTTACTTATAACAGCACAAATTTACTTATAAGACTCATACACATACTGGTGTTAGAGTTTAATCTATAATAATTTTAACACCGATGTAATATAAAACCGTCTTTGATTCCATGCATATCAATTCATTATAATCCTATTTGAATTCTAAATGGTATGCAAATGAATTTATATCAATTATCGGCCATAATTTAATTTTTGCTATCCGGCAACCGAACGGACAGTTTGTATTAATTAATACATTAAAAGTAAATTATTACGTTCCATAATTATAAACATTTCCTTCGGAATAAGAGCAAAAATTTCAACGCTAGCGCGATTTATATTCGAGCAATATATTTTACACGTAAAAAGTGAACTCCTTGTTCTGATATATTATTATGGAACAGCAAGCAGTAGCCGTTTTGCATACATGAATTATTAACGTGTAATTTCCTATACGCGATATATAATTTTTCTCCCGATATTTCACTATTTATCATTTTATAAATATCGGACACTCGCGGTGAAACTAGAAACTAGGTTAATGTACTGGTAATTTTTTATACCCACGCTTTATAGGACGTTGGAATACCATTTACAATGCGTAACAAAGTATGTAAGTACAGTTACTTGCCAATTAGTATGGTTATAGAAATATCAGAGATTTGAAAATCGAGATCTGTAAAGCTCTTATTGTTAGTTACGAATAAATAGGAAAATAACTACTACACTACCAGGAATATTGTCATAGCACTTCTGTTTAAATAATTTTTATTAAAACATGATTCCCTTAAATTCAGTTAGATTCTACTTATATAGTCTATTCACCTAGTGTATGTGGAAGGTAATTCTGCTCCTGCGCGATATACAGAAATGAAAATTATTCGTAAACTTATCCTGCATAAGACTCCATTTCTGCTACTGCTACTACCATCATATAGCAAAACTCGTTTTAAACAAAATATTTGCAAGGGGTCCCTTAATATGCACGTATCAAACATCATTCGATTCCCTTCTTCGGGGTTTGATGAAGGTTTAAGTGTACAATAAACAATATTGCTACACATTAAAACAATCTGAAGCGACATCTTACAATATATTGCTCCCGGCATATTGGCAAATGTTCAGAAAATGAAATTTTATAATAGTTTGCATGAAAGGAGTCACATGGAGCAAATAGTGCAGTTTTACGTATTTAATTGAATGCCAGAAATTCCTGGTCGCAATTGTAGAGGTTAGTTTTTTTTTAGTGCGGTAATGTGGTGACGGCCCAACGGAGTATATAACCTTTTTTAAGCTTGTCATAACCTCGGGGGCGTTTTAGTGTGTAAATTGTATGTGTAAAGTGTTCCATGGCCTTGCTACTGTTACTTTCTCGCCGTAAAGGGTGAAGCGCAGTTAATTATATCCCAACTGCGAATGGTGTACCGGACCCATTAATCGCAAATATTTCGACAAATTATGTGGCTAGAGTATCTTTAATTAGACACTTTCATCCATATATAACAATTGTATATTTCCAACAGGACAAGAAGCAATACGTGATAGTAAATGTTCCCAAAATAAATAGTACATATTCAAGTACATGGGAGTACAAATTATGTAAATGGATATTCCATTATGTTAAAACTTTCAATTGCCACAACTATATATAAATGGCGATATAACTTAAATCAAACATAGTAACCAACCGGAGAGTCATCTTGTAGGATATAGGCGACATAAAAGCACCTCCTGCTGAAAAACCTTGCTAGAATAAGTGTTGAATTACAATTCATCAAGGCGCTTAAGATTCGGTATTTCGTAAATAATCGCAAATTACTTCAATTATCCCAAACACTGTAAAGACCGCTCAATGGTTTTAAAATAGGATGAAGATTTTTAATCAAAGTGGCGCGATTCCCCTTTCGCTGTAAGCACTTTTTCGCTAACTTATTGTTAGCTGTATGATCTGCTGTATTGTTATATGTCCAGAAATTAATCTAACCTCTGAATGAACTTACGTTTGCAACGTTATCCATGCAGATATCAAGAACATTGAGGTCTTTTAGCAAATATAGGAAGTATTGATGCAGCGTCGTTGCAGTGTTACAGTTTGACAGGCATATTGTATCACACTGCCTGAATTTTGCACACATCTTATTCCTTGTAACGCCACTCGTCTAATTCCCCCATAGTGCTTGCAACGTACCAAAAACACTACGGAGAAAAACTTAAGCATGCCATGAGGATGGTTCGACATCTCATAATGATATTTTTCTGGAAGCCATAGTGTGCTCGCCATGGAAAACTACAACTTATATTAAACAGTGGGATGTTTAAGATTAAGACGGTTCTCACAAAAAATCTCCTAAGTAATTAACTGTAGCGATAGCACTTGCTATACGTGTTAGCTTTACTTTTTGATGTAGAATCTAATCTAATAACAGAACATTTTTTGATGTATTTATTGTAAGTTATTTGCATCTCATCTGTCAAACTTATTCGCAAAAGTTCAGTTATAATTTTAATTTTTCTAATGACAAAGCAGATTCTGCCGTCCACTGTTAAGCTGAAAATGATGCACTTCACTGCGTCGTTACCCGAAGATATTTTACATGAAGGGGAATTGGAGAGCACGTGGGTTTAACTCTAGCGGTGCTTGTACTCTCTTTCTCCTACAGTGTAAACTACATACAATGTGAGAGAAGCTATTGCAACTCCAGTCGCTGATATTCATTAAAACAGGAAACTGCTTTCTTAATATTCATTACGGTTCATACTTGCAAGTTCATCATAGCGTGTGCACTACATATTGTCATAAGTGCTGAATTTCCATAGTTCGAAGGTTAATTCCCACCAGTCGTCCCCTGCAAAAAGTGAGGTTCTAATTAATATTCCTTTTGTTCACGATTCGTTGGAGTCCGGCACCCCTTCCTGCGTTCCGTAGATGTCTCAGAATTGAGCTTTTTAAGTGTGTACAACCGTCGCCTCGTCGTCCGTATTATATATGACGTTTTCACATAGAGTATGTAGATACTAGCGCGCCTTTTAATGCTCTTCATTAAATGGAAGGCATGTGTGTTCTGTCGGAGACTTGAGTAATGCCTTCCTCCGTATCACCGGACAAGAAGACTACAAAGAAAAATGCCGCTGACACGGAGCAAAACACTTCTTAATAAATTTCAAACTTTACCGCGGCAATTTCAATAAATTATGCCTTTTATGTGTGGATTTATATAGGCGTGCGGGCTTCTTCCCTTTTCTCCGCTTTCGACCGAGAAACGTTCAAGGAAAATAAACGTTACGATTTTACCGTGGTCAGCTCAATTAGTATTCAGTACACTGCGTAAAAAGCGTTCATTTCCCTTTAGTGGTCTCCGGGAGAAAAATAAATTGATGCTGCTCATTCGGTGCGTATGTTGTTTTATCGCCCAGATGGTCGAGAAATTGTTACAGTAGATCTATTCTTATAAGAATGAACTTGATCTTTATTAAACGATATCGCGTTATGTATTGGAATAAAGTCGCTGTTCAACATAAATGTTATTCTAATACACTACCTTTTTGGTTACAGCTTCCTTGTTGCTCTGAAATATAGAGTATTAACAAAAAACGCAAAAGATAGAAGTAACTGTACTGTAAAAACCCAAAATGTATTACTACATGGAAGTTACTTACTATACGAGGCTACTGGCTGAAGAAAAATTGAATTGCTATTTGAAATACAACCAATTTAGTTAGATGTGCGGTCTTACAGGCGCATAACGCAAGCAATAAAGACATGGGGAACAACGAAAGGGCCTCGTACTGGTAAAGGGTTCCAGGACAAAAGCAAGCGAAAGCACTTATATTAGCAAGGAGAGCAAAAACAGCGTTATCGTTCAGTAAAGGAGACCTGAAACTACTGCAGGATTTCTAACAGATCATGCGACCCTAAAATATCAGTTATTTAAATTAGGAAAAGCTGAAGATCGAATCTATCGTCTATGCGGTAGCAACAGATCTATTTAGGTTGCAGTAGCCAATGGTATGTGGCCCATTTGGGGCCCAACTATAATAATAATAATAATAATAGTACAGTTAGACTACAATTTAATCTCGATATTTAATTGTATTGTGAGTGACTTAGTTACTATGCGTGGATTATACGCTAAACCATGTAGACTATACGATATTTTCAAGACATTCAAAATGCTTTTATTGATAAGAGGCGATAAGAGCTCTATCGCAACTGTGTTTCCAATGCTTTGGGTAGGCCATAAGTGTGTATTTCCCATTATTTGTGTATTAATGGTAATATTATTGTAGGCATAGCAAAATCAACAATATACAGGGTCCTGAAAGAGCATAAAGAAAATGATCAACTTGTTGCACCTAAAGGCATTGAATGTCATTCCAATTTATGAAAACGTTAAAAATGCTGGACGTTAAAAATTAAAACGTTAAGATAATGCTTCGCTTCTTTCCCCAGATTGAACTGCCAACATTAAACAAAATATTGGAAGAAATAAATGCACGGGATGGCGAGTCGTCCAACATTATACAGATATTTAAGAAAGATCAACTTTAACTAAGTTTGAATAACATTCCTCCTTAAAGGTTTTCAAAAATACTTGCTATTAAGATTTACACGTCTTTGCATTCGTTCGAATCAACTCTGAGAAATTTTTCCCCTCTGAAAGTGGTACCTCCAAAACATGGTTTTTGAATGCTTCAGCAGATTCTGCGGCCGGTAAAAATAGTAGTCTACTTGACATTCGGGATGAAAAAGAAATTTGACACGAATTTTTTTATGGTTACGTTAAATTATGCGGAATCACCTAAATATTCATGCAAAATCGAATATACTGCAATTTTTTATATGCCTAGGAAGGCTTCTATCTCACGGTAAGTTACATATTGATTCTCATCAACATCGATGTTTTTTTGGAATAACAACCGATTTTGGTCGATACTCTCGAGATTCACCACAAACGAAAGCACGATGAAATTCTGCAAACCCTTTTCTGATGGTGTTTCGTTACTAAGAGTTAGATGAAGCGATTTGATGCGTTATTGTAAAATCGTAAAAAGTCATTCAACGAAAACCTTTACGTGACAGTTCGATGTTTTCATAAAATTGCTTTTTTTTAAACGCCCACTGTAAACAATCTACTCGGCCGATTTCTGTGCTGCCACTGCTTCGGCAAAAACAAATGTCAATATTTACGACAATAGTAATATCGAATCTCAACTGCGCTGCTTACTGGCTGTTTCTTAAAACCTAAGGCGCTACCCTCCTTGTACATATGAAAGCTTTTGATACTGATGCTGTTGTAATGTTAAGATAAAAATAAGTTTCTAATTTAATAATGAAGTGATTGAATGTGGGTAACTCAAATGAGCATTCCTTTTTTATTCGAACTATTCGATTAACGCCTTCAAAATGCTTTGATTAACTTATTTTCTGCTACACTGCTTCACTCTCTTATTGCACTTCTATTTTTAACATACAGACACCTTCACATAAATGCATAAATTCCTAATTGTTCCTTATTGCGACGGTTCAACGGTGGGAAATAACTAAACATAAATTGTCCCCAGCGACAACTATGTCAAGTTAGACGAAGACGCCGCCGTTACGCCTTTCCCGGACCGTCAGAACAATGAATAAAGAAATTGTCTTGCGGATGCCCATATATTACCGTTGAATGAATAAAGGCGGTCCGAGAGAGGTGTATGTGATGGATGCGTGGTGGCAAATTGAGAAATCTTCAACCCTGATAGCAGACAGTTTGCCAGAACCCCACCGCAGCTACCATCAACCCCGTCGCCCACGGAGCTATTCATCTCGGCGAGAAATTTATTTTCTCCAAGGTTCAAGTTGCAAGTTCAACCATCTATCTTTTTAGCGCGAAGTTTTACAAGTATACTATTTTACTTTTTCCCCCGGTTCGCCCATAAATTACCGAGTTTTATTATTTCGACCTTCTCTTTTACCCCTGTTTTGGCTTCTTCTCTTTCACTTGCTCTATACGGTGCTAGTATAGGGTTATAAACAACGGCAATAAGTTCGCGTAAATGAAGACGTCTTTCCGGCCAAAATTTATCTTGCAGTCGTGTATAAATTAGCGTTATGCATATAATTTAATTCAGGAGTATATAAAACTTGTTATTAAGATAAATGTGCGTTGTGTGTGTAATTTTTCTACGATATCTTATCTATTAAGAAGAATATTGCTAATAATTTCAAAGTACGAATCTTAGTTGAAGTTAAAAGGTTATTACGTATATTGTGGTGTGAAGAACAATAGCTTTTGGAATACTTGGAGAACGTTAGATTTATGAGACTTGCGGTGTAATTGAGCTATTCAAATTAAAGATTTCTATCTTATCTAGCAGATGACTCAAATTAAAAAGAAAAAAATGTGCTTACGAAAGATAAAATAGTAATTACGGAAATAAGACAATTTTAGAATAAAAAAGTTAAGAAAAGGTGCTGGACATCCTCCGCGACAAAATTATGGAAGGAATTAATTTGAAACAATTTGTTTTTCAAAGGAATGCTGGAATGAGTCGATATTATTTTTTCAAAATTAACATATTTGCATCAATTTTAAATTTTCTCTATTTTTGGTTCTCAAGTAATGATCTCATCTACAGTTTTTTTAAATAACTACTCCGGCTTTTCTTGTACTTTGATTTGGGGAGGAGCGAGAGTCCTTGCCTATCGATCCACAGTACACAAAACAGTAGTTTAAAAACTTGCGAGTAGGGTGTGTACGGTGCAGTGGTGTACTATCTTTGCTAAATATTGTAAATTGGCTCAGAGTCATGTTCATTTGGCAAGAACAGGTACAAGTGCATCCCTCAAAAATTCAGATATCACCATCCTGTGAGAGTTTTGTCAAAGAAGAAAGAACCAATGATTCTGTTATCAACTCTCCCTGCCCACACATTAACTTTATGGGAAGGCCTTGAGCATATGCTTCAGTAATCCAGTAAGGATGCTCTCTTGTCCAATACCTGCAATTCTGTTGATTTAGTTGAAATGAGGCTTCATCCGACAGGAGAATTTGCTTACGGTCTTGTACTGTATTACAAAACTGCATTCGGCGACCAGGATCATCTTCATTGAGTTCTTGTAGTAGTTGTCTTTCGTAAAGATAGTATTTCTCTGTTTTTAATACATGTAGTACTTCATCGCCTATTGCAGTTGATCAAGATACACCACGAGGACTTTCACCTACACTTAACAACATGTCAAGTCGCATATCGGCATTCATTTCCTTAGGTTGTCCTGCATTCAAAATGCAACTAAAACAAGAGGTAAACAATAGAGAAGTCGACCAAGAGAAAACTCCACTAAAAGAGTATCTTTTATTGCTTAAACCTTTGATCGACCGTTGTGCAGCACAAAATGCGTTTTTCTAGCAAGTTGTTGGAAAGCTCTGTCTGAGTCAATGCAAATTGTTGCACGTTCATAAAATCAACGCACGTGTATTTTTGCGTAATTATCGAAATTTAAAAATATGGGATTCTTCTTAATCACTGAAATGAAAGCATTCTTCATATTAAATTACGGTAACGTTTTTAGTTTGGTTTAGTTTATTTTTTAGTTTAGAATTTTATTTACCATATATAGGATTGGTGTTAAGCAATGATAGAGGGTGAAAACAAATTTTAATTATAACTCATTAAAGTAAACAGATAATTAATTAAATATTTAAAAAAACACACCGTTTATCTATTTTCGGACATATATTCGTATCATCATTGATGCACTTAAATATGTAAAATGGAGATATAGTTTCCGACTCCTCTACAATTTTATAGCTCTAAACGTTAGCTTTCTTATTTATAGGGCAATACATTAGCGGCCAAAACGAAGTTTAAAACTTACTCGCGCAGATGCAAGCAGCTAAAACAACCCGTAAACATCCATTTCATTCTCGGCGATAAAGATAGAAAGAAAATTTATTGTTCTTATTTTCAGCTGTGTTCGCGTGAAACGATTTGTATCCAGGAGAAAATGACTATTCGTTGATAAATAACGGTCCTTTATCCTTCCAAATCTGCTGTAGACGAAGCAGCGGCCAACTAAAGTTTAAAGCGAGTCAGCACTTTGCATATTTGTGTTAATGGTTTCCGGTTGCTAATGCGCAGCAAGAGGTTCATTTATCTATTAAGCTCGGTAAGCGATGTGGAATTGTATTACATTCTCGAGTGCGTTATGTTATGAGCAAATGGAAATGAGTCGTGAATATTGTGTTAGTAATCGGGATATCAATGCCGACAATTCGACCGGCACGTTTCCTTTAACTCGCCTTTAGCTATTTCATTACGTACAAAGGTAATTATTAATGTAGCAATGCATCTTCTAAGTACCGGGCTTTTGAGAGAAACTTCCTGGTTGCAAAGGTAGAGGTGGTAAATTAGAACTATAAGCCTCTTTCTGTGTTTCCATTTTAGCTTTTAACATGTTTTACTAAAGTTCGTAGTAAGTCCCATTTTTATTATGTGCATCAAATACTCACAGAAAAAGTGGAAAGGAATTACGAATCTCTAGCTCTCTAGCAAAAACATCAGGAAACTTACCTCCTTTCCTTCCTGATGATACCATTTTTAAAATATAAATTACAGCCAGTTACGACACACGCTACATAGGCAATCTGTTATATTCTTACAAATAAATTTCTTTTCGCGATCTGGTGTCTAACGAACTGGCATCGGACTTATTACCAAGTGATATTTAATGGTCTGTATATGTTTGTAAAAAAAAATACATTAGAAATAAATATTTAGGGCCTGAAGTAAACGAAGACGACTAACATTGCCATTTTCCCGGTATTGCCGTTGGCCGGCGATAGATTTACCTAATAAAACGCCAGGGACAAACAGGCCAGTGACTATAAAAGCCACTACAGAACTGAAAGTTGGTCTGAAAAAGGATCACTGACGCATTTGGGTGAACATCTCTCTACATGGCACCAACGACAACGGCCTCATATGTTGTATTTTTAATATCACACAATATATATGGTGCTTTGCTGCGATTTGAATATTAACATTCCTAGATTTCTAGTTCGAAATTAGAATATCGTTATACATAAACTACAATTCACTACACAATTTACATGTATCTGTTTACTTTTCATTTTGCCATAATACAGAACTAGTGCCATGCTACAATCATTTAACGACAACCATACAGTGTTGCTATTTAATTAAATAACAGTAATCCTTCGCATTAAAATGTTGTTCCCTTTCTTCTAGAACAGAAATAGATTTCGCCTTGCCCAGTGGTATTACAATAAAGTACAATATCCAATAGCGATCTAAAACGTAAGAAATTTAGCCTGTAACAGTTTATAAAATTTCTGAATCTGATTCCAACGTGCACGAAAACATAATTCATTGGTTACGTCAGCGTATCGTGTTCAACGTTGCTAAATATTTCAAGCATATCTGTAAGTTCTCGTCTAGCACCTACACTCTACGATAACATGCAAGAGGGACGGGAGATCTCGTATTTTGTTAATGTAATTTCCGCAAACATGCAAATAGAGATTAAGTATTAAGAAAACTGGTCGTTTTAGAACACAATAACGTCGTAAAATTTATGTGTAGGTTACTCGGTAAGACGGTCGTCTACGTAAACGTATGTTGAGCTCGTTAGTAAGCTTATACATGTATGAAACATAGTGAAACATCACGGTTTAATTCATTTTGACAGGGAAAAAGTACAGTTAAATATATTCTCACGTTAGTATCGCACAATTATGTTAAGTAGTATGTTTCCTGTTTTGTTTACTCTTGTTGTAGTTGTGTTGTGGTTTCGTATTATGAATAAATAAGTTGTTGAAATCACTGTACCGTAATGTTATACTTTGAGTTTCTGTGTCTAATTTTAAAAAGATGTTTCTCGCCTAGTTTCGAGAGTATCAATTAGATACTCTTTTAGAAGTGGAAAAAAACCTACTAAAAACGATGATTATGGATACTTAATTAATAACACAAAAAGAATGGATTCTAAAGCAGTGAGGTTTACATGCTTTTTGTATGCTAGCGCGCCATGTAAGAAGCCCCACGTTGTTTCAATTGACCAAACTCGAATTAAGTTTGAACTTGAAATTCTATATAAACACTATTGACACTGAAAAATGCTTTGGAAATACACACAGCTAAACATACACATTTCATGCACAACTCGGGCTAAAAGGTTTTGATTGCTTTAGCACCTCTTCTCTCATTTGTTATCGATAGCGTTTGTTTATTTTAATCACGACCAACTACGATACACTTTTCATATTGACAATATTTAATATTTTTACCTTAATTTTTTTTTGCTGCAACATTTGCATTAAACTGTGTTCGCGATATAGTATCTAATGAGCTGACATTAGTGAGTATCGCAGTGATTACACGTTAAAGAGTGATATTTAACTTATTCTGTATGTATTGATTGGAACAAGTTTAAATACGATAAATAAGGACTTGAAGGAAGTATCATTGGCTGGGGATATAAGTATCTACTAAAGCCCCAGGAACAGAGAGAGAGGCCCTAAAAGTCGTCTTGGCTGAATAAGCCGCTGCAGAATCGGAAAATATGTCGAGAAATTATTACTAAAGTTCGCCACTTTCTGTGCGCTTCGCGGGTATCGGTGTAGGGGGTGGTCGGGTGAGTCATTTGTAATCTATGCGCAAGCGATCTTATTGCAGTAATAATACATTCAGTATGTGTTTGGCGCCCATACATTTAGGCATTTGAAAAATTTTAAAATTCAAAATGAAAATTTCTATTTAAATCTTTGTGGGGCCAAATTTATAATGCTTTCGTGGGGTAAAAAATAAGATTTCGACACCCGTGAAGCGCACGAAAAGTGGCTAACTTTAATCATTGCTCTGACTGATGTTGTCGGAACGCCCATAGTTGAACGGTATTCATCGTAGTGCTAATGACAGCGACATTAAATCATGATTGAAGTACAAGCAATGGTAGCTGCTCATGCCGTTAATGAGGGGCTAATTACAGCGCTTCGATTCCCTCGTGCATTTCCGTTGCACAATGCATTGTACATGATGTACAGCGGAAATACACGAGGGAATCGAAGCACTGTAATCCAGTTCTGCAGTGTACCAGCTACAAGGAATCATGGGTGACAATTTCAACAAAAAAAAAACTAATTCTAGTTGTCGGAAGGATCAGAAAATCAATAATTCCACAACAATAGTGAATAGTGTTTAATATTCGAAGCGTTATGAAGACCATTTCATAACAACAGTAATAATTAATTCGCCCAGCAAAGATACCGCGAAATACAGGACAAACTACATTAGATATAATAAAATACAAACGATGTAACTACTATCAGTTACTTAGTAACCAATACAGTGGTAAAAATAAATACCCATTACATTTTCAGTAATAACCCTGTTATACTGTAAACTCATCCTGTGCATTGGCGATGTAACATTGTATTTATGTGCCAACAAGGAGAATAAATGGGAAGTGTGAAAAATATTTTGGCATAAGAGAAAGTATTTTGGCCAAAGGTGGTTGAGAGTCAATATTGCCATAAAGTAGCTTATACGAAAATGTAAGGCTTGCTTGATTACGATGCACTTCAAGAAAATGGATTTTAACGACAGATAGAAGGGCAGCATGTTCAAGTTTTTGGAGGACAAGTACCAAAGCACCGAAAGTGAGGTCAAGAATTTTCGACGGATAGGCAACGTACATTTTGCCGATCGGTGAGGAGATAATATATTTTTATCTAGTTTTTAGCACACAATGTATACAAATGTTCATCAAACTGTGACAAAGCATCATAGTAGTTTAGATACCGATGATTCACATTAAAAAGGCTTCTAAATGTGAAACATGAATCTGAAGAACCTTACAATTGGTAGCAATTTCTATTAAGAATGAATTTCCATGAACTAAACTCTTTTTGAAATTATTTAATTTAAAAGTATAGAAATTAATTGAAGCATAGGAAGTTCGAAAAATCACGATTTTTGGTTCATAAGGACCTGAAATACCTATTTTTAGTGTATTTCGCGCAAGATTCAACGGTTCAGTCTACGTTGGATTTTCCTTCGACATTCACCAATTTTGTAACTTGCATCTCATTCATCAGGCTTTAAGCAATAATCATTATTTTAATTGTCAATTTCTTTCCATACTTTCAAATATATATTATTATCTTATTCAAAGTTAATCCTTATTTTTGTTAATATTACACAAGCTATACATATGGCGAGCATGTGAGACTTTTGGGCTTTCCAAAGTAAAACTATTTTAAGGTTCTATAAACAAATTGTGCCGTCTTCTCTTGATATCATAAAACAGAGCCCTACAACATTCTTTTCTTGATAAATTTATCAAAAAAAGTAAAACACGACGTAACTACCGTCACTACTCGACTTCTCGGTATTTGGAAACGAGACCGCTGCGTATGCGTGTATCACCAGCATGTCACGAGTCTATAACAAGTTATTAAAGTGTGTCATAAACGTCAGTGGATGTTTTTCGGGATTCGGAGAATAAATAATGAATACACGGACATTAAGTCCGCGACAACAAGTCCACCACCCACGGTCGCCAGTTTATCTCGGTTGTCAAGAAGTTCACCGTCGGGGGCCGCACTCCGGTGTCCCTTGCACAGCACACACGCTACCATATCGAATGGTTTGGAGGTCGGGTGGTCCGATACGCAAGATGGATGGCTCTTCTCTGTGGGTAACATTACCAGCTTTTGTCAGCAGGTGTGGATACAATTTTTTACCTCCGCACACACGGAGGAAGAATTGATTAAGTATTTAAAATTCGTGGATAACGAGGTAATATAAATAATGAAGCTGTTTCGGTCGCGACGTATGGGCACCATTAAAATTTACTGAGATAAATTACACACCATGTACTATTTATTATATCTCATTTTCAGGGTATGCATATCTACCTGTAGATTTTTGTTATTTATACGTTAAAACTTTATCAAAATACTTTCCAGCCGTACACCCTACTAATAACTTCGAGTTTAAGACGGTTGTTGGCCCGAGAAGAACTTATCGTGTATTATTTCAATGATGGATATGTTTACTATGTTCAAAAAATGCTTTAGAAGACCTTTACGACTTCGCTACATCGCTTAATTGACCACCAACTTAATGAAAAATTACTCGATTAATGCAGGAATCTCGTTTCACACATTTAACTTTTGCAGCATTATCAACTTAATCACTAATAAGAAATTAAAGAATCAAATCACTTTCTTATATAGTATATACCATATATATAATATAACCTTGCCTCTTATACCCTGATTTGTCGAGGTTGGTTTTCTGTTTCCTACTCCTTGTTGTTTACCAAAGTCCTCCGTTCTCTTCCGTTTATTGCCACCTGTTTTGCTTCTCCCCACATTTTCCCTTTTTTGCGGATTATTTCAAGGATGTTTCCATGTATGGCTCTTCTAATTAATTTTTTCCCATGTCTTTTTCCTTTGTTTTTTACCATTCATTCTAATGTAAACGCACAACCAATAAACCAGGTAGTGAAGGAAAGAACAAGAGAAAGAAGAGGAAGACCAATGAGATCGTGGTAAGATGGGTTAAAGGAAGGTAGAAAGATGTGGAGAAAATCTGGAAAGGAAGCCCACAGCAAAGCAATTTGTGTTTACACATCGTCTACATAGCACTTGATAAAAGAAAATACAGGAAGAAATCGAAGCGTTGTCTTTATGTATTCTACAACCGCATAGCTTCAACAGACCAACCTGTACTGTTTGTGATGCTATTCCATATTTCTAGTTTTTGATTACAGGCCACCATTAAAATTACGTCATCTGCGAAAACGCAATCTCTGCACTGGCTTGTACCATTTTGTTTCAGCCGACATAATATTTTGGGTTCCGTCAGCGAATTATCAAAATTTCAAATTTCCAAGGTTCTTCAATACATGAAAAATATCGGCCCGGTGAGGAATCGAACCTGACTGCTTCAGAATCGTTCACTTTCTAGTACCCGATGTCGTTTTTTGGTTTTACATACTATAGTTATTTCATTTATAAATAGCGCTGAGCTTAAAACAACTTTTGTCTAATTTGAGAACCAAAATAATTTTATTTTCCAAATGTTTTTGAAGAAAATTTCCCGAAAAAATGTCTTTCTTCTGGAAAATTATTAACAATATGGATTGTTTAGAATAGAAAAATGAACTCCAGCTAAACTGAGAGATTTATGTTGTCAGCGTTATATGTATGTATTCTGAAATTTTTAGCTTCACAAAATAGATGATGAAAATGCTTTGTATAATTTTCAATGGCGCGCTACTTTAAAATATGTTATGTTATAACCTGAAAAAAATATGATCATGTTAAAAATAGATGCAGCAGATGAATTACCCAAGTGGTATGTTACTTAATTCTAGATTTTATTTTTTAACAAAATTGCAATCTGTCACAAATAAACGTGCATACATCATTTGTTAACATAGAGTACTTGAGAAAATTATACAGTTTCAATTTGGATGTTAATCGTGTAGCCTCAAAGTATTCAGGAAGGACAATACTAATCCCAGTCTAAATATCGAAACTGACATGCTATCGGAATTCTCTTTAAAAATAATGCATCATCAATGATTTTGCAAGCAAGCAGCTATTACTTGTTCAAACTTCAACTGCTTTGCCTTTCCAAAATAGACGTAGTTTTGCAAACATCAACTCTTGCCTAAAATCAGAAGATCTACATCTTTCTCATAAATCCCATAAAAATTAAGCGAACGCAATTTTCTTTACACCCCACAGGGTTTGGTAGATGTAAACACTATTACTGGATATCCTGGCAACAAATTCTCTGCTCTTTGCATCATTTAATAAAATAGCTGTAATTTTTGAAAAAAGTTTTTCTTGATGTCAGTAGGAGTTAATATTTGGATACTAAGTCATCTATCATCTCTGGAGCTTATTGGTAAATTGGTCATGGGTTTTTGTAGTTTGTATAAATGATATTTCAAACCTGCACTTCCTATTGGTACACTGCCGGTATTTTGATTATACCCTTGGATAAAGGATTATTACTTTTCTGCTGTTGATTAGGTTGCTGCAAATCACTTGGCTTTGCCCTGCTATTTTTACTCGTTGATTATATCCTAGTCTTCTTACTTTTCATCTTAACTACGTCTGGCCTTTACCAGTTAGTATCTAAAACACGGAGGACCAGCAGTGATTTGCTTATTATACGTAGTAAGGAAACATTTCTAGTCTCGTCCAAATTTGTTGGAGTGGACGCTTTAAGGGTACAAACTATCGTTCAGTTAACGCCTGTAATCTAATGTAACTTATTTCCACATTATATAAAAGAAAAAGAAAAAATTCATGAGATATAAAAATCAGTTTTTGCTCTTTTTGGGAATCTTTAGCAGCCGCTGAATAGAAAGCGGCCATAATGAAGACGATTTCACGTTTTAAATTCATAAAACCGAAACTACTGTAAAAGTTAATAAAAGTAAAGCTTTTTAACTTCCTCATAGAAGCACCGTTTAATGCAGGTGACCGGTTCTAAGGGTGCGCCATCACATACCTCGGCGTGGTATAACGACGGTTACTATCATGTGTAAGCGCGGTCGGAGAAGAATTTTGGTAGGCTCATTTAATGTAATTCGGATGTAAATTTTTTTCCCGAAAACGTACACATAAAGATTGACAAATCGAATACATTATCTTAACGACCGTAGCGTTCTCTTTTGGTATCCGCTAAGACGAAATTACGCTTCGTTTTATATTTATGTCGACATTCGTCCAATTATAGAGAGAAGGCATAGCACTGCCACTTTCATAAAAATCAATTTAAATTAAAGATCACGTCATGGTCCATTTACTAGCCGTATTCATATTAATATAACCATCGAATTTATTACATACGGTTTAAATACGTAATCAAATTTACATATTAGGGACGTTATTGTCAGGTATTAAGCGTTATTTATTCTCTAATCGGCTATCAACGTTTCACGTTTAGAATTATTTTATTTTAATATGAGTTGATTCCATACACTGACTGGAAAAACTTGCTCGTTTGTCGATAGAGATATATTCGACGAAGAACTTAGGAATTTCCACAGAATTTGTGTTTGTTACTCATATTACACACGTTAGATGGTCTGTCCATAATTTAATTTATATTTATATAGAATTAGGTATGATCTCTAAAGCAGATAGCCAGCAAAACAAAGAAAGTGACAGACAAACGTCATCCAGTAGCCAATCACAAATGCCGTCGATTTACTTTATTTTCATTACATATAGCGTTTTCCATACCTGTATAACTTTATATGTATGCACATTATATCACGGTATGTAAAAACGTTTACTCCATCAGCGCTTACCGCTAATGGACGGCCATAAAAAGTGACGTGTGCATGTTATACAAATTAATTGTGGGATTTAATACCTGGATTTATACCAACGATAATTTATATGTTTATTAAGAAGCATCATGGGGTATAGGTTTACATCGATATGGGATTATGAATTAAAGAGACAGAATAACAAACGATTTGGGCATTCTTGACATAGTTAGCCTAAAACAGTAGCGTTGGACGAGAGGTATAGAATTAATTACTATCTGACGAATCTTATGGATAAAGCTGATACTTGATACGTCTTTGGTTCTAGATATCGGATTATTTGTAAAAGACAGCATTTGTTTCTGTTACTCTCTTTGATTTTCAGTTATAAAGGGCATATTTGACGGGCAAGTGTATCTGGACTCACAAATATTAAGCATGTGGGCAGAGTGGGCAAATTAGCAACAAATAATAAAGTGTAACTAGTTTGTTCGTCAGTGCTTATACCGTTTGATTTCAGTTTTGTTGATAATTTCTTTAGATTTTTAAATTTAACCTTGGTCTAAAAATATAACAAATTGAAGAATACGAAGAATTGTCAGAAAAATATAACCATTTGTTTCAAGGCTGGTTATATTCATCTAATCTTCTGAAGCTAGACATATGCAAATGCCATCTTTACCGAATTGTTAAAGTAATATCTTGTTCAAATTTCGTTGTTAGCTGTCAACAGCAAAGGTTATATTTGCATGTATGGAACATTTGTTGTTAGGTAAATTTATACAATAGTGTCTTAAACTGCGTGTGTTCTAAATTTTGAAAGATAAATTTACAAGCAAATCAAATGTGGATCGTTTATTAAGATTTGCAAACATTCTATCTTTACCGTGACGATCCTGCTGGTGATAAAGTTAATAATATAAAGTGTTATTAAATGTATGGTTCTTTCGATACGGTATACGTTTAGGGGTGTTTTCGAGGTGTCAGTCAAAACAGTAGAATATGTAACAATAAATGCAAGACGTATTAAAATAATTATTGTTCGATATCTGAGAAACAGCCTGGGAAATCTAAAGGTTTGCATACATTTTTTTTTTAAACAAAATGCGCAAAGTATATCACGATGCTCACTAAAGGCACTTGCTACATTGCTAAATAATCTAAGTTGACCAGTCAGCTAGTTGTTTCGGGAGCTTTACTAGATATTTTCTTTTAAAAAACCGGAATACTTTTTTTATGTTTATTTTTAAAGAAGTAGTCAGTCGCTAGAACATGTTATGCTCTTGCTCTACAATCTGAATCGTTAAGAACACTGTACTTGCATATGTACCTACATGAAATCAAAACTTCTCTACGAAGCCATGCAAGTGATGAATTAAATAAACACAGTTGTCCCTAGAAGACATAACTGATAATAACTTAGTATGTAACAGACGCGCAGGGCAGCCTTGTATCGTTATTCAAACAGCAACAAGAAGTTTTTCTACAAATTAAGTAAAATTAAATTGCGGACAATTAAACCAATGGGAAATCATGATGGCAAAACGCAATAACGATAATTGAATCTATAATAATCATAAATGAAAATGATAGCATGTACTGGATTTAAAAGATAACAATAATTGCAACCATATTAAGCTGACTACAGTCATTGGACGAGATACATAGTATGCTTTAAAAGATAAACAGTAACAGATTGTATTAATGCAGGAAATTGTAATTTTAACGCAATCAACAACTTTAATTAGACAAATCAGAAGAAATGTGGAGACGACTGGGAGGATACTAGTTGGTAACAGGACATACCGGAGATATCAGAAAAAAAATAGTAAAGAAGCGAGACTGAAAACTATATGAATCAGCAATGATCAGTAACAGTATATGCAGCTGAAATTATATACCTGATAATAAAAGACAAGGTATAGAGCATTTTAATCTTAGGCCCGAAGAAAATAAATGTAGGAGGATGTTGACTGCTAATGAACTATGGCAAAAGAAATATCAGATATGGCTGCAATTATTAAAGCTCAAACCAAAAAAGGAAGACTAGGTTAATGACGATGTTAAGAAGATATGAAATAAAAAACCAGAAGAAATAGAATAAAACCACATAGGAGACAAGAAAACACACACAAAAAAACTAAGCGGAGTGATTCATTATGTAGTCTACCGAATTCAAAGTTTATTTTTTCAAAAGATGGAGTATAGATTGTAGAAGTTGTTGTTTCTACATACTGATTATCAGAATTTTGCGAATTTAATTTAAAAAATCATTTTTTTTTTCCAGTTGACAGGTCTTCACAGCGCAGATCTGCCCCTGTATTGGTAATACTGTTCCAATTGGAACTCTGTGGACCTCCGTAGTATTATGTCGCATTTCTGATGCATTCGAACGTCCCTTTTGTTGTTGTCTTTTATTACCATTTTCTATTATTCCTGGAATCGTTCTGTTTTGTAGGTTGTGGCTGTTATTGCTACAACAAGGGCTGTTGGAACCACTGTTTGAATTTAGTTTTGCGAATTGTTCAGATATATTTTTGTTCCTGTTTTTATTGTGTTTTTGATTGTTAGTGTTTCGAAATGGGGATAAAGAGACGAATTTCCTCAATAGCTCGCAGAATCCACGATATGTCTTAATATGTTGCCTTTATTAAACTAATGTTGGGCTATGGAAAACTTATGAGAAAAGTAGGATTCCCTGCTGCTGTATTTTGCTGGATCATATCTTCCTATTGTCAGGTTTTTTCGTTTTCCTGGACGATGTTTCCCCAGTACTTTTTGAAGAATGATATCAAATAATCGTGAAAAGTGTAACAAGTCCATTGGATGATTGGAAACCACGTAGCAGCATCTTGTTCTAGTGATGATTGTATGCACGTAAAAGCGTATTCTGTATCCTGTAAATGTGGAAAGAGGATTACCTGCAATGACTTCAAATATTCGACAGGATTCTCAGATAATCCGTTGAATTTTAGAACGCAACTTTTTAATTTAAGGTTAGTTCTTTGACGATTTATAATGCTACAGCTGTGAGAATTACTGTTGACTGCGTTTTTGATATCATTTAATCTGCCATGCAAATTTTGTACGTTAAATTTCATATGGTTGTCAATTAGATTAAGTCGTTTATCAAATTTGACAAGATAATTAATGCTCTTGCATTAAGTCGTTTACTTTGTTCGAAAGTATAATTTGAAATTTAAATCGCTTAAAGCGGACGAGGCAATGTTGATGGTCTTCGTCTCACCAATTACCTCCATATGAGTACACGAACCTTTTCTCGTTTTAGCCATGTTTAATATTTTAAAGTCACCGAAAGATTGCAACGAGACTCCTTTCTAAAATGAATGAAATTAAATATTCAGGGTTTCCTTTGAACTCTTTTGTGGAATCTACTATTTCTTTTTGCAAATAGAAAGATGATTAAAGAATAATTTAAAGAGGTTTTATGCGTCCGAGTTACTATATGAAGTTTTAAATTATATTTCCCTTTACAAATTTATAAAGCTTCTTTTAAAATAAATAAACACAATTCCGATTATAATCCCTAACCGACCTTTGAATTTTCAATAGAATAGTAAATTTAAATTTTAGAGATTGATTTTAGAAATTGAATTTACGTTTATTTTTGTCAATTTATACAATTTCGGTACCTGATGTCCTGGCCTTGAAATCCTTGCTAACGTGATTCCCATTTATCCAAATCCTTCCCGCAGTGATCCCAAATCCGTAGGTGGTGAAATCTGTTTGTTAGAAGATCGAAATGGTATTACTAAGTGAATTGTTTGCGAAGGAGATTCCATAATAACATTTAATTTTAAATCTCTTCTCAAGAAATTTAAAAATTTGTCATTTTTTTTTCTCCATTATTTGTTCTCCATCCATACATTACTTATTGCTTAAGTTAAAGGGCACCCTTGATGTAATTAAAACCATTTGAAATGCGCTGTGATTTCGTGGGGGCGGTATGGATATGTGCTGCTGCGGTTTTGTCAAATACGCCGAAATTATATCCATAAGGATAATGCTAATTTGATTGTTACATACGAACAGTACTACGCTTGCCTGAATTTGAAATGATGTGGAATTTTCATAGAAAGAAATGTGTTTCTGATCTTCTTCGCCTCACAATTAAAAGGAAGCAAAAAGGTGAATATGACATCCTAATCCAATCTAGATAAACAATACTATAACATTATACTGGAGTTGGACACACAAAAATGTGGATGGCATTAAAATGGAATCACCTCAACAGCTTGGTTTTTGGAGTTGCAGCAAGAAAATAAATCTCATGTTGTTTGTACTTCTTAGTGTGAAATATCTTCGTTGTATTTCGATGTGTACTAGCTAAATATTAAACCTTAACATTTGCATACAAGGGGAAGTCCTTTATTTTATCTACCTAGCTTTGAAAACAATTCCGATAATTTTCTTATGCCAAGTGTCTGTGACATCTGCAAGTTTGATTTCAATCGCTTAATATTTGTTATCTTTTTATGAATTTAAAGATCTGAATCTTGAACACAGACTCATCATGAAATTTCTAACAAAAAAGGCAGTAGTCGCAAGAATATCCATGGAAGAGTGAGAGTTGTGTATGGAGAGAATAGCTCGTCTTATTCCCAAGTCAAGTATTGGTACAAATAGTTCAAATGGGGCAGGGAATTCGTTCACAATGACTCAAAATGTGGAAACCTTCTGAAAGCACTACTTGAAGAATTCGTCAACAAAGTAGTTGAAGATCTTATGTCGAGTAAGAATTTCAGATGTTTCTACATAATCACAATATCACAAAAGAATGCTTTTAGTATTTTAAGCGGACATTTTGAAATGAGGAAAGTGTCGACACGATTGATTTTTTGCTCATTCCCGAACAAAAACTGTGTAGACGACAAATTTGAGAGTTATGTTACATTGGTTTGTCCCAAGATGAAGGACATCTTTTATAGAGTTACAACCAGGGATGAGACTTGGGATCCCCCACGATACAAGAGTCAATGCAATGGATTCATAAGTGCTCCCCACTACCTAAGAAGGCGAACACTGCAGGGTGAATAATGCACGAATTATTCAAGCAGTAGATAATAACCGCGTAGCGTTTCATTTGCTCTCTAATTCGTTATTTTGATAGTTAGGTAGATAACATGCAAGCTTCTCTCGCATCTTTGTTGACGTCAGCCTTAAATAATTTTAGGGCTGCACCTATATTATCATCGGCAAATGTGAGATAATATAAAACAAATAGTGTTTTTGAAAAAAAGTCAGCTAGAGAGAATTAAATTTTTAGTTAAGAAGGACGTAATAAATAATCTGATTACACTACAACAAATGTTTAGATAAGAATTCACCACCATTACACCTCTTTCTCTTGTCTATTGAACGCACATCCTGTCATAACTCTAATTGGCGTGGCATTAACATAAACTATCTGTCATTCATGGTCTGTTTCCATACGTCAACGTTCGTTTTTTCGCGGCGCCGCATTAAACATTAAACATCTGATGGTATCTTTCTCAACTATATTCCAGTACAATGTACGTAACACAACACACATTCCGCACGGACATATATAAATATTTTGTAACAAATTGCTTCGTTTATCATTATTCATTCGTCCAGCCTCACACCGTTCAATCGCGGGAGACTTTCTCCTCTGCCACATACGAATCGGAAATTTATGCAATCGGAATATGCGGTCTGTAAATTATTCATGTATGTACGCCTCCATATGAAATTGTCCCTCGTTGGAAGCAGGGCTGGACCTGGAGAAAGAGAGATATGACAATAGAAATGAGCGTGCAACGGATTGTCTTAAATAATAATAGGCGACCGGCGTTGTTGTACTGATGTGGAAAGAAAAATAGATATGCAAATTGCTTTTATGTAACATGTTAGTGTCTACGATTATAAATGATTTTCAACTAGGTACCTTCTGGATCTCATTTGAAGATTGGTCGTTGATAGAAAAATGGATTGTACTTTCTATGACCGTAGTGAAACTTGAACAATATATCTTTCTTTTTAATTTATTACACATTTCCCCAAGATTTATTAAAAAAGTTTTCTCAGCAGTTATTTCAACCACGTATTATGTAAAGAAATACGTAATGTTGAAAAATAAATAGCCGTAAAAAAAGGGGTGTAACTCCATTTGCAATTTATTGTAGTTGAACAGGTTCGACACCATTTAATACGTTATTATTTCAAATTTGTTTTCCAGTGCAAACCTGCAATTATTTGGAATAAATTGCTATCTTGAGATAGGTTCTGAAGTATTTACTTCTGCTTCCTCATTTGCATCTTATGCAATATTCCTTTATATATTTGTAAATAACAACATAAATTTGCTTTTATAAAAAAGCATAATTGCCGAATATCTGCATAATCCGCTTGGAATTTCCAACATACATACACAAATCTTCCATTCAACTGGTTGCATTGCCGACTTCTATTTTATGTCGATGAATCAGATAGGTTTGTTCGAATTCCAAACTTAAGCAAGAATTACAAACATGAGGCAGTATGAAAAATTAACGTCCATGTTTGTTAAGAGATCAGTACTTACGAACTATGTTCTGCTTTGTCCAAGACTAGACTATACAATTAAGATAACATGCTACCCAATTCAGGACCACATCTTTACTACAAAGAATTTACAAAAAGACGTATGATACTCATTCCAAAAGCCGTCGTAATATCTACAACTAAAGCTGCTGCTAATGTTTGCTTGTTCGATGGCCTATTTTTTCGCAAGAATGTTAATAAACTACACGTTTACTACTCAACAAGTTTGTTTATAGTATCTACGTGTGTTACAGGCTATCGTTAATACCTTCATTAGCTACTCACAAAGAATTCCTCCCAGACAAAAGCCAATGTCTGGAAATAGGCATTAACAGTTCTTATTATATTCCCTTTGATATTTAGAGATTAAGAAAAGCTCTCCGTATTATCTTCCATATATTACAGTTTTCAAATATGCCAGGTCAGTCCTTTTCACTTCATGGGTTACTTTTTAAACCTTGCAGTGCGCATCTCAGTAAACACTTTGGGCTTCAAATATTTCTACAGCAGTAAGTCAAATTCGGTGATCTTACCGGGCACTGAAATTTAGAATTTCTCTTTAGAAAGCATTCATCTCGTCCTGTTGATTTATCTTGTTGGAACCATAACTGAACTAGAATTTATCTTCTGCTTTCAGTCGATGTAATTCAGTAGACAGAAAGTTTTCAATGATTACTAAATGGAATTAAATTGGCTTCGAATATAGATCATGAACACGAATTGAATAAACGTCGTAATGGTAAGTATAATTGCTGCGGCTAATGGTAGAGAAAACAGTATCTTATTGCTTTTCTACCAACCAGTGGTATCATCGAAATCCTTACGTACTTTCAGTTGCCCATGAATTTTGGGTTAGTATCATAGTTTAAAACAGAGGAAAGGGCTGCTACTCATTTGGAAATAAAAAGATACGAAAAGGAACGAGAAATTTCAATAAAGCTAATTTGATAACTGATACAAGGCTATAATAAAATCAGATGTGTCTGTATTTTGCAGATGAAATTTGATACTTTTCACACGGATATCTTAATCAGTTTATCAAAACATATATCGTATACAAGTATTACGTTGTTCAATATGTACGGCGTTTGATATTTTTTAAAGGACCCATATATTATCAACTTCATCGTGAGATGTGCTGGATACAATAATTCTGATGCAGTTTATCAAATTGGATTCGGGCCTCACATTACAAAACTGTTCTTTCGATTTTTATTAATTTCGCTTATGGAGTCTCTCTTTGTTACGTTGCTAAGAGACAAATTATATGGACGAAGTCATGCTTAATTCAAAGAACATATTAAATACAGTAAACATTTATCCAACCCATAAACCTCATTTATGGCAAAAGCAATGGCTAACCAGCGTCATCAGCGTGGTTCCGAGAGTGTCTCTTACTCCACTTTGTACCACTATTTGTCTCAGAATTCATCAACTGTATGTTGAGTGCATATTTTCTTAATATTTATATGTTAGGATTAGGCAAGTGCATGACTAAGAGGAAAGTATTGAATCTTTCTCCCATGTAACCAATGGTATTCTGGACGCGTTGTGATTGGTGCAAGACGACGCTAATTTAGGAATAAGGTGGACACGAGCGTTATAAAATTATCATTAAAAAAGGTCTTCTTCCTGCAGCGGAGGCGATAGGATATGTGACCAATGTCTAAGCAGCAGCGGTTTCAGGAAGAAGAGTAAAGGGTAATTAATCCCCTTTATCTCGTAGGAAAAGATATATTTGCACCGTACAAAGGTACGCTAGGTATCTCACGACGCAACGGCATTAACCAGAGCCCAAATACAATCCTTTGCAGTGAAGAAGAGACGAAATCTAGATAGAAGCAAAAACGATGCAGTACTGAGAAATCAATGTTTCCTAGTCTGTTGTAAGAAGTGTTAAATATCCATATTTCCAGAATAACGATATTACTAGTTTTACACAAAAGTATACATACACGTAGATTATATCGCAGGCAATTTTATATTGTGAAAATTGTCACCCGTTGACACATATATATGCATTATTCACGCTGTACCGCCATTTGCTTACTTATTTTCCATAATGTAAATATATACTGGTATAAGTTTTGAATGCATGCATGTACGTATGCAAGAAAAAACCATATCGCAAAAAAAAACTTGCGTCAGGTTATAGTTCTAAAATTATAACATCCTGTACGCTTTAATTTACATCGGCGAAATAGACACAAACGGGCTCATAACACGTTCAACAACGACGCGCAGCACGCACGTATATAATACGTAACGATCATAATAACAATGGGACAACCGAAGGGGGGTACTGGTAATTTATTCGAGAGCCCCCATACACAGAAAAGGCAATTCCTTTCGTCCGTAATTTACACTTTCAATATTTATATCTTCATTTCCATTTCGAAAATAATATATATGGGATGGTTAATGTGACGTCCGGGCTCTCTCTACAAAGAACCCAGGTGTGAACAATGACTAATGGGCATAACTCCGCGGGACGTACCAGTACTTACGCTTGTTGGAATATAAATCTTATACTGTGCTGTACTATACATTTATACATATATATATATAATATATATATACTGTTTCTCGTTCTCATTTAAATACAGCTTCGTTCTCGGAGTGCTACGACTTGGTATATGTACGCGTGAGCGTGTATGATAGCTAATAAAAGCAGACATTAATTATAATGTTGGACTGCCTGTCAATTCACTGAGGCTATTTCATAAGTCATCTATAAAATTGCGCCGGTTCCACACTTGAAAGTTTTTTAACGTACAACCAGGAGCTCTAGTAGCTGATAAAGAAACAGCGGATGATAGGTACAGAGAATGCGGAGGGATTGTACTTGAATTAAGCTTTCTTTGATCTGATGTTTCAAAGCTTTAGTACACTTCTGCCGAAACAATCACATTCTTTGACATAATTTAAACACAATATCTTTCAAAAACGACTTAGTTTAAAAAAAAAAAGGGCTTATTTTCCAGCGTCACAAATTCAGTACGTTTTATGGTATTACTATTGGATATTACTGTCATATGAAGGACAACATTTCTTGTTGACCTGCAAAGTTTAATGCTTGCTTATTAATTTTCAGTGTTTTCTCGACTAGTTTCCATCTAGCTACCTACAGGTTTAAAGTGCATCCGTAAGGGTAGTTTAAAAAGTTTTAAACCTCACCAAAAAGATGGCATTACCCCTCAAAAATATTATATTGATACTTTTCAAAAATTTCGACCAATAAATTCGAAAGGCAATATACCTGCTCAAATTAAAGATAAAATGGACCTTGTGTCCGGAAACTCTGCATTTGTCACAGTGAAATTTTGGGCAACTGAATTTAAACGTAGTTGACGATGAACGTTCGGGACATCGTAAAAGATCATCAAATGGCACTAGACGATCATCGAACTAAGATTAGAGAGATAGCAAAAGCTGTAGGCATTTCGAAAGAACATGTTTGCCTGAAGATTTGGGCATGAAAAAGCTATCGATGCGTTTAAAGAGATGAGAACACCGCTGGACAAAGTGTCTTATAAGTGACTTACAAAAAGACTAAAATTGAAAAATAAAACTGAATTTCACAAAAGAAAATTTGTTTCTGTGATAAGCTGGAAAATTTTCTGATTATTCCTGTAACAACTGCCACAGACTATTCGTTTTGAAATTGGTTGATAAAATATGGATGGAAGCGTAACAAAACTTACATTAGAATGGTGTAAGGTATAGACAGATTAGTGTGAAGAGTGGTACGCTTTTATCTGTACGTCCATAATGGTTGTAGACAATTCTCACGTCGAAGTGGAGAAAGGAAATTTTTTAATGTTTCCGTAGAATGTGAGCCTGCGCTTGCTACAGGATTGATGGTGTGGGGTGGAAACATTATAGATATGAGATATGGACTTCTTTAATATTCCTTCGAGTCTATTTAAATGTTCTGATGTGCGTTCTTAAAGTTCTAGAACCATTCGCCTTACCATACGCCCAGAGGGCTGCCACATTCCAGCAAGAATGTATCTTCATATTGCAGCAGTTACATTATGATTCCTGTCAGAGGCCAATATCAATATTGGCCTACGCGATCGTCAAATTAGTCGCCCACAGAACATGTCTGGGATATGATAAATCGAAGGGTTGTATGCTTCCTAACCCTCCAATGAACTTGCAATATGATGCCCTACAAATTGTTTGAGATGAACTTCTACGGGAGCCCGTAAATTATATTAGCAGAAGCGTCCCAGGCGAACAGCAGAATATTAAATTTTCTTTGTTTAAAAACACTTTTGCTGGGTAATTCATCTATTTTTTTTGTCACATAGCATGCGCTACAGCGAAATTCGGCTAATTTCATAGCTATTTAAATACTATAAACATATATATTTAAGTTTTTCAGTTAATTAAATCAGTGATTTGTGCTCGCTACTATACAGAACAAACCCAGTATAACCTGGACGAAGATATACATATAGCTGCTTTGCCTTATGGATGCAAATCGAAATCCACTAACGCTACGAAACCACTTGCCGATAAGGATAGGCGATGTATGTACGTAATATGCCAGCATAAAAATTCCATCATACACACACGTAGACAGATATTCATGCACACACAAAAGTGTACATTTACACATGCCCACAATGAATGAAACCATTAAAAGCAATCGGTATTAAGCTGCCGCTAATCAATTAGCTGTCCACGACGTGTCAAAGTAAATAGGTTACAGTTGACTGCTAATTGGCACATATCGATTATGCTTAAGTGATTTGTGGCCAAAGACAAAGACCGGTAAAACTCCGGCAGTCCATCGATTTGCATATTACGTGTACAGGCGTACACGTTACACGTTATATACGGGGGTTGCGCTCTATTTAACGTTCAACAGGCGATAATTAATCGCCGTAGTTTGTTAATTTGATTTATTTATCAATAAATAATCTTTTATTGTCGCTACAGTTACCGTTTCTCCGAACTTCAATTATTATTACTTATTTAGATAAGGTGGTTTCGATATTAGATCGTAATGCAGTATAAGTGTATAAGTAACGTAGGGTATTTAATATATCCACCAGGTGTTTGTGTTGTATTTAGCCTAAATCTATAGTTAGCGAATTATAAGAGGCGTTCTAGCGTTAAATCCACAAACTTGAATTGAGGGACTGTTTTGACACTGACAGGGTAGTTACAAGGGAAGACCGGCACCCAAAATTTCAGATTTCGATAAAACTGTAGAAAGCGAAGGGTGTCATGGTACAACAACAACACAATTTCTTTTAGCGGCCGAATCCTCGGATTTCGGTATAAAGCGCCCCCAAGAATTTTCACGATTTTTAGATTTTTGCAAATATCTTGGGATTAATATGACCTGTAACGACAATACATTTTCGGAAAACGTGGAGCAGATCTAAAAAGAAATTAAGCTGTCCATGAGACATTCAGTGCACTACAAACTGTAATGTAAGTATTGATAATATTATTGTAAATAGTACAATTGTACCTATAGCAACCTATGTAGTTACTGCAATAATGGTAGTCAGTATAAAAGTGTTGAAAACACAAATATTGCTTGCACCCCGAACAACGCAGAGTAGCAGGACAAAACTACTGTTAAACGATCCCAGTCTTTGTGCGTTAACGATTGCGGCTTAGAAATATTGTTTCTCCGGCGCACTGTCCGTGTGTGTGTACGTCACTGTATGAAAGAGTTCTCACAAAATTTCTCCAGAGCGTATAACCAAACGCATCCATAGGGTGCAGTTTTTTTTTTGTATATTTAAAATGCTCAGAGTTTTATAATCTGGCAGCAATTTCTGAAGTTCAGCAACACAATGCCCACTCCAAGAATCAACCAAGGGAAGGCTGGTCCAATATTTGGGAAGAAAACGTCTGTTAGCCAGGTTTTAAAATGATTTGAACTGAGTTTACCAGATGTCGAAGAAGGAAAATACACATTTACTGGTCAAAACAATGATTGCGTAGCTCGAGGCCCAAACGTATCTGATTCTTTTAATACCAAAAATAATGCTGAAATTAAGCGTCCGTCTACAGAAATGGATGGTAAAATTATATAATTCTGTGTTGTATAGTGCAAAACCTTCCACAGTTTTCTAACCCTTTATTGCTGAAGTGTATTTATAAATTAAATCCGCTCTCATCTGCGGGGTTTGATATCCTTAATAAAGTTACTACTAACCAACCGTAGCTCCTCTATACCTGTATGTGCAGAACTAGTAATAAATTTTGTTATTGTGCGAGACGCAATATTATGTACTTTGCCATATTCATCAATATCTCGCTTTCAACGTATCGTGTTCGGTTTTTTGTTTAGTTTCTAATGCCCACTGTCCAAGGTTCATGTCACGAATTATCTTTCCGCAATTTTCAAAATTTGTAAGAACATATTCCGTAAGGGTTCGGGTTCGATCTGTACGTAGTAGTAACTTTATTCTTATTCCTCTTATTTTTTCCGAAAATAATTTGAGTTGTCCATGGGTATGTAATATACTTCTAATTACCTTTCTCCATCACGTAAATTTGATATATTTTACTTGCTACATGCATGACATGTAAAAAATTTTTTTAGTATTCCACCTTAGATTAAATTTGTAGCACAATGGAATTCATTTGTTATTTTATATAAAACATTTTTTTTATAGAAAACTTAATTCCAAGTTCTTTATATCATCTTTTTACAGTGACACATACATATAAGCAAAAACGGCAAAATCAGTATTTATAAATAAACAAAGTGGTAAGATCACATGCCAAGTGATTCCGATGAGTGGAAAAGATTCTGCTCCCAGTTATTCCACGAAAATAGGACAAATTCTTGCTTTTTAAGCCCCCTAGTTACATGTTTTGTCATCTTTTTCGATAAAGTAGAAGCAATAATTACTGGAATGAAACAGTTCGGAAGTACATTTACATAGTCTTAAAATCCTGTTCTTTTCTAGTGAGGAGCTTTTTTTTTAATCTAGTGAGAAAGTTACGGTAACCATGAACCAATAATTTGCTACTATTGTGGTTATTTATTAATTGTAAAACATTAAAAATATTATTGTAAGGGTAGTTCGATACCGCCGATGCAAATGTGTATCAGAAAACAAAAGCAAAGTATTGCATGTTTCATATGTACTTGATTAACAAATTTTATATCATCTTCATTAAAAAATTTTATAAATATGCCGCAAATATTACGCTAATATTAAGTTGCTGAAAATTTCGTCTGTGTTACATTCGTTACATGTCAAAAGATAAATGTCTGTAATTTGTTACTTTCGCATAGAGTGCCAAATACCCTCGAATCTATTTAGATAGTCATAAAGTCTTTAATACAACATTTTAATATGTAGATAGAAACAAGTTTTATTAGTCTGGACTACAAGTTTTCTCAAGGGAATGTATTGTAAAATCGAAAACATGATCACTCTCCCAAGCGCTGGAATTTAAAGTTATAAGTATTACGTTAGATATCACATATCTTGGTATATTTTATGTATTATTGCGCACTTATTTCCTGTAACAAAAATGCTATAATAGCTAACTAACCACTGCACCGGTTCGAATGTCCGGCAAAGAGTCTTTTTAAACCAGCAGTTATGTTCTCTCAGTTTGAAGAACAGATGCTAGTTATTTGCTTCGATCGCAACGTTTACCTTTATTACATTAGGGACACTGCTAATCTTAATTATGGAAGCCCCAACGTCTGGTTGGAGCGGTAATAGTAGTCGACCACCACAGTAAATATGCAATACAACTCACGACTTTGCTTAGATGTGCACGTGATAGTAGGTATTTGCATGTATGCTCCATACTGCATAAGTGACAATATTACCAATCAGGTTTTGTGCGGTGTATGAACTGTACGTTATGAGTAACCCGTCTAGCGACGGATGAAAACTATTGTGTTTCGTCCAGCACCATAATACAATTCACAAATCCACCTTCTACGAGGAAGTGCTGCATAGTCTACTCATCTTTCGTCCAACGAAGTTACATAATGTGTACAGTATGTATTCTGCTAGTCGCTGCTCCGGCGAAGTTATCGCAGGAGCTACATGGTCTATGTGACGATATCTTTACTATTTCTTATACTTCCTCCTCCCTATTGTTATTGGGTATAAATTGTCAACATTTCCTAACACTAGCCAGTAATGAGGTCTGAAATACCCTACAATTTCATGATCAAGGTACACAATTTGAATAAAAAAATATAAAATCGTAGTGATAACAAAGTATTTATACACATGTTTGCAAAACAGAGAGTCCTTTCGAATTATTACCGTTTTTAACATATTTAGACAGTTATTTAAAAAGGTAGTTTCATTTTCTCCAAAAAGATCTGTAGGATTACAACTTGTCCGGTACATTTAATGTGTTATTTTTGGCTGGTGTTCCGTACCCTTCGGTTATTTATAAAATGCGAAATCAAATTATCTCGAACAAGTTACCTTCTACACTTCTACCCGCCAGAATAAATTACGGGACGAAGCGAATACAAATTACACGAGTAAAAATCGTTCGGAATTAAAGCGTCTCTCACGTACAAGTCCGAAATATTTACGGCCGATAAATCACCACGCCTTGATCTGTCAAAACAACAGTTGCATCAGCCGCGAGGACACGGTCTAGCATCTGTAAGCATCCGCGAGTATAAATTATATTTACACAGAACACCCATTACGGATTGATGAGTTAGTCGCCGCACTTCCAACAGTGACAAACTATCCGTGTGGGTTAATCGAATTTGATTTTTCGAATATTTGTTTCCTCAGTCGGTATCCATTATCGTAACCGTTGACTGCACCGGCTATATTTTACCGACAGGACAATATACAGGCTGTCTGGCTAAATGTAGACAAAGCAAACCTAGAAGTTTCTGGTATTAACAAGAGAAATCTGCCGTAGCGTTCTGTAAATTCTAGGACAGAGAACTGACTTGTAAAGTCTGAAAGAAATGCAATAAATAACGATAATTGTATTTTACTAGTTCCTTATGTCAAATATAATCATCATCAAAGCCTACATTGTTGACATTATTTTTGAGTTTGGTATTCTCAGCAATGTTTTTTTTTTTACGTGTGGTGATGGTCCTGCCGGATACATAATCTCTTAATCTCAGGAAGCTTTTCAGTGAGTAAATCGTGTGTGTAAAGTATTCCATGGCTTTGTTACTATCACTCGCTCGCTGCTAAAGGTGAAGTGCAATTAATTATTCTCTGACATGCGACTGGTGACTTGAGATCCATCAGACCCGCCAGAAGAATCGTCTGCGTAACGTGTAATTCAGGTACAAGCCCTGGATCACCGAGTCGTTAAAACAATTAATCTATTTAAGAAAATTCACAGAGCATTTGTTCGTGTTATACTTACTGCTACATTTACTAGTGTTTCGTCGTAATTGCCACGACTTTTTACTATGTAGCTGAATCTCGCGCACTTCTAGAATTTTGCAGTATTACAATACTCAAAGGATGGCATTAACACTATCCAACATGAGTGATCCATTTCACAATTTTCCTTGTTCTGTTTTGCACGTATTTATAGTTTTAAGATGTACTTGTTTTTGTTCCATTATCAATTCATCGTCATTCCTATAAACGTAATGAACTGATAGCATTTAAAATCACCACTTACCAAAACTTCCTTTTCAATTTGTAACTATGTATTTAGTTCTCAAGTCTCTTAAAGATCTCTTCTTTGGACTAAATTATCGTAATTTATGGCGCTTCCATCTTTTAAGTTTTAAATTCTACTGGCTCCAAGTACTAATTTGAAACAAGTCAGTTTTATTCGTAACTTTCATCTTTGAATCTTCATGAAGGATATTTTAGAGCGCTTTCAGGATAGCATTTTTATCTATTTTCTTTAATAATTTACATCTGCAGAGAAGACAGTTTTATGAATTTTAAATTAATTTCGAATTCTAATTTACATTACTTTACGTATAACTGATATTGCGAAAATCTATTTGAAGGAAAGATTGTAAGAAGCAAACTACAATAAATATTTTGATATGCTCTAATAAATAAACAATCAAATTGAATGATAATCAAAAGTCCTTCAATTTGTTTATCAATAATTTTGCAGAAATGTTACAGAAAATTACTTACAGAATAGATGAGTTGTTATGTTTGTTGTGAAGGTTGCTCCTTGAAATCCTGTTAAAATCCAACTCCCTTTTTTTTTTTATTAAATAATAGAATGTAAAACTTTTTATTGGTTAAAATTAAATTTCTAGGTGGTTTTTCGAAAACTCAAACTCTGTTTATATTTGGGTCCACTTGTTTATCCGTTGTCCCAGGGATGCCAATCCAACCACTTGATACTTTTGACGGCTAATCTAACGACGATCGCTTCTGAAGTTGTTGATTTACATTGTGAATTTAGACTTCTGGATTCCAAATAGGGCGTGTTGTGTTTGTGTTTTTACAAATTTTTGGAAATAATTAGAGACTTTAATTATCCCCCATAAGGTAGTGTTAATTGGGTCTTCTTTTTTTTAATAAAAATTTAATAACATAATTCACCACAATGCCAGAATTCGAATACTACTCAAAATTAATTCGAATTTTGCAAACGTTCAATTAAATTTTAATATTTTGTGCATATTGATATGAAATAATAAAAATCTAATGCATTTGGAAGCAAGTGCGCCTAGTGCGAGGCAATGACCTATTAAAATATATACGGTGAGAATTCTGTCGAGTTATTTCTACTTTCTTAAACAGTGTTTTATAGTTGTAAAAAGATGTAAATTTGTATTATTCGAGAGCAAATTATACACTTTCCATTTTGGATAAAAGAAAAGAAATACCCGGCAAAAATATTGCTGGGGTGGTTAAGCTTTGGGGATGGGAGTATTATGATTTTGGATTGTTTGGGGTTGGTCCAATAAATGAAAATAATGCCAAGATGGATGCAATACATTTTAATACGATCTCTATTCTTTAGAAAAACTCTAAAGATTCACGTAAACAGATTATGTTTAGTTTTATGGAATCATCATTATGTCAATCAAAATTTGATCCTACAGTTTATTACATGTTATTCTTTTCTATTATTCGGCCCAACAGGGGATATAAGCTTTAAAGCCTGTCATAAACCCGGGAGCCTTCGGTGTGTAAATTTTGTTCCATGGCTTTGTTACTATCATCCCCTCGCCGTGTAAACTATGAAGTTAACATACAAATTGTTGTTCTGGAATATATTGGACCCACTAAGAGAATTTGGTCCTAGCAGAAATCGAACGCACAAGATCTACCTCTGCCCAGTTACTCGCCAATCTTCTTACCACTGGATCACCGAGCCGTTTGTGAAGGATATTAGTCTCTCCAAAGGCTCCCACTGACATACCCCAAACGTTTCTTGCCGTCTTTCCCTTGATTTTAACACTTACTTTATAGATAATTTATATAGATCATCACCCTTGCCAAATGTGCTATTACTTCTTAACGCAAAACCTGAGGATTTAGGTATTTGATTTCGATAAAGATTAATCTAAAATCTATTTCTACTAATGTAGTATAATCAATGCTTATAACTTAATGAAAGATTCTTTAACAACAATCCTTTCCCATACTATTATAAAGAAATATTCCGTTCGCTAAAGCTTCTTAAAAGAAAACAACCTGCACTCTGTATATCTTCATATGCCACCTCTATTCTTGTGTTCATAAATTTCCGCAGGGAGATAAGGACTTAAGGTTAGTCTACGGACTGGCTGGGGCACCAAAATTAGTAGCGAGTAAACGGGCAAACGCCATAAATCTGAAATAAATGGGCAGCATTACAAAAACACGAAACTTAACACGATCCAGTGGGCGTGTATTAATGTCTTCCAGGGGCGAAGTTTGATGACAGCTGTGACATCGAAGAACGTCGTGAAATCTGCTTTAGTGTCGCGCTTGTTTCTGCCACCGTCATTCTGTGTGGATAAATAAATAAAATATTTTAAGCTAGAAAGCGCAGAGGCGGTTTCATTTTTATTTAGAGATGATCATTTTCCTTTTTCGCATTTTGCATACGTTCTTTATTGTTTTTATATGTTAATTAGGTTTTTATCGGGAGATAGTTTTGGAAAGGAATATTTTATTGCTGTTGATAGTTTTATACGTTTTAATAAAAAATAAATCATTGCATAACGTCTATATTCTGTGCCAGTTATATGGCCAATAGGACAGATAAAACGCTGAACAACAGGATATGTAAATGTAACGAGGTGTCGTTTTTAATAAATATCCTCAATTTTTGAAAACCTAATGTATAGGTGTAGGTACGTCAAGTGGTTCTTCAGTTAGTTACCTTGTGTTGCACTATACTAGAAATTCTCACGTCCCAAGAGAATTACATTGCAAATAGGCATTTGTATTAGAATAATATATGTATTCATTAGTAATGTAATTTTTTTAGCCTATTATAAGAACAATGGCCAGAAAAAACGTAAATATTTTATTAATTTAACATAGATATTATAGTATAAACGGGATGGAACTTAAAAAATTAATAATTTTACAATAATATTACTTTATGCCAAAGCAACCAACTTACTGAAAACTAGTGTTTCCAACCTAGTTAACACATCTAGCAATGTAATTCAAGGGATGTAAATGAGAAGCTTTAACTTCATTTAGCAATGTGAGACAAATTGTGGGAAAGAATATTAAGAAGTGATTCATTTTATATTTTACTATTTCCACAATTATCTACCTTTCTTCAACATATCCACTACAATTTCGTTTTTTTCAAACCGTTGTTCCATTCTATAAATTAGAAATTATTCAACATTTTCCCACTCATGCACTTGGTGTAATTCTACAACCTCCCTATACAAATAGCCTCTTCTTTCTGTGGCTACTTTGTGTTTAGTACACATTCTTTCCATCGTTTCAATCTACTGTCAGTTATAAGATTATGCATACTATAAGAACATAGAGCTCCAGATTTAGCAGCCTCTTAGAGTAATTATAACATAAAAAAAAAATTATGTGATGGCTTTCAGGAAAATTAGAAGCAGATTAACAGTTAAATGCATAACGGATGGTATAAGAGAAGCCACCACGTAGATATTAAATATTTTCTAGAAGCACTACTGATTTAAAGGCTACTCCGGTCCTGCGTGTTACCAAGAAGATACTATAATCTATCTACAGAGATTGGCTCGAGAAATGTCCACAACCGCAAGCCAAAATGAGAACAAAAAGGCCAGACAATTTAAGAACCAATAAAATATGCTATGTTATCGGCTGACCGTCGAACACGGCCAGTACACCTTTAATTAGTCGTAACAGTCGAAGAACTTGACGTTTATGAAGTAGGATCCGGCCAAGTCGCCGAGTTAATTAATGACGTGTAAATTAAAAGCCTGTCCTCTTTTTCCACCCATCCACATCCATATACCCACACCTATAGCTGGAAAAGATTTCTCCGAGGATATGTAAATTAGGTGAGCGGTTGTAAGGCGAAATCAAGCGATACCGGGGAGGCCCAGAGGATACCTCTTCGATCAACGTAGTACGTCTTCAAGAAAAAAAGCGTCTGTCGTCCGTAATTAGGAGTGACGGGGAATTCATTTGCACCGGCTTCGAATTAATAACAACGACGTGGAAGTTCGTGAGATGCTAGATGTTTACGTTCTTCGTTTCTATGCTAAATAATATATCGGAGTTGATCCACAAACAACGCGGTTATTTGTTCTCATTTGCCAAACGAACGAACGCCGTATATCATTCTGAAACTTTCTTGGAGTCTCGTGCTACTCTAGATTAATCAGTAGTACCGGCTATGTTTGGAGTTCCCTGAAAATGAAACGACAACTTAGATTGAACAATTAGATTAAATTAATGTTATGAATGGCTTCAATTGCTTTTTTATTTATAATTTTTCTCGTTATTTATGAATAACATACCTTTTAGAATTGTTATGAAATAGCTTTAAGGAGTACAGTAATTTGAAACGAAACAAATTGCTAATCAGTAACATTTAATACTCCAGCATTAATTATTGGACATGACAGATATTAGCATTCTTACAGAAAAACGTCTGGTTCTGAATACAAACCTTGAAAGCTAGGAATAGGAAAGATATTTGTAATTATATGCAAAAAAGTTAAATAAAAATGCAGTTTAATACTACTTAAACACATACATTTCCAGGTATAAAGAGTGTTTTAGAAGGAACACCAAACAAGACACACAGTGCACTCAAAAAGCACCTCTACTACATCGACTCGAATAATCTAATGGTACTAATTGCAAGAAACAACTGTGAGATGTACAGAGGGTTGCACTTCACTGAAATGTTTTAACTATATTGTGGTAGATACATTTTAGAGTGCACTTTATGCCTTGTTTGGTGTTATTTACTTTTGAAACACTCTGTATAGCTGGAAATGTATAAATAACTTTTATTCAAAATTTTCTTCCATATAATTAGAAATATGCCCATCACACAAGTGTTGTGTTTGACTGCAACACATTGTATCTTCCGCAATGCACTGCTGTGAAGGAACTTCCGATACCAATTAACCCTTACGTTTCATCACCCTCAACTCTTATCGTTCGACAATTATATCGAAAAAAATGAAACTTAATTAATTTTCGGAAGGGTGCTTCAGAACTTCAAAGTGAATTTCCGCTTATAAAAAAAATTGCCTCGCATGTCTGAACATACTTTACATCCGTTCCAAGTGTCACCTGATTCTGAATTTGACACCTGGAGAGCTTTCCTTATAAGTTAGTGATATTATTTACGCTCTATTCTTCTTTTTATTTTTTTAAACTATTACAGAAGTATTTTTTGGCTTGAAGATGAACCATTACGAAAGCTTTACCACGTAAAATTTAATTCGTGAACCGGACTCATCGTGTAAATAATAATATAACGATAATTCTGTATAAACGTCGTTATTTTCGTATCTATAAGATATTCAGTATTTATGTTTTCAATTAACTTCTTTTTGTCTGCCACACTTGCCAGTTCCAATATAAAACGCCGTATAGTCACTTCCGCTTTATTCACGTCCATCCACATAGGCGAACTACTTTGTCGCCTTGACGAAAAAACTGTTTACGTTTGAAGCAGAACGCGTATTTAGTCTGGCCGGACTCCAAATTACGGCACTTTGTCCACTTTATTAGCAGTTACAGACAATGTAATTTGTGTATTCGACCGTGCAGTCCATTATTTTAATTTTATATTTCACACCTGTTCGTTCTAAATGTATTCGTGCGTTTCGTTTTTTCTTTCCCTCCGTACGAACGCTTCACAATTCGAGTTGAGTATTTCTTTCTTGCCTTGACACGGTCGTTTAATAACTACCAATAATAATAATAGACGGCGCACATATATTATACGTATTGTCCCCATTGTGAGATGAAAAGTAGTTCATGACACCGGTGATTAGTAATTTTATAGATAATGCTGTGTGTTAGATATGCTACATGATACATTTGTCTGTGTTACTAGTCTACGCCTATACCTGTAATAACATGGTAGCGATGACAACTGCTAAAGTGAAAAGTACGTTAGATTTATTTTAAGCGTACCTTCTATTATTTCTAGTAGTTACAGGAAAACACCTGTTCATTGTAATGAAGATTGTAGTAATTATCTGTATACTCTAGAAACGGATTTAATAAATAAAAAGTTCCAATTTTCTCCTTGCTTCCATAAGAAGGAGATAACATTTCCATTTTGGATTCATAACTGTACTTTATATTTTACAGTATTTTTGAGCTTTTAACAACACAACTTTGATCGTTTCGTCAAGCTGTTATCACCCACTTGCTAATTTATTTTGGATGCTTGTGCTTATGGTTTCCTTCCTGTGACGTATCAGTGAATCGATAATACCAAATTCTAAAGTTGTTGGTGATAACTGCATTAAAATGATCATCAGCCTTTGTTCAACCCATTCTTGCGTCGAATACCCATACTATAGTAGAAAGCTAATAATTTTATTTCCGAAGTCTAAAGTAAGTAAAGTAATCATCCAATGGATAATATTCTTATAGCTTATCCATAGACAATGAATTAAATAGTCTACATTCTATGAAACAGATATTTTTGGAAACCTGTAGCGTGATGACAGACTGATAATAAATAAAATTCATTCCTTGAAAATGGGAATGCGAAGTGTTGCACTAAATGTCGATACTTATATAGAAAGCAGATAATACTGTAATGGGCATTGTTATCCAATAAAATTAGTTTCATTTATATATTTTAACGAATGCATTTATTTTAAGAATGGATTATTATTTTATTCATGCCTGTACCATATATGACGCATATTTTTCTAGATAGTTTCCCGCCATATCCATATATGGAAGGTATGTTGATTTTTTCGCTCACCTGATTTGTTGCGCGGCTCGTGATTGGGTGAAAAGGCGAAAAATGAGAATGGTATCATGCCCAGCATCATTATTTAAAAAAATCCTCTTTTGACGACCAAAGCGAGCGGACGTGTGACCAGCGTCCCTAGTAACAAACCCCAACTGCCGAGAAAAAGAGGTAAAGGGTAGTTATCCTCTTTATCCTCCAAACAGAATATATATGTTAGAGTATTGTCGTGACCAAAGAAGGCACGATAATAAGTGATAATGAAAGTTACGTGGTGTTACACCATAGTATGACGCCCCAAGAAGGGCATTAACCACAGCCTTGCTAATGGTTATAATGCGTTGTGAAAGTGCTATAAGTGCTACAAAGAAACTGGTCACCATCGGCTGGGAGTTGCAAGCCATCATTTTCTGTCCAAGAAGAGGATGGGGACGCATCAGTACATCATCACCAGAACAAGACGCCCAAGAGGTCAAATCGTGTATTATCTGTTTAGTTATCATTTTCCTTTTGTATTCATAACTATCGCCTGTTAACCTGTTACTCTGAGTTGTTTAAATTATATATATTTCGTCACTGTAAATTCACGTTATTTGATACTTTAAATTTTAGTCATTTGACATAATTAATATTTGGTCTTATTTTGGAGGCCCCATTTTTTGCACATTGAATATCTGTATTTACATTTTCCTCGTCGGTCTTTTCAACGTGCTATCAAATGTAATTTGTTTCATTTTAACACCTTTTTTACCCCAGAATCGCACGACCGGAGATAGCTTCGTGCTAGGTGTTACTACTAAGAGTCTCATATAAAAATAATTGAAATAAGCATTATCAAATAAGTAAGCAGTCATTTTTATTACCATTAAGCTGTCGCGTTGTAGTGATGGACTAATGACTTTTTGTCAATTGTGAATGTTTTGTTTGCAACTCGGTTTTTAGGCGATCCAATAACGATGCATAATATGCACCTGTAAGAATTTTATCCTTTTCCAAATAGTCGACGGAGATTATTCCTTTAGCAATGCCAAAGAACAATCGTCATAATTTTCCCGGCTGAAGAAACGGCCTTCGCTTTTTTTGGTGTAGACCTTCGACGGCAATCTATTCTTTTTGACTATTCTTCAGTCTCAGTCATGTAGCGGGGGATTCCTAGAGACGTAATAAAGTTTTCTGGATTCCGTTGAAACAGCTAGAACACCTCACATGATTTAAGTGCGAGCAATCGTGACACGACTCAAACGAAAGCTGAACGCGGAATAATAAACCAGTATGGTTTTAAAACTTGTTGTTCTTTCAATGATCTGTATCTATGATTGTCTGCGATTTATTAACACGTGAACAATGCAGACAGTGTAAACAATGCGAAAACCAAAAATACCCTAAAACTTCTATTTATTGAGAGATTCTAGTGTTGCAACTTGTAACGCTCTAACTTTCTCAACTGTGTTGAGTTGTGTGTGAGTTAGTTATAATGAAGGTCAAAAAGCAAAGGTTTTGTCCAAGGTTTTACATGAGTGACCTTTCTTTATCTCTAGTTAAGTTTTACTAACACTAATACGTTTTCGGGGTATTTCGATGTTCTAATATTCTAAAATTGGCAATTAGGTATACGAGACAACTCCCAGCAGAGTTCTCCAACACGTCCTGACCATTTTAAATTTTCATCGGTATGAACTCCGAGGATCTTAGCTAATAGAAAGGTACTGCCAAGAAGAAATCGTTCTACGTTAAAATTAGTTTCGTTTTGAAAGAGTATGAAGTTACTTTTCGTTGATTAATAATTAGTTTGGTCAGAAATCTGCATATAGACATAATTAATTTCAATAGAAAAGCCAGTTAAGTGATTCAAAGTTCAAAACAATTATATCGTCGGGATAGAGAATGGGAAAGCTCTGAGATTTTAAAGTTTAAAGTTAACAAGTTATCAATATACATATATTAAAAGAAGGGTTGGCCCTAGGACAGATCCTTGCGGAACACCAATATGAACTTGCTAATGTTTACGAAGTACTATAAATTGAATCGAGAAAAAGTCAGATCGAAACAAATGAAAATGAATTTTGGAGGGGGAGAGTAGTACTAAATGATAGTACAAGTAGAAATGTGTAAAAGAAATCTGTTTTTATAACATAACCTCAAATATTACCAAAAGCTGTCTTTTTAGCTCCTTTGGATCAGAATATTTCTAAATCCAGATTTGCTAGAGCAATTCTGCTACCAGATTTGCACTGATCGTCAACAATTGTACAAGAAGTGATACGTTTGACTTAGGTGGCGAAATTTCCTTGAATCAACCATAATACATCAACTTTCTAGCTACTATGAAAATTCAGAGACTTTTAGGCAACAACCTAATTAATTTAGCTTGTTTCGTGATTTAATTTACGCGTCAAATTTTAATGGAACGTAGTGTATGACACGGAAACGAATAGGCAATTGCCATAAAATGCCCGGCACGTGTAATTTTACCATTTCATCATGCGGTCGTGACTATTCGTTTCTTTCATCTCTGGTAATTTTTAGCTCATGCTACACAACACCGTTCACTTAACAAGATCTAATTTAGAAGCTGCTAATGTTATCGAAAAGAATCTTGACAGGTATGCATTAACAATTCATCAAGAGGCAGGGCGAATAACCGTCCAATAACGAAAAAAAAATTATGCTGTATTAAAGGCAATTTACTAAGAAAACAAGATTATTCATTACACGGCTCGACGTAGCTGGTGCGCAGTCTTTCTAATTACGTAAACATTAATTACATGTATTTCAATAAATAAAGGTGTATTCCGCTGTGGTTAAAGTTAGGTGTGTGAGTTTTTTGTTGCTTAATCGGGATGCGGCTACATAGAACAAAATGCCAAAATAAATTTATGAAAATACTACGCTGTGAGAGAGGCCGGGTTATGGTACGCGTTACGTAAAGCCTGATTTATGATTACCTGGCAGCCATAATTACTGACCAAGCAGAAACTATAATTACGATTAATTTAATCATTTTACGAATACTAATACGATGAAAGTACGATGAAGATGGTTTGGAGGTCATGCAGTACCGTGGTTTCAAGGAATTTATGTGTTCAGGTAAAGAAAAACGAGACAGAAAACATAATAATTAATTTCGTAATAAATTATATATGGTAAATTACAGAAGTGCCGAGATTTAATTTCTATTACAAATACCTGGAAATATAGCTATAACTTGATAAATGGGAATAATGATTTAGTAGAAAATAATTATTAAGGAGAATCAAGCACACTCTCTAAAAAAATGAGGTAATTTTACTAATTAAATTGTATTGTTTTTTGATAATTAAACAACCAAAAAGCATGTGTATATACACATAATTTTAATTAATCAAAGTAATAATTTCTTCATTGCTGTTTTTTTATTCCAAAAATATGTGAATTTATACTTGGGAAAAGAATTGTTAATATTGTTTCAATAATAATAGAATAGAATAATAAAAGAAAACATATGAAATATATATAAACGAAGACATTAAAAAATTGCATTATTTGTGTATATAACGAATAGCAATTGATCTGAAATACTACTCTCTTCACTTACATCTTAAATCCGTTACGAGTTTTAAATGTTGTTATTGGTACCTGTAAAATTATATAATCTACAGCCCAGGCCTCTTCGAAAAACATATTATTTTTCTTTTTTGTAAAACTAAAACTCTACTTGCTGTAGTATCTAAGACCCACCACCGGATTCCATAGCTTATTCCAGAGTAGAAATGGACAAAATAGAAGATTCTACACATACATTCTTGTTGTGAATTGCTTAATCATTTTTTATTATTAGTTACTTGATGATTCATAATTTATGGGCATGCTTTTCTCTACATTAGTTTTCAACCCAATAAAAAAGGGTAAGAATGCTTAAAATGCTAACTAATTCTCTTCCCATCGAGCACCGTTTAAAATGTAACCAAAATGCATTTGATCCAAGTTGAAAATGAAAAATTGTACCCATCTTCTCCCATCAAGCCAATCACAGAGTAAATGCTACGTTGTTTGCAATCTGTACTCAAAGTACCTAAAGCTGTCCTCAGATATCTTTGTAATGTTCTATGAAATTTTGCATAGTTTTGGGAAATATATTTCAAGAAAGAGTCGAAAAATTTTAAATCAGCTAAGTTAAAGATGAAAGTATTGAAATTCTTGAAACGTTTTAATATTATTATAACTAGTTAACTTGGAGTAACTTTCACCTAGAGGGGGTACAAAATGCAGCCGCAGGGCTGAAATTACCCCTTTATAAAAGATAGAAAAGCCTCTCATTTTCCGGCTATTTTTTGTCCACTTATTTAGGGTGTGGTGGTAACAATCACATGATTATGTGATTTGAATTAATGTTTAGAATATTTTCATTACCAGTTGTGCTTTTTAATTGCTAAAAGCTCGAATACTATTCTGTTTCAAATGATGGGAAAACTAGTACAGAAATATAAAAGTATCTTTGTTTAATTCTTCAGGAAGTTAATAGGAAGCTTTCAAGTACAATGTTTGTGCATAACATATAAAACTAAAAATAAGACTGGTGGTAAATAATTTGTAAAAAGTCCGAGAGGCAATAATACTAATGAGTAGTGATATCAGCTCTAAACACAAGAATTTTACAATCTGTTAGAGTACACCATCCGAACTGCCTTAACCTTACATAAAATACATCATGATCCCATTATTGCAGAGAAAGGTAGCAGTGACCAACTCTGACAGCTGCAGTAACACATATCTAAACATCTGAAGTCGACGCATAATATATTAGGCTGTATCTTTTCAAAAGTGAACAAAATCAGTGACATTGAAGTAGGTACCGTCTCCTGTTTGTCTACTGTTTCACGGAAATATATCCTCATCTCTCTGAAAACACGGTAAAACTTAAAAGACACTATTGCAGTGCAAAATAATTGCAAAAGCTTATACTTAACCGTTAACATTTATATACTTTAAAAACGTTCCTTGTGTTCTTTCGATTCCATTGGCCTTCTTATATTGAAGTATGCAGATGAGGGTGCCATATTCTAATTTAACGAGACAATCTTTATTAGAAAATTCAAATATACGACATAAATCCCAACATTCAAAAGCATCTTCAACTATTGCATCTATGCATGTAAGTTTTTGAGATACCTCAATAGGTAGTTCTCTATCCAAAGAAACTTTAAATCAGACTATACGTTATGAGGCAACATTTACCAAGGTAGTACTTAAAACTGAACCCTGAAGCTCAAGTTTTAAATCCGAAAATTCATACTTGACCCGCAAATATTAAGAGAAGATCAAAGACATAGTACAAATGTTTAAGAATATTTTGTATTTAACACTATTCAAGCGGAAACTGTTTACGGATAATGCTCTCCTCATCTCATCAGTGTTAATACGGTTTCTGTTTTATTCTTTTCTTGTCATGGTACTGAAAAGAATGTCAAAAGCAATTTAATCGGAAATGGAATTTTAACTAATTCCAACTCTTTCGAACGTTAACCTTAAAATGTGAATATCCACGTCCCCAATTCATATCTGTTATTTTCTCATCGCTTTAGTTTACGACGACGTTAAACTTTATTTGGAGATAGCTCGTTTCTGTAACGTAATTTTCGTAATTCGCTGGTTTCATCAGATGCAAACGACTAGCAAACGTACCATAAAAATACGTCGGCACAAAAGCAACCATCATCAGCCGAGCCCGTTCGCGTACTCGGTTCGAGTCGAATGTTTCGACACGTCCGGAATATCAGAAATAATCGTAAATTTCCAGCTGCGTGTTTACGGCCGAATATTAGATATTATCTGCATAATTTTCCGTTGAAATAGGAGCCAATTTAGATATCATGGAGTGTAATATTTTTATGGATGCCTTTTCTCTTCTAATAAAACGTTTTATGTATTTATGTTTCTTAATTAATTCACCTCCTTATGAATGGAACAGTTGGAGGTCCTCGTAATCTTCTTAGAAGATAATACCGAATAATTTTTCATATCCATTGTTTACTAATCCAAATACACTGTTGGTTTCTTTATTTCAATATAAAAAGAACTATGAATTGCTTTTATTTCTCTTATCTCAAACGAAGCAAGAAGCATTCAAACAGGTTTAAACTTGTTGTTTGAATTAAAGGCGTTTATCGTTGCTTTGAAACATCAGGTGCTGTGTATTTGACGAAAACGGAACATTACTTACAAATACTTTCAAAAATAAGATAAAAAATATCTAACCTATATGCTTTTTGTAGCATAAAGAATTTTCTAAATTCTAATGGAGTATTAGTTTCGTCTCTAAAAGAAATCACCCAGAAAACTTTGGCTGGAATCAAAACAGCATCCTTGGCATTTCTAGACGCGGAGGAAGTGTTAGATAAAGTTCCAAGATCAATCCAAGATGAAACTGAGAAGTTTAGCTGAAGGAAACGTCAGCAAAATCTAATCAGTAATTGTAGTAAGTACGTATGTTACGTATCAAAATGCTGAATAGGCGAAGTTAAAATTTGCGACGACGGCACATCGGTGATTCATGAGTCTGGAGTTAGTCTTATGTAGCTCTTATTTGTAACAATTATAGAAAATTAGCTGATAGAGAAACTGCAAATTAGTAAGTGAAATGCTGCACTAAAGAACACTAAAAAAGTGAGGAGAGTGTTTTAAAAAATAATTCAGATTTTGCGACACTAAAACAAATTTGTAATGGTGCGTGTGCAGATAGGTTAACTAATTTTAAAGATTATTTTAACTATGCTCGTCTTACATCGCTAAATATTAAACGATTTTTTGCAAGAACATTTTTTCATCACGGCGAATATTTTTAACCGAGAGAAACGCGGGAACATATTTGATGATGCAGATGTTCAACGGATCTAATTTTATTACAGCTATTAAGAAGGTACATATCTCCGATTGGTACTCGATGTTAGTATTCCTTTCTCCTGTCGGTTCTATATTTGTGGGTAGGCACATACTACAATCCTGACGCGACGCGCGCAAATGTCAGTTCTCCTAATCAGCGTAATCAAATCCCTGTACAAAGCGACGAGAAATGGTGTTATAAGTAAGAACTTCATACCTGACGAATTTGTCATTAAAGAAGGTTTACACAGGATGGATGCTTAGCTTCATTGCTCCTCATCACTTTCATGGTAACAACAAGTAAAACGTTGCTTTGTGGGATATAGAATTCTGGAAGCAATTAATGTCTCCGAATGTTCTCTTGCAGATGACGTAGCGATCATAAAGGAGAGTGAGAAAGACCTAGAAAAAAGTAACTTGGAATGTGCTAGCGGACAATAGAGCGAATTTCAAAACGGTACTTACTCAAAAAACACGCCTCGTAGTTTGTCAAGTCACATCAAGTGTTTCGCTTACTCTGCGACAATACCCACTTTATAATTATAACAGTGAGTGAAGGTAATAAAGGGCCCCCGTTTTTTTTCCCTGAAAATATACCAGAAGCACAAGATCCTGCGCCTTGGAATTCAACTGGTTTCCAGACATCCTCTGTGATAATCAACCTCTGCTCGATGCATTTCCTTTATTTAAAACAACTTACTGGAGACTTTGTAGCTCTGCTCTGTTCCAAAAAGAACCACTTTTTTTCACTTGCACTTTGAAAAATGCAGGGAGAAAGTAAAAAACAGGTGAAACTAATAATAAACTAAATACAGCGATGCTAACCATAAAAAATACTCGTTAAATCTAACATACCTGTTCTATCCCTATTCTAGAGAAAAAAATGTTATTTACTACTAGCTACTTTTGCGGCATAGACACCCTAAAACTAAGGAAATGTCTTTCGGGTGATGTCGCGTAGTTAAAATTTTACTTGACGTTTCGCTGACCATGCTGTCAGCTCAGTTTTTAGAAACCTTCTGAAGAAGCTGACAGCATGGTAGGCGAAACGTTAAGTAAAATTTTAACTACGCGACATCACCCGAAAGACATTTCTACCATGGATTACGGTCGTGAAAGCCTACACTCTACCCTAAAACTAAGACATGCAAGAAATATAGAAAAGTAGACGAAAGGGTTTCTTGTCATTGTTGTGCCAAACATAAAACTTGTATGGTCTACTATAATAAACCAAACAGATCTAAGTATGGCATCAGTCCGTTCTCTCTATTGCTGCTTTTTATGTAAATAGTTTCGTAAGCGTCTAATTCCCGCGTTCTTAATTATTTCAGGTTTTCTAATTTAATATTTTCCCCGGTTTCGTTTGTGTTGTCCTACACTTGACGATTCTGTTCAACCATATCGATAAGACCTGATGTGTTCCTTGAATCTGGTGTCTGTCACTCGTTTCGTTTAACTAACATCAATACAGGCTCTGTCACAGTCATTGCATGCAATTTTATAAATTCCCGACCTTTCTTCCACGTTTAGTTTATCTTTCGGTCGCCAAGAAGAATTTTAGTGTATTTCGCGAACTGAAACAGTCAGTTTTTTGTTGTTTCTAATTACTAAATTATCCAGGAACGGAAGTTGATTGTTCACTTCTTCTTCTCCGGAATAGTACCTTTCCTCGTATCAAAGACCGCGAAAATATCATTTACATACATAGCAAATATCAAAATCACCTACATACCAAATTAACTAATCCATTTACTATCAAATTAATAGATTGCCTTTATTTATATGATAAAACAAGGGCGTAGGTAGAAACATAGAACAAACATAACTATGGAGAAAACTAAGATGCGTCGTCTCTACAGTTACCATGCTAACCATGCAACACAATGCAAGGATTATGGTATGTATAAATTTATGTTATCATAAGCAACTATTACATTGTAATAACGTTTCTATAATGTATTCTCAATCGCAGAAGTTCTTTATAGTACTGATTCTGAATAAATTAAGGTTTCTTTTTCATACAACGTATGTAGTAAATTATTCCATGCGGTCATGGTACAGTTATGATGTTAGTCATTACACTTTGAAGACAATCTTTTTAGTAGATACGGTCTACCACAATTACCCACTTTATTGAAGCAGCCCCTACTTTTCTGTCATGTTATATAATGTTATACCAATGAATACATTATCATACGTTTTTAAATTAGATTAATCGATAAATAATAAATACAATCCAAACAACGACGCCGCATGTCATTTCTATCATGTTACAATTGCAATCATTAGTACATTCAAAGCTTTAGCATGACAGCCGAATGCTTTTTTTTCATATTCTAACACACCCTTCACCTCCGCTTCATCCGAAAGTCCTTTTGTGCGCCGTAATCCCATATCTTTGACGTTGCCATTGTGCTCTCGCAACATAATAAATCAAACCGTGCACATTATTATACGTACGGCAAATATTAGCGCGTACATAATAAAAATAATGATTAGTTGCTTTTGGCTTGTCAGTGCGTAAATGTCGACACAATGTGAAACGGTCCTACGAACGGGCGAAAAATAGTAGCCTTACAATACAAATGGGTACATGTTTTATGAATGTTATGCTTACATACGTGTGTATAGAGGAACCCCATGTCGAACGTCTGAACGGTTGTTATGAGAGTCGACCTTAATGCCGTAGGACCATTTTGGGAAAGAGTGAAAAGTGCGTCTGACGGGTATTAATGAGTTCGATTGTGTCGTAACATGTATCGGACAGTTATTAACTTATTACCCGTCATAAATCACGTACTGAGGCGTACTAATTATACGATTGTTATTGTCTTGCCTAGCTGATCCGTTATTCTTGTGGCGCGACCCCTATCAAATTAAAAGTGACATCATTACCGAAACTTGTTTTGAAATTTGGTCTTTACGTTTGCCGGATCAGTATGCGCAAGTTTCATCGATGAAAAAATTCTATCATAGCTAATGATTTGTTTGATGAATCACTCTACACATTCTCTATTTTTACTACCATATGTCAAAAAAATTATTAACGACTAAAATTATTTCCAAGATCTTTGACCATAAAATATGCACAGGTTGTCCCAATTCTTTGGAACTGTGAAACTGTGTCTATTATTTAAATGGTAGCATGTAAAAAATTTCCGAATCATCTAATAGACACCACAGTTACTTACTCTGTTATTTTAAACGCGACATCCTCGATATTATTATGAACTTGGTTCCTCCATTTAAATCGACACAGTGTAAATTTCGTACTCTATATCTATTTCCAACAGATTTCAAGGTACTTGATACTTGATGATTTTCTCCTGAATCGCATAAATTTAGATGCATCTATTTCCTTAAGAAAGTCCAAAATGCAAATGCAAATGATAGGGGTTTCTAGTGTTAGTATTATTTGGTTACCATAAGAAGAGTAAATAAAATTACTGATACTGCTGTTTTTAACTGTTGATTCCCAAGTTTGTGAGCATAAGTCCAAGCATTCCGGAGTGCAACGCTAAGGAAAGTGAAGTACAGTTCCTATAAACGTGCCAATATATGGGGGCGGACGGAAGGAATTTCGAGCGTTCATAGTAGATATAATAATAAGTATGCGGCTATTAATTACTGCAATTTAAATTACAATAACGGTTTCTATGTTTGTTCACAGTTGTGTTACATCTTATTCTCTCTCAAAATATCGACCATTAACCAAATGATGCAAATATAACACATGGTATTGATGAAATCACATCCAGCAAAAGCAATGTGAGGAGAGAAAGCACCGAACAACGATCATGTTCTGGGCTACCTCTATTTGAGCACCTTTTCTCCTAGTCACATCGCTGCCTGCCTCTCAGTATAGGTCACCAATTCCTTTCCTGAATAATTTAAAAAATCAAAAGAGCGTAGTTTTTCGATTTAAGTAGCTATCTTGTAGGCGCTAGCTGATATAAGACTTTTTCGATATATTGCTGGAAACCCCAAGAAATAATCAGTTGAGAACAAAATTTCCATTGTATAAGTCATTTAAAATAATGGTCGTTAAAGAAATAGCAGCATTTGGCAAAAATTTCAATCATATCAGTTGTCTCAAAAACTGAAGTAGATAGGTACAGGGAATATCAATGCACGTCAACATGAATTGAAGAGGGACATCCAATAGCGTATCTGTGTTTCGTTAAAAAAATACATATATCTTGCGCTGCGGAAGATTAACACCCTTTTATACTTGAATATGATTCAATACCACAAAACTTCACTAAAAGTAAACGCACGTTTCAATAAGTAAACTATCATTTTCAGCAGTAAAACTGAACTAACGAATTAAGCTAAAACTAAACCACTTATACATTATTAAGGTTGCAGCTTTATTTAAAAAAGAGTAAGGACTAGAATTTAAGGGTACCAAAATATGGGTTAATTAAAATGTGTTTGCTTTTGCCACTTTTCATGCTTTTTCAAGAATTTAAATGCATTTACGTCCTTAATTAACTTTATAGTATTAACACTATGATTCCATTCTTTTTCCTTCTGAATTTGAGGTGAACTAGATGCTGTTATCGAGGTTTGATTCATCTATTTGTTTGCGTAATGTGTTTTTGTATTTACTTGGTCTTTGGGGTTTCTCCTAACGTTTTTGTGTTTCATTAGTGAAGGTTTTGAGCACGTGATTTAATAATATCCAGTCATAACGCCTTTATGGTTCGCGAAAATGTAATCAGAAAAATGTTAAATCTAATTATCTTCATAGATGAGTGCCTTACAGCCCAATAAAATACAGATATTTGAAACATTGAATTTCTAGAAGACACATGAGATAGTAATTTTTGCCTTCACAACAATGTTCCTGTTTATATTTGAAACGTTTTCATTTACATGTATTGAGTGAAGATATAATTAGAGATAAATTATTTCATTAGTCTTAGAGAAAAGACGTTTGACATACTCTCACTCATCGCAAGCACTAACAGTGATTGAAACTAGACTGTAGATATACCCGTAAAATATTCCGAAGCATGTACGTACCAGGTGTGTCGGTAATTCTTTTCCGGTTTTTTCGCTAAAGAAAACACGTTACTTAGAATGGATAGTTAAAATTTATTTATTCAAAGTATTGGCCATTTGATTCTATACATTTTGTCCATCTCTCAGGCAATTTATGAATGCCATTCCAAAAGAACAGTTCCTCCTTTGAGCTAAACCATTCATCGAGCCATTTTTTAACTTCTTCGAAATCGGCGAAGTGCTGCTCTGCAAGCGCGTGCCCCATCGATGCGAAAAGGTGGTAGTCGGATGGAGCCAGGTCTGGAGAGTACGGCGGGTGCGATAAAACTTCCCATCCAAGTGATTTCAACATTTCTTTGACTGGTTTTGCTGTATGAGACGGCGCGTTGTCATGTTGCAAAATCACTTTATCATGTCTTTCAGCGTATTGTGGACGTTTTTCGATCAATGCACAGTTCAAATTGATCATTTGTTGTCGGTAGCGATCACTATTAACTGTTTCTCCCGGTTTCAACAGTTCATAATATACGACACCAATCTGGTCCCACCAGACACAGAGCATGGTCTTGCGACCAAAGCGATTTGGCCTTGCAGTCGATGGGCCAGCTTCGCCAGGTGATAACCATGATTTTTTTCGCTTGGGATTTTCGAAATAAATCCATTTTTCATCACCCGTTACTATTCGATGCAGAAATGACTTCCTTTCATACCTTTGAAGCAGAATTTCACTAACGATTTTTCGATTTTCCATTTGTCTGTCATTCAATTCATGTGGCACCCATCTCCCCATCTTTTGGATCTTTCCCATAGCTTGTAATCGTTCACAAATTGCTACTCGGCCCACATTCAACTTTTCTGCTAATTGTTTTTGAGTTTGTGTTGAGTCTTCATCCAATAGCTCCTGCAATTCCGCGTCTTCAAACGTTTTCGGCCTACCAGGACGTTCTTTATCTTGAACGTTGAAATCACCACATTTGAATTGTCGAAACCACGTTTCACATGTTCTTATGGTTGGAGCATGCTCACCGTAAGTCTCTACTAGCAAACGACGACTTTCAGCGGCTTTTTTCTTTTGATGAAACAAGAAAAGTAATGCGTGCCGCAAATGCACGTTTTCAGGCACAAAACTCGACATTTTCAAAAAATTATAAATCTATAACGCTGTTATTTTGGCGGAACGTAACTTGTGTAGTTTTAAGGTTAATGTCAGTAGAATAAAATTACATATGTATCAAATCATAACATTTCATACTTATGGCCAGTGACATCTGCCGGAAAAACCGGAAAGGAATTACCGACACACCTGGTAAAACAAATGGCAACCAGTTTAAATTTGCGTACTCCCAGAGGGTAACAGTGGCATCCAAGACTCGTTCTGCAATTCCAAGAGAAGCTCGCCGAGTCCACACGACGGGCAAGAAGAAAAACGACCTTTTTACGTTCTGTCTATGAGAAGATTATGTATTTATTCAGTCCGTAACGACTCTCCACTCAAAGATTTTGATTTACGGTGATGATGCGGTATTGAAGCTATTGTTTGGTAATACGAGCGCCGGCTAGTCTATGGGTGTGAACGGTTAGTATTGTCTTCACCGAACAATGCTAACGTCATAATTCTTGTACACTCGACTAACGCACCATCGGCATCGCCGGCCGCGACGGCCAGGTGTACCAACATTGCTTGGTGCCGTAGATATGGTGCACTGTATTATCATTTCAGCATTTTTTTCGCAACGTTGGCGAAGATCGTTTATCTTTTGGCGACCGATAAAAACGTTTCGTCGAATAATTCCTATGAATAAGTGATAGGGGATCGCAAACGAAGCGATTTAGCGTTTCACTTTCGTTTCATAGAAGTGACCAGATGGTTGGTTCGGAATATGTTGTCCTTTTGCGCTAGTTGTCTACGAAAGGAGCGAGTGCATTACAATATATAAAATTACAATTTTCTATTATTGCCTCTTAATTCTTTCCCATAATATACAGAAATGTTACAAATGAGTGCATCTTAAGGCCTGTCGCATACATAGCAATTGGTTTGTGACTGCAAAAGGCTGAAATCACTTTACTGTCTCTTTCGTGTCACGGGATGTTCAAGTAGCAATGATAAAAATCTCTGTGCTCCGAGCGAAAGTTGAGAGGCGAGGAAATAGAGAAAAGCCGCTGGATGTCTCAGTTCGTAAAGTATGAGACGGTGTATTGTTTTGGTGAAACAAAACTTCCTTTTCATTCAAATGCGACCGTTTTTCCGCAATTTCTGCCTTCAGCTTATCAAGTAATAATTCGTAGTACCCTTTGTTATTGTTTCTTCTTTTAGGAGAGCTAGTTATCACCTTCCGCCGTTTCGACTGCGCAACGACAGTCATTAATCGACGCCAAAACACTGACTTATTTTGGTCCTGAGTGAACAAGCGGAGCATCCAACGCTCAGTCAATAAACCCATTCTTTTGAGATACCTATGGTCTCTGCTATCTCTCTAACTTTAATCCGATGGTCGTCTAACATCATTTGGCAACTCTTCCGATGTTATCGACAATGGTTGCAGCTTTTGGCTGTCCAAATCCTTCATCGTTAACCAAGCTAGTACGACCATGTTTAAATTCAGCTGTCCAAAATGTCATTTTGACGAATGAGTCCTCGTTCGATAAACAACAACTAAGCGTCCAATTTGGCTGAAATTCTTATATATCAACGCATGAGCAATTACATTACCAGAATATTTTTAACGAGTAATGCCATCTTCTTGTAGAGGTTTGAAGTTTTTCAGACTACACACGTACATCATGTGGTAAACAGTACCGCAGTATATCCCCACCACAATATTATTTTCTCTGTTATATGCACAGTTATTAAATCGATACGTTAAGTGACTTGACAAGACTAAACATGAAAGCTTTTCAATGTTCTTCTATTTAAGCTTTCTTCTAGCTTAGACCAAGGATGTTTCTTTGAATTGAACGCTCTATTTACTTTAACGTCAATGTCCCAACATCTGCGGTGAGTGTTGGCTTTTTATTGGAAAATGTTTTGGACAAAACATTAAGTTTATTTGACGAGTCGTTATTATTTACCGTTTCAACACGTTACGCGTTGCATGTAGTTTTTCTCTTTTGTTCCGTCACTCGACACTTAATCCTGAAGGAGAATGGAAACTCCCTTGCCTTAAAAGTTGAAGCACAGTTAATTTTACCTACCTCGGGAAACATGACTGGTAGTTATACCTAATCGTTTAGAAGAACTGCTACTAAATTTCTCACGGTCGAGACCATGCTGTCTTATCGCTGGACCAGCAAGTCGTTTTAGTGTTATTAATCCGTCTGAAAATAAGTGATTAACGCGGAACGCCACATATGGAGCCTTCAAATGTTGGTATTTGCAAGCCAAAGAATCCAAGTGTTGTTTGCAACTTTTGTTTTAGGAAACAAAAAATCGTTTGTTAGAATCAGTCGTAGTGGTGAAAGATTACTACCTTGTTTATACCTTTGCAATAATTATTTCAGCAGACTAGAATATTATACACAAGGTATTGGTGTATTGAATTTAATATATTCCACAAACTAAATTACTCGAGAAGCCAAGGATTATTCCAATAAAGCGAGCCCGGCGTAAATTTTGCCGAAGAACATAGGCGAACTAAAATTCGCACAACCGCTGCGAAGTCAAAAGAAATATAAACATTGACCTTGTTAGATCGAGAAGGTTGTGGTAGCTGTCTAGGCGGGTTTCCAAGGGGCAACTTGCGACTTGCGGCGATATGGTGGTCGCGTCGGCCGTGCCGCGGTGCGCACAGAGGATTAATGGGCCAGGAGGGACGGCCGGGTAATAAATTCCGTCCCAAGAATTACCGGCTTGCAACTTGCGAAATATGACAGTCTCATAAATTTAAGACTACGAGAAAGCGGAAAAGTGCCGCAGCTAACTTGACTTCGCCGGCAAAGACGTCGGGGCCGGGTTCTTTGGTCCTTCTATTTTTATTACACAGGGTCACTTGAAAAGTTTTCAGGTTTCTAATCTTCACGGTTGCGTAAATATATGTGTTGACAGATTTTGTTCTTTGCTTTCAAAATTATTATTTAAATATTCTGGAATGTTCGCAGGTGTCTCCGCCCAAATTTAATAGCGTTTCTTTCAGAAGCAGTGGCAGTCTTTCAATCAGGAAGTATAAATAATTCTCGCTTCAGCATCACTTCCTCATCCATTTCCACTAACAATGAACAATCCTCGCAAAACGGGGAAGGGCGAGAACCGTAGTCTCAATACACAAGGAATTCACTACCCACCAACCATCGAAGACAAGCACAATAACCCATTATCAAATATTAGCGTGTACGCCGCAGAAACAATGAACACAGATTTATTCTGTGTAATGTTCGTTTTTCTTTACGAAAATTCAACATAGGTGGTATTGCAACTCTATAACTAAGCAGATTGTACCTTCCTCATTTGCGGGGTTTACCTATTAAATTGGATCTACTTTACGCTTCCAAAGTTTGAATAAAACGACATGTTGTGCCACATACCTATAATCAAAGGCATTAGGCATTTACCTATTGAAATTTTGAAGTTTTGAGTGTAGCTTGCGTCACCATAGAAATTGTATTGTTAATTAATCACCAAAGAAGTCATTGCAGACGATACTAGATTAGGTCACTCTCAATGATCGCATTAGCAATATAATGGGTCTTAATATCAAGCATTTTTATAGTGCTGCACTGACTTAGAATAGCACTTAAAGTTTTGACTTAACGATTTTCCCTTACAGTGCTTCTGTTTCCCTAAACTTCTTCGAACTTACCCTCTTCGTTCGTTTCAATACCAGAATTTTATCCCGCAATCAAATGGAAAACTAAGTTACCATAAGTCGAGAGGAAGAAGAACGTAGTTCTCGGGTTGCTCATATTTTTCCCGGCGCAGTCGGGGAAAACCCCGAGATAGTTAATGTGATTTATTTCGCCTTAGATAAAATGGAACCGCGCCCCTCGCCATATACGCGCTCTCAAATTCGCAACCATGACTTTCGAAACGATAACGTCGACCAACTAGAAACTGAATTACCGCGTATTTTCACCCCGCCGTAGTTGGCTTCTGGGGCCCTACGCGAACTTTACAATCCTCGAAGACGTCTGTTGGGCGGCGATCTTCATAGGTTCACCGGCTAAGTTATTAACCGATTAAAAGATTTAAGTTATCACTAACAGGTGGATGGAGCTTATCTGACACATGTCCGTGGCCCGAAATGAAATATATACATCGGCGAGATTAAACTGCACGCGAAAATGTGAACGTGTTAATTTAGTTTCACGCGATAAATTGTGAAGGGTAATTGAGAAGCCGGAGAGGTCGGGGATTATTAGAATTATAAATTCAAATGAGATGATTGATATTCGTAGATTATTAAAAAAATATTGGTCGGCATGACTATGAAGGATTGGACTTGAAAAGCCCGCTAGAATAAAGGAAAAAAGAAAGGGACTTATATTACACAATCTACTGATCAGGTCAATATGACCTGATTAGTTACTTTATGCATTTGTGTAAACCTAAAAGTAAAATACAGTTTTCCTACCTCTAATGGACTAAGGAAAACGTTCTTTGAAAAGAAATGCATACATGAAAGAAAAAACTAGAAAAGTGTTTGCTACTTCTGATTGAAATTTTCATTATTTAAACGCATCTAATAGATATAAGTATAAAAACCACCATTATTAAATTGATATTTTGGGTACACATAAAGAAATGGACAGAGAGGACCTGAGCGAAACGACGAGGTTAAAACGGAAATTTTAATTTTAAATTTTATTCTTTGAATTCTTTGAAAGCCTATTATGTGCATACTCTAGTCTACCTGTTTGACTGTTTGAAGTAGTGGTCAAGGTCCCTAAAACTTAGCTTAAAGCAAACCTATATTCCAGTCCCTTCAATTTATGAGTCTTTATAGACATTAATTTATTTTGATTAACGATTTTTTTTAGGCCCATCAGGCTAGTAGCTTGTAAACCTTCAGCCTTCGCAAATGGCTAGAAATTTAATTTAATTTAATCAGAAATAATGAAAAGCTATCCTTACTTTTTGAAACAAGTGCAGCATATAAAACCTGAGAAACTACGTGGGCAAAATATAATCAAATAATATAATAACATGAACATTTAAAAAAGTAACGCAAAAATTAAAGAACTATCTTTAAAACATTATCATTGGTAATAATTTTTTTTCTTGGTGTGCTCCCAGGAAGCCCCACGCATATTCGTATCAAGAAAGTCGCGGTTCCTGTAAACAGTGTTTAGGGTCTCACTTCATTATTACAGCAGCGTAGAAGCTGCAGAAATGGAGCACAGATATTTGTTGTATCAGTCAAAATCGATGTAGTTAGTAAATACATAGCATTGAAAACTTTTTATTATGAATTGTACTGGCGTAGCAACACCAAGGTATCGGCACACTCTGCACCATACTTTACTTGAATGATTTGGAACAATTGTTTCATGAATTCGTGGATTCCCATTAGCAAACATACGATCAGTGTAGAAAACGAAGTACCTTTTTATTAATTATCGCCAAACCTTCTGAGTATTATACTAAAAAAACAAGTATTTAAAAATGTAAAAGCTATATCTCAGACTTAATTGTAGCACATTCCAAAGCTCTATACTAGTTGAGCAGTATATTTCTAATATAAATTTATATCAAGAAGTGGGGGTTTAGTCCAGTGAAATCTTGGTAGCTTCTCTTATACTACTTCAAGTACACTTTGCATATAAGAACAATCAAATACATTATGCAATTACATGCAATTGCATTTTGCCTTTACTATAATCGCTACTCAGACAGTAAAATTTGTTGAATCCTAGTACATTATGGGAAGTCTAAAGCAAGTAGGCAATTAATTACAAGCCAACCAACAATAACATAGATTTTCTCCATCTACAAAACGGTACAAAGCAGGATTTTCATTGATAGCAACACTGCGTATCCACGTGACATGTACTCTAAGCTAAGAAACTAATCTCCTTTGCATATCTTCCTTTCTTCTTCTTCCACAGACCCGGAACTCATGACGGCGAATACTTTCAATATATTCTACCAAAGGAATCTGCCAAAGAAAAAGCTTTCGAATGCATCGTGAATCTGTATAATACGGGCTGCGACCACAACGGCAGCTCCATCTCGTGCCGTTAGGTAGGTATAAGAGTGGACCGAAGATAGTTAAAGGTGATTTATTCCCTTGTAGATAAACTCAGCGTGGAAGCCTGACACGGTATGATAACGTCAGTCGCAGGACACACTGATACCCTCCTGTCCGAAGTTTATAATCCTCTTGAAAGACATCTCGAGAGAAGCGAGTATCACCTCTTCGTAGTCGTTTATAAAACAAACGTGATGGTTGGAGAGGGACCCCACTGAAACGTATCTCGAGCTTAAATCGGGTGTAGTATAGTCTGGAACAGAAGTGGAAAAGGCACGGTAATTATAGAGATGGATAATAAATGTCATAATAAGCAAAAGCCAAAGATTAATGGAAATAGAAAGAAAGTATCGATAAGAAGAACACCCTATACACTAGAAGGAACCTAATTAGAAAATAACCGTAAATAACTCTACATTAATTTGAAAAGAAGAATTGAAGGAATCCTTTACAAAATCCTTTACATCCTACTTATCATCAAAGATACTTTATCGCAGAAGATGGTATTCCTTTTTATATTTTCAATGAGAAACGTGGATTTCCTTTGAGACAAATGCTTTAAGAGTAAGTAAGAAAGTTGACTGATCTCCAATGTTTTTGGCAGCTGAAATGCAAAAGCATCTTTCTTCTATGTCAAATGTAAACTCGAAAGGCCTCTTACCGGAGAATATACTAAGAATTCTCAAAAAACAGAAACAAAGCTCTTAAAAACTTAAATACGCTACAGGTACCGTCCAAAAGTAGCACATGGACAGCTTAATGAAGGTTGAGGATCAATTCTATTTACGTTAAATAAAATGAGAGAATTTTCCACGCTACGATGCTTTTAACATCTAGCGAGTAGAACAAAGGTCCTATACTAGTTCTAAAGTTACTTAGAAGCGTGGAACTGATCTAAGACGTACTAGGAGCACTGATATTAAAAGTGCCACAATAACGGCGTGATAAATGTTGTTCAGTTGTAAAGCATACCAGTTTTGAGCACATTTGAATAGTGTGTAGTTACTATCTATACAGTTCTTAATTGCAACTCAGCAGCAGAAATTAATAAAATTCCATAATTAAGCATCTTCAACAATACTTTTGTCGTGGACTGTAAAGTGAAGAACGCGGACTGAACGATATGAAGCCATAATGTATCGGCGAGTAAGGAATGTCCCGACTATCCCAGTGTTCTGTCTTGTAGCCATGGACAGTTCTACACGCTCAAGAACACGATTAAGCGAGATAAATCTAATGGTGAAACCTTGTTAAAACTGGCGTAAATGGCGATCCGAAGAGCTGTAGATTTAACACTGACCGTCTTACACATTCACTCAACCCAATACAAACACACACACAAGCTGTTCCCCTATCTACACGCCTTGACTTATTAGACGAGTAAGCGTATTCTTTTTCTATTTTCGTCTTAGTGTACTCGATTTTCCCGATAGAATGTTATGCATGAGGCTTTGTGCTGGCGTTAGACGTTAATCGCTAATGGTCTTGAAGGCGCAAGCTACCGATAGCGACGAGTAATTTACCTGCGAGCTAATGAAACGTAGAACCTCGGTCTGTCGATAAGACGGTTATGATGGTTGATGTCGGCGAGATCTCAGGCGTGTTGTGGTTATCTGCGATTATTAGGTTACCGACTTATGTCTTGGAGTAGCAGTTCAATAAAAATATGATGGATCATTGAACATTGAGAATTTGTAAGGATATCGTATCTTGCGTGTTCTCTCTTATAATTGAGATAGTGGTTATGGTATACAGGAAGCTGCTTTTCTAGCTAGTATGATTTGTAGACCAGAAGAGAAGTTAAAATGAACCTTCTGTTTAATGCTGCTTTATAGCACTAGTGTCTAATTTCTATAAATATTTAATTTGTTTGAATTTGAAAGTGCTCCGTTTTTACAGTAAAAAACTGAAATAGATGGTCTGGCGTAACATAGGTAGTTGTCGAGAATTGCAAATTCTTTGCTGATACCAAATTAACACGCAAATTGTCGTGCTAGGTCTACACAACCCACCAATTTTGGGTATCCTATTTTGTGTTATCGGTCGTGGTGAGTTATTGTGGGGTACCAGATCTCCATTTTTTTAAGGTCACATGGATATCAATGATCCACGAAGTGAATCTAAACTATACGGACATAGTTTTAAAATAGTATAGCAATATTTTAAGCCATCTGACTCACACGTGGGGAACATATACAACCCATTAAAGCATGCGTGGTAACTTCGTTTTACCGCTGACCATAAAATATGCGAAAATTCTTATGAAAAAATGTTTACTTTTAACAATCAAACCTATCATAAAAACTAAAAAATTACTTTCAGTTATGGCTTCGTTTACCTGGACTAGTGTTATAGTAGGCTACACTCGTACTACAGTACTACTAAAACACTGTTTTGCCGGATGGATTAAAACATTTACCTTTGTGTGCTTTCAGGTGGAAGTTATATTTGCTACTTGTTGGTGTGGGCTTTTCTCCTATTCGCTTAGTTTATTTTTTAGGTAAATTATTTGGTTCATAGTCAATCAGTATATTAATGCAAAATTTGTTCTTTAAAATACATCTAAGGTGTAGGTTTATTATTAATTATTATTATTAATAATAACAACGGCGTGTTTTACAGATATTGAAAAAGCTTTCAATAGCATCCCAAGAAAAGAAGTATGGAAGAAGCTCGGAAAGAATAAATTACAAACTGAGAAAAGCTATAGCGTGAGAACGGGAAATATGCAATCAAAAGCATTGTTGACTAAGGAAGGATTGAGACAAAGAGAAGTACTTAGTGGGGCTGTTTTCAATACAGTAATTGATCATGCTTCAAAAGAAATAAAAAGGAAGACAAACACGCTCCAGATAGGATATTACTACATGCAGAAGGTGGAAATAGCAGAAAGTGCGTCCGCCGATGACCCGATATATATGCCAAAAATGGAAGAGACTAATAAACAAACTAAACAGCTTTGAAAAAGAGAAATTTGAAAACATTAACAAAACCAAGGTGATAGTGATTGGAGAAAACGATTTAAGAATAATAACCAGAATTGATGGAAGAAAACAAGTAACGACATTCAAAGATTTAAGATATACAAAAAGATGAAAAGTAAGACATGGAAAAATAACAATATACAAGACGGTGCTCAAAGCAATACTAACATATGGATCTAAAAGTTTTAAGGTTGGTTTGGTCAAATTGTGCGTATGGACGATAAAAGGAAACCAAGAAGTGTATGGCTCGCGAAATCAATCCAAAACGAGCAAGGTGTAGACATGGGGCAACGTAATAGCAGAATGTCTAAGAAAACGAGGAATGACCTGGAATGAAGGAGTAAGAATGGCAAAGAACAAAGAGGATTTGCGCAAGATTTTTTTTAGGCACTGCGACCTAAATGTAGTGTAACGGTGTCTTTTTGTGTTTTAGAGTAGTTGAAGTCTTTGCTTCATTAAATTCATTAGGTGTGAGAAGTGGCCTACCAACCTGTTGATGTCGAGTGTTTTACTGCTGATTTCCATTCTTTGGAACTGAACGGTATTTCCATAATTTGGTTGGAGTTATCGTAACCGTGCATACATGTTGACATATGTAGCAAGGAAATATTGGAAATATACAGTTTAGCTTATCAATAGAGGAAACTTAGTCACGGTCACAGCTTGCTTATCAGTTTTGGACTGGAAAACTACCTACCTAGCTAGCTTCGCGAACGTGCTTGCACATATATCGTAAAGTAAAAAGCGACCTTTAGCCTAATTTTTATTTTTTTTACTTGGGATAAATGTTATTGAACGTTCCTAGTTCGTATTTGCTTTCGATAAACTTTCTTACATATTCATGCATCTTATTCAGTCTACGGCAGTCATTCATTTAGAGATTTAATCGCCGATTCCTGCATTAAAACTCCATAAAGCAGAACATTACTGTGTTGCTATCCATACACAGTATACATACATACATATAAATTCTTCAGATTAATCTGCAGCCGTAGCAAGAGCGACTCTCCCCACCTCACGATAATAATACCAAACAGCAGTAATAATAACAATAACAATAAGAAATCGGACTTTGGCGTGCTGGTAGCCGTGTCGTGCCAGACTCTTCGTATCAAATATCAAAGACGATAACTCTCCGAATGGGAGTTTTGTCGGTGGCCGTTTCGCGCGGAACAGCATATACCTATTCGTGGTATAGGCGATATACTACAGACAGTCATGCAGTTATTACCTACGCAAAGTGTGTACGAAAGCACTAAAGTTCTTGTTATCGCCGGGTTACAATACCTTCCATCGCATTAGCCGAGACCATGGGATGCATATATGTGAATATAATTATGTCGGAGGTTGGCTACGAACGCTAGCGACTGCTCGGGTGCATTCAAACAATGCTGCGTGGGTGGCTTCGGCGAAGTGCCACACGAGTTGATGTCGAGGTCTTTTGGACGTTTAAATAATTCGATAGAAGCGTCTACAATCCCAGAATTCGTGTCGCTTGCGTTTTGTCGCGTACTTCGCCTGTTTATTTCTTTATTCCCATTTTCTCTTGCATCTGCTTTTTGAAAAAAATATTTAGATGCAAATTACTTCGTAATAGTCCGATTAAAATCACACTTCACCTTATCTGTGTGTAGAGCTTACCTGTCATTAACACGGAATCCTTCATTTCTAAATGTTCCTTTACCAAATTTTCCGATATATTCAACAGACTTCCACATCACCTGCGCCTATTTTCTCTGTTTCTTTTAAGATGTAATGAATGACTTCTTTTCCACAGGTGTCCACTGTCGACTATGGAGATAGTTCAGGAGCAGGTGTTGAAACAGAATGATTTTTTTCTCCACTCTCAATGCCATGTTCTCGGACCATCCGAGCCATAATAAGTCTAGATATCTGAGTTGTCTTCCCAACAATATAAAAATATTCTGTACAAAATACTACATATTTAAGGTAAAATTGACTTGTACAAACTTACCAGTTGGATGTTTTTTTTTAATAATTGCATTAAGCGAGAATGTTTAGAAACAAACATTGCCTTATATAGAGTGCTTCCAAGGGCTGAACGGCTGTTGACATTCTAACTAAGGATTTAGTAAAACTATTTGACATGATTATAGGCATGTGCCTATCATGTGCAATCATGTGATTGGTGTACATACAATAAAATAATACAACGGTCTTAAAAATACTGTTTTCACGCACAGACATGTATTCAAATAATTTTTAGAAGAATTGCGCCACAATAACGACACAATATTTGCAGGTAGAGCTTACGTCCAGAAAAGCGTATCTGTTTCATTAGATTTGATAATACTATCCCTTTTTGATGCACATTTTGGTTTTTGCGCAAGTGCCATCTAATTCTAATCGTACTCTACTATTGGGCTATTCACAAGGTATGATTATGTGACTCGCACGACCAGTGGATAGCGTTTGTGCTGGAGCTAAAACTTTAGCTTGTTGGACTGTAGAAATGAGCGCTGCAACACTGTTTTTATTCTGTTGTTTGTCGAAGGACCAGCGAGGTATTTTCTTAAGTAAGACGCGCTTGGTGGATTTAGCTTACTTTAAGATAAATATCAACAATTACACACTATACAGAATACTTAAGAACTTAAGCTCGCCCTAGCGTTTAATATTGGTTGGTAATGCTCCGAAGATTTCGCTAACAAGACTGTTTTTGCATTATTTTGTGAACACTTTATATACCTTTGCTCTCACTCAAAAACTACCACCATGACGCCATCATCCAATTGTAGTGGTTGAGACCCTTAGTATTTCGGGTAAAACCAATTTATTGAAGGTAAAATTAAAACTTGCTTGTTAGTGAGTGTAGCAAAGGTCTTACAATGAGGCAGATGGAAAGCAATAATGTTTTATCACTAAGAGCGATTACGATTGATCCGAAGCTATAAATGACATAGTTTTGGAAACTTCGGTAAGTAATTGCATGCGGACCCCTATAAAGCGTGACTAATGCTTACCGATACCTAACTAAATATGGGAAATTTGGTTTCTTCGACTTCCGAAGAAACATCTACTGATTCCTAATACACAGTCACATTTAACTGAAGCATATACTCAGTGAGCACTATATCGACAACTGTTGAAAGTGTTCGCTTCTGCTGGCACTGTCAAAGTCTGAACAAATTCAAACTCAATCGCAATTGTCAAACAATTGCAGTAAACACGAAGAAAGGGATCTATAAATACCGATTTATAAGTTTCTATGTTCTCTTCGATCTTGGTTATCTCACATATGTTATCCTTTAAATGTGTACTCGTAGGTTATAAGTGCTACTTTTCTCAACATGTTTTGTTTCAAGCTTCGCCAGAAAAAATGACGTTCCCAACAATTGTCGATATAGCATTCGACGTAGCGGTAGCGAGCATTTGCATCTAGGAGATACGTTCCCAACCGTTGACCAACTTTTGCTTCTGCTGATTGCGACCAATAATAATTGTGCGATATAATAGATATGAAAATGTTGAAAGGCAAAAAGTAAACTATGTTCATAATGAATAGCAAAAAAAAATAAAAGAGCTATAGATCATTACTAAAGTTCGCCACTTTCCGTTCGCTTTTTCGAAATTAGCAGAGACTAGATAGACTCGGGTTTATTCGTCTCATGAGAATGGGTTCGTGTTGCTTGCTGGTTTCCCAGAAAGTCGACAAAATACCAGTCTGTCTAGTCCCTGCTAATCTGGCGAAGCGCACAGAAAGTGGCGAACTTTAATCATCACTATTATGTTGTGCGTGTCCACAAGTAATAATGGATTATCGAATCATGCTTGGCAAACCAGAAGAGAAATATTATTAGACTGGAAATTTTTGTAAAGAAAACTGGCAGTTTCTTATTTAAATGCACAGCTGTAACGTCTCTAAAATTGGTTGTACGCAGATATGTAGAAACCTAATCGTATATAGTAAAGAAGTAAAGTTGTTACGATTTAGGATTTTGTCAGCTTTTTCATTTTATTTAAATTAAAAATTAAAATCAGTCGATTAATTAGTTGTTGAGAATTGTTATTGTACAGAGTCAGTTACGACGATGGCATATTAAAGTATTTCTGGAAACAATTAAAGTATGAGAGGTAGAAACGAAGCAGGGTCCAATTTTCACAAAACTCTCTGTTAAAATTAAGTTTAATTTTATCTTTAGCGTTGTTGTTATACTTAAATATAACCTGAAACGATACCCCTTGGAGGCACGTATCTTAGCTAAAATAAATCAAACGGTGTTTAGAAGATTTAGTTATGAATGCAGCTATATCCAAAATTTATTAATTTATTACTTTCAACGTAAGATCACAATTTTCTCAGAGTGCTTTTCCTTTGCTTTACAGAATAGCCTGTTGCTTTCGAAGAATGTTAACACCTCATCGCTGTACATTAATCCGTATGCAATGCATTTCTGAAGAAAACAATGGATAATAAAAGATCGTGTAATGTTTACAGTAGTTATTGTGTTTGTGTTGGATAATACTTGCACATAACTAATAATCGTATGAATTAATTTCTATTTGTAATTGTCTATGTAAATACCTGTAATGTAAACATTTTCTCACAATAGAAAAAATTCAATTAACTTATTTTTGTTAAGCGCCTCTGAAAGTACTTGTGAAGAATTTCAATTCGTACAAATACATATGTATACAGAGAAAGACGGATAATACCTTTGTCTTTACTGTTTACAATTAACCTTGAAGCCTTCTATTTGCAGCAACGTTTTTTGAGAGGCCATTTTTGAGAGCCGTTTTTGCCATTTTGCTTTTCAGGGATAGCATCCAAAATTTCCCGGAATTTTAATTACGCGAGTGAGGGGACGGAGTTACATCACGCGAAGTGGTGTAGAATCAATATGTCAAGTGCCACCATTGTATATGTTATCGTTCTTTGTTGGTGAATCATTTTTCTTTTTTGGTGAAAATGTTAAAGTAACCATTGAGGCACAAGGCCTCGGGACAAACAGAAACTTTCGACTGGTTTAAAGGTTTGAAAGATAGCTCAACATCAGTTGCAGTCGATGAACGTTACTGACGATCATCAACTAGTATTCACCAAACCATGTCGCAAGTTTTTGAAATTAAGTTGAGAGTTGTCCTAGGTTCTTACGACATTTTTCTCCTTCCAAGGATGAAAGTCAAGTTAAAGGAGCGAAAGATTTAACATGGCAGAAGACTTTGAAGCTGAATCGCGAACGGTGCTGAATATTTAAAAAAAACAGCACTTGACTGAATTAGAATACGTTCTTTTCCTGACAGTGGTTCTGGGATTGTTGTATGCACTTCCAAAAGGACTACTTTGAAGGTGATGGAGATGAATAAAATCTTGTAATTATTGTGATGCATTCTCAAAGTTTTTTCCTATATTTAGCTACATAGTATTTAAACCACGGTGACAGCAATAATAGGTTACATGTACTTATTTTCTTTATATTATGTTTTGTATATTATATATATAACTATAAACTCATTTTTATTTTATATAAATTTGTGAAAGTTTTTGGGTCTATAATATGTCAACAAATTTACAATTCTGTTAATCTTACTATTTCATCAACTCAACCACAACCTAGAGTGCTTTACCCAATATATAGCAGACAAGCAACGTCAAAACGACGTAATTTACACCGACATCCAAAAAGCGGTTGATCAAGTCGACCATTGCGTGCTTATTTGGAAGCTGCGAACCATTGGGTTTTCACCGTCCCTGCTGGATAGAGAACAGTTTTGTGGAATATCTACGTGTAAGATCTGGGCCATTATTAATAGCGTCATCAATGTTGACTTAATAACGATTTACTTGCAGAGTCTATAAATATTACAACGGCAGCTGCCTGGTTTTATATGCAGGAACTGTTGTGATTTTAAAGATAGAGTGCCTATCACTTTTATGCCTCGCCTTTATTACATCGAAGCTGGAATACGCGTCCCTAATGTGGTATCCAGCCTATATATCTTACTACATATTAACAACATCGAAACTATCCATAGAAGATTCTTGAAATATTTGCTGTTTACAGTTGATGGTGTTTATTCCGGAAGAGGAATTGATTATAACATCATGCTATCGAGACTTAACTTTGCTTCACTTCAAAAGAGGCGTATTACCTTAAATGTAATTTTTATATGCTTTACTGAATAATCACCTAGATAACTTCTGACTTTTGAGTAAAAGTAATATCTTGATTCTTAGAATTCAAACATGTTGCCAATGTATGCTTTATTGTGTAAAAAATAGAACTAATGTCCGCGTTAAGTCTCCGGTTGCCGTTGTGTACAGTGCTGATAATGGTATGCGATATACATTACGATACATTATAGAATAAGAGAGGTTATTGTTGGTCTATAGAATTGTTTAGTTTTTTGCTTAGATATTTACTAACCTTTATTCTTTTCCTCTGTATTGTTTCATTTCTCGTAGACAGTTTTAGATTTATGAACAATAGACTTGCATTCGCTAAGAGCAACCTATTACGATATATGCTTTTCTTGTATTTGGCTTTCCGCCTGCAAGAAATACATTGATTATTATTATTATTATTATTAAACGGTGCTCTGAATGCACTACTTATACCAAGCTGATATTATTTCACGCTACCACTGTTATTATCTACCATTCAAACAGGTGGCTATTTCGTGATTTGGTGGCTTTAACCCAACAAAGGAATGTCATTTTCTCAAAAACTTTGTCACCTTACAAAGGCAGCGGGCCGCCATACTAAAGTGGAAAAAGAAAATAGGCACTCATGGTGCGGCCCTATTGTTGTAGCAGTCGTGACATACCCGGTGGCCGAGCACACACATCTGTCAGATGAGGCATGACACTACTGCAGTGCACCTGCTGGGAGGCGACGACACTCATCCCGACCACGTTACGATATTACATGCATGATAAATCAAGTCATCTTGGACGGCGGCATGATGTATCTTCACGAATATGTCGTGAATGAACTCTTTCATCTTTCTCCTTTTAACCGAACAACGCCGCTGCACACATGGGTTAATTAATTTTGACTGGAAATAAAACGTTTGACAAAAGTTGCGGGATTTTACAGTTGTAATCAAAGGTAGAAATGTGGTTCGAATACGGCGGAGGCGATTTTCTTAAACTTAACAAGAACTTGATTGGAAACTGGATTACCTATGTGATTAGCGGAATATCGAGTTTTAGATCATAAGAGTCACACCACACACATACCAAAACGATACCTTCGAAGAATGCATTTTATTGTAAGGATATAATCTATAATATCGTGCCTCTAAGGAAAATGTTGCCGTTATACATATCAGTCCACTAGTCCACTCATCAGGAAACTAGCCACCAAATCCGACTTAACTTTTCTCGCATCTTGTTTTGCAACCCTTACTATTATAAATAAATAAATAAAGAAAAATCAATGAATCTAAAGAAACCTTCAAACATCCCAATAAACGATGGATACCCCTTACATCATACGTGGAAATCCCAGCTTAAACCTTCTAGCAACCACTATGGTTCTTTGTCCATAACTTTTTCGCTCACATTTACGTTATTATACTCGTATTCTACTTCCTATCCCGTATTAATATTCATACTAGTGTTCCTCCAAAATCGACCACTTCTGCATTTAGTTATGTTTATTAAGTAAACTTTACATTTTGTTATCGCACTAGTACGTAGATACATGCACAATATGCCCATACTGTATATAAATAAACAAAATCGGTTTGGCGTTCCTATTCATCTAGACGGCTGAAATTTATTGCGGTAAAAGGCAAATCGTGCTAATTAGTTTTGAATGTCGAGCAATGCTGGCGAGTGCGGACAACGGAAGTCTGCTTTCAGATAATAAACCCGTTTTCTGTTACGATCGCGAGATCGAGCACGTCCACCGAAAGGAATTAAGTGATCTGCTGTATACTAATGTAATAGAATATCCGGACCATATGTTTGGGATATTTAATAATCCTATCTGTAGAGGTCGTAGTTCCTCCTCCTCTTTTTCCTATCGAATCCTATTGCTCACCTGCGTCGGATGCGCTGATTGTACCCTCAAACATTGATCCATACCCTTCATATCTTCCAGTCTCCGGCCAGTTCTTTCATTCTCAATTGTTTTTCCCTTCTCTCGTCATATCTTTTCTATTCTTTCATTCCAATAGGAAAAATTGTACTATGTCCCATCCTTACTGGTTGACCATTCATTTAAATTAGGTCATTATGCGAGATGGTTCTTGACCTGTTACTGCGATCTTTTCAGATCTATTGTGGTTTCTCTCTCATTAGACCAATTACGGCAGCTTTGCTTCCTTCGCTAGATTTAGCAGCCTAGTGTGCGATCCCTCTACGTAGATTTCGGCTTTTGGGTATTCCAAGCCCATTTCTGCGAGCCCTACTCTTGCCAGTGCTTAGCAGGTCCACAATTGTTCTAACAGACCTCCTGTCTCTGTTTAATAGGTCCGCTGTAAATGCAGGGCTGTATCCAATTACAAGTTGCTTGGCCTGTCTCTGACTTGGAATATTAGTCTTGAGATTTCTTGCCTTTCTATTATTTAGTGGTTGCTTTAATAACCGTATGCTATTCCCATAGAGTGCCTTGGGTTTTTCTCAGTAGTTGACTAGCCTGCTCGGTCTAATTCGTTTGCCTTTACGTTCCCTGGATGGCCTTCGTGTCTTAGTACCTATGCCAGGGTTATTATAGTTCGCCTATGGCCTACTGAGCGCATTCATGCAGTCCCACACCAGTATCGATTTCATATAATAGATAGCAATAAATCGATTTAATTCTTCAATACGCCCCAGCACTGCTACTATTTCGGCTTGAAATACTGCGGCACATTCTTCATTCTTCTCTATCTGGTATTACCGTCATATAATTCTTGTCGAAGCTATATTTAGGACTGATGGAGTCACTGGGCTTTCAACAGTTTCTGATAATCTGCATCATACAATATACTTTCTTTGGAGCAGCTGTAGGCGTGGTTTTCATGACCCCCGTGGAGCGCAGACACGTTAGTCTTTGTATGCTACTTAGCCGCCTTACTGCCTTTGCCTGGAATGTCTTCGTCCATCATACCACTGAGTTGTCAATGACTGGGGATAATTAGCCTCATATATAACCACAGGATCAGTATTACGCGTTCCTCCAGTGTGGCCTTTATTCAGTAGCAGAGCCGCGAAGGAACTCGCTTTTTCTTGACTGCCTCTACCAGAGAGCTTGTGGTGGCGTTATTAAGTGCCCCCCCTTAATGTCTACAAAGGCAGTCATTGCCATCTCCTTGTCTTCTATTGATTTAGAGATTAGTCGATTTAGGTCGTCTAGCGCTAAGTCTGTTGACCTTCCTGGTTGGTATGCGTGTTGATAATTGTTGAATGGGTGCGTTATCGGCACTTTGTCTCTAAGACACCTGTCCACCACCCGTTCCAGTGTGTCTAGTAGAAAGAACAGAGGGGCGGGATTGGGGGAAGGGAATGAATATGACCATGCTATTTTAGCTGTTTTTTTCAATGTTGGTGCTTACTGCTTCTTGATTTGTTGTTCATTTTATCATTGTGTACTCTGTCCCACTTTGTTTTCCCAGTTATTATTTTTTATTTATTTAGTTTCTGCTGCTATTACCTTTCCTTTCTTTTGTAATGGCCAGGATTCACTCGCATATGTCAATGTTGGTAAAGCGATCGTACTATACACCATCGTATTACGTCGTAATTGAAACTGATCAATAAATATTAATCTTTGAGGTAACTGTGTCCTATCCATATTAAGTTTGGACATGGTTAGTACCCACACAATTTTTTTAGGCTGGAATTTGTGGAGTCAGCGGCATGTCTTTGTGGGCATCAAGATTTCAGGTTCAGTGTAACTCGTTGCGATCTTACCTGTACTTTCTGAGGATCCCGAAGCACCAAAAAAAATTACTGTTATATTACTTTTTTTTAATAGATATTTTCCAAAACTACCGGTCGAAACTTTAAAGGAGTACTATCAAAAAACATGGTTTTGTCTAACACAAAACGTTTTTGGTAAGCTGTACATTCTTCAGGCAATATCCAACTCGACTCCGGCATCCACCCATCAATTATGCAAAATCGCCTGGGTCCTGAATGTATTGCCCGGGCGTTTGTGACGCTTGTACACTTCCCAGCGTCCATAACGACGGGTGCAATGGTAGATGAATATGACATATCACACAGTATCAGTCCGACTATTGATATGTTCGCGATTTATACGACATTAATATTAATATCGACAAATGTGTCCGCAATGCCAAACAAAATAAATCATCTGGCGGGTCTGTTGCGCATAAATTGTCCTTATAGATGACTTCAGGCTCTCCTCTGAATGTGTCTATTAAATCGCTGACAGTAAACATTGAAGCTGACAGGAATCGATTGTGCTTAGTTAGTTTGCTGCCCAAATGTGTACACATATGTATGTATATAAATTTATGCGTAGTAGATTTTCACGTATACCTACTGATTTAGATGTTGTTTTGGATAGAATATAGAATAATAATGATTGCATCGTGTGTATTGAGGTGAGTCATACGGCCTTAAAATGTTTGGTGTAGTAGTTGCTTTCCATTTGGATGTGGCTTTTTGCAAAAAATTTAAATAGAACGATATACTTTTTTTCCGCGGAAAAGTAGAGAATTAAGAACTTACGAGGTCGGCGAAAGCCGCGTTTCGATATCTTCTTTCTAACCGAAGATATTAACGAAAATTTAAACCTGGACGACCTGTTATTTTATTCAAGCTTCTAAATATAACCATATAAGGAAAAATTTAAAAATGCACCCTATTTCAAAGACAATCGTATGTTTTAGTGCCTTACAAATAAACTGAATCTTATTTTTTTTTGTGGTTTTAATTTGAAATGATTAATAAAAATTTGATTAATCTAGTAACTCAATTCCGAAAAACATTTTTATTTAATTAACACTGTGATTACCCTCAGTAGATATAATACGAATGAATTATCAGTGGCTTCCTGAATGCTCGAGCTGTTTTTCTGCATGATTCCATTCTTTGTCGAGTGGATAAAACAACTGTCTGTCTGGCTTCTGCCTGTGAAATACCCCGAATTGCATTTTCTATTCGAAGAATCATGTCTTCTCTTGTAATGGATCTGGTAGCAAAGACGAAATCCTTAAACGTCTAAGCAAGTTAGGTTTGGAGACCTAGCTGGCCAAGGGAAGTACACTTCCTCGTCCTATTCACCTGCATGTTGTTAACTTGTATTTTATATTTACTTGTGATTGTTATGCCATCTGCTGGTCATCCTGCAAGCTCCAAAATCATTTCCAGTATTTTCTTTTGGTTATATAAAAAAAAAAAAATACCTGAAAGCTCTCTGATTACTAGCTTTTGAGATATAGCCGGCTGCCGTTCTTATTTGGCCATCCGGTACATATCTCAGGTTTGTTGTTTTTTTCCTAAAAAATACCTAGCCGCCCTCTTTCATTTAATCGCGGCCTTCAGTCTCAATATCGAGATTCACAACAAAATAAAACAGAAAGCGAGACATTTTTCACTGTATGGGAAACATTTTAATACCGGTTAGGGGATTTTTCTCGCTGAATTTATCACTAAAACGGAGATATTCTTCACCGTTGGCGTTGAGGTGAGTCTTTTAAATACGAATCGAAGAATTTTTTAATCGCGGTGAAAAAGTTTATCGTCGAAACGAGGCAATGTTAACACCGGGATAGTGAATTTTTTCACTAACGAATATTTTCTTCAATATGGGGGCAAATTCTTAACTTTTACCGAAACAGAACAAACGTAACATCGAAACTTTCTATACCTATGCATCTCCGCTTATCGCGCGATAATTTCGAAGCAACACTGTCAAATTTTAACTCCGTCAATTCTAACTAGTTGTGCAAATGGGCGCGAGGAAGCAATCAGATGGTATTGAAACGGTGTAAGACCCGACTCCGTATTTTTATCTGTGTACATAAACGTTAACATTATTCAGTTTAATTAATTTCCAGATGCACAACCAGGAACACAAACACAAAAGAAAATCGGTACATTATGTATGCAAAACTTATCTACTGATACACTTACTCCAACAAGGGTACATGAACTTTATTACATATCTACTAATACAGCCATTAGAAGAAATACCTGAAATAAGAGACTAACTCGACTAGAAATAGCATTATCGATTATAATAGCCACAGCGCAACTTCTCAAATGAAAGTTAAACACCTACTATTTAGTTCTATGTAATAATAAGAAAACTTACGCAAAAGCGTTTCTGTTTACTTTATTACAAAGAACACACACGCAATAAACCTCACGAATATTTCTAACATGTGACGTGCGATAGGTGTGGAATAACGCATAAAAATGCACATATTTATCAATATAAGATTTTATTGATAGAATGTGTTACAACCTTCCAAAACAATATGATTCAATTATGGTATTGGCGTATGAATATTGATTGTTAGTGTTGATGCTATTGCGTAACTAGAAGATTTAACAAACAAATGCCTTCCAGCAAGTTTTGTGCAAACAAGTGACAATTTCATTTCGATATTGTCATAATTTGCAGATAAACAGCAGTTTTCCTTAAAATTTTACCTTTAGGTAATAATATGGGGTAAATATCCAATTTATCCTCTTCTAACTTTCTTTACTGATTTTCAGCAGAACCCTGTAGGTTCAGGTTCTTATTCTACAAAAGCACTATTTATTTGTTATTGAATAGATATCTACTAATCGTCATAGAAATGTACCCATTACAGCATTGTAAAACTAAACTCTTGAAGCATTAAAACTTGTTGTCGGCACAACAAAAGGTATGTTTTTTATCCACGGCGAAGTGTAGCTTTTTGCTTGAGCAATTTGGAATACCCCTTTTGTAACAGACACAGCACAAAGTGATGTTACCAAGATGCAATCATAATCAAAGTTTGCTGCCTTCGTACATCTACCAATTGTGTAGCAATCCTTGCAATCGCAACAATTAGGGCACGGATAGCAAAGAGAATAGCAAACCACCTCCGGATTGTTTGATTGGCCTAATGGTGCGATACACATGACAAGTACTAACACAATACACCCGCCAATATACCCATGCGGACATGTTTATAGGCGTAATAAAAACTTCTAAACGAGAGTGTAATTGAAATTTATGGTTTTCTTTATCAAGTCTAATCAATCATAATTGTCGGCGGCGGAGTTCGCTCATAGATGGCGCGCGCGTATCACGTTGCCTCGTCCGAACGATGGTCACGAGATCACGAAAGACGCGGCCATTCGACTATCAACGTGTCATCGGTAATGAAGAGTAGTTGCATATAAATATTGATATTGATGTGTGAAGGGATGTCGGTGACAGTTCCCTGGGAAAAAGGTGATGCTTGGATTCGACATCCAGAGAGTCATTTGTTTCAATCTCTTGCCAGACCGTAATAACTACATTAGTTCGAGCTATCTTCTACCGTAGCGTCGCTAGAGACAGTACGCTAGATTTGGCAGTGCCAATGGGACTGCAATGCAAAGGAATAACCGCTTTGTAGGATAGATGCATGCGTACTGCTGTCAATACATATAATAGACAAAGGGACACGATTGGTTAATTACATGATTTCGCTGTGAAATTGGTACCGTAATGTCCACAATGACATAACTTCGAGCGCAGTAAAGCTGCAAGAGATTAAGGCTTTTCCTGTTTTGTAAAACATATTTAATTGCGAAAACTTAATTTATTTGCTTAAAATACGTAGTTTTAGTAATTATGTTATTATGACCATAAAAAAACGTCTTTTGAAGTTTTTCTCCTATATCCATTCTTAAAAATTCCAACATTAAATACCATATTTGTCGATTAGTGATCTGATGATACGTTAAGTACATCATATAATGTATTTCTTAAAAGCATCTATAACTTAGTTACGTAGCTTCAATTAGTTTCTTTAAAATTAACGATGAAGGTGGACTGCCACCTAACTACCATGTACACTTGCGCGTTCCAGCGTCATACAGCTCATTAATGCACATTTGTGGAAGGTTGTAGTCAATCGACTAATTTGTCGCATATATACGGAATACGTGAAAACATATATGGACGGGACTATCTAATTAAATATACTCTAATCGCATAATTTATCGAAATATTTCCAAACACCTCTACGATTGCGGGCAAGGACCACTGGCACCATGGCAAGGATCGACGAACAGCCTAATTAGCCGGAGAAGTAATGAAATTAATAACGAAGCTATAAGCAAATATTTTGACAGATTGTGTTATTGGGGTACCTTTAACTAGGTGCTCTCATCCATATATGTTAACATTTACTAATTACACTTTTATTTCACAAAGAGAAAAGCAGCTCTAACTTTCAAAAACTTAAAACATTTGTAGATAAATAAACCACTTTGTGTTTGTGTATTTTAATGGACAGTTTACACAAAAAACTAGAATCCATGATTAGTAATAAAGATGTCTCAAGAAAAAGTAATTACCAATATCAACGTTATTACTTGGCACCACATTCGAAACGGATAGATAGGTGCCGTAAAGTACCTAATTCGAAAGACATTGTATAAATGACAACGTGCATTCGGTTTAAATTAAAACACCATAAATTAGATTAAAAACGAATTCAAGATCGTCAAATATGCCCTTTACACTCGAAACTAATTGGCCGGTCGGCTCGTAATTCCCAATTTGGTGCCGAAATGACCTCGGCCCCCCTGATTAATGACTTAATATCTCCCGACGATGACATACGTATCCATATGATTACAGTCGCACTACATACAATATATTATGTAGATGTATGGCGTTTATGAAGGCCTCTCGTATGCCGGCATTTGTATGGGCGCTCATATAGAAAAAAAAACGCCATAAATTTTATCATCGTTAATGATTATGTAATTTATGGTTATTGTAGTTATGTTGCCGTGCCGTTGTTAAACGAACAACAATACGTACGATATTATAAAGCTGTTACGAGCACTGTCGTCTCGTTATCGACGGTTAATTTGTACAGGAAAAGGTAATTGACTACATACGGAGCAACGAATATGCCGCGTTCGTGTATAAATATTCTTCGGTCCATTGAATAAAGATATCTCAATTACCGTGATAATGGAATCTAATTTACGGATCAAGTGTACATTATTTTTACATCATTCAACGATAGATTTATCTGTACGTGATTTGTACGTATGTTGTTTCCAAAATACTAAATACCTTTCACGTCAGATCTATTGAGAGACAATAAGTAATGGCGCCATGTGTGATGTCGCTTTCCATTAAACATTGACATTTGAGTAACGTATATTTTACCGTAAATATGAACATTATTATTGAAGTAGATGTCAACTTCGCAGGGTAAAAACAATCGACAAAGGCTCCACAAATAAACCAAGGTCAAAGATAAAGGTTTGTACTGTTTTTCCCATTTTTTTTAAGAACCAAAATAGCGAAACAACTACTGTATTTTTTCTGAACCCACATTTTCAAAGTTAACTAAGATTTAATTTACATTTAATAGGATAGAGCATCTTTAAGATGTAGAGACGCACAAAATCAAATTATATCTCCCTGGTGGTAAATTAAAAAGACAACTATTTTGAACAAATTTTTTGTTTATTATAAGATCTGTAATTTCGACAAGTCAACAGGAATGCCAATACCGAGAATCAAGGCAAAAATTTTGTTTGTTCTTTTCTCCAAGTTATAGTCTTTTTGTCAGATAAAAAAGGATTCGGTGATGATGGAAGACTGGCAACTGGGTTTGTAAAACACGACAATAATGGGACAAACAGGAAATGAAGAAAATAATTAGTTAAATAAAATTCAGGTATGTGTATTAGTGTTTTCCAAAAAATCACTTAAGAATAAAGTTAGGAATATACAAGGTATATTTTTTTAATAAGAAAAAGACTGTAAAGATCATTAAAATATATTTATTTCCACATTCTATTTACTCTCATCTACGTTTCTACATAATTTCCGTTTTTGTTCAAACATTTATCATACCGTTCAATAAGTTTTTGAATCCCAACATTAAAAAAATTTGCCGGATGTGAAGAAGCCCAATCCATGGCATGCAGTTTTCACTTCTTCGTCATCGTCGTACTGCTACCAACGAACTTCGTTAAGTACCGAAATAAGTGAAAATCACTGGGTGCAAAGTCTGAACGTAAGGTGGATGATCCAGTTGTTCCTATCCAAAAGACCTGATTAGACCTATTGTATGTGCAGAAACATGTGACCTTGCATTGTCGTGGTCCAACAACATACCGGAAGACAGCAACAGAGGGTTGTACTTTCAAACGAGTTTCCTTTATGTAGAAGTTAGCTATATGGTTGCTTTCATATAAACTAACTTAAAAGCGATATTCATCTACAATTTCCGTCGGACGTATTGGTTACAGAACAAAATTAAATGTCTTCATCAAGTGTCCTAGCTTGGTTTTCATATAACCTAAACTAAATCCCAAATGGGGTATTGGTGGGTTTTGATTTTATAGGCCTTATATTAAGGATGGTGTTTCGAGAAAGCATAATTTATCTGTAGTAGAAATGTCTTTCGGGTGATGTCGTGTAGTTAATATTTTACTTGACGTTTCGCTGACCATCCTGTCAGCTTCTTCAGAAGATTTCTAAAGACAGTCTTTAGAAATCGTTTCGTATTTAAGAGCACCTTACGGTTTTGGAAACAAAAATTAATTAAAATGTTCTTTTGTAACCCGAAAACTCCGCAACGAGATACTATTGTCAACCGAGGTACTTCTTGCCATGGAGTTGTAAGCACGTCCCTAAATCTCAGAGTACGTGTACTAACGAAAAGTTAATTTATTGTGAAAATAGTACAGTCTCATACTTTAAAATCTTCAATGCCAGATATCTATCCACTCCAGGATGGTGTTATATACCGGGCTTAGTATAGTTCTAATCCTTTCGATTCGAATATGTCTATAATGTTCATATTATTTGTGGAATGCTGGTTAACTAAATTTGAAATGCATTGGTTATACTTCAACGAATAGCACAGTAAGCAACCCCCACGTTTTTAATAATCGGAAATGAACACCTGAATGTTGTTATACGTAAAGTACCTAAATAAAAGTATGGCAAAAAGGCTGAAACCAAATGAATTGATGCATTCCTCAAGAAGGAACCGATAACCAACATGATTTTTTCTTGGAGTTGAGGTAGTTGTGATTAACGAAATCTTCAGGATAACCAAAATAATTTGTGTTCCGTTTCTTTGAGCTTCAACGATGCCTGTAAGTTCTATATAACTAATTTTAAATCTAGTTGACTCCTCCAAAAACATTAATAATAAAACCTAAATAATAACAATAAGTTAATAATCTCTATTACTATTGTTAATAGGCTTTGTTATATGTTACCTTTTCGTATCTGGTACATACTATTTAATATATTGTTAACAGCTCTTATAAAAATCTGGCTGTAAAAAGCAGGGAGTCACAGCAGTTCAACAAGGTCTGACTATTAACAAGTTTTTATTCACTTACATCTGGTTCAATTAACGAACTTTCATTGTTTTCTCTAATACAATGAAATGAATATCGACTCTATTCTAATAGTTACCTTCATATGCCATTCATTTCGACAGAGAAACCAAAATAAAGCAGTATAATTGCTTCGAGCTGGCGTACGTTCATTCCCTAAAAGCTATAATTCATCTACGTCTTCGCGAGGCAGAAGTTGACAAGAAGCGGAAAATTAAACAATCGGACATCGACATCATCGAACAGGGGGAAGCAGATGATTAATTGCCGGGGGCGGATACCTCTGCGACATTCGAAATTTAAATGAAGTACTCTGGCAACTAACTCTTTCGCGTCGTGCGGCGGCACACGCGGAGGTGATATTTCCTAACGGCGTTAATGGCAAACGGATGTGACGTCACGCGGTGCGCTGTGCTATAGTGCTCTTGCCCTTAAAACGGTAATAACCAGTTGACAGCTGCGATACGTCTAATTTATCATGCGCGACAGCGTTGGGCTGTGGCGCATCGGATCCCAGGCTTGACAAGCAACCCGTCCTCCTTCAAACGAGACGCGTATCTGGATGTGGCGTTGCTTTTTTGTGTCGGTACGCTTGAGGGAGATCTTTAGGGAAGTGCATCAATAATTGTAAAAAGTATGTTCTGTCAGTCACACAAATCTCCCTTGCATTAAATGTATAATTAGAATACTAAAGCTGATAGCTGCCAAAGTAAGCATAAATTCTCATCTTTGAGTTTGACTTATATATAAGAATTTAAACTTGTTAAACTTTAAACCTTTCTCTTCTTGCTGGTACAATAATTATATTTACTGCAATAGAGTTGGTCGATCATTTAAATGTTGGTGTACAAAAGCGTACTTATTTTTTTTTTGTACGGGACAGTGCACAAAAAAAGGATGCGATAAAGCAGAGAAGTATAATTAAACATTTTAAAAATGTTACTGCAATTGCAAGAATTTGAACTACACATATAATGACAAGTAGAATTTGTAGTAAAATTCCTCATAAAATTGTAGCACTAACATTGTAGTAAAAGTTGCTACAAGGTGTAAGAAAAATATCACGATAATCATGAATATCATATGTACCATAGCAAATATTAACATTTTTAATAATAATTAATTCATATTTTCTCACTTCCAATATCTCTTGCCATTTACAGGCTCGGCTATGGGATACCATACGCTGGACTCATGCAGCGTCTTAAGGCGTTCGCCCCTCAAGCGTTTATTAAAATTTGCAGGAGTACCTACGGGCAAACCTTGCTCCGACGAAGTCCCTAGCTGGAACTCGAAACTCCGAGACTAACAACTGATTTCACTAGGCATTACGCTGCCAGTACCATTAATGATAAAGCTGATTGAACTATATAAAAAAGGGCTGTTGTTCGAAACCAGGTACCCGGGTACTCGAAATTTTTAGCACTGATTCTATTCGATTTCGGGTATCCGGTTCCGGGTACCTCGGAACCGGCGAGTAACTCGGAACCGGATAGTATGGTGGACGGGTACTCGGTTCCTGAAAAAAGGGTTTTCTATATAAACATCATTTATTAGAAAATAATTAAAGTTTTAATAACCAAAAAGAAACTTGTTGTACCCAGATTTTACGTTAATCTAGAAGTTTTGAGAAACGAGAAAATGGAATATAAAAGAAGTAATAGTCTCTCTTGAACTACCGCCGTTGGCTGGACTAATATACCCCTACCACCCATGCTCCAAAAATAATGGGAATTTTGCTTTAAAAGTGGAGCTTTCTACCGCAAGAGAGACCTTTACTTTCGATAAGTGGACAAACTGGTCACCAATCGAGAGGTCTTAGTGGCGCTGATGACAGATAACGTCGACGAGACGATAGTTGTAACATTACAGTATATTAACAAATCCATTAGTTTTTCTGTTACTGACACTCTGTTCAACGAAGATATTGAACAACTCTGGATTAAATTGACTCTATATCAAAATTAATTATTGTCCACGTTATTTACAGAAAACCAACTTTTCAACTTTCAACAACAACAATTGTTTTCTATTTGTGATATAGTTTTACGTGTTGAGGATTTCACTATTAACCTGCCGAAATTTGGTCACAACGCAGCTGTCTCTTTCTTTGAGGTTATCGACACGTATAGATTTTATTAAATGAGTAATGAACCTATCAGAGTGACTCATACCTTAGCTTCACATTTTAACCAATACGAAAGACAGTATTGATGTATAAGTGAAGGCTATTCGTTGCTTTTCCGATCACTGTTTTGTTTCCTGCAGCGTTACCATACTTGTCGCAAGAGTTGATAATAATAATGTGGAAATGGAGCGATCAGACCTATTTCAAATATGAACGCACACTTGACTCTAATTACGTTTCTTACTACAAAACTCTCAAAAATTTGACCACCACTGCTGTCAAACATGTCAGGAATATTTAACTCGATTACCGTATTCGCTTAACAAACTCTAAAAGTATTTAATCTGATAAAACTCCCTCTAGAAATATTATCTTATTCCCACGTTTATCCAACGTTTATGACATATATAATAACTCTTTTCTATGCACAGCTTCAAATAATACTCTACTCCTTGACATCTTAAATTTTTATTCAGCCGCTCATTTCGGCAGTACACTAATTTTCACTTATTGTATTAGAGTGTTTTTCATTACGACATTTACTCCGTGATCAACAAATCTCATGATTTGTTATCCTTGTTTGCTTCCTTTCATTGCTCGCATATTTAACATCTCCACTGCAAATAGCTACTTCCCCGGTGCTTGGAAAAAATCTCATACCGCTTCCGAAAAAGAACAACCCCGTTGCTTCTGCGGATTTTTTGGAAAGTATCCGTATCTCTAACAATACGGATTCGTCACTACGTTAATACTGCAAAAATTTTACACGCGCAACAGTCTGGTTTTCGACGAAACTACAGTTGTGCTCCAGCTTTAGGAGGTATGTTGGATTACATCTTTGCTGCTACTAGTCAAGGGAAGTTGAGCTATTTAATTTTGCTGGATTTTTCTCGCGCCTTCGACACTGTAAATCATCAGTTACTCTTACACATTCTTCAATCAGTTGACTTCAGCTACGTAACATTTTAGTAACCACTTCCTCGCAGATGATACCCAAATTTTTCTCTTAACCATAAAAATTTGGTGTTTGCCAACGCTTTTATTAATTCTGATCTTGCCAACATTGTTAAATTCACTAACCAATATTGTTTAATTATTAGTGTTAATAAAACGTCTGTTATCATCTTTAGCAAAAAGAATGATACCCAAGATTGCTCCAACAATCTCTGAGTCAATATTAATAGTGCTATTCTACCAATTAGCATCTCTGTAAGAAATCTAGGATTACAAAATATCCGTGATCTTGAGCTGAAAGCTACATCACACGAGCATCACATTGTTTATCTGTATCTACTATGTGATGCTCTGATTTTTATCTCACTTCATTACTGTAACGTAGTGTACGGACTTTGTATTAGTGTGCTGACTTCTCGTAGAATTGAGAGAGTTCATAACTCTTGCATTCGTTTTGTTTGTGGTTTAAGAAGATTTTGAACATGTTTCTCATAAAATTCCAAGTTTGGGATGGTTAAACATGGGGAATGGTTCCCGGTTACGTTTGTACACCTTTTATTATATTATTTAGATTAGATTTACCTTAAGTGTATATCAATATACGTTTTCCTCACTATATTACTCCACTAACCTACCATACCTTTCTCTTTGAACGTTCGTTTTCTTAAAACATTGCTCGCCTTTAGAACACGCTGCTGTTGTGTAGGTCCATCATGTCTCTAAATGCTTTCAAGATCCGTATGCATCGCATGATGTTGAGCTCGACATCTGGAGGATTCCGAGGTGACACACACCGATCGGGTTGAAGCTTGGCAGATGGATTCGGTTTAGGTTCGTTGCACAGCAAATATATCTAAATATATCATCCTGAAGTTATCGTTCTTCAAAAAGTAACCGAAAATAAATAAATTATTATTAAATTTGAGTGTAGGCTTTCACGACCGTAATCCATTGTAGAATGAAATTCTAAAGACTTTAGAAGTCTTTAGAAATCTTCTGAAGAAGTTAAGTTTCAATATCAGTTAAATATCAACTACACGACATCACCCGAAAGACATTTCTACTATTATTAAATTTGTTTTCTAGACGAATATTATTTGAGTCAATTTCAAGGCATGCGCAGCAATTTGTTTCTTCATATTAAATGCAATCACCAGTGGATCTGTTTGTCAGCTTAGCTAATTCGGCTAAGCAAATTGCTAAATTAAATGATTTTGACGTTTCTATATATTTAGAAAGGAATATCGTTAAAAGAAAACAAATTAAAGCTTAAAACTTCTCAAATTTAAAGTTCTTGGGAGCATTAACCAAACATGTGAACGCATTGTAACACTTCCTGGTCACGCAGTACTTTATAGACGCCTATTCGATAGCTTTCTAAACAGGTTACTCAATTTTCACACTTGATATGCTGCCGTTATAGATTTTATGTAGCGATTTATGTAACGCAGTAATAAAACAAGACAGGCAGTAAATTGATACATAAAAGACTTATATGTTTAATAAAGTCTGACAAAACGTTACAAAAATATGCAGTAGGTGTTTCAATGTGATAGCCTTATAAATTTTGCATTTACGATTAATAATTTTCTGAATTTTCAAGCCTAATTCGTTCTGCTTTACAGGTTTATGTGTTAAGTTCATTGGCGTATACTGTTAATGTCATATATTCCATGCAGGTTCCCGTACGTAATCGTGTACATACATTTTAAGCGAAGTAATGCTAAAGAATAAATCTAGATTAAATATTGATTAATGAACATAGCATGCCGTTCAGTACTACACTTTCGAATAAATGTAAATATTTCAAGCTTTTTGTAAATGTTTAACCACAACGTTTACAAAACGCGCATGTTACTCGTACATAAATATTCAAAGAATTTCTAATGGGATAGAAGCAATATAACTGCAAAAAGCCAACGAAATTATTTTCATTAATACCATATGTACATACAGATAAAATGTAGGCTAATTCTATTTGAACACAAAAGTCGTACGATATTATTCTGACGAGACTGCAATAGCCTAGTATGATTATCTTTGTGAGTAAACTGCTATTACTTTGAATGTTTGTAATCAGTTTTCACATAAAATGTACACTCATTGGTGGTTATTATGTACTGTGCGTTCACAAAGTTCTGGCATACTCAGAAAAATAAAAAATAAGGACAAGTGAAGATTTGGTTGGATTAGGTTTGGTTCGGGAGTAAACGAAATATAGTTACTAATGGTTCTTAATTTATTTCCATTTGAAATTTGCATTACTGCAAACTCAAATATTGAAATAAAACTTACTCTTTGTAATCTGTAAAAGTTTTCATAAAGTGATATAGAACTTCCAACAATCAATGGATCGGATGGTTTCTTCTTAGCAGACAATATATAATTGTTGGATACGTATATAATTTTCTCTTGAAATTATAAAGATCTCCATCAGTATTCCTCATCCAGTAGATTGGAAAGTATAATTGTAGCTACCGGTTTGAAAAGTGTTACCCTTTATGTATGGATTCTGGAAAATACGTCTCGCTGACTTGGTAAGGACATGAACCTCGTTTTAATTGTCATGGATTATTGTAAGACGAATATCCGGTAAATGAAATCTGAAAAAATGGATAGATTCGGGGTACCACCAAATAATATGAATGGAGATGGAGTAAGATCGTTGATTATCAAACTCAGACGTAAAAGTCTATAGTCATATCTTTTTCTTAATGTATTTTTTACCTATAAAGTAAAGTGTAAAATATAAACATCTGTCTATTGAAATACTATCTAGAAGAAATAGAATAAGTGTTTACAAGTTGTTGTAATGCATCATCATCATCTCCTAAATCATTCCCTTGCCGTTCTGTTCACTGTGTAGATCTGCTGTAGAATCCTGGACATCTTTATGTTCCTGGAAATATGACGAGGTCTTCCCTAAATGAATTGCATCCAACTCTTGCGCTTCAACAAAATGAGATCGCTAAGAAAGCAGGGGAAACGTAGGATGAACTAATCACATGCGATAATTATGGGGGTAAGGTTTTCCGTAGTTTTCCTTACACCAAATTTGGCAAATTATAAGGATGAATACGCTAAGACCCTGTCTGGGGGTAGGCGAAATAATAACTATATTTTTAGTGTGGTGACGACCCGACGAGCTGCATAAGCTTCTTAAAGCTTATCATAACCTCGGAAGCCTTTTAGTGTATAAATTGTGTGTGTGTGTTAAGTGTTCGATGGCCCAGTTATTATCACTCCCGCAGTTAATTGCACCCCAACTACGAATGGTGACTCGGGAATCCACCGGACCCACCAAAAGAATTTCGATTTTAGCGGTACACACAGCGTTTAACTTTGCTCAGTCAAGCGCAGGTCCTCTTATTGGACTTACTTATCTTCTCTGCATTTTGTTTATATTCTAGATCGTTATTAAATATATAATGTTTTTACAAACAGGTGCAGAATTCGATAGTTGTATATCTGTCATAATTTCTCAAATCAACTATTATTCCCTAAGAAGTCGTCTAGTTCGTTAGTAAAAGTCAACAGTCACGAGTTGCACAATAAAAAATTTAAGTGAAATTCAATTTTAATTCGAAAGGTATAGGTATCTTAATTACTTGTCATTAAACAATCGCTATCGCGAAAAAAGAAAGCGAGAGCACACTATCATTTGGAAATCAAAGTAACTTTTTAGTCTAAATAATTTTTCAATATCTTGACAAATTGTTTGGTTAAGATTTCGTTTGAAAACAAAACGGTAATGAAATTACTTAAACTTTTTACCTAGTAGTAATAATAGCCTCGCCAAATATATCCACATCAACAAGGGTGATAACCCTGACTAGAATACCAGGCTTCGAATGGAGTTTGTTTTAGATGTTTTTATTGTTTTAGATACACTGACAGTGTTCCATTTCTCTGTTATTAAGATTTGCATTTTCACATTTATTGTAACCACTGTTATAGTAAACAACCAAGCGATTCTATTCTGTAGATCCTTCCCGCAGCTCTAGAGAAGTCACTGCAACGAAGCAGAGTTATATGTAAAAGACATCTATTTTTTCTGAAAGTATACAAATGAAACTGCATGTTAAGAATGCAGATTATTTTACAATGAATTTCCTTTGGTGTACGTATCTAAAGCATTTTCTCTCTGAAAAAAAAAATGAATAAAACAACCGTACAGATTGGATCGCCGGGTGATATTCATTCATGCGACGTAAAACGGTAGAATTTCTTCTGTATACGTGTTTATGCATGCCTGGCTGTGCGTTGATGGCAAAAGCATTTTCGAAACAAGCGAACGGTCGCATGTCCGGTGATCATCCAATCAAAACCGCAACCTTCTAAGTCTGCACGTCACGTCTGCATTCCGCTGAAACATTCTGCGACTGCATTGTTTCACTGTCAGTCGTTACTCAATCAAAAGTCTTTCTCGTTGGTGCGACAACGCCGACTGTGTGCCTCCTCTGCGCTCCCGGTCTTTCCGATCGTACGGTAATTCTTCAACATCAAACGTCAGTGAGGACATGACGCCGGCGGTCATCATCAAGGCCTCGCCCTATACGTACAGTCAAGATTCATTAAACGTAACCTAGACGAATGTTAACGAATCTACTTACTTATGAGACAAAATACTTCATTTTCTCAATATGGATTACGGAATAGATCACATAGCGCATATCCATAAAGTATGGAATAAATTTATTGTTTCTTAAAGCTAACTAAACTTACTATGGAAAATTCTTGGGCAGATGAACCTTTAATTTCATTTGTCTGCACGTTATTTTCTGGTTATAATGTCATCACTGTTTTCGTTACAACAGATTTATTATATGAAATACAGCCATATACATAAAAAATATATTGTACTTAAACCCCGAAATAGGTTGCAACAAAAATGCGAGTATCTTAACGTAAACACCTTAGTGATGTTCCTAAAGCATGCAAAATATTTCAAATTAAGGAATTGTGTATTTAGTGGTTTAGTTATAACTATTGGTTACATACTCTATGTGATCTATTTTTTAAGGAAATAATAACATAACGGAAAGAACAAAATAAGGAAGGATAACGTATGTGAAATGAAATTAAAAACCGACCTGCTCGAATTCTTTCCTCTGAGTATGGTTGGTTTCATGGACACTGATTGGAAAAATAATAAGAAAAGCTTGGTAATTTTGCTTCATAATTGGCCTTTCACGATTTTGGTACCTTCTGTTAACTAATCTATTCTTCTAAAAAAATATTTTCATGCATTTGCATTTTGGGTAGGTTGACATAATACTGTATACTGAGATATGTACTTCTCATACGTGCTGCAAACTGATCTTCATGTACATGTAGAGACGCTTCAACAAGATGACACCACTGAAGCGCCATTCATTATTTTCCAGTAGATTTAAGATTATATCAGACTCATTGGAAAATCTGTCGCTGACCTTAGTAAGATTCGAATGCCCAGCTCCTAACCCTGTCACAGGAACCATTCCTCTTGCCACACATGGGTTATCGAAGATCGTTCCATGAACCAAGTTAAAGAGACTTCACGGAAGTCATTGAAAAATATAACCTCCCAAAAATTACCAAAAGGTAATAAATAAATTATTGGGGTCATCCAAAACCGTGGGATGCACAAAATCTCATCTGGATTCCTTCACCGACAGATTAAGCTGTGTGAGGGATGATCACGAAAAATATTTTCTGCAGTGCAACAGAAATTCGGACAATGGGGTGGAGACTACTACTGAGCATTTAAGGAAGATCTAACAACTATGCCTTGCATTTGTAAAATTTTTAGATAGTCCTAACCTAAAGGACGTTTTAAAAAGTTTTGACTGTACCTGAATCTGAACCTTCTCCACGCTATCATCTTCATGTAAGGGTTTTTAGGCGATTCGGACCGAAATGTATCTCCATCTCATCGACATTCAAGACGTGGACGACTTGGATCCGGTCGTATTCCCCATTCATCAGTCGCCTTGTACTTGTTGATGGTCTTCTTTCTTCTCCTTTAAGAGTGGTGCACATCGCATGCACCTTCTTCTCTTCTGCCGCGCATCGGTTTCTTCTTCTTCTTGTACGAGTGCGACTCTAGACGCAAACAGAGAGATAAAAACACGTGCTTTGGAACCGTGGTCACGTAAAGACACGACTCCATTGTATGTAAAGTATGTAATGTCCGCTTAGTAGCTGTGTGGTGGTTCGCTTGCTTGCCCGCCTGCCTGCCTGCCCGCTTGCTTTTTCTTTTCCCGGCCTGTTGTCGTAAAACGCATACGCGGCGAGCCGTTCCGTATAAGCTGTTAAGTACAAGCGACATCGCCGTGACCTCCCAACACGTTTTGATGATAATTATTCAATTCGAGTTTTGTCGCGCGGTACTTAAAACGCACGGCTAAGCCGATCATCAAGCGAATATGCCGGATGCGACGGCCATGCATACATACACTACCGCATACAGGTTAAGCCACATTGGCTAAAGCCAATTCCGGAAATTCCTCTGAAAAACTTCAAGAAAAACGTTCTCTCACACATATTAGATATCTGGAGCCTGCTCTTTTGCATGCATTTTTAAGCAACAACACGCAATATCAGCTTTTATTTATTTCTTTATTTATTTATTTATTTGAATAACATGAATTTTATCTACTTATAAAAGTTCTCATTTAATTTTGGCTACTGAAAAAATCTTGCAATTAGGTCTGGTTCTTTTTGAAGGCCAGATAACATTTTTTGCATCGTTAACGCATTAAAGATTAAAGTACTACCAAGTTTTCCTAAAATCGTGAAACTATGTCACTTACATGGTTGTCTTGATGCAATCATTAGAGGAGAATTACTTTATCTCATAGAGAAGAGGATCTTTGTTCTACTCTGGTAGATATTATTTAACAATGTCAGAATATTTGGCAATCAATTGTTATGTTTATTTCGAACAGTGAGTTCGTATTTGCTAATAATAGCAAGCGGAACGAGGGATCTCGATTTTGATTAGTTGGTTATTTGGTAGTTTGGAAATATTAGTTGTAGACGATAGGTTCAAATTTTGCAATGGTTTAAATAACAAAAAAATTAAACTTTTTTCGTCGTGCAATCTTTACCTTTGTTGTTTTATTAATTAAAATGAAATAATTTTGTATGTTTTTCTGCACGAATTGCCAACATTTCCGACAATTCTTTATGGTGGTGTCGTTTCTATATGATAAGATATTTCAAATGTGTTGCGTGGCTCAGCAACATAAGGCAGTTGGAATAAATAAATTTAGAAATAGGTTGCAAGCAAGAAGTAACCATATGCGAGAAGCCCTGGTGTGGATAGAATTGTCTTCTAATAATAAGAGGAAAAAGAAGTCTCAAGACAAAAGTAGATAAAGATATTAATATTAACTTCACCAATGTTTAAATATAATCCCTCAGAAAAATAAATCTAAAGATACTGGCTAAACTTATAATAGATATTGCTTATACAATCAAATCTGCAAGGTGAAAAAGATAATGCGTGCTTTGGAAATGTGTTACCATTACAGTAGTGGAAAGGGACTGATACTAAGACTTATAGAAGGGAAAGATGCTTTTCTAGTATACGGTGAAGACACATGCTTCTCTAGGTTGCAATATGAAATGAAAACTCAAACCTCAACATAAAAATGGGGTTATTTGTCAAAAATGTTCCGCTAACATAATTGCGTATGCATTGAAAGACACTTTTTTCGGCTGTGGTGGACGCTCAGTTATTGTTTAATAGTCGTTTGTGTCAGTCAATGCTAGTATTTGTATAAAAATCGAAAAAGTTCAATATTGAGCTGTCATTAAATGCTTATATTTGAAAAGCAATACGCCTACGCTAATTAAAACCGAGATAAATGCTGTTTACGCGGACCCTACATCAGCATTTGCCACTACCGATAATACAAAAAGAATTGCTGGTGCTATAAGATGTTCGAATTAAGATTAAATGGATAGCAGAGGACGTAGGCATTTCGAAAAACGCATTCGAATGAAGATTTCCGAAACCCTGTTGAAGCAGTTTAGGCGAAGTAAATCGGAGCTTTGGCGTTGACTAATAACTGTAGATGAAACTTGGATACACCAGTACATCTCTGCAGTAAACCGCAATCCAATCGGTTCCCAAAGAGGCGAAAGCTGTTCCACTGGCCAAGAAAGTGATGGCGGCTGTCTTTTCCTGGGCTCACAGTGTCGCTTGGAGTATAGAGACTTTCATCAAATGAGGAGGCCATCACATTTGTGAGTGCTTATTGTGCAGAACAAGACGCTAACTGCTATTGGGTCATACTAAAGAGATGGGAGCACCACTGCGAAGGATATCTAAACTTACAAAGAGATTATGGTGAGAAATATTAGAAAGTATTAGAGAGTATTAGAAAAAATGTAACTCCTTTATTTGAAAAAATTACTACCTAATAATAATATTAGCCTACCCTACTGCATCAACAATGAGTGATTCCAATTACTGAACAACGATTTAATCATTATAAACCCATCATAAACCCCACATGATCTCTTACAATAAAAGAAGTTTTCTGTGATTTATTTAAAATAAACGCATGTTTTTTTGTTTTATATATTACTATACCATTTATTAAACTTATTGCAAATAGCAACGGTTTTTGACGTTAACGTTGAAGTGAAAATCTTGCTATACGTTATTTGTATATTTACAAATTCCATTTCAAATTCAAGAAATCATGGCGCCTCCGGCACGAATATGTTTTATACATGCAGTAAATTGGAGATTATCACGTACAATTTTGCCAATTAAGTTTATGAACAGTCGCATTCGCAGGCGTGCGGATACGTTTTCCGATTTCAAAGCGATAGAATTGGACATGGCTCGGAGCGAGAGAAAACATGACGATAAAGCCATTCCGAACTGAGGGAACGTTTTTGTGGTCGTGAAAAAAGGCGGTAACAACACCACTCCCGGCGGTGTACCGTACCGAGCGGTCCGTCTCTACGCGTAGTACATTGGCGATCGGTTGTCGCGTATTCCGGTCACACAGTGCCGGTAAACGATAACGTCAATGGTACTTCTTCACATGGAAATTGATATGTGCGCTCATGTCGTTGAATACAAAAAACGAATACTGCTGCTGTTGCTGATGCCCGTTGGCCCGATGCGTTTATACGCTATGCATGTGTATGTGAATTGTACACTGTACACATCAAACGATAGGGTAATAATGGGATTTTTATGCAGGGACGTGTCCGTACCGCGCAGATGCTCTTGAATAATTTAATCGGTGATGATGTGGGACGTAACGACGTACGATGGGATCTGATTTATTCCGAGTCGCGGCTGGATATAAATGAAATTTTTATGAAGATATTAACTGATATGATAGACGATATGTCTGGGGAATTCTTAAGAACACCACAGTGTAATGAGTGAATATGAATTTAGAAATTGTCTGTTGAATACAATGCACGGTACATTCTAAGTAATACAATGCTTGGAAACATACCAGATGACTTATACTACTTTTAAAAGGATTTTCATTGTTGCTTTTGAACTGAGGAATTGCTTTGTTGTTTCTGTTTAATATGTCCTGATAAAAGCTCTCAATACTAAACCGTGAAATAATGCATATTTCAGTAATGAATGTTTGTCCTCTCTATCGTTCCGATTACATCCGATCAAGGTAGGTGCGACCATAGGACCAACTCACAATCTGTATAGTGAAATGCACACTCTAAAGTATGCAAGCGTGTTACACTTGTACACTTACACTTAAACAGTATACCGTACACTGAAGGATGACGGCTTTTTTACATACGTAGTTTTGTTTAGTGTGGTAACTATTGAAATTGTGTCTTTTGGGTTTTGCCATATTTATTGCATCAATATACCCTTTAACGTGCTCTATGTTTTTCTGAGTAAATGTCAGGAAGAAAAGTAGTCAAACCTTAGCACGAAATGTACAGGTTTAATACTTAAAATATTGTAAATTGTAAAATATTAATTCGTCCGAAAGATCAATAATTGAGATGTGTTGATGCTAAAACAATGGTAACAATCGTGATTAATGCGCCACAAAGGTAAATTTATAATGTTAGATTTTAAATCAAAATAGATAAATGTTTTTAAGTTGTCTGAAAGTTATCTTAAGTGGAAAATTTAAAATAGGAATAACACCCTCATTCAGTATTTTATTGGACACATCATCGACTGCAAAATGCTGCTCACATATTTTATAATTATTATAGGCAAAGGTTTCTGCACAATCTATTAAGTTTGGATTACCAACTACTTTCAACCATTTGTAATATTTACTGGGATCACGTTTTGGATTAGGAAAACAAAGATACTGCAGTATTTCTTTTTGCCTTTTACAGTTAGGAACAAAGCACGTCATATGTCCTGTCATCGTTATTTGTAAGTTTCGCCGTATACTGCAATATGCAAACTTTACTTTGAATGTAGATATGCAAAGCATAAGTCAAATCGGTATTGCTGCGTTGCTTATTGTGATATTGTTTCGTACACTGACCCTATTATTCCCTATCCTTATTCCAGAGGTGATTATTCTAATCACAGTAATGTTCGTGGTTCAAAAATACGCATATTGCTGTGTCTGCTCACCTCTATTTATAAATTATTGCTTATCGTAGTCAGCTCCACTGCAAGATAAATTCTTATGACTATTTATAGTCATAAGAATTAATAGAATAAACTGTCCCAATTGCCCTGTAAGCAATTGCCCTAGAAACGAGTTATCACGTACTTATTTATGATAACCACAGAAAAGAAAAAACGTAACACTACATATTCAATGTAATATGTTATATGTCGATTAGTATGTAGATGCACATATTTATTTTAACTTCTTGAACAGAGCCATCTAGGGTGGTAGGATTTTTTAAACTTATTTAAGCTTTATGCCCATGAAGTCAGGTTCTTTAGAAATTTTGTTAACGTCAAGCAGATTAATGCAACGTCAAAACCCGAAAGGCGTTACTTCAATGGAGAGCAACTGTGGAAGCTTACATTCAATGCGCTTTTTGTTCATCGCTCATTAGTTTCCAAAGAATGGGACTTTTGTTTTTCCTTGGCAGATTTTTGAAATCTAATTCATTGCTAACATTCAGATTGACACATTTACACACTTGCCTGTAGTTTTCTTTATATTTCATGTCATTATATTCTAATTGTCGCGTTATTGACGTTTTACATAAATTTACCCTTTCCATTTTTATTCTTTGAAAACTTTGAATAAATTTCGTTATGTTATACGTATATATAAGCCGTTTTTTAATTTTAAATGCACTCCTAATTCACTGTATGTAATAAAAAGAAGGAACGTGAAAGATTTGACTCAAGAAGCATGAAGGTTGATCCAATGCATTTTAGTATTAATCTTTCTCTTTTGAGGTATTTTCTGAATATTCTTTTATAGAGCATTTTTCTGATTGCGATGAAATTCTAACAACCCTTATTTGAGAGATTTTGAACATCGACATGTTGGAGTATTTACTCAAACATGTCGATTTATATTTTTTATTTGAGCTTTTCTTACTTACATCCCAATTCAAATTCAATGCCGCTTTAAGCCGGCGCAATAGTGACCTTATTTTAAAATTGAACATCTTGTATAGTTTCACAGATTTAGTCCATCAAATAAGCATTTCAATAAACCCCCCGTATGTAAGATGTTGGAAAAATTGAAGGAACACAAAGAATAACTTGACTAAGGCGGCAAACAAGCTCAACAATTTAAAAAATTATGGTAACCATGTTATGTCAAAACTTTTGAGTTTTGGGTGTTTACAAGTGTTTACTAATAAATTATTAAATTCAAAATGCATTTAACTGAGAAGGAAATAGAGGTTCTTATGATGAACGGCGTTGATTAGGTACTCAAGCAAACGTGATTAGTTTATTTAACGAACGGCCGCAGTTTGTGTGTTGCTTTAAGAAATATTTCAGTGTATTTCCCAACTTAGTGAAGTTATTATTTGCCTTCATCTGTTTTGTCTAATCTATGTGTTTGTTATTACAGCTCAAGAAGTATTCATTATAAACCTGTACTAAATTTTTACACGGAGGATTTATTGAAATCCCAAAAAAAAAGTTACAGGGTGTTTAAACTAAAGCAAGTCTATTATTTTCGCCCAAATCAGAAGTAATACCACGCTGCAATGTAGGTCAAAAAAATCCCAAGCAAATTATATATTGACTTGTCTAAATATTTTGACTCATTACAATTTGCTAGAATTTTATCGAATTTATTAGTCGTGTATATCCCCACAGAATTTTTAAGAATGCATTGGGGCAATGGGGAATTCCTAGACTGATAACAAGCGATAGAAAGAATCAATTTTCCATCAAGTTAATATAGGTTCATTGGCGTATTTTTTATAAAGAAATAGATATGGTAATGTTATTTAAGTTTGCTTCAATTGGAATAATTCAAAAATTGATAAAATTAAAGAAAGACAGAGTCGTATTAGAGTGTTAAAATTGGCAAATTGGAAAACAAGTAATGGTTGAAAAAGTTACGTGATACCCTAATGTGCCTAGATTATGAAATGTTTTAATTCAACTTATGGAAAATATAGAGCTGTTCTATGTATTTGTATTTGCTTCCATATAATTTTCGATTATATTAGTTCCAAGTAAATATTTTTGGTACTAATTATCATGTCCTCACTTTACATTCATCTTTTAAGGCTCTTATACTTGAAAAATCTTTTTACATTTTCTGTAAGTAACCCCCCAATACTGACTTCTCTGAATAAAAACGGTTTCTCTACGAAGTAATTTGGTCTTCAGAAAGAAAAAAAAGGCATATACTGGGTATTCCACGTGTATATCATTCTCTTTGTTAAATATTTATGGAGGCATCCGCAGCTGAAACGTATCTATATTTTTTTCTCATAGGTACACAGCAGTGCGAAAAATCTTTATCTTGTGTGTTATTTCTCAGAAATATTCCTTTTTTCCATTCCATATGTTTACACGACGATAGCATTATCGTAACCTTACATAAAAATAATGCAAATCTTTTAAAACCATCAATATTTGCTTAAGCTGGTAACACTTTTTGTCCCTGGAACCCCGGTCAATGTATGCATCGCGGAAGGGAAATATACATCAAGTTTGTTTTTGTATATGGTATAAAGCGATTCAAGTTAATATTTTCCAAAATATATGTGGTACTTTATTATTTAAATTTAAGCAAAACAATGCCATTGAAAATGCAAGTAAGTAAATGAATTTAAAATTAAAAATTAAATTAAAATACACTGACCGCAATTAAAACTGCACCACCAAGAAATTTTTGCAAAGTAATGTTTGTTAGTATCAAAAATGCTTGTACTACTTACACACATGTAAATGAACGGTAATTCAACAAAACAAAAGTAAATAAGGTTCGTCTAGCTCGTTTTTGCATATGCATGCGTTATTTGTCCGTAAATTAATCGTAATGATGTTCAACAACCGACTGCGCTAAAAATATTACTGACTAAAATCGGTGTTGCACAATCAATCGCTTCAAAATGAAATATTATTGGGGGTGTTACTTGTGGGGTGCGTCTAAACCTGCTCTACGTGCTTGCAATTCACAGGTTATAATATCGTAATACAGTGGAACGATTACGATGCGCAATTTCCTGGAAACTATCAACGCCCTCGTGTAGCCCAATAATTCAACCGCGTTCAAAGGGAGTTAATTGCTTATAAGGTGCACGTTCTCGTCTGCGAGGCATCACCCACGATTGCCCATTTTTGTACATTTGGTGTGTAAAAATATTTGTGGAACATCTGACTCGTGTAAATGCTGGAAACAAAAAAACTAGACCAACGCAATATGATAAACATTCGTTTAAATTGACCTTCAGAATTACATTTACAAAATTTTAACGAAATACTCCAACAGTTTAGGGGATGGTGCAATTTTAATTGCAGCCAGTGTGAAAAATTAATCGATCGCTAGAAATATAGAAAAGGCAAAATCCTAGCATAAAGTGAACTACGAAGCTAAAGAAAGGAAAAAAATATATATAGAAATTGCAATGTAAATATTTGAAATGTAAAACTGCATAAGATTGATCGACCAAACAGTATGAGTGACTGCGGTAACAAATGAATTAAAAAAAAGTAATAATTAGTGCCAACAAGCACCCGATATCGCGGTGAAATATTTTTGGATCCAAGATTTGTTCGTTCTTCAAATCTTGCTTATGTTTGTAGCCTTCAAGTTTAGGTTTCAAAAAACGTTTCAATATATAATACGATTTGATTCGACAGGTAGGATATTCGCTAAACACATTGTACATCATTATCATTTGAAGAACTACAGTGAGTACTTAAAAATTCATTAAAATGACTAAATTAAACACATTCGAAAACAATTAATTGAATAACTTTATAAAAATGTGTAAAATAAAAGCGCTATTTGGATGATGAATTCCTTCGATTGCAGAAATTAATATCAGTCGGCGAAAATTTTATGGGAGAATCTTGGACAACTGTTTCCTTTCTATGTACGTATGAATTAGAGGACAGTTTATCTTTTCACAATCCCTACAACATGACAAAATCTTACGTCGTACAATTTCAGAGGAAGATTTATTAGCGCGGAATAACACACAAGGCCTTAAAGAATAAATGAAAAGCGCAGCCAAGTATTAAACGCATTTAACCATAATATAAATTACCATCGGATGAATGTACTGTGTATAAAGTACCTACCACCCGGTTTTTGTATGTATATTACGCTACGGAACAACATAAACAATGGTGCGGATTGCTGCTCCCCAGTACAAGTCCGCGCGGTTCTCGTTTCTGCCAGCGTTGCTCACTGCCTTCGTTTCACCCCAGGCAATCTATTATGTAAAGATGAAAAGAAAATTCAATCTGCATGACGGGTTCCGCCCTTTTGCTCTGACAGGCCGTGATTACGCATTCAACAACCTGACCCCGAGGCTCGGGGTATCTGACCTTTACAACTCATGTGAGTCACCGGTGTAAGTGACATGTATAACAAGTTTTATGCAACCTTTTATAACGCGGGTGTATGTATGTGTCACATATACGAACATACATAGCCTAGTATACAGTAGCTAGATTACATTACCGGTATGTATGGCGTCTTATGTATGTGGATGTGTCAGGTCGGTATGTTAGACGTTAAATCGTTTGTAACACTTGGGCTATGGGGAAATATGATACGCTCGTAGGGTATACTGATTACGAATGAACACTTCACTTTATATTTGCGAGATAGCTTATCCCACGAATTAAGAGGAAAACGGATTTATATTTGTTCTGTTCTTCAACCGTCGCTGGTATTTGTTTCTACTCGAATTTAGTAGAAACAGTAATCTTGATTTCAAAAAGTAGCTTCCACGAGCTTTATATATTTGTAAGATTGGAAAAGCTACGCAATTTTCGCACCCTGCGTTGCTCCATTTGTTGGTAACAACGAAGTTATTAGACAAATTGTATAAGAAAGCCATACTTCAGTATCACTACATATTTATAAGGCGCGGCCAAAGTACCTTTCTTTTTACTATTTCAAATAACTCTACTCCTTTTTTATTGTCGTTTCTAATTTCTAATTTTTTTACGGATAAAACATAGCACACAATCGCACGGAGAACGAAAATTGTAACATTATTTCTTGAAAATCGTCGATCGATAATCAACAGCCAAAAGGCATGTCGAAGATTGTTTGGTATCGGAAATGTTCTCACTACTTCAACAATTTATGCAGTATCAAGAAACTTCGATCAGTTTGGCTTAATTGGCGATCAGAGACGCCCAGACAGATTTCGGAACAGTCGTTCAATTAAAAATAGTGAGCGAGTAAAAGATAGTGTTGCCCAATCAGCAGAAACATCAACCAGGAAAAGATCCGGCGAATTTTGGAAATGGGTTGGCATTTGTATCAATTCTCAGTAATTCAGTTGGCGCAAAGACTTTAAAAACCATTATATTGTGCTCGTGCAACTGATTGGTGGAGAAAAATTTATGTGAATGTGAATATATATAAATCTTTTGTTCCCACAACTACAGAACGAAGACGTCACTGTATGGTTCCAGCATGGTGGTGTAACGGCCCATACAGCACGGGAAACAATGGGCAAATCGCATATCAAAAAAGGGCGATTTGCCTTGACCTCCCCTCTCTTATAGGATTTACCTTGAGAATAAAATATTCGTTAATAAACCTCAAATCATAGAATTGTGGAAAGCCAATATTCGTGAAGAAATTGCTCAGATAACCCCCGCAATAGTACGAAAGGTAATAGAAAACTTCTTGGAAAGAGCTTATTCCTGTTTACATCATAACTGCTCGCACTTGCCAGCCATTATTTTCCACAATTAATATAAACCAATCTCTCCTATTTACTGAAGTTGTACAGTTCCCTTGAAGGAAAAAGTGATATAACTTTTAAATCCTCTAATCTAAAAGATTGCACAATTATCATTGTCAAAGATTATCGAAATTCAAAAGCAGGTTGGAATACTTGCCCAACCTCTAGCCTAAAAGCAGTTGAGGATTTTCGGTTTGAGTAATTGAAATTTAAAACATTTCGGAACTTAAGTATAATGAATTTTAAAACTTATGCGTAGACATCACATTGCTGATTTTACACCAAAAAAGTTAGAGATTCTCATATAACTTGAAATCTAAAAAGAAAAGATAGGAAGGCATTATCATTTGAGAGCAGCAACATTCAGACACACTACAATAGAACTATGTAAACGTATAATATGGCAGGGTTGACTAGGTAAATCGTATCGTCCGTAAGCGTGGCACGACATTTCTTACAATTTCTCAATAATATTCATATCATGTTGATGCTGCAAATATCTACTTTAGAGGAGACAACAATGAAATTAACAATGGAATTAAAAAGAACCGCTTCATAAATTTTGAGAATAAATGAAAATGCTAAATTTTGAACAGATACATATTTTCTCTCTTACACGTTCAAGTTTTCATCATGATTAAAACACTACAAACATCCTTGAAATTGTTATTAAAACATGAGCATTTAAAACATCCAAGTATCCAATCAGTCATTACACCACGGTTTATCGATGTTTTTTACGGCATTTGAAAAGATCGAGTATTTAATAAAATTTATTGGTGGTTTACCAAATGCAAGGGAAATTTGTAATATTCATGTCATATTAGGTATTTCATTCCCCTCTATTGCTTTTCTAATTTACGCTACTCACATTTGTAACAATATATTATCCTTTAATTTTTTCGGAGCGTACTCTAGTTGAAATTTGATTGGCGCCTGTTACGTTATTTTCTGGCATAAAGGATTATTTTTGGATACAAACTTTGTAACCATTTTCTTAAACTCAAACATATCTATGCTTTCTTTAAATTTAAATAGCTGATAAATACCTTCATAAAATCTTTAGTAAAACCACTCTGGAAATAAACTAGTTTCCGAGTTTTACAGCGTCCGCCAAAAGTTTACGCCATATGGGAAGGTTTATTATTTCTTTAGTTTTAAGGTAACCGTGTTTGTAGTTTGTCTGTGCACTACTGGAAAACAAAAGATGGTCCGAAATATTTTACCCATCGTATTTACATTAATAAATCCCATTTAGAGATTTCAGATGTCCAAACGTTTCACTATTTGACCAAATATGAACAAATGTTATGAGAAAAAGTTACAAACAATAAATACAGTCACCTTAAAACTAAAGGAATAAAAAAGGTTCCCATATGGTGCAGACACTGTATAAACATCAAATTTGAACTCCAATAATACTAAAGTATCGGTACACTCTGCAACACACAAGTTTGATGAATCATTCCGGAATAGCTGCTTCGAGGATACGTAGATCCTAATTATTAATTCTGTCATACGACTGATAATAAGGATCCACGTATCCTCGAAACAGCTGTTCCGGATTAATTAATTAAACTTGTGTGGAGCGAACTGTATCCATACTTTAGCGTTGTTTGCCTTATTACTCCATAGTCCTTGCTAACATTATTGAACTCCAGTAGTTGTATAATATTATACTGCATCATTTTTGAGTAGTACCGAAGTTTTCGGTTTTTAAATAAAAATTAATAAAAGGTACTGCAATTGCATAGCTAAGCAACTTTTATGTCATCACCAGCAAACAATGATTATCGTAAAGTGAGATAAAAAGGGGACGGATTTCATGTGGTTATGCCGAGAAAAGTGATTCTCCAAAATTTTCCTTACTTTAAACAAATCTGTGGTGATAATACTGCAACTACAACATTTATCATAAGTTTTGACTTGTTCCATCACGAAAGAAAAATATTACTCCTTTTTAGCGAAATAAAGTTGCACTACGGAAACGTTAGCGCGGAAAAAGAAAGGTAAAAGGAAAACAAAACATCAACGTCAGTTACAATTCTTTGCTACCAGCAGATGTAGTTCGCGAAGATAGGTAAAAAGCGTGTAGGTAAAGAAAACGCCATAATGTAATAAATCAATATATAATCGGGCAAGAGTGAGTTGGTAGAACGTAAGAACTGAAGGGAGAAAAGGAAGACACCAATCTAGAAGAAAGGAGATGAAAAATGTATACGATCAGAAAACGAATGAAGAGGAAGGTGGAACAACCACGTCTCTTCGCCGTCGGTAATGCGATTTAGATTAGACTTTTGATGGCATGTGACACACTTGACGGCTTATCTTTAGTCGCTATCGCGTTCGCTACTTCGTTTCCCTACTTCATAGCAGGCGCTGTACGCGAGTCGAGAACGTCCCTGTTCAAACCGCAAAGCTAGTGTTTTGTAGGTGTTGAAAACGCGGAAAGCATGGTATAAGATGAGGAAAAGCCGGTAACGGTTGGTTGCTCGCGTTGATTGTGCTTTTAGGCGGTATTGCAATACGTAATTGCAGTGGTTTATAGGGAAGTGCTTCCAACATGAAAATTGCGTTTTTGAAATTAAGAAATTACCTATAATTCAATTGCATAACGATTTTACAGACAGGAACAGATTTTACATCAACTAATCGGAATATAGATCTATTCTAAACTGTGACAGAAATATATTATCAGTCCTAAGGGAACTATGCGAAGCAATTGTTAGAAACAAAAATAAAACACAGACTGAATTTATATAATATGTATAGTTATTAAACCCTTCTACATAAAACAATTAGGTGGTATTTCAGCTACTTTTGAACACTGCAGTCATCAACTCGCTTCTTATTTTCAAACACTTTACCAAAAAGAAAACTATTCAGATCAGTGAGTTTAGAGAAAACCTAATTTTGGGCTTACTTCAAATAAATCAACAACGTCCTAAAAGTAACCTTGCACATAAGCATGTTTTCGTAACTACTGAAAACAAAACAAAGGACACTAGGAAAAGGAGACGAAGATGCACATCATGTTACGAGAAATGTGTCAAAGAAGGAGGACGAAACAAGAGTGTAAAGAAAGCAAAGTTAGTATCAACTTTGTGTGGTGAATGTACTAAATATATTTGTTTCGAATGTTTTACAAGATAACATTGAATAAGTGAAGAAGATGTGAATTTGTTTAGTCGATATCACCGGTGATGCACGCAGCCTATGGTCAAACATTATCAATGATGTGCCACACGCATCACCGGTGATATAACTTTTTTTACCAAAAATGTTTAGTTTTTGTCATATTGTATCCTTATTTTGATAAATAAAGCAACCTTGAAATGCTCGTGGCTCTGTTGGTAAAGCCAGAACTTTCTTATGGTAGCAGCCAACGTGTTAAGGCGTGTTCCCCAGGACCTCGCTCTCTCCCAAGAGTTTGTGGAAATCTTCTGGGAGTACTACCGCTGTGACAGTATTTCCAAGCCAGTCATTATTTTTTGTCGTTCTTTCTACCTACGGTGGTATTTGATGAATTATTAAAAATACTCATAAGTGCTCTTTTCCTTCAATTCTAATTCAAGTAGTACTTTATGTATCATAAACGTAGTTTTAACTCGGCAACAAACTGATAGATGTGAGCTAATGTCAGAAGGTCAATGCCAACCTTCCATCTTAGGTAATAGCGGTAATAAGTTAAAATTTGACATGTTATGCATTGCTAATTTCTTATGATGTAAACTAAAAGTAACATCAATTAATTTACAGATTTTTTTTATTTTTAGCAATTTTTTGTTAGTGGACCACTTCAATTGGATAGCAGTTTATTGATACTTGAGGTATTTTATTTTCGTATGCGCCTTTTGAACACTTTCAAATTTAATTTGAGATATATTTCCACTTATCTTTTAAGATCTATTAAGATTCTTATTAAATTAATGTTTGTATTATTATCTTTACAGATAAAATATTTTATCGCTGATTTGACATAAACTTAATTAAGCTATCCTCTACTTTGAATTTAATTTAGTCACTTCGAGGTACATATACGTATATCTATAAAAATTGTTTTCTTGAGGTTCGTAGTAGTTGTAAGGAAGGGAAAGGAAATTATCATTAATGTGTAGCAAATTCCAAGAATTGAATTAAACGAAGGGCGTTCAGTTCAAAATATTGAGCTAGGTAATGTCACATAATGGTGATGCATTCCGTTTTTTTCAAATATCAGAGAATATATGCCCCAAATAGACGTTCATAGAAGTTGTCAACAATTTAACATTTTTCTTCGTTCGTTCTTGAGATATCACACTGTTGCATTACTCACTGAACACATACACATATAGGTAGATAGCTTATTCTTCAGACAAAAGTACAGCACATGTCAAAATAAGACGAAAAGGTACATATAAAAATATCAAATGTCACCATTTACAAAAGAAAATATGAACAATGCAGATTATTAGCTACAGTTGCAGCCTAAAAAGAATTCCAATATAAAATGTAAAGAGATGAAAGCCAGAAGCTGACACAATAGCTGTTGAAGCTAATTAAATTGAAGAAAAAAAAGAAAAAAAGATGTTTAGCATAAAATTACATCAAGTACCGAAAACTATGAATAATAGACATTACTGGGTACAGCGGTGACCCAAGAGTTTTTGTGAAGAAGAGAAACAGTTCAAAGTGGGCAGCCGACACAATTACCGTCTAAACCTGTTAAGTTGGAGACTTTTGAAGTTCACAGGTAATTTATTATATATAAACTTTGATGCCAGAATTTCCGAAGATTGTTGGTGCAGAAGGAGCCTAGATCTAAGAATAAAAATCTCCTGTACTGTTCTTGTGTTATAATCGCCTACATTTTTGTAAAGTTTGTAATTTACCTTATTTTTATGTATAAATGATGCTAATTCCAAAATAAAGGTACGGGGGAGTGTTATTATGTTGAAATTTACAAATAATTTACAATAACAACGTATGGAAACCAAAGGGGTTTGCTCTCGCTATACATCGCTATATTTTTTTTCTAACATATAAATACAGATAATACAGAGGTTCCCCGAAGGTTAATTCCACATCCTAATCTCCTTAACACATAAGCATGATATATGGATTGATGGGTAATTAATGCACCATTTAAGTATCTAAATAAATAACATAAACCATTCAGAGTAGATAGAAGTTTTTCACTGTGAATATTCCAATTTAAATGTTTTTTTTTCATATTTGCGCTGCAGAATTGTTTAATTGAAAGTCGAGATAAAAATTCTGGGTTGGTTATAATTAATAAGCACGCAATCTAATATAGAAACTTTTAAAGCAGTTAAGTTTATTACTAAAAAAAACAATCGTCCACTAAAGCACTCCTGTATTAGTAAAAGTTTAACGTGAATTACAATGCGATACGCTGAAATTGGAACAGTACGAAATATTGACATATTGTTGTTTATTGAATTATAATATTTTTAATAACCTGGCACTTTCCGTTATACCAAAAATAGCTGTTAACTTTGTTACTTTAAATGGAACACCCTGCTTATTGTAACATTTTTGAATTCCTAATTAAATTTTAAAGTTTATTTGGCAAAATAGCTATTAGCGCTATCTGAAATATTTGCATTTTTTCAAGATTCTTGACGGATGGACGAGCGCTTGTGAACTATTATGACTGAAACTGTTGAACTTGAGAAATCGAAATTTTGCAGAACTGTCGACTGTGTAAAGTAGTATTAAAACACGAATAAAATTCAATGTGCTAGAATACACATTTTCCTAAATATCTTGAAAACTATCAGTTTTAGATGCATAATGAATATTTTTTATTTTTGTAACAACGCTTTGGTAAGAAACAGGAAAACAGGCAAAAAATTAAATTTGTACATTTGTCGGAATGTTTTCGAAGAATTTATTCGGATTCTAACAATTCCCTATAGGGTCAACAGTTCTGTAAAACTTTTTTACGAGTTAAATGCTTTTACAATTATAAAAGGTCCATTCACTCGTCCATCTGCCAAAAATATTCAAAAAGCGCAAATAGGAATTTCAAATGTTAGAAATAGCAATATAGCTGCTTTATTAAGCACACCTTAAAATGAATTACGAGTTCAAAAATGTAATAATATGTATATAGGCTGTTCCATTCAAAATATGAAAGTTGACTGACTCCTCTATAACCGGAAGTGTCAGATGATTAAAAATATCTCAGCTAAATAGTACATATCAGTTTTAGTGGACAGCCAAGTTTTCAGAAATTTCCAATGTATACCCTTTCATCTATCTATTGATGTAGTTCCAGATAAGACGTAAATTGCTTTAACAATAGCTTAGTCTCAAGTTTAAAACGTCTGACAGTTCGCAGAATGTGACTGGCCATCCGCAAAAGTTGAACGCCGTTCTGAACGTCCAGTGGAAGTGACTACCGCCGAAATGATTGACAAAATCCACGATATGATTTTGAATGATTGACGAATCAAAGTGTGCGAAATAGTTGAGGCCACAGGCATATCGCATGATGCAATGTTTTCAATTTTTTCACACCCAATTTCACGAAAAAATGGGTGTGAAAAAAATCTCGGCAAGATGGGTGCCGCGTGTGCCCTCAGTGGAAAATAAACGCAAACGTGTGGTTAACACACCGGGGACAAAGGAACAGTCAAAACAGTGGGTTTTTGGCGAACCGGCTCCAAAGAAGGCGAAGACGGTGAAATCGGCCGGTAAGATGAGGTAAGGTAAGGACAAACTGAACTGAAAAGTACTATGTGGTGTTACTGGACCAGTTGGGCGAAGAAATCGAGAAAATACGTCGTCATTTGAAAAATAAAAAGATCCTCTTCCATCAAGGCAATGCAAGGGTGCAAGTTTCGAGAATCAAAATTATGGAATTAAAGTTCGAGTTAGTACAACATCCACGGAATTCACCGAATGTGGCTCTCAGTGACTTCTTTTTATTTTCAAATTAGAAAAATGGCTCGGCAGACCACAGTTCAGGTCGAATGAGGAAGTTATCGCCCAAAAAGATGTCGGCAGTTCTACTTTTTGGAGGGCTTTAAAAAGTTGGAGAAACGCTTGGAAAAAATATATAAAGTTAAATGGGGTTATGTTGAAAAATAAATAAAAATCTGCAGGCAATACTTTGTTTTTCTATCTTCTTCTAAGGACTTATTGAACGATCGTCGTACTGCAAAATCTATAGGTTACAACAATATTACTCTCGACACAAATCCTGTTTCAAATCCTCATTGACAGGAACTACATTTTTAAAACTTCAAGTTTATTGCAAAAATATTTCTATGAAACGATAAAATTTAAAAAAAAAGTATTAAGCTGATATGTTTCTTGTTAAGGATTAGTATATTACGTACTCTACTAAATAAATAAAAAGCAATAAATAATCCGCGGTGCATATTGATGATAGCATCTTAGTTGAAATGAAGCAATATTTATGGATTTATGTACAGTTATACCCGTTATATTTGCCGAGTAAACAAATATAAAATGTATCACTCTATGGAGGAAAGTCAGATAAATGCAATAAATCAAACCGATGACGCTTCATTTTTCATACTTTGTCATATTCAATATAAAAAATTACTTTGTTGATTCCTATACGTATTATGAGCTCTGTAACTAATCCCAAGAATTGTAAAAGTATGCAATGCCTATGATACGCTCAGCTAACGCTGTAGAAAATATGAATAGCGCTGAAATTATTTCTAGACATGCGATCGTTTAATATTTGTTTAGTATGCGTAATGTGTTGGTTTACAAATGTTGTTGGTTGTTAAACTAAATTACCGTATGCAGTTTTTGTGATGACTTTGTATACACATACCCATTCAGTGTCCATTAAACGTAGCAAACCCACTACATCGGTAATTATAGTGTTAATAACTGGAGGTTAATGATGATAATTAAGTAACAGAGAAATATTTCTTTAACGACACCATTGGAGAAGCTTCGGAAAGAAATAAACATGAAAATTTAAAGCTTGTACGTATACGTATACATACCTATTAAACACGGTGGTAGTAAAAACATTGCACATTATTTAAAAATGGAAACGCGGTTCATAATTTACAGATTATTACCGCAATTATCTCCGCAATATTAGTATCTTAATTAATATCGAGTCAGCGCTAATGCTATTATAATTGGTCCCTGCTAATATTAACACATCCTGGTCTCTAAACAATTAGGTAGTTGCGCGTTGTTGAATTAACATACTATCGTGTTGGATCGTATGTAAAAATATGCGTACAATTAATTATTAAAAATATATAACAAACTGTCAGGTCATTATGTGATCATTATGAAAGTAATGGTAAACAATGTCTCACCTTGACTGGTTAAGCAAATAATACAGCTGTAGTCGTGTTCGTTTAACAGGTAAAGCGATAATTTATTCGATTTTATATACACACATATGCACATGTTGCTTTTGTTCATGATTAGAACGGCGAAACGATGCAAGCTTGAGATAACAGCCTTATACTGAATTGCATATATATTTTTGACCGCTTTCTGCGGTATCTCACACGGTGTAAATAGTAACAATAAGTGAGATACAATGGGGGTACTGTTTTATCGAACATCTCAATTAATTGTGAGAAGTTAGAACAGTTTACGCAAGCAAGAGATATTCCATTAAGATAACCATTTGTATCACTAACCAATTTAAAGATTACATCTGTGATGCAAGTATAATAAGTTTCTTTGCACGTAACTGAAATTAATGCAAACATAAGTGTAAGTATTTTGGACTATTCCAGCGGTATAAAGTAGCGCTTCTCAAACTATTCTGGTCTTGGTACCTTCTGAGGAAATTTTGTACTAACTACTGCAAAAAATTCAGCTCGATTGTAGAATAAACCTTAGTAAATTTATGAAGTTACCAGTTAAATGAAATATTAAAAAATGGTTTATTTGATATATTAAGGGATTTAAGGAGGAGTAGGCCCCATAATATATTATATTGATTGAGTTGTACTATTTAAAAAAAATGGTTTCTTCAAATGTATAGACTCTGATGACATTTTTTTCCATCAATGGAAAGGTCCACGCCTTTTCCGAAATCGATTAACCATTCTCAGTCTACCCATTTGACCATGCCTTGGCTTCAGGAGAGTGTTGGTGTATCCAAGTTTTATCTACAGTTATTAGTCGATACCAAAGATCCGACACACTTTCCTTAAACTGCCTCAACAGGGCTTTGAAATTATTCATCCGAATGCGTTTTTGGTCTATAGTGACCAAGCGCGCTCGCTTTTTAGCTTTTTCATGCCCAAATCTTCAGTCAATATATGACAAACACGTTCTTTCGAGATACCCTACCCCTCTAACCTTGATTCCACTATCATCTAGTACCATTTGATAAACTTTCCCGATGTTATCGGTAGTGATTGCAGATTTTGGTCGTTGCGAACGTTTACCGTTAAAACCTGGTACGGCCAAGTTTAAATTCAGCTGCCCAAAATTTCACTGCGGCGAATGATGGTGCAGAGCTCCATAAGGCGTGTTGCCTTTCAAATGTAAGAACCTAATGATGGCTTGATATTCGATTTTTTCAAAAGTATCTTTCAACGCATTCGCAAGGGAATATTTTTGACGGGTAACGCCATCTTCATAGTGAGTCTTGAAACTTTTCAAACTACCCTCGTGTAAAAGATCAGGAAATTACTAACCAAAATAATTTCAAACTATTTTCATCGTTTGAGTAGCAAAATGTGAATCGAATCACCATTTTACTGAATCCACTCTCTATTTAATAACAGATTTTCTGATCTGCAGAAGCGCTTGAAGTCAACACACAACAAAAGGTATTAGAACTTGCTGCTGGTATCTGTCACTATCGACTGTGAAAGTACGGTCTGCAGAATGAGTAGTGAATGAGCAGGTATTTCAGTTCGTCAGGAGGCGCAAAATCAATAAATCTAAGGTTGCCTATCGTTGTGACACATGGGATTCACTTGAAGACCAATCATTAGTCAACAATTCGTTATCTTCGTAGATGCAGGTTAGTATCCGTGCACAGTAAAGTAAACGCTGCATTTTGGTTTAGTTTATGACACCTTTGAATTTTTTAAGAGGAATCGCCAATATCTCTGGTCACTAAACGCATAGATTCTCGTTTCGTACCTAAGTTTGTGGCAGTTTTTTGCATGTTTATTGTCGCTTAAATTGAGATCGAACCCACTTAACGCTGGGTCTATTATTTCTGCTAAATTCGTATGGGCCGTTAGTTTCTGCACCTACAAGAACTTTTTCTTCGATTGTTGTATAATCAAAGATATGTTCGGGTTTGTTTAAAATTAGTTTAACGTTAATGTCACTTCCATAGCAACTCAAATTCAACTCATATAGTACTTAAAAGCATAAGAGCTAACTCAATTACAATAGCAAAAATCAGGCAGGAGGCGTGAAATCGGCGACATTACTTATGCTTTAATAGCTATCGTACCAAATATACCATGTGGCATTGCTGTTGGTGATAGATTTTTGAAAGGCTTCATACAACTTAGGTTCTCGTTAACTAAGGAGGTCAGGTATACTGTTATCGCCAAACCACTCTAAATGAAAGACATTTCTGGTTATTGCTAAAATAGGCTGGCGAACCATGTTATAAATATTTACCACTTGAGGTATATACAACAAATATAAAATTCTTCTGTGGATATATAACTGTGGATAATGTTGGACCCATAATATCCGATCTGCTATTAAATAATATTATATATATAATTAAATAATAAAATTAAAATAATGCCCAATACATCGATTGGTGCTAATGACATTCCGGCTTATGTCAATAAAGTTTGTGATAATTTCTTTATTTCAACTCTTGGCTATTGTATGCCAATACAACAATACCTTTCCTGATAATTGGAAATATTCAAAGATTTTGCCGATATCTAAATCTCGAAATGCCTAGTTACTGATCTTTCGATATCAATCTTATTAGTTCTTTTTTTGAATAAATCACATGTAAAATCTATACATAAAATCAAATTTATTAATATTCTCGAATAATATTTCAAATACACTTGTTGATCATTCCCAATTGGACGTAATTTGTACAGATTTATCTAAAGCGCTTGATAAAGTCGATCATGATATTCTTTGGAGAAATCTTAATGAATAGGCGTCCTTCGTAGACTACGTATAAAATGTTTGGAGGTCAATAGACGTATATTTGCACATTTAGTAAAAGAACGCTGTGATTTAAAAAGTGCTAACGTACGAAATTATGTTTATTTCTAATTATTCTATAATTTCAAAGCGAAAGAAAATTTAATAAGAGTTGAGTTTATTTACATTCTTTTCACGTGCATAGTGCACTCGTTAAGCTTAGTCTGTTTCTCCCGACTCACTTTGTACAATTTTCTAGTAAGATCCAAGATGAAATTTGCATTGATCTTCTAGAAAAAGTACACAGTAATTATCCTGGCTGAACCCACCTACATATGCATATTGGTAAAAATTTCTTATAACCCATAACTCAAATTTGCAAATTGTCTAATGAATACTTTCGTGAAATAGAAACCTCGATACACCACCTATGCTTATTTTAAATCCCTCAGAATTAATTGATTTCGACTTTTTTAAGATTCTATTGCTTTGTCTTGTTGAATGTGGCTTCGTATACGCCTTTGTAGAAGTTGAGTACGACCTTCTCGAAAAACTAACACTTTCGTTAACATTTTTCTTGTTAATGTCACCACCTGAGAAAAGGTTCATTCATTCATTGAAACGTATATTGTGGATTTCTTCTATCTATCCACATTATCGGTTAGTTCCTAAAAATTTTACTTTTGTGGGAATGAAAAAATTTGGCCGACTATCTGAATCTGTGTTTTTTCCGGTTCCTTTATTCCACGGACTTTGCAAATAGGCTCTAGAGGTGGAACGTTCCGAAGAACGTACAAAAATTATTCGCCGCCTGGCGGTATCCTATCAGTTGCAACGAAAGCAATTCAAAGATCAATTTCGCCGTCCGTTACCACTTATGCATTTTATTGTCCAAAAGTTTTCGACATTGACACAAAATGCGATATGACCAAAACTCACCCACTTATTCAATTCTAGTCCCAAAATTAAATATTTTATTCCTAACTAAATATAATCACTAACTAGATCATCGTAAAATAGCCTCAACGGTATGCACTTAAGGGTATTTTGCTGGGTCGAAGTATAAGCATGTTTCCGTATAGAATACTCCCACAGAAACTTATGAACTAACTTGGCCACTCGATTTAACAAAAAATGCTAACACGATTTTAAATCTATTACCACGCCCACTTATATCAGAACATATTCGTTTCCAAGACGAAATGAAAGAAAATTACTTCCAATACGTAAACATTAATCATTCAAACTAATACAGAACGGCGAATTAAAATTAAAGACATCGCGTCAGTTTAGTTAGCTGACTAATACTTCAGAAGGCGGTATGTAGCAACGCGAGAAACGGTATATATGCATGAACTAAAGAGAGATCGTAATATGTTAATAGCACGTGAACATATTAGTATATATAGCAATATAGTAATTTAGAGCTAGCTTTTATTTTTCTAAAGCCCATAAATACTTATGTAAAATATCTGTACGTACTTACTTGTACGACACATGACTGATAGACGTAAATGCGGAATTGACTGTCTAAAGTGTAAATACTTGTAAATTAATCATCGTAATCGCTTAATCTCGTATTTCTACATTATAAAAATGTAGACAGTTTATCACGATACATAAGTGACAGCTAGAATTAGATGATAAACATACTGGCTTTGCCGGCTAATGCGTTCATATCCTAAAACGGATTGCCGGTTGAAAGATACTAAATTACTTTATCGATATTTTGACTTCATACGATCTGTATGAGTGTATACGTGCGGTGCAGTAACCCACCTCAAAATCGATTCGATTTATTGCAAAATGCTTTTGAAATCTTGTACGAAAGGACGTATATGATAAATGAATAAATTAATTCAACAACAAAACGGCCTTTAGAGAAAGAATTGAAGCAATAAATCTTCACTTCCAAAATTAAGTTTTTATCCAGTCAAAATTAATGTGCACTATCGCAGAAGCAGGCGCTTAATAACACACGACCTACTTTTATGAAACGTATTTTATGTGTAATTTCATTTATATTCAAGTATGCATTCAATCAGAATCCACAATTAATTTACTCAAATGCAAATAGGCATCTAATGGTCTTAAATATTAATGTTTTACGTCCGTCGCTGTTTGTTGTTACTGGTCGCAGCCGGTAATTATGCATGTCCATCAAATGTAACGTATACATGTGTATATGTATATGCACACTGGTGTTAACAACGTAGCACGCACCACACGTTTCACTAAATGTGAAAGATCAAGGTTTATTATAAATTAATTTATGGTGTGACAAGCATAAATTTAATATTGGGAAATGCTTAACATATAGACAGATGATTGACAATTACGGAGAACTAAGTAGTTGAGATTAATTTCTCGTATTTTTTACAATCACTCTTATCTTGGTCTTTGTTCTCAACTTAAGATTTTAAAATTGTAATGTTTCGTAACTTACTTTGGATGAAACAGTAAGCTCACAACAAGTGCCGAATAGTATGTTTATTCTATTCTAACGTAGTGTCATTAGCAATTAATGAAAGTACTTAGCCTCTTCGTAATACGTTCGCCTTCCTTTTGAAAACAAATGGAATTCATTATTCTAATCGATTCAAAATTTTGGAGTAGTTACTTCTCGGAAATGACTGACGCGGATTCTAATTAAAATTCGTTTTTTTTTTGCATCTGAAATCCTAATAATCATTTTATAAATTATAATTTGATATCGTGCCATAAACTCCAAAAATAGGTTTTATAATTTTGTGATTAATGTAGTTGAATAACCGGATCCTTTTTTCACAATAGGACTTTACATGAAATAGATAACTTCTCCTGAAATCGAACGATATCTTATCATGATATGCACAGGTACACATCTTGGGAAGTACTTAGAGGAATGCCACGGAATCCAAAAGCTGCTCTAGCTTTTTAACAAATTGGTCGTGCTATACTGGCGAACATCGAGTAACGGAAATTTGGGGTAACGTGAGCACCAATTTCTACAACATAAGGAGCCGTTTAACATGAACAAACCCACTAATATGAACACATGATTCTACAGCCAAGAAGAGTATCCTAACATCATTGATAGCAAATATTTGTGCCTGAAAACTGTTGCATATCTGATCAGATTACTGTTTACATTTAGAAGCTAACGTCAGCCTTGGCCAGGGAGTCGCAATTGCTATTCGTCCTATTGAGCTCCTATTGAGTTAGCATACATCAAAGTTATTCTTCAACGATAAAAAGGTGCACACGTCCGAAGCCACAGATAGAACCTAAAGGATCTTCTCAAGAATTTCTATCCGAGCGTAGACTATGCTCTGTGGCAACTGTACCACAGTATCTGTAAGAAGTTGTCCTGGCTTCCCTTTCCAGAAGTATTAGGAGGGCCATAACACTCAGGAGAATTTAAAGTCTTGGTGTAGTTTCCAACGCATCTTTTAGAGAACATTCCCCACGTCTTACCACAAAGCTTCCGACATGTTCAAAGAAACATTTTGGCTTTACGAATTAGTTGTAAGGTTCCAAAACGTTTTACCTCCGTAAATATAATTGCTTACCCTGAAGGATTGAAAGGATCAGCCCATCCAGTTTTATTCTCCTTGTGAATGGAAATGACCGCGGTTTTGCGGTGTTAATTGTAGAGATCTTCCTCCTTGCGACAACCGTGAATAACACTGAGCACCTACTGTAGGATAGTTGGTAATCGGTGAGTCTCACAATCGCTATCAGGCAGCCTGCAAGAAGCAACCATAGCAGAAGGAAAAATACCTGAGAATAGCCTTCGTCCGGCCTGAAACATATGGTATTATCGCGAATTGAGTTTGGAATCAAGCAAACCTAGTACCAAGCAACCTAATACCAAGCAAATTGCGGGCCCATTCTACTACAGTCGGTTCAGTTTCCATGTCAGCACTATTCTAGTAGTATAATTATGTTTTCCAATAGTCAATATTGGTTTGAGCATTAAAAGTGGTTGACTGGACTTCTACCATTTCTCTTAAACGGGAATAGGTCGTAACCTCGTATGTAACACAGAGACTTCAAACGAAACTTGGCTAACATGGAGGGAGGAGGTCACTAGCACTGCTTCGGCTCGCAAATTTGAAACCACATGTAACTAAAAATGAAAAACTTAATTTCAAATGTAAGTAAACAACCCAGATCAATTGCAAATACAGACAAAATATTTCCACTTATCCCTAATGGCGTAGTAATTAATTAGCAGGACCTCTATGCTCCACCCTTCACTACTAAAGTATGTCATTCTTTCCGCACATGCAAATACCTACGGCATACATCCTTCACGTAAAGTCGTATACAAAGACAAATAACTGTATTCTAATCGGCTGTCTAATCGAGAATGTTGCAATTGAAAATATAAGTTGAGGCTTCAAATTCAAGTACTATTGGAAGTTTGGAAAAGTTTGAAGGCATGCGGAAAATGTAGATACACGTCAAGAATACGCGACTGTGGAAAATTAAAATTGAATACTTGGTTGGTTATATATAAAGAAACAAATTATTTTAAGTAATTTCCTTATAAATCCTCTTGTGCCTTTAAATTCGTACATTAAAGTATTGTAATTGCCAAAAATTGGCCAACATTTTTCGCGACAGTGAAGAAAATTTTGCTTCTGTCATTAGAGACTCAATAAAGTTGTGTAACCTCATTAAATACTCCACACTCAATTTACTTCAAGTACTATTTCAATTGCATTTGTTGATTTATCTAAAAATCTTCTAATTTTCTTCTTACGTGTAGTTATATATCTTTCTTCTTAATTTTCAAATATCTACAGCACCTTAAAAAGGATACGTTATTTCGAGAAAGATAAAAACCTTGACCTTGAATTCGACATAGAGCGGAGTCCTTCAACGTGTCTCTGTGTTGAGGCATGCATGTCAGCAGCACACCATTCACAGCGGTCCGTCGTTGCATGCATGGTTGACGTTTCCAATGGAACAATATTTATCGGGTGGAGTAGCGACATTGTAAATCATAGGGTTGGATATGCGGACCCCGTAATTTCATGCCTTTCTTAGTTGCGGCCAGCCACATCCTTGTCGTGACGAGCCCTATGGCATCAACGGCGGCGTGTTCTAGCATTGTTCTTATAATACGCTTCCATACCATTTACCACGCGGGAAAACTATATTTAGAAGTAATGAGGTGTGTTTTTTTCCTTTCTAATTCATCTCCCTTAAGATATCATTATTCTTCGGTACGATGGTGGGAAAAAGTACTTTCACGACTGGGTCTTACACTAAACTAGAGGGTATATTTAATTTAACCGCCAAAAATCATGCATTTGGTAGTTCTTTTAAGTACTTAAATTCAATAAATATATTCAAGTCAAAGTGAACAACGTAAAGAAGATACAGGGCTGTTATAACAATCCATGCAGTAGGTTCTGCAGGCAACTGATATAAACAGTGTAACTTGCAAGAAGTCTCAGTTTTACCTTTCAATTAAATTTATTGAAAATGTAGAGCAAACCATTTTCAAATATTGTCTAGTTCTTCTTTGCTTTTGTAACAATACGAACAAAATTTTAAGTAAAAATTGTTCCCCTTTTAATTCTATTTGTAAAGATTTTCACTTTGTTATATTTAAATAAAGACATTATTATTATCAGCATTATCATTACTTTCTCAGGGAAAATAAAAATATCAAATTAAGATAGATGGAATCTTGCGACTATTATTAAAGTTAAATTCAAAATAAGTAAAATTTTAGTGAAAATCTCCAATTACCATTGTTTTCGCTTGCTTAATTCAACGTCTACTATTCAATTAAATAAGGTAACTAGATAGCTTAATGTTCTTAATTTAAATACCGAAGAAGCTGCCGAATCCACAGCGACACAGGTACATTTTGAAGGACGGTAAAATAAAATGGTTTCCAGTGTGCCAAAAGCCTACCCCAAACACTAACATATTCAACTAAAAAAATTTCAATTTTTCTTAAATGGCAGCCCCTATTTTTAAGAATATCCATATATTCTACTTGAAAAAATTCGAATAAAACATATGTTGTTTTCTTTGCACAAATTATTATCAATAAACAACCAGAATTGACAATGAACACTGCATTCTAAAGTAATCTGGACAGATCATTTTCATCAATCATTTTCAAGAGAAGGAATGTATAATTATAAAAACAAATATTATTGGGCCACCGCTAGTCCACATTTAACAGGACCTCAAAATTCCAACAAAAGGTTAGCTTTAATGTATTTGTGTCATAAAGAGCAATAAACTTCCGTATCAAATTAGTGACGAAAGTTCAAATGGCATTGTACTTAAAATTTACTATAAACTATCGTAATGGAATTTATCAATGCTCTAAATGTGGACGAAATCTGAGCATGCTGGTACTAATTAGATGAAGCTCCAACGCATTGTACACATGAGCTACGAATTAATTAACGTAAATATTTGACAGTCGACGTATGAGGAAGTCTCCTTACCTAACACCTCTTGACTTCTTTGTTTGGGCTTGTATAAAAATAGCGGTGTACAACAGTTCTATTTATTCTTGGGAAATCTTGAAGTAGCGAGCAAAGAAACCTTTTGCCAGTTTTCGCAGAGCAAAAATCGAAAGGGATATAAAATTCAGTGAACCACAGAATATTGTTGTGTTTGCAGTTAGACAAAGGGTATTTTGAACATCTATAATATAGTTTTTTAATTTGTATAAGTATATATTTCACTTTTTGTACCCGTTTCTCAATTTTTTACTAAACAACAGAACGGTAGATAAGATCTACATTGGGTACAAAATCAGGAAATTAATTTTTAAATTAACTCGGAAACGAGCGAATTTAGGTATAGACCAAAATATACTTTGCTCGCCTTTTGAAAATTGAAATTTCTGTAGTCTTTGGACTAAATTTTTGGAATACTCTGCACAACAATTGTACATAATCAATAAAGATTTCAGAACTGGTTTACATGGATAATATTGAGCAGAAGATATTAACGTTTAAGCTAAAATCTGCGTTCTTTAAATTTTCCACAAGCAGGTCAATATCTCTGAAATGGTACATTCTACATTTATGGTATTTAATATCGTTGAATTTGTCCTTTAAAGGTGTATGCAGAGGAGATAATGTTTCATTTGAAATAAAAACGTTGATATCAGTCTCCGGTTTAATCAAATGTACCATGGAGTTAAAAATATTTTTAGGGAATACATCATTATCTATAGTATCAAAAAGATGCTTTAATTATTTTCAGAAATACTTTAAATAGGTCATCGCTATGGATGACCCTGTATATACTTGACGTTAACATGTTTCTTTACCCGATATTTCCACCTGGTTCGTGCAGATGAGGTCGTCTAATTTGAATCGAATTCCAACTTCTTTTACGATTGCAATTATGACGCTCCTCAGATTAAGGAATTTGTGAAAAGTATTTTTCTCGTACTATAAAGAGGTATGAAATATAAGTTGAAATAAAGTTCAAATAAGCGGTTAACCATTAGTGATACCAAGAGATACAACGATGATGAATGCTCACAAACATTGCGTTTTGCCTAATACTTTCTCTCTCAATCTTAGAGCTTTGAGAGTAGCATTCTAAAATAGGTTGCCAAACAGCTTTGGACGCGATGAGTACCGATTATAATTTTATGTTACTAAAAATTGCAAAAATTGTCAATTTTGATCAAATACAAAAGAAATAATGTAGTTTCTAATAGGCATTTGTCAGCATAGTGAAAACCCCCCGGTATTGTACATAAATAGCATACAAAGGTATAATTACATTTAATGTTAAAATAAACCGATCTATCATTATTTAAAAATAGCTTCGGAGTAACTATTTACAGATTGCGATTGTGTAAGGTATTGTTCGCATACTTTCTGTGTAACCGTCATAGTTTATATCTACGTCGTTAATCACTCAATCCATCAACTTTAAGTGCAGATTGCAATCGAGTAATTATGTCAATGAGTATCTACGCCGTATACTCATCAACTTTTCTATCGTACTTTATCCGTTGCAATCGCGAACTATTAAGAGACCATATGCGCGTGAAATCGTTGATTCTTATGCGATTGCGTTTGTTCTTTTTGTGAAAAACAAACCGAAGCCATTAAACCGACCACGATTTACGTTTTCAATTCATCATCTGTTAAGTACTGTTTAATCGGTAACCGGTATAAAAACAAGCCACTAGATGCTATCGGAATTTTGAAGCATTAAAACTGACATGGAAGAATTGTATTTATAATTATTACACGCTATAAATAAAAATTGATCGTTGTGTTTTGCTATTAGGTGGAATTTTTAGGCTTACCAAGTAATCCTTCAATCCACTTTGGAAATATTATAAATTATTTTCAAAAATGTACTAATTTTATCTCAGGATAACGGGAATACAGCTTTCTGCTTCTAGAACTCTCTACCGTACGCGTACCTATTTATATCTGGGAACGTTAAAAATATCCTTTGTAAGTTATTTTGATGTAGTAATTAGTTGCTGATGGTATCTTTGATTGCATATGTCACGGTGACGTTGATCAATTATCTGCATAACATCTTCTATCTTACTTACTGATATAAGCAACCCGACATTCAGTGAATGATTGATATTTTGAAATAAGCGACCGATTTATTTGAAAATTAGATAATTGCGTTTACGTGACACACATAAGTGTACGCATTGATGTACAATTTTTGGAAATCATGTTTGGTTTCCATTTTGAGATAGTTCAACATCGTTACTCTACAAATTGAATGCATTATACCTGCATCAATACTAAGAGGAGCTGCTTATTTTTTCACTAATCTTGGCAGAAACATAACTAGTGTAATGTTACAAATTAACATCAACGAGCTTAGCTGTTACCAGTGCTATATTTACACATTTCTTCTCGGCATCTCACATTGTCCACCTATCGGATATAAGGGTCCATCTGTTAGTAGAATGTCCGATCCCTATAAAAAGATTCCTGTCTTTAACGGAATATTTTAGGGGCGTAAAAATAATAAAATGGACTAGGGAGAATCAGGGAAACCGCCGAAGAGAGTCTTAATGCCACCTTCGCCTAATGGCACTAAGAAACCAATTCTCCAGTACTGGGTAAATTGTTGATTTATAGTTAGGTAATAAAGATCGTCCTGTGACCCTTCGAGCCACTTATCGCCGAACCAGGGCTTTAGCTTGCAATCCTATCGACCTCATCTTATTGCGATTCAACACCGGGAGCGGTATAGGGTGGTGCTGTGTGATGAGTTTCGATTCTGTATAGGGATGCATAACGGCCGCATAAGAGGTGCGATATTCAATTTTCTGTTGAAATGGGTGTACACCGAGCCGTGGGAATTATGGTATGGAGTTCATCCGAAGCACCATGAACATTCAGAGCTACGTCGATGAAGTGGTACGACTCCATATCTTCAGCAGTTCGAAGATGCACTTTTGCAGCAGGATAATACCCATCGCAACGTAGCGGCAACTTCTCTAAATCTGTTCGAAGAGTTCCATGTCAATATCTTGCCACGGTCACCCAGATATCCCGATCTTTCACCAATCGAACACGTGTGGGGCATGGGAGGAAAAGTGAGGGGCTTAATGAATACCTTGCAAACATTGAAAGTTCTCTACCATGAATTGCGGGTTGTTTGGGGAGCGTGTGTGCGCCAAGAGCACGATCACCGACATGGAATTAATTCTTCGAAGAAGGAGGAATTGTGAAGCAACACATAAAAATAAGATTAAATTGTATGAATCTTTTGCTCTTTTTCTTTAAAATTATAATCAATTATTACTGTTGTCATAGTTATACGTTTTAGCCAGATTTGGTTGAAAAATTCGCAGCCTTTCTTGGTGTTGCAAAAATGCATCACCCTCAAATTGTTGGAGTATTTCCTAAAAATGTTGTAAATGTATTTCTGAAGGTCAACTTAAGCGTTTGTTCTAAAATCATAATGCATTGATCTAGTTTGCTTTTCAGCATTTACAATAACTGGATGTTCCACACATCTTATAGTTCGATAGTTACAATCCAAATGAGTACAATGCGGGCAGTATGTTTCAACCAGTCGTGCCTCGCAGAGGACGTGGGCGGATTGTTGGGCTATATTGGGCTAATCGTAATCATCTGACTGTATTGTGGTATTGGAACCTGTGGATTGCAAGTTAAGGTAGAGCACGTAGAGCAGGTTCAGGCGCACCGGCAAGGACCGTCTTTTGTTTACATGTTTCTGGTAGTACAAGCATTTCTGATATTAGTAAACATTATTTTGCAAAACATTTTTGGTGGTGCGTTTTTAATTGCGACCACTATATATATAAAAAAAGATCTTGTTTACTCACTAGCTTATTCTTTGCTTTTGATTTTATTTTTGACCTTCAAGAATTTCTTCTATGATTTTATTAATTTTGGGTTTAAAGGTAAGGTGTTAAAAAAAAAACAATCCCCTTCTCTAATATTTTACTACCACTACGTTTCGTTGGATATTTTCCAACTTTTTCAACACTTACACGGGAATAATAAAATTATATTATCATTATGATGCGAAGTATCTATTCTATTTAAGTTAGTTTAAGTAGTTTCTATTTTGTTGATTACCTATATGCTTCTCTGTGCCATCTATTTCGCAATGTCACAAAGCACTATCATCTTCTCTGTGGTTATTGTATCTTGTTTTTTATGTTGAACATTTCTTTAATAATCCCTTTATGGTAATCGGTTTCAACTTTAAAGTGAAAAAAAGTTATGATGATGTGATAAGGCAGTTGCATTAATGTTATTTTCATTACAATCTTTGTAATCAATTTTGAAAAATTACGTATATTTTATTCACGTGTTCAACTCCTTGTTTCATTTGTGAAAAAAATATTCAAAACAATGTATGAAAGCATTTAAAATTATATTTTTCAATATATTGAAATAATTTCTAGTCCTTTACATATGAAAGAAATATATCATATTCTAACAACCCATTTTTATCAAAATTACATCAACATATAATCGGGAAGAATTGGCAAGTGACCAGTATTTAAGTGAACGCGCGGTTATATGTCTTGGTGCCTTTGACATATTTATCATACATTTTGTTTGTTTAATTATTCATCCGTGTCTTCAAAATTATATTCACAGATATTATATTCTGCTAGCGTGTAATATATTTTTATCAAAACGATAAAAATGTTCTTGAAACATTAATCCATCATCTGGGTCGTTAGAATAGGCGAAAACCACGTTTTAGTCGCGCCACTTGTATGCTAGAATTTAGAAGTTGATGCGTACAGTAGCGTAGCTACCATGGTACTTTAAGTTTTGCTTCGAATAACCCTTTAACACTAAACTGTATACGCAATTCTATCAATACTTCTGTATGAAAGACGGTACATTAGATTCTGAATTCTGAAAACTTGCCAATATACTAAGCCCGACATGTGCTATTGAACTAAAATATTTTTAATAATCTGACACTTCCTGTTATATCGGAAAATTGTTGTTAACTTTGTTATTTTAAGTAGAACATCCTATATATTATTACATTTTTGAATTCCTGATTCAATTTTTAAGGTTTGTTCGATGCAACAACTATGTCACTATTTCCAACCGTATTTGAAATATTTGGATTTTTTGACAGAGTGACAAACGCCTCTGATCTTTTGTAACTGCGAAAGTGTTTAACTTGGAAAATTAAAATTTTTGCAGAACTGTTGACCGTATAGGATAGACTCGTCCGTCTGTCAAAAATTTTCAAGAGAGCTAAATATTTCAAAAACATAGTTCTTATATCAAATAAATCTTAAATTGAATTAGAATTCCAAAAATGTAATTACATATGGGCTATTCCACTTAATAACAAAGTTGACACGTATTCGCTGTATAACGGCAAGTGTCACATTACTCAAATAATTTTACTTCAATAGTGCATATCGGCCTTAGTATACTGCCAAGTTTTCAGAATTTTCCAATGTATGCTCTTTCGATCGATGCAGTTCCCGGAGAGACAGCCTGTATAGTTTCTAAAATGAAATAGTTTCTTACATTTTTTCCGTTTATAAACTTTGAAAGGATATATGACTCAATTTGTAGAAAGAAGCGTAATTCAAGTAAGCGATTATAAGAATAAATTTATGAAAATAGAACAATAATATAAAAGAATATGTTTCCCTGTTACCCAAAATCGCGGACAACCTTGAAGAAAAGAAAGGGATCAAGTACAGAGTACTGTTTAGGACTGATAGACCACCTACTACGATCACCAAACCTAACCAGAACGTCAACACTAAGGATATATGAGGACCTACTCTTCTATACAGTCCTGAGACCTGGATCCTGAAGTAGAAGGGAATATATCAAAACAGTACTTTGGAGGGAAGGAGAAGGAAGAAGAAAAATCAAGAAGATATGTAAAGAAATCGACTTCATTGAGAGGGAAGAAAATAATAAATTTCACGGAGAAAACTTGAATATACAAGGAAGAAAAGAGTGAAGATAGATACAAGAGAATTTGCTATAGGGGAATATATGGCGGGAAAGTCAATTTGAAGAAAGAGGAATTGTGGAAGTTAATGAAAAGGCTCAAGGTAAACAAAATATGCATCAGAGTTATACCAAAATTAAAATTTTCACTTGTTTTCGAGTTAATATGTCTTGAATGAAATAAAAGTATCTTTGCATTGACTACCCACGCAAAACAAAACGTCCTACATTAAATGTTTTTTTCGCTTCTTATCACATATGACGTATCGGCTACCTGAATCAATCCTTTTGGTGCTCGAAGTCATCATTTTGTTGTTCTGATATGTGCATGTCATTTCGTTCACGTTATACTAATATGGTATTCGGTTATAGTTTTTGTAATGGGAACGCTACAGCTGCTGCTGAAAAATATCGTCAATGGTTTCCACATCAGAGAAATCCTGATCGATTATCTAACAAAGTTTTCAACGAACTATACAGGGCCGGAATGCTTCCCAATGCTAACATAACATCTGAATGAGCTACTCAACAAGGTTTGCAGGTCAATTGCGTTATTTTTCAAAATTGAACTCTATGGCTAAAAAAATACGAAATGTACGAAATCTTGATCTATTTGTAATTTGGTTGTAACCTGAAGACAAATGAAAGTCGAATAAGAAAATATGAGTCTTTTTTTAAATTAAAAAAAAAAAAAAAACACAATACACTCCTGGAGTTTGCTTCCCAGTCCTTTCTGTTTATTTTTACTGTTGTTGTGCCGATATTGGTCTATCATCTTATGTATTTGAAGAGATTTCCATTATCGTTATTACTTGTTTTCAATCGATGCATTTGTCCATTGATCCAGTTTCACTTCTTCCTTCTATAAAGTTTATTTCTCTTGTTTTATTTTTTTATATTCCGTCATAAGTGGTTTTATTGGTAGCTAGTTGTTTCTTGTTTGGATTTTTGTCCCCTTTTGTTTCGACATTCTTCATCAAATCATTCTTTTGTTTTTTTCTGGTCTCAGTCCTATTACTTTTTCTGCTTCTAGAATTATGTAGCTTTTATATTTTGCGATTCTACTTCTGTATCTGCATCGTTAGGCTGTTCTAGGTTATATTCTAGATCTTAGACATTTTTTTCTTTTTTTTTTCTTCATTTAATTTTTTTATGTTCCAACTCCTTTTCCCTTTTATTTCTTGTTGCTTTTATTTTCCTTATTTTCTCGCACCGTGTATTTATTTTTGTCCATTCTTTTGAAGTTAGCATGTGTCTACCACTACTATGTTCCTTTTTTTCTTTCGCATTGTCTTTGCTTGTTTGTAGTGCGTCACGTACGCTTCTCGTTGGTAATAGCGAGGTCTCTATCAGTAACTCCTGTCCCGTTAAATGCTCTTAATTTTTTGATTGTTCCAACTTTTCCTTGATCTTGTTCCATTGCCATACTTCTAAGTCTATATCCAATTTCCTGAACTCAATTTTAAGATATACCACTCTGTATTTTCTTCTTTTGCTCTTTCTCGGATTATCTTTTGCATTTGCTTTTTTCTTTGGATTATATCATGGTCCTTTTGGTTGTTGTAATCACCGGTAATACATTGCAACATGAGTCATTTGACCACGTCATTACAACAGTAAAAGCAATACCCCGAAAACAACTTGTATTTGGCCGTGTTAGTCTAAATACGCTTAATATGATCCTTCCGTCATGTAACGAACGCTTACATATTTATCCAATTTTATCATGTTTTTCTACGTAACAAAGGCAGAAATTCTTCAAGCGGATAAAAATTGTTAATTGCAAATTATATTCATACTCTGACCACGAAAACTTGCAGTATGATAGGATTAATTATACAAAAACCTACGTTAAAGCGTCAGGGAAAGCATTAACTTACAATCGTTATTACCTCCGCCACTGACATACGCTGTAAAAAAGTGTACACATGTTTGTTAAGTCTTCTTTCTCTTTAGACTTCGTCTTTATCGTAAATATTTTAGCGGTAGTTATAATTAAGGAAGAATTATAGTATAAATGTGAAAACGTTAACAGGATTGCGTACACACGGCGTTACTTTTTATGTTTTATTGTATCGTCACGTTTTCATCATCAGCGCGTCATCTTAGGCTTCCACGATAAATAACGCTAATGAAGATATTTAAAAGAGCGAACGAGGTTTTATTTTTATCTGGGAGTTATGGTCGCACGTTAATTACAAAAGGATGTGTTACAAGATATATAGGTATATAAAATGTGAGGAGATATTCCGTAATAGAATTTTATGATCTGTGAAAAGAAATGGCAATGCCGCATTATTTTTCAACTTAATTATTATTTCTTCTTCAAAATTAAATCCAGGTCAACATTTAATTGGGGAAGTAATTAATTTTGAATTGCATGACTTTATAGGATATCTACGAACTGTTTGAATTCAATTCTTCTAGAAGTATTTCGTACGTCAATTTTTGGCGGATGCACAGATAAAATTGGAAATATGCTGACATTCCTTGACATTTAAGCAGGAAAGAATTAATCTTAAACTTACAAGTTTAACAAAAATTCAGTCAAAGTTCCCCAAACTAATTTTTTTTCCATAGAATTTCTAGTCTACTCAGAGGTTTTCCAAGGTTTTTTTAAATTTACAGATTTCGTTCCTTCCTGTTATGTCAACTAATTTTCTTCTAGAATATAATTCTTTAGCATTTTATAATGATTCTTTAAATTGACTTTATATTTTTCCTAATTGAACAACATCCAATTTGCTGTTCCTTCATTTTGCTCGTCTTCAGAGCTTCTGCAAATAGACTCTTTGTCTTAGTATCATCAAATCCCCACCAGTTTGGTGCCTCGTTTCTTGCCTATTAACTTCGTAGTTTACTTCCCTCAGTTGATCCTCAGTAGATCTAGTAAGCTGCCGTTTCTTCTTGGGTATTCTCTCCTTCTTTTTCTATCTTTCAAGATCCTTATAGTGCTTCTGTTCATTTTCTCTTGATTTTTCTACTATGTATGGTTCGTAAAATAATGTTCCCAATTCGTTGTTGGCATATTCTTTACTATTGACTAGCTTAAAGGACGCACCAGACCGACGTGAAACTTGCATTGCGAACTTGTCACAGCCGAAAATCCGCCAGCAGCGAGACAGCGAAATTGTCTGAAGGAACTACCTTCTTGGTGATTAAAATAGCTTGTATTTTACACAATTCTTTAGGAATGGAAGAAATTGGTGATGACATAACAATCTGTCAAGCAACTTCACTTCTATTGCTGGTAGGCCAAAATATATCAGAGTAGTATATTAACTCTCAACACATTTGGATCATGATGGTTAAAATCATCTTTATTTCTCGAAGGAGTACCACGACTGTAAAGTAATTTTGATGTAGTTTTTATTTATATATTTATTTTTATTCATATATGGTATACCAGCTGCTAAGGTGTTTTTACCAAATTTAACAGGAACTCTTGTTACTGAAGAGGGCAGCATTTAAAAATATTGCAGTATATAAGGAATAAGGCATTAAATTCATTAATTAGCAGTTACTACCATATGGCTAAGAAGAAATCGTGAAGGAACTTTAACACGTGTACGATAAATGATATTGAAATCATTAGAATTGAGAGCAGCACCATTTTTTTATATACATTGTAGGTCAACCATTATAGTAGCAATAATCCATTTTCGTTGCGTGTGGACATAAAAAATAAAGGAGCCAACCTGTAACACATATGCTTACATATTAAAAGACATATCTTCCCTCCATCAACACGTTTTAATAAAAATTTGGAAAAAACTCAATGCAATAAAAAGCGTAATTTATGTACATCCACAGCGATAAATTACGATCAGAATGTTTTAAACATTCCTTCATTACCGACGAAACACTCGTAAATTCGTGTATCTTTACGAGCGATTTAATTAATACATCCTCTTCAACGCCATCAGGCCAGTGTTAAACAGACTATCAAAAATATATTATCACACACACACAAACACGTAAGCTTGCATACGTTCTAACACGCGGGAATTGTTCATTCGTGTTTGTGTATGGACGTTGTTTGTAAGCGTATTGATATACTGTTATAGTCATTAAATCAATATGGAAACCTACATTGGGCGAGGGAAACGGTCTTCATGCACAGGAACTCCTACATTTGACGCGACGCTTTTTTTCAAACTTTCTGAGAAAAGCGTACGTACACCGCTCGTAAAATGGAAATTAATCGGTGAGTTTTGAAAGATTAATAAAAGTCGTGATAATTTATTGAGACGGATGCGTAAATCATACGGATAGTAAAATTTTATGGGCGTACGCAGGATGCTTAGCTCCCCTAGCGGAATGTATACATGAAAAACGCTTGATTTGGACATCATGCAGTGCCATTCTAAGCGCGTGTTTGAAATATACGTGACAGTGGTCATTCACAAAATATATTGCTGCAATTAGAATAACGTTAAGATGATCACTAATCACTACTGTAATCTATCGAGCGAACGATGATTAACTACTACTACGCCGCTATCCAACGGTTATCCATTTAATTAAGATGAAATTAAAATTTGGGACATACATACAGCGTCTTCCAAGCTTCTAGAGTTGTAAAACTGCGTCTATTGTTTAAATAGTGAAGTTTTCTGATGACATATAGATCTCCTAGAACATCTTCCTTTTAAAGAATTTAGGTTTCCGTGTTAAAACCGTGTCGTAATTGCATGAGTCTGCCGACGTTTCTCTTTCAATTACATGGAGCTTCTTCTGGGCTACTGTATGCGAGATTCTCACAGCACCGATACAACAAGAAGCTCCATGTAACTGAGGGCGAAACGTCGGCAGACTCATGCAATTACGATGCGGTTTCAACCCGGAAAGCAAAATTCTTTAAAAGGAAGATATTCTACATGTCATCAGAAAACTTTACTATTTACACAATAGACGCAGTTTGCAACTCTAGAAGTTTGGAAGACGCTGTACGTATGTCCCAAATTTTAATTTCAACCCAGAAACTTAAATTCTTTAAAAGAAAGCAACGACCGCGGAAGTTTACATCTCCTAGAGTATGTTTGAAAAATATCTTCGTATACAAATTGATTCATTTTCGGCCTTCAACATGGAGATCTCGCTCATGGAGGGTAGGTTTAAATTTGATAAAGTTAGTAAATATTGTGTTTGTTATGTGTTCGAAGAGAAAATGTTGCACCTTTATTTGGCTTTGCAGAGTAAATTGAAAAGAAATTCTCAATGCCACTTTCAATTTTCTATCTAGCGGTAGACCGGAAATTTTTATATGGCGTTTCGGTACTGGTTATCATCAACTTTTTTATTTTTTACCGGTTCAATATAACGAGAAGAAAAGAGATATAATACCTATTTAGATTCAGTCAAGTGTAATCTGCTATTTCGCACGCCTACTTATTTTATGCGCTCTACATACAATAGCACTTTTAATGATAATAATAATAATAGTAGCATTTGCTGTAAGTGCGATATTTTTAATTGCTTCCTTGCTTGATTCATATTCATGCTGAGGCATACCTTATTTCAAACGATGTAGATGTGTATATATTTAGGTTTAATTTTTGGTCGATGTGCTCTATAAATTGTTTAGACAGGTTCTTTTCCCTTCCAACTTTTTAGTCGTTTACCTGTCATTTGTTTCTCTTATAACTCAAAAGCAATAAAGGCGATTATTAAAATTATCATTTATTTATTGAATCGAAATACAACAATACCGAGTGCAAGGTATTTACAATTGCATCCAAAATTAATCGTCTACCGAGCTGCGTAATGTTTTGAGGAGTTTGATCAAAGATCAACGACATATTTTACATATGGTAAATTAAATGTGTGTTTTCGCAAAATTTATGTAAATCTTGTATTTTGTAGATAAATAATGATCCATCAACTTTCGCACGCGAAGTGGCGTCAGATTTAAATTTAGCCCAGATTCGAACATTACATCGAAATAAGTTTAAACCAAACAACCATTCACTGGTTCGTTGGTTCGTTAGTCATAGTCCGGTGAGAATTTAAGACGACGGGAGTACTACACTAGTTAGTGGGAAGATCAGAAGACGAATACTTTTTAAATAAGAGCATCTAATTTGATGAATCTAAATTTATCAATTCTAGAATTAAAAAAAAATAACCGAGCCCTATTGGATAGTACAAAACCCTGGGCAGAATAGGACAATGGTAACATATCCTTTTTGGATTAAATATTTGAATGGGTATTTTGGAAAATCGTCTCATAGGACCAGTTAAGTATGCATTGGATTGGAAATAATTGTGTTGTTATATGTGCGGCGAGGTCACCTAACTTGAGTTCTCTGGATTACTTGTTGCGGGAAGTTGTTAAAAATAAAACTTATAGAGTGGATGTTACATAAATCACTGTAACTTCGAGGTAGATATGATCATTCAAACAGCAGTTCGAAATCTTGGAAAGCACGCGTAATTGTTCATCAATGAAAATTGCCAGATATATTTGAACTACTGCAACTCTTGGTTTTTTGTTTTGTTTCTATTATTATTACTGTTATTGTTGTTTGCATGGGTTGTTACAAATAAGGTGTAAAATTTACGTAAACCTTGCAAACCTTTAATTCGCTTAACGTCATAACCTGTTTCAGTCCTGCAGACCTAAGGTTAAGACCTAAAATTAATCAAATGGCATTGGTACAAAAAATTCCCTTAACGTCTATGTGCTTTTAATGATGAGATATTGAAGTTCGCGTGGTGGTGGATGGTAGAATCATTTGTTACAAGATGATACCTAATTGATCCAAAAAGAACTTTTTTACCACACTCTTGAATACATTTCTGCAAATGAATATGAACCTTTTCAAAACGGGTGTTGTATGTATTTGAAGACATACAGTCATTTAAATATAAAGGTCTAAGGATTGGTATCTCTGTGGAAAAACAGAAAGCTAACATTTATAGAAAAGATATTTGGAGAGAAGGTAAGTTTTGGAGAAAGGAATTTAGAAATTAACTTAAAGCGAGTGTTAAGTGTTATAAATTATGGAATAATATTAAAACAACGGGAAAACATTTTGAAAACAAAAAAAAAATTGAACCAATGAACATTGAAAGAGGGACGGAAGAGACTATTGTAGAGGATTTTATTACACGAAAGAGGGATCAACTAAATAAATTTATCAAATTTGTGCGAAAATACTTGAAAATAAAAATTAGTTTCATTTATTTAATTTCGTGGATGAATTTATTTTATGTATTCTAATTTTCATTTCACCCCTGTGCGTTGAGTGCATTTTTTAAATATTTTATACCCAAAAATTAGACAAGTGTGTGACTGAGAGGAAGGTATTGATTTTTTCGCTTATAGTATTTGTGGACGCTGTGATTAGTGAGAGATGAATAGTGCATCCTATTTGCGAAAAAAAGCGGGAAACTGAAATGGTGTCACTGTGAGCGTTGTGAAATTGAAAAAAGTCCTCTCCCAGCAGTCCAGGCAGCAAAATGCGTGACCAGTGTCTAAATATCGGCGGTTATCTCGTAGAGGAAGATATAATTGATGTTCCGGCATGGTCAGAAGAGCCACGGATGAATACGTGAATTATATAAATATATAAAGTGAAGATGGTCACCATTATCAGGAGAGCGGGAAGCCCGAGGTACCACTACCAGGAATGCGAGAAGGCGCATTTCCCGCCAACGAACCGCACCTATCATCACGATAAGTCACACACATTTTCTTTGGTTTATTTTCATATTCATATTTGCTTCAAACTTGTTGCTTTAAATAGGTTAAATTTAAAGTGTTAATATACTTTAAAAATTAATAAAATGAATATTCATTTTATTCTATTTTTGGAGGCCCTATTCTTACAATTAGTAATAAATCATACTTTTGCATATTTTATATTTGTTGTTGTTAACTATAACATCATTCATAATTTTTCTTCATCTGTAGTAAAACACTGTTATTTTTTGAAATCAATTATATTATTGCTCGCATAACTGCTCAGTAACTCAGCCCTACCAAGGACCGCACAACCTGAGAAACTGAGTAGCTAAATTATTCAAAAGAGCCTCAATTAATATTTAAAATAAGACTCAAAAGCAAGCAGCTACAATTGTAGCGAAATGCTGCTGAAACGTGATGAAAGTAGAATGAATAAAATGTTATTCATTCTACTTTCATCACGTTAATGTCTAATATTTCTACAAGTTCTAGTGCATACGTTAGTCGTATAGAAGTTTTCTTTGTCAACTAAATGTCTTTCGGTCCGTTTCATCTAAATTCGCAATGTATTTTAACGTTGTAGTGTTGCATGTGGGCAAGAGTGTCATCAGAGAACACAGAATCCCAGCATCATGCTACAGCAAAAATCTTTCCTTTAGCATATATTTCAATAATAGTACATTTTCAATGGGTAAAAAACATTATCATAGGTGTCTATGGAATAAAACAATTGCCATCGTATTTGAACAATGGTGGAAACCAACGGCAATTTTATTTGTGACTTTAGGTCTAGCTGTCGTCCAGGCAAGTTGTACGAAGCATTTCCTCCAAGTTAAATAGACTCGAGTAAATATTGCAATATAAAGGTGTTTAAAGTGTTTAGTGAAGAAAAGAGGTTCGAAGAAGGACATAAACCTAGTGTTTATGTATTAGAAAGTGACAAGACTTAAGATTAGTAGTTATTTTCATTTCTACGTCTTAACACGTCTCTTTTCATCTGCCGAAAGAGTGACATTCCCGGATTGACGACCCGCAATTTTCGAAGAAAAATTTAAGATCTAAAATTTTCCAAATTTCCACATTGTCAAAACATTACAATACATTATCTGCATAAGCACTTCAAACTAGGAAACAATCATAGTAGACGGTTATTAAAAATTTTAAGTTATAATTTTATTATATTTCTCGCTATCTATCCAGGCACGTATGTTCTGTCTAAGGCTTTGCGAAGATTACTATCATCTACATACCCCATCGACATAAGTATTATATTATTATATAGTATATATAATGTTATCAACATTTTTTACTAAATAATGCGCTTCCTGTACGAAATAAAAAATACTAGCGGTTGTTAAGCAGAGATAAGTTTTTACCTTAGATTGTCGCAAATACTGAAAACAAATTGATTGACATCAATACAGATCCTTTTTAAGATACACTAATCTAAGGTACTGTGTCAATTTACAATGGTTATATAATTACTGTAATTTCCAGTCGTCCTTTCAAAGTACTTTTAACCGGAAATTCAAAATATGTTATTGGGAAACGCCTTATAAGAAGTTAATTGCAGAAAAGATGATCGGTCTCATACTGACGTTATTCCCCTTGGAATTGTTAAATCAATTACTCATGCTTACCGCTATGGAAAGGGAAATAAATACAGTAACCGTTAAGCAAGAATCGGGAATAACTATTTACCAACAAATCAAAAAATACACGCTAAACCTTGCTCCAAATGCTCTAATCTCTGCAAAGAAATCCTCCTGCTTATTTCGTCAAAATATGTACAGAAAAATATTCGAATAATCAGAGTACACAGTAGTATGAGATGCCGCTTTTATCATCTTAGCTTAATGACAAGCGATAGTATTATTTATAATCCCAGTAACGAGAAATGTTCAATTTAAACCTTCCTTTACACAATATTATTGTTACATTGTCACGTTATAATTCTACTCACGAACATCAAAGCGTGCTCTAATATTTGCCGATCAATTTTTCGTTAAATATTTGACAAGTTGTGTAAATCAAAATGTAATTGATACCGTCAAATTTATGATAGAATTTCGAGCGCTGAAACGCATGTATGCTCGTATACGAAACATATGCGTAAGTCGAAACGTGGCCTGTATAGCTATGTACATCCAGCGTTTCCCATAAATATAAAATTAATTTTATCGCTTGCATGTTTGGAATCAAAATAAATATGTGCATTGCACGTCCAGCATATTAATTTTAATTTTATATTGCCAAAATGATTGATTTGTACGCTTGAAACTTTTATTATCTACAATAAAATTGTTTAGTATAAATATTTTTAAGGTTATATCGGTCTAGTTGATGTCATATTCTAGTAGGCACGTTTCAAACAGCCTACCAAATTAATCTGCCGATGAATAGATTAGAAACATAAATTATATCATAAATAAATAAATTCCCGGATTAGTATTATATGCTGTATATTTCCGCAATCGGTTTTCATAAGCTGCAAGGAAAATATAAAAAGAAGCTGGAGACTAAACGAAATACTTCAATTCAGTAAGACGCATGCAGGAACTACAAGCAACAAGTAACTAACAAGGGACGATCCCAAACTCCGTAAATTCAAAAAATTACGAATCTTTGGAAACATGTAGATCACACCTAGCCGTGTACTACGCATTTCTTTCCTGCTGAGAAATGTGAAATAAATAACCGTAAGGTTGACGTACTTTTGTACTTAAACCGTTGAGCGAAGGAATTGTAAAGAGACGCAACCGTATAATAAGCGGAACCAAAACAGCGTTCGACATGTAGATGGCGCATCAAGTCGAATGGGAACCGAGATTCTCGAATCCCATAAAACCGAGCTTGTTCAATTTCTCTTGAGCTAGCGTAGTGGTAGTATTGATGGGGTTTAATATAGCAATGCCAGAAAGATTAGTGCCGCGAATCATATGTGCGTTTATGTAAATTGCTTCAAAAATAATAGAAAAGATAAGAATATAAGTTTGTTAACATTTCCTGTGAAAGATGGGAATAGAGCGAAACAGTGGATGCGAAATTGCGGCAATATTAGTATTGTAATGATGGACATCGATAAGTTAAGAAATTAATCTGTGAGAAACTTTTTAAGCCAACAGACATTCTAATAAATAATAATCGTAAATTATTAAGTAAAACCGCAGTTCCTGTGAGATACAGCGAAGCAAGTAAATAAAATGAGAAAATGTTATATGTCCGAATCTACGGATTTTGTTTTATCCGGAGTAACTAAAACATATTTTTCGAAATTAGATAGAACGGACAAACTTTTAATGTCTCTCATTAGTACCTAAGCATTATATATATATATATATATATATAGGCTGTCTCACCGGGAACTGCATCGATCAATATATGCAACGGCATACAATAGATTGAATAACTTTAAATTATTCTATTAGTGTAATATTAAAGTTATAGCAGACTAACTGTTGCCACTCATAATTCAACCAAGAGCAACAGTTTGAATTTAGGGATCCTAAATATAAGTTCATTAAAATTATGTTGCTTTTGTAAATATCCATGTTATTTCGCTTATTTCTGATGTCCAATAATACATTTTTGAGATAATTAGAAGAAAATTCTTTTTGTTATCTTAACTATCATATTTTATGTGGAATTTTTTTTTTAGAGATATTTTAAATAAATCCTTATAAATACATGTGAAACATAAGTTAACGAAATGTTTTACAAGAAATTTAGTGCTATCCCGTGAGTTTGTTGATTGTCTCAGTTGTTTGTGGTATCCATATAAAATGAGCATAATGCTATCCAATATTACGTAAACGTTGTTATCATTACATGCACTTGCGCATTAACGTGAACTGGACTTTTTGGAAGTTCTACTATGTTACTCTTGCTATTGGAGAAAGGTCGGAATGTATAAAAGTGAATCATTTCTTTAATAGCGAAGTTCAGGAAAAAATGTATATTGTTGTGATATAAAGTAAGGGCCCTAGAGCAACTACCTTTAAACGACAGAAGGTAGCGCTGTATATACATCTACATATGTATGTTCTTAAGAAATATTAAGATATGCTGCAATCAAGTTTTTGGTAACCTGTTTTTGTTGCTTTGCAAAGGAGAAGGCGCCAAGGAGAAAGCGCCAAATTGCTTCCTATGTCACCAGGCTGATCAAAAGAGCTTGTTTGCCAGGCGACGCAACCATAACAGTTGCTAACAAATTACAATTCAAAAAGCATATAGACGACCCTACTAGAGTTTTGCCAAGCCCAGGTGTTCCAATCGCCGGTGGCCGCAGTTTTACTTTCTTATCCGAGAAGAAGAACCGTCGCGGCCGGATTTGAGCCCACATGACAATTTTGTTAATTGTTCCACCACCGAGACAGTCTATTATCCCTTATTTTGACATGTTTCCTAAATCGTTTTTATTTCTACACATTATACAACTTTCATCGAACTATTAGCAATTATAGGTTCGTTTATATATATTTATCAATTTTGGTGCACAAGAAGTATGCAAACTTCTTGGGTTACTTATGTCACCTCTAGGATGACTTTCACACAAACCATGCAAAATTGCTAATACTCAGTAAATCTGGCAATAATCATCACTTTGTATGCCGTAGTTGTGCGGCAAGTTGTTCAATAATCTAAATTTTATTGTCTCCTATCCAAGCAGTGCAGCTTTTATCCTATCTGTCCCGCCTAAGAGCAAAGCTCAGATATTCACGATTATTTTTACCGAATTTTAACTTTATTTAAAGTTTGTCTCGCAGAGTTATTTGTTATTTGAATTCGTTTTATTTATTAATTTTATGAATACATAAAACCTATCTATGTGGGTTTTATTTACACAAACGATATTTATAAATTTGGTTATATTGTAACCGATTGTAATTGATTTCTATGTCTGAAGCTAATGGCAAATTAACATGATATTAACTTTTTTTCTCTAGATTTTCCCTTATACTATCTTTGTTCCTGTCTTTGAGAAATGTCAACAACAATCATCGTGTAAATTGGAATTCGTTAACAAAAAAAATCTCTTATTTTTCGCAAATTTAAATATCTTTAACAATCACCTACCTCAAAACCTACGCATTTGAAATGATAAAATCACTACAACAGATACATAAGCAAATACTACTATTATTAGAATTACCATATACCAAAATGTTTCGCCTAGAGTTTATTATGTCTACTACTTTGTAAATTACTATGTCGTAAATAATTTGTTGGAGTTTCGCTATTTGTCAATTATATAAAAAACTTGATAGGTCAATAAAATAAGCTGATTTATGGGTGTAACATAACTATTTCATGATTCCTATCTACACTGTCAATATTTTGCTAATCTATAAAAAAACCTATGTGTGTTACTATAAATGTCACCGTAAGTTAATTTATTTTATTTAAACGAGAAACTTCACAAAGAACACTTCGTTAATTCTAGTAAAACTTTACTGAATTGAATGTTTTAACCTCCAACAAAAATCTTTTATATACCGAGTATCACATAACAAGAAATTGTTTCTTCTTACTTCATACGTAAGGAAAAACAGAAAGTGATTTGAATAGCTGCTTAAAACAACAGAGTTTTGTCTATTTTTAATATGAAATTATCTCAATAATTTAAAAGCTTTTCTCGCGTTTTTGGGCTTTACTAAAGCAGCTGGTCCAGTAGCTAATACGTTCGGCTATCAGTTTAGGGACTTTTCTTTATTTATTTCGAAGCCGGAGCTGCTAACTCTTAGATTGGGGTTTTCGTGATTTTCTTGGCTTCATGGTGAATACTGACGGCGAACAACTTAAGGTGCTTTATTAACGCAAGCGCAATAATAGCGCATAGCAATAACGATACTCCCGTAACTGATGAAAGCTGCGTTTGCCTAAGAAACGGTTTTTATGCGACTTGCAACACTCAATAACATGCACTTGTTTGGTACGATTTATCCAATCATAATAAGTACAGACAGTTTACTTGTGTGTCATAGGTGAACTTAATGCAACAGTGTTTCGTAAGCTTATATCGATAGAAAAATATATAAAGTATGATTTAGAACTATTTGAAAAAGAAGAAAACAAACTTGACTGAAGAAATATAAGAAAACGTTACCTAATTGACTCAGTTAATGGTGCCCAGCTATATTGAACAGATAGAAGACAGTGTGGTACGTTAACATCTTTCCTTCCTTTCTTGCCATAACCTGCTCACTTTGAACCATTATTTTATGTTTACACATCCAATTGTGCAAAGGTAACATAACTGTAAAGTAAAGACTTATATATTCCTGCCTATAAATGGTTATAACTAATATAAAGCTCAGAAGATTTTAGAGGAACTAACCACGATATCCAACGAACTATCCCTATTAGTAATTCGTAATATGCGTAGCATTCGACAAATAAATTAATGACGCTTTATCAGATACAGACCCGCGCTAGATTTTCAGGATCACCAGAGCGACGGGTCGTGATCTGCTAAATCCCGAGCTGTAAGCGTCGCTGACACATTTATGACAGAAACCATACGCTACAGACTACGTATTCATACACATACATACACATGCTACATTCAGGCCTATATGGCTTGCTTTAGTGCCCCGGCGTTGAACGAGAGCGTCCCGTGTCCTATCCCGCACGATCACGGCCGCCAAGGCACGTATTTATACCGTTTTATCAATACGCCGATGACAAATATATAACTGTGTTGATGTCCGTATGTACAGATTAAGTGCTATAAAAGCTTTATTTTGTTCGCGACGTATTTATGACTGATGGAATCGGCATCAGCGCAAATAGAACATCGTTGTCGTAGTTGTGGTAGAAGATTGGATAGGTGATAAAGGTGAAACGTACTGAAGTTTAATTAAGGTTGAGGTATCTTGACGTTCTAGTTTGCTCAGGCAGATATAAGTAGATGTACACATAGAAGAATAATTCATAAAAAGATCTGGTATCTGCGAACATATATTACGAAAGCAAAGAAACTTCCCAGGCGCCAACGGATATGTGACAATTTGATGTTTTACATTTTCGTATTGACAAAGCCTTACTTATTTCCGAGAATTATTGCTTTATCGAAACAAAAATCTCTATAGATATCAGGATTAGGCGGAAATAAGTGGGGGAGCAGGGAATAACATCTATAAAATCGCAATACAGAACTTCTTACTCCTTCCAAAACTTTTTTAAATAATGTACTCTAGGACTAGTTATACCATCATCATCTAGAATCTACGGTATATAATATTAGAAGGAAAATATAACCAAAATTAAAGCTTCGTAGATGAAATCCTATTCTAAAAAGTATTTTAATTCTATTTTAGCTCTGGCGAGACGTAAAGCTAAAGTGAAATGTGTGAAAAATTGACGTTGTTAGAAGCAAAATGGAGAATATTTAAATTGAAAAGAAATATATTTTAGACGGTAAAATTGTTCAAGAGTAAAATGTTGAAAGGAGTAACAAATAGTGAAAATAAAAACCGGGAAAAGGATGATTATATTTGGAGTTTAAAATGGATATGTTGTAAAGGATAGGGGATAGAGTAAAAACAAAAATTTCCTTTTATCTATTTATTAAAATATTTTTAGTTACTATCACTTCATGTTACAAACTTTTTGGTGTGGGAATGTTTGTCCCTCCTTTCCTTGTTTCTCAACCCGCAACAAGTACAGATGCTGTAACATGTGGAGTTTTTTAAAGTTATTCGTACCCTGTTCCAGAGGCTGTGCGTTCGCCAGGCCGCAAGTTCAGTTGAATTCGCAAATAAAATTACTCAAATTTATATTACGTAACTCGTGAAAATACAGCTTAGGTATCCCGCAGCTTCATATTTATTCCGTGATCAACGTTGTGAATCGAATTATGTATATACCTTATATTTACAACGTAGAATAGGTAGAGAGGAAATATTTGGGACCCCCTGAAACCGCGGCTCTGGTTGTTATGGTAATGACTAATAGACTTCCTCTGCAAGAAAGGATTAGGGTAAAAGAGTTAGGTAGATCATAATCCCATCTAGAATTGGAACAATTGGTGGAAAAAAGAGCTGAAAGAGAGAAAATAGAGACCCTACGACGATTTTCTATGAAAATTTATAAAAAGAAGTAATGAATATGTGAATGTGAAGTTTCGAATTTATTATATTGGTTTCCGTGCATATTGTTTTATAACACTGCGTTTGGATCATCAGATTTCAGTTAGGCTAGAGTTGGTGTGGACTGTTGTCCATTATAAAGCTAGAAAAAGTTATTATACCATGAGGAGATAGGCGACTCCTTCGGGAAAGAAGTAACTTCACTGACAATTAACAATGCTTTTTAGAAATTAGAAAAAACTAGAATGCAATGAATCATTAATTCAAACAATCCATTTTTTCTGCGGCATAGCATTCAACTACAGCCCTCCGGTTGTCTCCGACCGTCCAGTATATTAAAACGTTGAATATGTTGCATTAAATTTTGTTGTGCTTTTGAACTGGATATTAGAGATCATGATAGCAACAAAAAATGTGAATTTCGTAGTATATTCAGGGAGTTAATCGATTTGTCTGCTTATTTAAATCTTCACGTTTAAATAATGCGTTTTTGAATAATGCTAGTGTGTTTAAAGGAACTTCAAATACACTGCAATATAACATTTTAGATCCAATGCTTGCTACTTGGAAAATAGAAATTTCAAGTCAAATTAAAAATTTAAAAAATTCCTACCAGTGCAGTGCGTGTATTTTTCAATAAGAATTACATACATAGCGATGGCCAACAATGCAATGTTTAACCTGGATTTGATAATGTACTACTTTAACATAAAAAATTTAGCGAAATAAATAGTTTTGTAACAAACTGCCTCTGAGATTTAGGGTGAGAAATGTTACTGCATGCTTTGATGAATCAGTAACTTAATTGTTTGATCAAAACTTTTTTTTGCTTACATGTGGTGAAGGCCTTGCGGGTTATACAAGCTTTTGAAACTTGTCATAGCCTCATGAGCCTATTAGTGCGTGTAAAGGGTTGTATGGCTGTGACACTATCACGCCTTTGCCACAAAGATTGAAGCGCAGTTAATTATTCCCCAACGTGCCAATGGCGACTCGAGATGCTACCGGACCAACCGGAAAAAATCCCATTTAACCCTAGTTGGTGCCGAATGCACAGCGCCTAATCCTGCCACAGTTAGGGGCAGACGCTTGTATTACCGGTCCATCGAGCCGTTGCTTCGTATTTTATACTATGGCTATTTGCTTACAATCGCTCAGAAAGAGAGAGTGGCCTGGGATATGGGTGGAGGAAGGAAGCGTAGAAAATAAAATATTTTTTTGTTAACAAAAATTAAATTAACACATAACAGATAGGCATGCTACGATCCATCCTTTAACACACTTCCATCAACTCGCAACCTCACTGCCTGTATTTTATCCATTTCCTGCTGGCTCGGTAGCGAAATACCGAAGCGTTTAATAATGACAGCAACATGCTGTTACTATGAAACCATTGTAATTGAAAAATTCATAACCAGTGAGTCTCTTAGACCTGCCTCGCAAAGGGAAGTAGTATATTGGAAGTTGAGTCTTTGAATTATTCTCTTTCTACATTTAGCTATCATTTACGTGTTCACAAAAGGATCATTATGTATAACTATTATTCACCGGCCGTGAAGTCCACGAAATTATTGTTCATCGCTAGAAATAAATTCACGAGTATTTTCGAATAAGTTTTTAAGTCCATTCGTATCTTGTTATGAATTATGGAATATTCGTTTCCAAGATATTTATGTTTGTTCCTTAAATTCAATGGATTACACTGTTTTAGAATTGTTTCAATATAGCTGCCGCAAGGGGACGGCGTTAAAATTAATTTAGATAAATGGATCTACAGCCTATAGAATCTAAAGTTTTAAAACGACTTTTTTATCTCCATTCACTATCGAGAGTTAGTATCAAATTAAGTCCGTGATTATACTTTCGCTCGAGCAATTTATCATCCAACGCCAAGAAAGGCTGCAGTTGCCCAAATCAAATAAAAAATATTGCTGATCTACTTCAAAAATGCCCATCCATCACCGCTTGCAACTCATCGTTCACAACGAAATTATCTCGATAATGTAAGCGTGTAAGCTATCCGAACTGTACCTACTTGTACAGCCAAACGTTTCCAAATGACACGTGATGGATCGTTCCTGAAGGGTATGGGTTACCTTGATATTCATAAATCTCGAAATTTCGAGCTTTCCCATACGGGTAGGCTGAGAAATTCCTAGGATGACGGATATAGGGCGCGGTTTCGGACCGTTTTTACGAAGCTCACGAGAGCTGTCCCTGAAGCAAACAACATTAACGTAGGGCCACAATACAAATTCTAGCAATGAAGATGATGCAGCTTCACTGACTAAGTAAAGAGGTGTTTGGACATGCCCCAAACCGCATTCGACCGCTTGTACCAGCGCTTCACGAACTGATCAAGACTATCACCTATAAAGATTTCTTGAGGAGATAGGATGAAATTAGTTCAACCGCTACACTAGTCGCATTGACGTATCCGAATACTTCTCCAGGGTGCCATGCTGGAGACAATATAATATAATACTTCTTCTGCAAGTATCCCGCACTGTTGTCAGTACAAGAACCATGCTGGGTGCGAGCGGCCATGCTTTGCAGATATTAAGGTGGTTTCACAGGGCAACGTCGTAACCTATACTGAAGCGACAGGCTAGCTGAGGGCTTAGGGGGTTCCCCGGTGCTGAGAGAATGCATAACGGTATTAAATGTTGCAATTGAGCGCTTTCTGTGGAAGGTGCTATCAGTAGCCGATACTTATTATTGGAAATTTATGGGCTGAAGTACTGAGTTTTTCTGTGTTTATGAGTTCAATGCATGTTAGGAACATTTCATAACATGGTAGACGCTTGACATTTCAGAAAAGAGAGCTGACGACTGTATATGAAGTGAACGCCACGGCTATTCAGTGCTAATTCGTGTATCCAAAGTGATTTCGAAAAAAGAAGGCGTATTCTGTCGAAGCGACGAGGTCGTATTTCTTTCCTGAAAGAAGGAGATAGATGTTTTATCTACAAGAAAGATAATTGTTATAACGTATTTGTGCTTGTAACCTTAATCTAAACTATCCAGGCCTGATGATGCGTGATGTACACACGAAACTGGTCGCCTAATCATTAAATAAAGATATACTTGAGATTTAGTCCCTTTTCCATTTAACTACGTTTTCATTCAAATATTTTTTATAGAGAGTTTTTATTTGTTTCGACGCCGAAATTGTTACTCCGCTACGTATGCGTCTTTTGATGTCGGTAATTCCTAGAATTTTTCATCAAATTTGGTTTTGGTTTATCGCTGGTTCAAACGAAACTTCAATCGTGTCAACTCAATAGAACGAAGATAAAAGACTACACTTTACTTTCATTCTACAGACTTTTCAGCCAATCCTCGTATTGGTCAGCAGTTATTCCACGGATCTTCGTCTTACTTTGCTCAATTGATAAAATGCGAAAGAAAGGGGTGGAAAGATAAAGGCTTATTTATCCTCTCGACCTGTCCATGACTTATAATTACCTCGGCTACATGAACGGGTCTTGTACGGACATGGAGTGTATTTCACAGAGAAAGAACGACTCCCGTCCGAATAACGACCGTACATGCCATTATCAGCAATGGCCATCAGTTTGGAAGATGCGCAACCCGTCAAAAGAGCGCTCCGTAACAGTATAATGACGGGCCATCATCCAATTACCAGCTATCATCAATCCAAGCTGGACTGGTTTACGACGTAGCCGTCTGATTGTTCGGCTCTCTCTATCGCTCCTGAGCGTCATTCGGCCGTGCGTCGAGTGCTCCCGCTATTAATCATAAGCTCTCCCGTATGATGTCAGACGCAGATAGTCGTCGCCGAAAAACTTGTACGTATACTGCTTACACGGGGTCAAAGAAAGATCAGTTTTTCCTTGCTGATTATGGGAATATGAAAATTTGCATCTAGGAGAGGTCAGGGTCATATAAGCGTAAGAATCGATCGATTAAACGATTGCTTTAAATAGTATTGCAACCGTAATAACTGAAATTTATAGTCCTTCTTCTGGCTATTCTAGGTGTCACTGCAATCACTGCTTAGTGTTAGCTGAAACTGATATCACCATTTCCTGAAATTCTATTTCATATTCCCAAAGGATCACTTCAATTGAAAATGTTATAGGAGTCGAAGCAATTGCAACCAATTCAAAGTAAACTTGCCAAAAAGCAAATCTGAACATCTAATCACAGTCTACCGCTCGATGTCGACATGTATGAATCTATATCTGCGCACGATAGACGGTGACCTATTTATCGTTTAGTAAGCTCTCTTGATGCAGAATGCAATAAAATCAGTAAGCTTCCAAAAGTGAAAATATAAAATAAAATAAAATGTATAGCTTTCTAAGCATTTTGTTAGGTATTGGGGAACAGTGTTCTTACTTCCCGTCCCATAGTAAGAATTTTTTCTTTTTTCAGAAAATGCTTATATTTTGTTTTGCAATACTTACTAAGAAATATTCTTTTTTTATTTCTTTTTCGTATTTATATAGAGTTCCCTCTGTGGAGTTAAATATATTTCATTTTACCCCTGCGGCGTTCAAATTCCAACAGAGCTACTGAAAATGCTAACGGAGTCCGTTTTTTCCTATACTTCTGATAGAAGTGCCATAAGTGGAAGTGTCCTTCTGAAGGACAACGCGTTGAACGGTTTATCATTAACACTTAGCAATAGTAAGGTACTGAATTCATTTACGAGTAGCAAAAATACAATCCAGGCACAAATATTTTGATCCAATAGACCTGGATAGCAGCCCACAATTCGGCGCCTCACTGACAACATACAACAAACAAGGTAACAAGAGAGGCAGGAAGACGGATTTCAGAAAGTGTTATCATTCATACATGTTACCTTTATCAACACACATTCATACGATTTCCACATTTTGCATTCCCGCCTACGTTAACCTTCAACGAGCACGTACCTGACTTATTTCAGTCAATTTTTCGGAATTCATCACCATTTTTGTACAATTTTGCATCGCTCTGCCAAAAGAAGAAATACAAACATTAAAAATACGTAGAGGACAATTAAAAACTCAAGTGACACGTTTTTAAAATTTCATTTCAGACACTAGCAATCATACCAGAATTACCGAACCTGGTACGCGTATGCAGTATTTAGAAACATGTTTTAACAACTTTGATGACATATAAAGCCAAATTGAAGCATTGGATTAGTCTACCGATTATGAATTAGAGAGGTCAAAGTTGGAAGACTTGTTTTATGCTGAAATATTCAAAATTAACGACAATAATAGTAATTCAACAGTGTCGGCATTATTAAACAATTTGAATACGAGTGATCACTCCTATGCTTATGCTGCATTGTCGTTGCAATAAGTACAGTGAATTCAAAAATATAATACGAAATTGTAAAGGCCCGAAATTTAAACATTATTATATCAAACAATTGGTAATAATAAAGAGTGCCATAAACTGAAAATAATTTTGGAGAATACACCATTATCCATATATCCATAATCCACCAACATTTCAAAACGATATCTTTATTATTTCCAGAGATACGTTTAATAGGCCACCGCCCTAACTGGCACGGTATAAATACGTACACACACCATGTACATACATAGAAATTGATTCAGGAAACCACATTATTGTATTATACAATATTATGCATAAATCAGCAGAATATAACAATGAAGGCAATGTTTGTGCACTCTCCTGGATGTTTCTTAAGGAGAATAATAGTTTTTAAAAACAATTTCCCAATAGTTTGCAGAAATTAATATACGAGCGAAGAAATAACTTGACATTTAGTGATACCAGGTGAGTAAAGTAAATAATTTTGCACAGACCCGCAGAGTGGTATAAACTAAAACAAAAGGAGTAGATGTGTAGGTGCAGTTGATTCCTTTCGACACTTTCTCTCTGCAACGCTGACTAGCACAACAAATACGAAGCGTAATGAGCCTATGCCTATCACTCGAAGTGTTAACGATGTGCCGGTAGTTCCCCCATGGGATGATCGTAAACGCGTGTATGTACATGCACACGTTTATACGTTCTAAACGTATTTCACCGCTGCCCATCGTAAAAGTCGCTTAAACGCCGTCCAGAAATTATTTATGAAAAGTGAACTGTTGAGTTGAAATTTACAGTTGTTTTCTTGTTAAAATCTGTTTTAACGTCGGAGCAATAAACATTGCGAAAGACGGGTGCGTATAGTTCATCTACCTTTTGCTTGTTGTGACTGACATGCTCGGGTTTATTTATGTTCTTTGGGATCAAAAGGCAAGTGTTTTATGTTATAATTTATGAGCAATTAGTCTGGCGAATGTGTGTATGCGCGCGCGCGTGGGCCCTAACTTAAATAATGACGTTTAATGTAGGTTTATGGTTATACTGCGTATATATCCTTATAGCGCTGCGGACGTTAAAAGAATAGTAAAAAAGGGAAATAGATGGACGCCAGAAAAATAAATAGGATTCCAGGTTTTATTGGACACACAAGAAGCTTCCGCGGCTATTTTCTCGTGTCTACTTGGTTGTCTTACTCCTAGTCGCAATACGCCCAACAGTTTTTGGTAAATGATGGAGATTTAGAGAAAAAGTACATTCGGCTTTTTACTATCATTTATTACTACCCGTTACAATTACATCCTCATTAATATTAGGGCGGAAACGAGCAAATTATCTTAGGAAAAAGGTTGCAGGATTATTATGGTTTGGAAAATAGATTCGACAGTCTTCAGTATGACAAAGAATGCGAAATCCTAAAATTAGCTAGAACTGGTTTTGCAATAATACATAGTGTGTCCGCCGATAACTTAGAAACTTTTATTTTTACAGAAAATTTTTAACGTGAGAATTAAGAAAATTAAGAAAAAGTTGGATTATTTTTCATTAATGGGGTTTTGTCTTACTACTTACTGTCGTTGTTGAGCTGAACTCAGCAGCCTACAATTGAAAAAACTATCAAAGTCCCTTTTGTTTTACGTTTCTATTATAAACAAGTCATCTAAGTAATTTACTGTCATGTTTTACTTAGATTTATACAGAAACAAAATACGTAATGAATCATTTTAGAACAAAACCAACAACCAGTTGACATAAAATCATATCCAACTAGTTGTAAGATCAAAATATCAGCAATGTTTAAAAAAAATAGCAGTAATAGTAATAACAGCCTTTATTTACCATTGGTAATAAGTAGAAGGACACGACGTGTTCATTATCTATAAAGCTGTAACACAATGGTAAAATGCAAGGTCGAATTTAAACTTAGCTGTCTTCCAATTTAAACCGTGAAATCAATTAAAGAAAATAGTTATTAAATAAAATTGGTATTTTACTCCTAATATAATTTCCTGTTTTTTAACTTTTGAACGGCCAATAAATTTAATTAATATCCTGATTATCATTCAGAGTTTTGTCCAAACGAGCAGAGGCTTTGGTTTGTCTTATTTATAAGAATGAAGGCCACAGTGTTTTCAAGTCTATTTAGGGCCATACATTGCCGAAAAGTCCTCTGATTCTATTAATTCTATTAGCAAATTAGTACCAATAGCAACAAAGCTCAAGGTCCATCTCGACAAGATCTTTTCATTTGCATTTTTTTCTAACGTGATTAATTATATTCTATTAATTTTTATTTTACATGTATTCTACTGTTCCAGATCTCATGAGGTGGGAGTGCTTACTTGTTTAAATACTTATTACTTATTTAATTGAGGCTTACGGTTTATGGAATTTTTAGTAAATAATTCGCAGCACAAAGCTCAGGTCATGTGTTTCTGGGGTCACTTTTGAGTAAATGAAAAATAATTTCCCAACAACACAATCTTATTACAGCAAAAAAATGAAAATAAAAAGGGGTAACGACATAAACAAAATAGGTAATGCAAATTGAAATAAATAAATGACGCTTTATTTATTTCAATTTGGGGTCTCCGGACCTTAGATCAAATGAATGTTAGCGTTTCTTATATCTATAAAGTGAGGTGTGACCAAAGACTTACAAAAGGAAATAAAATAACAAATAACTTATCGATGCTACGATGCGTGGTCCTTTGGGACGACAGAAAAACGGCGTCTTCCCATGGCTAGACTCAGGCTCTCTTCTTGCTCTCGGATATTCGCTGGCTGCTCCTGCTGAAGGTGACCAGCTTTCTTGAATTTATTCACATATTCTTGATGCACTCACTTTTAACTCTAACCACTATCTAGGCTGTAGTTATGCCTTTGTACCTTACGCTTTATTGCATAATACTGGGCGCTTCTGGAGATGCTTTTTTATTCACGGGTCCTTCCGCGATATTAGCTTCTTAGGTAAAAAGGGGAATGTTAACCCTTTTACCTTAAAATTCCTACAAACTCTTCTTTAAGAACGCCGATCACCTGGAGGGACGCGACTAACGCGTTCTCGCGCTTCGGCTTTTAACACGCTTCTTTTTTTTTCTTCTCTAGCTTCGGGAAATGCCATCTTTTTGCGCTATATTTGCTAAATAGCTCAGACCAATTAGAGCTGTAACCAATTAGAACACCCACGTATAACATCTGATTTAAGAAAAATGAATAATCTCAGGCGTCGCACACTTGTTACAATATGAGGAAGTACTATAGTACAACGATGCTTATGTACAGGAATGGAATTAAAGAGTACATACATATGTGAAATATTGTATATTAAAATATATTCTTAATATAAAATAAACGGCTATACAGGGTGCCTCGTTATAATCTGATCAGTTTTTATTCAAAACTGGTATTTTGCCAAAGAAATCTAGCACTTACAAAAAAAAATGCAGTATATTGTAGTGTTTTATGACGGGAAATTTCGTTAAAATGTAGAAATTTATGGTTTTCGGAAATTATTTAGATGAAATTTAGGGCTGTGGAGTTCGCGTCTTTAAAACACTTCTTCGCCATTTAAAACAAACTTTTGAATAGCTATTAAAAAAACACGATAACTAACCATATATAGCAAAATTCCTGTACGTAAACGCTATGTTTATGTGTTATCTTTTGACAACCAGCTACTTCTGGCTAGTTAGTACGACTCAAACTTGTATTCCAATTTGAGTTCTTCAAATTAACACCTCTTAATTAGATATTCATCCAGGAACAAGCTGCCTCGATGGTAGATAGACTCAGAGTCAATTATGAAATTAGCGTCATTTCATGCCATTGTCTATATTCTAGTATTCTCTTCACGTTTATGTTTAACGTTTATGCGACACTAGACAATCGGCGGGCAACATTCCGCACAAACTAAATTATATTGGAATTCGTGGGGTTGCTCAACAATAATTCAAAACATATTTGACAAGCCCTTTGTACGCGAAAAGATGCTATAATCGGCTGCAGTAGACGTTGGTACCTCGCAAGAAAAACCAAGTTTTTGATATTTCAAAATTACGAAGTTTGTACACATGCAAAAAATCCTGTACATGAAGCAAAACTAAGACCTTTAAATTACCCTTTTTAATTAACGTTTCTCTTTTTTCATTCTTTAACGAACGACTTGACAACGTCACAAATTTCATAAAAGTATAAGGCGGTAATGAATGTAATACTTTATGCTGAATTCAATGGTAAATTAGTATACACAGTGCGCCATTAACAAAAAAACACTCTTCATGCTGCCCTGCATCAATTGAACAGCCTGTATATTTATATATGCACATAGTATTTTAGAAATATTCACAACTGCTAACACAGTAACTTTTATTTGAAACGTGCTAGATTAACTGAAATATTGAACTTCCTCGCACTAGTAGACCAGCCTGTAAAACAGCCATGTATCGTACTTTCAGAAGTTACTGATACTATCAAGCCTTGAGTATTCACTCCCCGATTGATCTGATCACCGTATTTTGTTGCAAACTTTTCTCTAAATTGTATTTGCTTCGCCAATATCAGATTAAAATGTCAAGATTGAGGTATAGATTAGCTACTCAATTGATATCCTCCAGTTACGCATAATCTTGAGTGAACGTTTACCCAATTCTAGTACTTCTATTGAAATTTGAAATACTCTTGGGATAAATATAGGAAAGAAATATACATGAAATCGATAGATTTTATGAGCATCAGTATTCATTTTATTTACATTTTGCTCAAAAGTGTCATCATTCATACTTTTTACTCATCTCACGTCAATCGAAACTCATTAGAGGTAGAACCGCATTCTCGTATCCCCCTTGGAGACAGACAACCACAATCAACACAGGTATTATGTTCCCTAGCATAATGAGCTTCGTATTTATTACTCGTCTTCGTTAAATGGAAAACACGCATAAATCCGCTTCCGAGCTTCATTTATGCGTCTAACGACATACATATAGACGATCCGATACATATTTACCGGCGGAGAGACGAACTGACAACCAAGAACCAAGACGCGATCGCGTTCGCTCCACGATATTTCCTTCCAGTTTTATGCACTTCATAAAGAGCAGCAAACGTCGTAAATACGTTGTCGTGCGGTGTGCGTCGAGTTTGTTTTTCTACGGCATAACAAACCGTAAACCGTTCAACGTGTACGTCTCTATATTTCTTTCTCTCGGGAGGAGTTGAGAAGAGGGCTTCGTTTTCATCGTTTCGCTCTTGTTCTTTATATGGGGGCAACGGCGCTGACTATTCTTATATATTGTGGATATGCGACGGAAGAGAACGGAAACTTAAGAGTCTGGTTGATAGATTTAAATTGTAACAGGTGTCAACATTGTCGGTTCTGTTCTTGCTTCTGCTTGAATGTGCGAGGTACTTCGAATGCCAAGTGAAGCGTTTAGTTCGGAGAATGGTTTCTGGCAAGGGTGTCACGCTTATTTAATGTATGGTACGAATTTGAGATTAGAACTCGCTAGAGTGGAACTACTGCATATACTTAGTGCTACCTATATATTCCATGTTTTTGCATTAAGTTAGTATACCTGAACAGAATGAAAATAAAACTACACTCAAGAAATAGAAGATGATAATTATGTTACCTCTTAATATTATTTTAATTTTATTATTTTAATATTATATTTAATTGAATACGGTAGGTAGGTGAAGTTTGCGAGAGGAAGCTTTATCTTTTAATTTTCAAAAAAACAAGAATTTCTGCTTGCTGCTTGTATTATCCACTAAAGTGCTTTTCGCTTCCATCGAGATGCTGTACGTCGAAATTTTGAAGTACGATGAGTTACAATGGATACCATGTTTACCATAGTATTTTAAATAGTGGATGTGGATACTAGTACCCATACGAAATACACTTTTTTACACAATTTTGAGTTTAAGGAAAGGTAAAAATAAAAAATTCCTCTGTCTTACAGATTCAACAACTCAAGTACTGCGACCGGTTTCTTGCTTAATGTACATCTTCAGGTCAGCTAAAAAGTTACCTAAATAAAAAAAATTATAAAATTCATGTTAAATTAGGGCTTAAATATATATGTAAAATTTATTGAATGGAAAAGTACCTATACTATAACTTTTATATTTTTGTTGTAGTTTTTGAGGCGAATCTATCAACTATCAGAATGAGAACATAAAAATAAATTCCTACAAATTGTTCAAAAAATGCCGATTAAAATACGCACATTAAATAAAAACAACCAAATTGGAACGCTTCGACGGCCCAGTGAGTATGTGCTGTGCGTTCAGGTCACATCTGGGTTAAAAGGCAGATTCTTCTCGTGGGTTTGGTACAATTCCGAGTCATCATTTGCATGTGCGGTTCACAACTTTGAGAATCTGATAGTAAGAAAACCATGCACATATTATTTCCACCGGAAGACTCCTCAAGTTACGACAAGGTTTAAACTTATATAGTTGGAAAAGAATCATTGATCAATAATTTCATTGCCGTCTTAGTCAAAATGGGAGGAAATAAATATATGTTTCCGCATTTTACTCAAAGGTCCATAATTTATGATAGTCAAACTTATGGTACACTGCCCTAGAACAAACCTAAAAGATGTAGCACACTGATCCTACTATCATTTTCCAAATTTCATTTAATGTTTACAGCAAAATATTGTTTTCTCATTTCCTTCAAATTAATCCATAACGCACTTTTTAAGTTCATAAACTCTCAGATAAGAATTGGCGGTAAAAGTGAAAAATTGTCTTAAGTCTGTATGCTGGAGTCTATAATTCTGTTTTAATAATTCAGTTTCCAGTTAAACACATTTTCATTGTAATATATCCTTAAAAATGGAAAAGAAGAACATTGTAATAAACCATTTCCACCAATTCCGTGGCTATAATAATCAGTAAAATTATCCGTCGTTGTTCTTTTTCAAAGGCTTAACAGTTATTGTCATAGTAATCAAAAGCTGCAGACGCAAAACATACGTGATAACTTTTTTATAAATTATATGATGAATACCATTTCTAATGGTTTATTCATTGATTTTTGTCAAGACACATACATATATGTATCCTCCACGCACGCATTCGCTCTCAGCATAAATGATTTTGTTAGCACATTTATACACAGCATTTAGCACTTAGTGTACACAAGGCGCAATCATCATTAAGCGACTTTCCAACTTATTTTTTCCGTAATAGAGAATGAAATATAAAGTTGTAGATGTCGTGTCGTGTAGTAGACTAATTGGGATATAAATTATTGTGAGGCGGAAAGGAAAAAAAACCTCTTACAAGTAACTTTGGCAAACTCGGCTCGAATACCTTATTGATGACTACATCTTATTTGGCAACACTTGGCGATACATTAGCCATTTCAATTTAAATTATTTGACTTTAAATACTCGTCGCTTAAAATTTATAGCACACGTATGCGTAATAATTTCAAAATTATTGCGGGACTATTTTGAATTTTAAGAAAGAACGACGCTTACGAATGCATATTAAAATGTTGCGGAGATAGCTATGAGTTGGTTGTGTAACATTCGAAAGGAACCATGTCAGATGTTTTGACGGTGCCACAAAGTTTGATATTACTAATGGCAGCTATAAATTATTAACACGATTCTTTTAATAGCAATTGGTTGACACTGATTGATATGATGGTGTTAAGAGAAAATGTTGAATTAGTCAAAAAGAAGGAGCCTACTCGGGTTCTTTGGAATATCTGATAGATAACCTGTTGCTTAATCGTTAGAAATAAATTAGTACCTGATTTTATTACCTTAATCTTAAGTGAGATGTTGTGGAGTTTTTGTCGTTTTATCAATAATTTGTTAAAATCTTCTATCTAATCGAAACGATAAAGATCAACCGGCTATATTTACACATATGTCTAAATCAGCTCTATCCTTTTCTGTGGATAATATCTCCGCGACACTAAAAATATCCTCATATACGTATCTTTTTTATCTTCAATAGCGGTATCCTTTTGTTAAGAATTGGTCACTAACTGCATCGTATTTTGTAACGCTTAAAATAACAAACTGTTACAAAAACTTTGACGGGGTAAGTTTTAGTACAGCCTGTCCACCTAGTGCTTGGGTGAAAAGTGATTAATTCTTGAGTAATTTAGAGAAATAGTTATGTAAGTAGGCAACATTCATGCGCCTAATGAGTCGCTTTTTGCAACTTACTATATAAGTAGTTGTTCTGTTAATAATCCTTCGATACTCTAAGTTTGCACCTCTCTAAAATTTGTCTTAATGCGTTGATGGCCTGGCCCGTCACGTTTACCAATCCAGCACACCCATCGACCCGACAGCTTCTCCAGTTTTCAACCCATCAAGTCCGTTTAGCCTAACTAGGCCGTCTTGTTCGACAAAGAGATAGTCAAATTAAGATTGATTGCATTCATACTTGTATGATAGAAGACAAAGGTAATTATGTAAAACGATAAAGGTTAGGCAATTGCATCTGAATGGGGAAATATAATATGCGGTACAGTTCAATGGTTGCGAAGAAATAAATGATCGACTCCGGGAGTCTATGCTGCGTTGTCTATTGGATGAATAGTTTTTCTCAAACAATTTGAAACTTAACTCAAAACAAATATCTCAGATTTTAGTAATAAAGAAGTTAACCTGTAAGTATATTGTAATACATAAGAACTTACCTTGACTCAGGAGGTAACCTTTCTGGGGTGGTGCGTAGATCCTGGTCTATCATGCAACACATAGAGTACGTGGCAAACAAATTAAGTGAATATTGCTGCAGCCTAAAAGTAATATCGCGTAGCGTTTAAAGATATTTTCAAAAACTACCTCCAGCAATGTTTATATATAAATGTGCATTGTTTGTTAGGGCAAATTATAACGAATTTTTCAAGAGATTCGAAATATTCCACAATCACAATACAAAACTGTTGACATATTAGCTAAAGTGTTGAATGAACATGTTTTTAGCTGTTTGAATACATAAATGTGCAACATTTCGTAGTTCTTTTGGATGAACCAAATCCTTACTCTCAGTGTAGGCAATACAGAGCTAGACTTGTTGCTAAGAGCATTATACACGGTGCTTGACATTTTCAATTACTAAATAATGTTGTAGTTCATGTAACATAATAATTTCTGATTGTCTTTAGTTCTACTGTTTTGTTCTCTTTTATCTATCTTAACGAGCTTTATACCTATATGTGTACTATGGAGCAAATAAAAAAAATCCTCTCGATCCTACTTCACTACTTACAACAACACTCTTTTAGTTCTACGAATCACATTTCTTTGTACAAAATTACTAGCAATGAATTTATTATGCTGTTCAAAGCATTGAAATGTTAGCCGGTGGCCTTGGAACTGATGTCAGTATCTACCGATACAATTGTCTTCTGCAGCAGCTACTATTAGCGAACATGTTGATTGAAACAGAAAGAATCGGAAATCTGCTGCTACCAAGTTACATATTTATTACATGATCTAATTTTTTCTATATTTTTCGGTATCAGATTATGAATGGGGGTAGTAGCAGCAAACGGGCTTGGCGGGCCGAACGAACCAGCCGTCCATTTAGAAAACGCCTGGCCCGGACCGCACCAGAAATGTTCCGGCCCATCTCTAATTTGGATATCTCGGTATACATATACATACCTCTTCACAAAAAACTTTGAGTAGTTGTTATCTCCAAAAAAAATCAATTAATAAGCACGGGACCAACGACATCGATGCGCATACCGCAAAAACGTGTTGACGATAAATGCCATTTATAAACTAGTAGATACCATTATTGGCGTATTTAACAAACTTCTACGTAAATCTGTTGTATTATTGGACCTGATCAAGTCATTTGATTGTGTTCACCATCACATACTACACCAAAAACTTGAGCACCACAGTATAAACGTTGTTAAGCTGCAATAGTTTCTATCTTATCTCAAAATGTTATGGTTAAGGAGCAACAACTTAATGAATGAAATATGACTTGTGGAGTACCGCAAGGCTCCAAATTAGAACCAATTTCATTTTCAATTCATGTTAACTATTTTTCTGCTAATTCAGATATGTGCGAAACGATTATTAAAATAAAAAAAATAAATAAAACATGGACTATCTGCAAACGAAACGATGGTATAACGGTATTTGGTGAACGCAAATATAAAAACACGGTCGAGAATAAAAGTGGCAGAAGAACGGACAATAATGCAAATTATCTTTAACTAAATGTAAAGAAAGTTCAAAGAAACAACTTTCAAACAAAGAAGCAATAAGTACAAGTCATCAAATTGTTGAGCGTTTACATTGGTTCCTCATGTTGATTGGGTTAGGTGAAAACTGTATATAGTTGTTTAATTAAATTTGGGAGATTTAGCAATTACAAATGTAGATTCAGCCAAATTTATTTTTTATTTAAATTTTCTCTTCATTACAGTCACCTATATATCAGTTTGCGCACCTTATGTTGAGAGAACCTTAATACATATTTTAAAAATGTGCGGGAGCTATTGTTAATGTATAATAAAACGATTGTTAAAGTTTATTTAAAAAAGCTGCAAATATTTGAAATCAGCTACAAATACAGCCAAACATTCATGATAACAATATATCTATTAACTTGGTTTCTAAAATTCCATTACATGCCAATAAGAAAAATATTAAACCACAAAGTTTTAAGGCTGTCTTACATGATGCACAATTATGTACATATTTGTCTATTTGTCAAGAGATCATATAAACTGTGTGTGTTATGCAGATTTCTGGCAGATGGCTATGCCTATATGGTTCCTGTATAACTTTGTCTGGTTGATGTTTAGAATGGAAGTCAGCTATTTGATTAAAAATGCGACATTAAACGGTATCACCCGAATACAGAATACAATATAGTATATACAACAGTACATAAATTAAATCTAAGGGTGGTATTACAGGATGCACCACCAATTTCGAAAAATTGCTTTATGGAATACATATCCATTAGAGTAAGATACCTTGTTAAATAGTTACAGGATCTTTACTACTTTACTAGGATCTTTCGTATTTTTAAATTGCTTGTAGAATTCTACATGTATCAGACTATATTGACACCATTCTAGAGCGGTAGGCATTTTAACCACCAATTTAACATTATGGTTTACGTTAGCTATTAATATTTATCAAGTAGAGACTGTTAAAGAAAATGAAAACATTGAATCTTTGGGGCGTTTGTTATATCTAGAATTCTATAACGAATTAAAAAATTTCAAAAATATACAGCGTATCCTACCTAAAAAGAATGAAAGTGGTACGTAGGCTACTTCCGAATAAACCGGAAATGAGAAATTTGTTTTTCGAATTCTCGCGACTTCTTGTGTGAGGGTACCCAATTAAATTCCCAAAAAATCGAACCACTGCAAAGATACCTAAGTGATTCCATACTTTTTACTAATTCTGTATGCAGTACTGCATAACAAAACTTGTTACACTGCATGATATACTACAATGAATTGATTTTAAGAAAGAATTTTAACTAAACATCTCGCTTTATTTCGTACCGAGCTATGGAATTTTGATACTCCTTCGTTTTTAACATTATTTTATTTAGAAGCAATACTATTGTTGTAGTTATAAATGTCATCCTAATTGTCATGGCCTACAACGTATAAATATCAATTTGCTCGCTTTCCTCGTAACACTGTGAGACAAAATATTGCTTCTAATAAATTCCGATTAACCACCTGTCCCAAATATTTTACCAACAAAACAACAACGAATGATAAATGAACACTAATTTATAGCGGGCAGATACACATACGTCATCTTACATTTAAGCCTGAGGCAAACGACGAATACTAGAAAGTAAATTTGGCAAGATCCGAAACCTGTCGCCTTCACAAATTTATTACATCGTACAGAGATACACAAAGGCAGATTCACGCAAGTGTCGACGGAATACTGAAAATCGTGGCACCGAAATGTGCAAGTACGAGAACATAAATCCACGTTTTGCATTATGTCTGTCGGATGCGCTAAAAGAAGACCGAAATCCAAGAGTGAGACGAGAGCAAGAGCTACTCTAATGGCGGCGTGGCGTAGTCGAGGTCCCGGCCGTGTGCTGCAAAAGACGTTTCGCCGTGCTCGCAATGATGAATTGCCCAAGCCCGGTGACCTTCCTTTGACATCTCCAATCTCTGGTTTATGATGGATCACCTGTTCTGTCAGGGAGTCATTCATCATCGTCCGCCTTACCGCGTCTTCGTAGTCACCCGTCGTTGTGTAGCTGACGCTTTGCTCTCTGTCTACCTTTCGGCGCGTATTTTCACCCGAACGGTGCGAGAAATGAACGATGACGGCGGCGACTATGAGCGACTGCCATACTACTCTTCCTGTCAATCTAATTGAAAACGAACGCCTTTAGAGACGGGGCTTTGATAGACGTGGATATTGAAGATTACTGATTACAATTAATTACTGATTTTAGAAAAAAATCTTACGCATCCTCGTCAGACTTGTAATAACAGTTCCAAACAGAATTCCTTCCCATATGAAACAATTTAGATCATATATCGCATATGATGCATATGGATTAAAACAATATAAAAAATGTATAACACAACATTGAATTATTTATTTATAAAATAAACATGCAGGCAGGGGTCTACTTGTTTGAAATACGCAGTGCACGAATTCTGGAATTGGTACATTGCACCAATTCCACAAAAAAATGTGCAATATACAATAAGTATTATGTAAAGCGATTAATTGTTTTTTTTCAATTCGTGATTATTTCACAGATTGGAAAATTATTTAATGATCGTAGTTTTGTTAGTAGTTGAACAGGGGCATTATTGGATAGAAAACTTTTCATCTTTATAAAAATAGATTGGCAATTTGCTTTCATCCAGTGTTTTGATAAGGGCACAGATGTAGGTTATAGATTATTTCGGTTTCGTTTAATTAATTTAAATTATTTCCTACATCTTAATCGCCATAAATTTTCGAAATTTAATTTTACCTTGCTTTAAAAATACTTCAAAAATTCGTAGATTCCTTTTCTGTTACAGTGTTGGCATTATAACAGCAAAGTTAGTGAGAAGTCGTCAAAAATAGAGCATGTTCTATTCAATTCAATTAATTCTACGATTATTGGTGTTTTATACGTTACAATAACATCTGAGATTAACTTGTTCAATTAATTAGGCAGTAAATTACCAAGTGCAAAACAGGTTTTTATACGAAGAAGTAATATTTTCACGACACAACACAATAAAAACTGAGAAAGATTTATAGATTCGAGGTCCATCAAAATTTAAAAGCTGGTATTCTAAAGTGACCTCATCTCGATAATTCATTATCCTAAGTTTCAACTGACATTTATCATTCTTCTAATTAATCATTTGTGCTTTAATTTTAGTTCTAGTGCTTTGCGTACAGATATGTATGTTCGTTGAATATCTAATTTTATCCATTCGCCTTTCGGCAAACAAAGCAGAAGGTGAATATTTTAGAAATTTTAAAATGTTTGTATATTTATAAGGTGTTTTTTTTTAATGTTAGTGATGTGACGTGTTTTAAGTAAATCAAATAAATGTTTTTATAAAAAGGAATTATAAAGAAGACAACAAGAATTGTTGTCGAAACGCTAAAACATATAGTTTATTTCATAGAAACCTTAAGAGAACTACCTTAAAGTCGCTAGAATAAAGAAAAGTTCTCCAAATAAATACAAAGGACAGCTAAGGAGGAATTGTAATATTTGTTGGGCAAATAGACATTATTATTATTATTGAAAGTAAGAATGGAGTTAGGCCAGTACCTAACCACCACGTACAGATGCCCGTTTCGTCGTTTAATGGCTTATCAGTGCACATTTGTGGAAAGCGGTAGCCAATTGAACAAATAATCCTTATATATTTCCAACTTATTATTATTATATTAAAATCTAAAAATAAGTTTTTAACTGCAACTCTAAATAAATGAGGTTAACTATACTTTTATTGTTGATTGGCAATATATTACGTACTCTACACACAAATCTGAAACGAATTTATTTAAACACCATTAGATGGTGCCCAGTTGAAAACGTGCGTTGCACCTTGTTCTTCTAGAGTTGAGTCCAAGAAAATAATACAAGATTTTCAAAGTATTTAAACTAAAACGTTGTTCCAGATTTCTTAACTTATATTTACATTTGAAGTTATGCATTCCAGAGAGTACATGGTAATAACAAGTAAAAAGTAGCGCTAATTGAAGTATCTTCCGCAGAATTCTAATAAAACCGATATATACATCAACAAATTTACTTTTCTAATAAATATCGAAACCCACAAAAATTGTATGAACTGTACAATTTATCTGACCAGTTATTTGTACCTACCTACCTCGGACAAAATGTAGCGCAAGATTAATTAGTTATATGGTATGAGAATCATTCATGCAAAACAATAAATCCATTTTACAAAAATCAAATTTTTTCTATAGTTACTTATATGTCTGCGTATTTTGCTGTATGTTTTACGTAACTGAAAAATTTGCGTAAATTGCTTAAAAAGAATAATGTGAAATAATTGCCGAAATAGCAAAGTATTCATCGTGCATATCCTTAAAACACATGGCATTTTGCTTAAAAAGAAATTTAGTATCGTATAAATAACACTGTGATACAATTTATCTTACTTTCAGCATATACAGTGCTATTATTTTACTATGCAGTATATTCTTATGTTGCATTTTAAAATAATCGTGTTAAAGCATTGTAAATATGTCCGTAACTAAGCGACATATTTCTTTGATTGATGATAGGCTATAATGATCTGTTACAATTACAATAATTTAATTCACAATTAATCGTAGTTCATGTGATTCCGAATGGAGACGAAGACCACGTTTATTAGAAAGAAAATGTGAAGGTATTTCCTTATAAAACATTTATTGATTATCTGCGATATCGTTGAACGTGGATCTAGGTCTATATCCAACAGAGAATAAATCTCGAAACATTTTTAAACTGTCATGGTTAAATAAAATGATATTTCAAATAACTGGAAAATTATTACAAATATTTCCAATGACACTAGACAATTTCCTTCAAAATATTTAATCAATTTCACTCAAATAGTATTTCCTCTATAAAAGGAGTTGTAAAATAAGACGAAATGGCAGCTTGTTTACAAGGAATATCACCGTATCACTAAGTTAAATATATAATGTTTAATATTCTTAACAGGAATTATAAGTAGATAATCCCCACGAAAATATCACAGAGCTTAACAAAGATCAAACAATAAGAATGCCAAAAGTAAACGTAAAAAGCTAAATCATTAGCATAATTAACAGACTTGGGTAAAACTCGTATCTATTTAATGATAGTCATGTGATGTGGGATCAACATCTAAGTGCACAATACATAAATGTCTTATGAACATAAGAACTTGACAAGGAACCAACTACTTTGAGCGCTAATTAAATTGGATAAAAGAGAACAATGTTTTTTTCGTCCTATTTTAATTCCTTCCTCTGATATACCAAAATTTAAAATATACACAACCTATAATCTAAAATAAATTATTCCTATAGCGTGCTCACTATTCGTCCAAATTAGCAAAAAAATAAGCAAGACCGGAGCCATTATTATGTAATTAAATACTGTGTATAATTCGTTAAAAACAGGAACTAATCTTAAGCATAAATATGCACCTCTAATAAAACACGGTTTATTGATACAGTAACTTTAAACTTTACAAGTTGTCCATCAAGCGTTATAAAATATTATTTAATTATATCTACTTATTTTTCCTTTATTATTACTAAAACCCGCAAAATTTATGACAAGTTATTTAATTATAAATTAGGCAAAATCATAATTCCAGTTGGCAGTTTAATTGATAGGCACGCAGTTAGATAAACATACATATTATACTTGTAAAATTATCAAGCGAACCAAGATAATCGTTGTATACATTTTAATCTTGATTCTATGTCGGTTGGGAAAGCCACGGATTCAACGTTAGGTTGTAAATGACTTAAATTTATTTCACTTACCTTAAATTGCCAGGCTTCAGCTCATCACATGTAGATAAAGTAGAAAGGGAAAACATTCATTACCGAATGTATTTTAAGAATAAAAACATTGGAAGCCAGATGTAATTCTACAAATATTTTTATTAAAGCATATTTTGAAATTCAACATCAGTAGTAATACTTATTACAGATTTCCTTTAAAACTATACAAACGTTTGTTTTTTTTTTAAATTGCGATTTATGTGAGAAATAATTATTATAATAATGATAATAGTTTCTTCATTCGTAATAATTATAATAATATAATAACTGTAAAAAAATTAAACAATGAAAAACAGAAATACAGTTTTGGACTTTCACATTCGTCATAATAATAATTATATTATTTTATTTATGTTCTTTTGTCTTATTTATTGCCCTATAGTCTTAATCGTTTTAATCCTTATTGGGTTTAAATCAGATTGCACTTTTCAATAAATCTTTTTATCAATCTTCGTTATCAGCATCAACTTCGAGAATATTTACAATAATTATCACAGTAGAGCGTATATATCGGACAAATTTTTAACACTTCTGAAAGTGACTTGTATCTCGCGGATTTATCGCTTTACGGATGCACAGCAGCAGCACCAAGTCTTTGTCCGTAGACGGAATAAGGGGAGTAGTAAGGTCCGAAGGCCGTGGGATTAAAAGCACTATAAGGAGACGCGGCCAGAGAACTTGGAAGGGTCGGTTTCGCGTATGGATGGTATCTAGCTGCAGATAAGGGACTTAGCGGTGGATTTGGATACCTGTGCAACGCTGAAGTTGAAAATAGCGAGTGCGGGTTCAGCAACGATGAAGCGGCTGTCGATGTTGACGCTGAAGACGCATCCGTACCACTAGTATGTGTCCTCAGATGTTGAAGAAGTTCGTCGGATGTTACGAAACGCTTTCCACAATATGTATCACCAGCGATCCAATTACAAACGTAAGGCCTTCCTAATTGAGGGTACGCTAACGATGACGGTACTGCACCGGGCGGTACTAACGACATTGCCATGGCTAAATTGTATTTTTGATGATCACACTGCGTACATCCACTAGGACAAGGTCCAGAAGCACCTGCACCGGCCATAAGGAGTTGTTGATTATGCATACTGAACTGGCAGCCGGTACAATAAGGGTCTTTGCACACGGGAACTAAAGCTTCACCGCCCGATGGTGTCTTAACGCGAGCGTAGCTTAGGTAGGGTCCGGGCGTTGCACCGGGATAGCCCAACATTGCCGCGTGATGATGCGAGAACGGTCCACCTGGAAACGGCGGACGGAACGCCGGATTCGTATGCTCCAAACCCGGCGGACAACAGAGCGAACTCAGCGGCCCGCCTAGACCGCCGCTTAGACTCGACAAACTACCCGGTTTGTAAGCGGAACTCAACGCAGTATCTTTGGTGTGTCCCTGAAGGATTTCCAAGCCGGAACGGATGATCGGACTTGCACCGCGTGCCGACGGAGGAGAAGATTTCCTTTCCGACGATGTCGGAGAGACTTTTCCGGTTTCCGGAGCGGGAGTCGCCGACGTGCTATTCGAAGGTGACACAGACTTCCTATCGCTTTTCCTGTCTTCGTTGATTTCCAGATTATGCATGCTCGATTTTGATGTCGGCCTGGTATCTTCGCACTTCTTAGGCGTTGTTACGTTCTCGTATGGTTTGAAAGCTAACTTTGTTTCTAAAGGGCTATTTCTAGAAACAGACTTTTCCTTATCCCTTGCGGCCGCTGGGGACGTTCTGTTTTCGGAGTTCGACGATTTCTTCGGTTTATCCAACGGGGAAATCAGGGGTTTGCTATTTGGTGTATCTGCACCTATCTGGCTGCATGTTTGAGCGAGTAAGGCAAGAGGACTTTTCTTTGCATCCAACTGTAAAGAAAGGAATACGAAAATATTAAAGAGAGGAAATTAATAAAAAGATTAAAAGAATGAAGGAGATTACTGATGTAAATACCAACCGTTGTAGGTAATGGTGAGAGATAATCCGGCTGTAAATATTGATTCACAGATGTTGATAACATGCCGCCACCTTCTAACACCACCATTTTTTTTCTTCCCAAGAACACCGGATTTAATTCAATGCCACGGATAATATTAGTAAAAATAAATAAGGATGGAATTATTGAAATGTTTATGTGTAGTTTGGCGCACAATATCTTAACTCTTATGTAACACAACTAACTCTAGCGACAAACTCTAACGATGTGACGATTGCTAGCGAGCGCAACTCTCCCTTCCATCTCTCTCGAATTATGCGCCTGCTCCATCCCCACCGCGAACCCTGTCACTTCGGCGAGAGAGAGCCGCTGCCTCTCTCCCTGTTCTCTCTTTCCCTCGTCCGTCCTTCTCCGAAGAATATACGGAGGAGAGAGAGTCATGACAAAGCGTTAATACAACCACGTTTCAAGCTTGTCGGCTCCTACCACCCATGACGATGGTGACGATGACAGACTGTGCTAGGGCCTTTGAAGATAACCGCCTTTAACAACGTGTAAGTTGCCTTGCGAGAAGAAGGATGTATAATCGGTAGCCTCCTAAAACACGGGGGGAATAACATAACAAATACATACCGGACACCGGTATAGATGCTGAATAGGCGCTCTATACAGTCTGATTTATAATTAATGCTGTTTAAAAATGATGGTAGTGCTTTTAAGTTAATCTACACTCAATTTTTCTTCCGTTAAACGATAAAATATGTAGAATTAGGAATGCGAGAATTATGAGAGTGTAATTTTGCCTAATATGCTTTAATTATTTTCTTCTGTTATACTTAGTGATAGACACTATCGATAGTGACTATCGAATATTATCGATAGTTTCGACTATCGACACACAATATGGGCAATAAACAAACGTTATGAATAATGAAATAATTATGGATAGTGCGACTATCGCACAAGTCAAAGCAATTGCTAGAGCAACAAAATAATGAAATCCTTTGAGGTTTTTCCTTTAAATTTTTACAATTGGGCTATCGATAGGAACTATGAATAGCAAAAAATACCGGTAGTGACCAACACTAGTTACACTGCCGAATGTCTGCAGTTACCATGTTCAACAATGATACTTAACTTTTTAAAATTACACTTGTTATAAACTTTTTCTTCACTTTCAACTTCCACAATCACTGCAGAATGCTAAATAACATTATTCTAGAAATCTCTGGGCGAATTAGCTACTTCATTCCATTAACTTCACCTAGCAACGGTTTTCTTGTGCTTGGAATATGTGCCATTTTCTTTATTTATTCTCAAATATTGAGATATTTTAAGATAGAGTTTAGTAATTTAATTTTGAATTTCTTGCATGAGTTCCTCTTTTCTGTATTAATAAATGTATGCTTATAAAAAATTATCTTCGGCCCCCTGTCCGAGTGTTATTATTATTGCAATAATAAACTGGTTCTTTACAGAAAAAACGATGTTGCAGAAATTGTAGGAATGTTTTGTTTTACATTACAACTTTATTAACTAATACATATTTTGCCCTAGGCAATAGGTATCCAGCTGTTAGTTTAACTTAAGCTGTATTTAATTTTTCATGTAAAGACACACACACGTTGGGAAATTGGTTACCCCTTTCATATGCCCGAAACTTCGTAAGTACCTGCATATGTGTGTTCTGTAGCATGTGGAGGAACGAGATGCAGTTGAGGCTGAAATAAAACAGGCATCGTTGGACAAAGAGAAGGAGAGGGCAGACTTTTTAAGTTATTACCTTCCGACGGTCATAAAACGAGCCGGGTTATGGCCGAAGCTTTTATTTATTTTATAGTTCTGTCCGTTACAGCTGTCATATCTTTTATAAACTTGTCTACGTATTTTACCTGTTTGAATGCGAGTGCCGCAAACGCTTACAAATATAAATATATGTGTATATATAGATGTATATTTCACGTTTCGCCCTGTATGGGTATCTATTATGTTACCTGTTCGATTATATATACGTTATACGAATGTGTACGTCGAATGATCACGGTAGGCCGTGACGTTTAGCAGCTTATTTACTTAGCTATTTATGTAGCGATTTTTGCGTCTTTCAAAGGTTTATGGCCGCGTCAATGGAAGTAGGTACGGATGGAACAAAGGAAGATATCTTACCGGACGAGTTTGTTTTGACAAGATGACAGAATTATGGTGATACTTATGTCAAAACAAGTGAATCATGGCAACAGATGCCGCGTAAATACATTATTAAGAACGTGCTTTGGGTGCATCCGAAAATTACACAGGGTGTTCCAATCTTCTTCAATTGTAGATTTGTGGATAAGCAACACCATAAGTTATCTTTCAAAAATATTTCTGGATGTACAGGGTGATCGGTAAACAGCAAACCAAAGACCTACTTTGTTATTTTAAATCGTATACCCTGTGTTTTATTTAATTTTTAATTACTTCGTCTAGAAATGAGCTCACCTAATATAGATTTTATCTATTCCTAACAGATTTCGATACATTTAGAATTTCATTTTCAATCTCCTAGATTCCCTGAGAAAAGTCGGAATGTAAATACATTTCAGCGTAAATTTTTGCGCACTAGACTGCTCAGTACTGAACATCAACAAACTTTGCCAATTTCAAACACATATTTAAATAGTTTTGTTTCCCCCGTATAAGAAATTTATATCCCTATAATTATGTAGATGTCTAATATTGAAAGTAAAAGAAACATTTATGCTCCTGCATTTGGACATCCAAGTGGTCCCTGATGTTAATATTGTTTGGTTACCGTAACAACAATACTGATATTGCTGGTCGTAACTGTTGATTTGATATTTTGAGCCTAAGTAACTACTTACAAAACGATACATATGATTTGGGCATGAACACTAATTATTGGACTTCCGAATCGTTTAGTAGTGCAACAATTAGTGTGCTGAAGAAAATGCGAACAGCTTTCACAAACAATTGCGCAAGTACATCGGGGTGGAAGAAATTTCTAGCATTCAGTGTAGATTGATAAATGAATAGATGGGTAGCTATCAACTATAGGAATAAAAATTACCATCAAGGTTATTAAGTTTGTTGATACCGCAGTGTATTACAGGTTATTGTGTTTTCTTAGATTTTTTACATCACTTATTGTTGGCCTGTTTGAACTACTGCTAAAATGTGGTTTCTCTTAGATGCAATATCCAAATGCAGGACTCGCATTTAACTGTAAATATCCTCTTATTTTTGATATTGAACATATACATTATTATACAAAAACATAGTACCCCAGTATATAATTTAATCCCGTAATAATCCCGCTAAAATGTATATACATTTCGAATATTTTGGAGGAAAGGCTTGTATCTCCATTTAAGCGATTGAGGGCAAAAATATAAATACCTCGAAATTTATTTCAAATTGACATATGAAACCCACACTATATAGGTTTGTTCCTATATGAAGAAACCATAAGCATAATAGTATACAGGACGTTTCATTTAAAATAATAAGGTTCGCCTGGGCTGGTTCACTATTTACTAATCATGCTGGGGAACAACAGCAAATAGAAATAGTATCACTTGCAGATAATCTCCGAAACACCTAATTCCCTTTTATGGTGTAAGGCGGAATTCCCTGCTGTAAAACGGGGCAGTTTATAGTTTAACAACATTGTAGACAGATGAACAAGTAGTCTCTCCTTACCTTAGCAGAAGGCTAGAAAAGTTTAAGTCTCTCTCAGAGATAAGAATTCAAAGAAATTTGTTATTTTGTTTGTTGTTGTTGAATTTTAGAAGCCTATTTGCGATTTGGGAGGGAGAGGGTTCTAATAGCATTTGCCCGTACTTTCTTAAACTTCGCAACAGAACTCTTGAGAATGTTTCCTTGGGTATTTTATTTAATAAACCATTTACAGGTATCTTTCCCAACATGGAAGAGGATGTTGGTCACGCCAGTATATATATATATATATTTCATGTTTTTTTTTTTATGGTACACATATATTATTAATTGTATGCATAAATTTATCTTAATATAATGTATAAAATAAAAGCTAAAATGACCAAAAGATCGCCTTTTTCGGGGAAATACACAAAATGGTGTTTTTTTTTGTTATATTTAACATTATAAAATGTTTCGATAAGTTACATTCATATATTTATCCATAGAAAGATACTAATAACTGTTAGTTGTTTATTTTATCTGTCTCTTTGCGTATTGAGGGATTTAATTCAATGTTATGACGATCCACATATGAATTATGTTATATTAATTTTTTTTAGTCTATACTCAACAACTTCATTTAATATGGAAGGATATCTTCAACATTTCGATATAGGTATTTATGTACGTAATATTGCTTGTAGCTTATATTTAATTATACATTGGGTATCATAACAAAATGAAATTAAGATTTTTTTAATATACTGCTGATAGCTTGCAGTCAGTAATAAGCAGAGATGCTGCTTGCCTCGGTAGCGAAATGCTGCCCGACTTGACAACTTGAAACTGCATATAGCTGTAGCAACGTGCTGTTCGCCGTCAGTAATTTGTTGTCGGCAGCGGAAGCTTGAAGCTTGAAGCTGCTCGTGTATTGCGGCCCTTAGACGCTGGTTCATTTAGGCATGCAGATGTTGATGACTGATTTTCAAAATGCTTTCGATAGAACTGAATTTATTAACAAATTAAAGCACATGTGTTTCCATGAAGACTTGCTTAGATGAGTAAGAAGCAGGTTATTGTAGGAAATGGAGTAAGGTCAAAGTTTGTAAGTGTAACGACTGAGATTCCACAGAGTTAACATTTGGATTAAACCTTATTATTACTAGTACTAAGCTAAGTTCGCTTCGAAGGTTCATACATTAAAATTGGGAGGATACAGAAAGGATCAGAAATGTTACATTCCTAAGCGAATGGTACAAAGCAGATGCCGATTAAAACCCCATTGTGATATCTGCAATAGCTACCTTAACAAGGTTAACTTCAAAGACATGCGAGACATGAAGTGGAAAACCTGAAGCACAAATTGCCCTAAATATAATAGAGGCCATCAACTTTTTCTTCCGTACGTTACCCCACTATAGAAAAATCCTATCTACCGCAGGCCGTTGTTAGGATCACCGCACAACAAAATTTCCTGACAAATAAATAAACATGGTTCTTCGCGTCGTTACTGAATATCTTTGATATTATAAATGTGATTCTACAAACACAACTATATATCTATCCTTTAGGAATCAGGCAATATGAAAAGTTTCAGCTGATACCAACTTATTAGCACTTAAATTAAGTCGCATATTTAACGTATAATTTCGAAATGAGTAAAATTTCGAGCAAACCTTTTTAATTCTAAATTCAGCAAATCATTAAAACAGGATAATTGCATTATATTGTATCTAGTAGGCCTTGTAACCATATGTGGATAATTATAATTTAGTTAAAGTTTATACTATTCTAATTTGGAAGTGAAATAATGTTTGCTAATTACGGTGTATTACCTTCGTCTTTTGAATGCAGCTTTATTAATTTTTCACGTGAATAGCACAATTAGGACGTTACAGCGTAATATTGCAGTTTATGTAAATAACTTGAAAGTTTTCAATTATTGATTGAACGGGATAATTAATATCTGAATAGCATAAATGAAATAAAGCCAAAAATATTGCTAATTCACGAACTATTATCATTACCATTAAATAAATGCTTATATAACTACAAACAGATGCCATTAAACGAATTATAACTTAAACTTCATCGTCATTGATTAATTATTGCTACGAATTAATAATCTAGGACCAGAACATCTGTGGTAGAAGTACTTATTTTATTAATTATAGTTTCTCCACAATACTTTATTCAACTATAAAGGCTTTTCATGAAACGTGATTGAGTGTTTTTTTTTTCAAATTAAATCTGCTTCCCATTCAACCTTTCCTATTCGAAATCAGAATGTGACGTAATCTCGACTGAAAAACTAGTGTCAATGGAATGATTTCTCGCTTGGTGGAACTTTGTGCCTTGTTGGGAAGGAGCTATTATTAAAATAATTATAAATAAATTTATGGTTTATGAATAGCTAATATTCAGTTATTACAGTCGTTATTAACGTAGAATTTCAATAACGTTCCTTCTAAACGAACGATGGAACTTTTTTTGAAACGTATTTTATTTAAATGATACTTTAGATCGGTTCTACAATTTGTCATGGGAAATATTTGAAATTATATTTTTATATTAAATGTAGATATTTCAAGTAAATATAAATAATTACTTTTCGCTGATTCGTGGTACTATAAAAGTACAAATGGCCTTTTAAAATTAATTGGATCAATTTTATGTGTTTTATTGTAATAAAATAAAAACAAAATTAAAGCAGTAATTTATATCATCTTCATTTTGTACATACTTATTAAACTCAATATATTGTTATTTACTAAGTTCTTTTTGTTTTATAAGAGATTGAGTGTATCTAGACTCATTATAAAATTTCTTTAGATCCAAGAAGCCAGCCTGAACTCAAAAAATCTCTTTTCATTGGTGCACCCTAAACATTTTTTACAACATAATAAATTACTTTTTTTGAAATATTTCATTAATCGAAAAGATACTGTTGAAATGTAAAAAAATATTGCTTTTTTGAAATACAAATATTGTTTTAATTTGAAAGAAGTTACTTATTTACGTTTCTTTGATGTAAAAAATAATTTTTTAACAGGCAACCCACGAAGGGAAATTTTTATATATATTCTTCGGTTACTATAGCGTCACCCTCTATATATTCAATTAACAATATCTCATTTGTAACCCAAAACCCCGTAGTCTTCAACTTTTCTGATGAGGACTGTGTTCCTGCTTTGTTTGGTGGCGGAGATCTTGTTTAGTAGGTGGGTCTCATTGATATACTGGTACTTCATTACTTGTTTCAATTTTTGAAAAAAGATCTTCGTCGTCAACCAATGCCACCAAGTTTTCTTTACAAATTTGCTGCCGGCAGAAGTATTGTTCAGGAGAAAGCAATTTCGGAATTCAACATGTTGACACCTTTTTCATGCCTAAATTTTCATGTGAGATCTTTAAAACTGTATCTCCTGATATCCGTACTTTATCGAGAATCATTGAAACTCTTATTCTTGGATCTGCTAAGATCAGTTGCCCAACTTTATTGAGGTTTTCATGGGCTCTTGCTTCAACAAGCCTTCCGGATTTTGGGTCACCTTTAATAGATTCCCAGCCCAATCGAAATTGTTCACACTAAAGTTTTACCGTACAATATGATGGACTCATGTTTCCTGCAGATATTATTCCCCTTGCCATAAACATTCTTGGGTTCACTTTCCTCCTTCGTTAAGAACTTGATAACATTTCTTTGTTTGAGCATAATTTCACTTATTTCACCAACACTGATGTTGGAACCTCTCATTGATGTGTACACATAGTTGTTTTCGAGAAGTGGAAAATGTATTTGTATAATAAACGTGTAGCAATAAAAAAGTAATAATCACGAAGGAGCACCGTATTACAATATCCTTTCAATCTACCTAGTAAAACAATATACTCATAAGTCGTAAACCTTATCGGACAAATCATATAGCAAGCGGTAAAGTTATATTTGCATTGCATTACGGATATCATCAATAATTCATTTTCTTATCATTTTAGGTAGCTAGAAAAGCTGGTCGTATAACTTTCAAGAACTGTAAATCAAAATTAGCCTTGCAATGGGAAATATTTACACTGATAAACCCTATTGCTGCTATAAAATGTGTATTCTTGATAATATAGCATTTAAAAGTTTCGTATTACGCAGCGAGGTATTGACACTTTACCTATCTCCAAGGTATAGGTCATTAAAAGGATTAGCTACAACTCGGTTGGTATATCTTCTCAGTTTCTAATCCCAGCTCAACGTAAATTCTATACTTTTATGACCGTATTAGACATTGTTCGTTATATTTCTCTAATATCCGATGAATGGAGCATCATTCTCTTTACACAGAAACATTACCTACCGCAGTTTATTAGATTTTACAATAAGGTTAGCTTGAAAAGTTTATTGCTTAAATGTTAATTAGGTTTGGAGGACAAATTTTATTATACTGCGAGGGGGTTTATAGTTCCTCTACGTTGTTTACTAACAGTCTATAAACTTTGAGTCTACAAAGAAAAAAACCTATATAACATACATATGAAAAAAGGACGTAGGATGTTATATTAATATTGTTGGTGCGTATTGTTATTAAAATCAGTTGTCAAATTGATTGAAATTCAAAAGTAGCGTTTAGTGCGGTACAACGAATATACGGGGATGGTATGAGAGGTGTTTGGAGAGACGTGGCGCTTTGTATTGAAATCTGCGTTACTCACTGTCAGTACTACTCTTTGGTAGATGTCTGTCAAAAGTTCGAAGAGATTCATGGAATAGAATTTCGTGAAAAAGTAAAGTAGCAGATAAAATTTGAAGCAGTTAGTTTTTTTTTTAATCCGTGATATGTCAGATAGGACCATTAATCGTTTAAATATAATGTGAACAGCAGAACTATAAATGATACCAAACCATACATTCTAAGTTAACTTACACAGCAAAACATTGTGTGCACATTACTTAAAACAATCTGCAGTAGGTTAACGTATTAATATGTCAATTATTAATACGAGGGTGGTTCAAGAAGTTCGTGGAAAATGTAAGAGATGACGCTCATAGTATCGCAAATGTTTGTTTCTGATTAGACAGCTGTTAAAGTCTTAGTTATATCCATCACACGGTTTCATTTTTATTGTCGATTTGAACAAAGAATTTTTGGCGATGTAGAAAAATGGAAAAAAGTGAGTTTCGAGTAGTGATTTAACACTTGCATTTAAGAGGCTTAACACTGAAAGAGATCAAAGCTGAGTTGGAAGTTTATGGCACATCTGCTCCTGTATTATCAATTGTTTAGAATGGGGTAAATGAGTTTAAACGTGGCCATACATCCACAAAAAATGAACATCGTTCTGGACGTCCAACGGAAGTAACTACCCCCAAAACGATTGACAAAATTTATTATATGGTTTTGAAGCTCGTCGAATCAAAGTGCGCGTAACAGGCTACCGGCATATCGCAAGGTACAGTGTTTTTAATTTTGCACGAAAGATTGGGTATGAAAAAATCTCGTCAGAATGGGCGAGTTGGTTCTCAGTAGAAGCTAAATGCAATCATATGGTCGACTCTGGGACTGTTTTTACACTTTTCCGACGCAATCCTGACGAGCTTTTCCATCGATCCGTGGATGTACTACTACACTCCAGAAACAAAGGACCAGCCAAACAGTGGGTTTCTGAAAGCAAACGGGCTCCGAAGAAGGCGAAGACGGTGAAATTGGCCGGGCAAGGTGATGGCCTTGGTATTTTGAGATGCACTACTTGGAAAAAGGACAAATAATAATTGGAAAGTATTACGCGTCGTTATTGGACTAGTTAAGTAAAGAAATCGAGAAAAAACCTTATTTGAGAAAGCAAAAGATCTATTCCTAGCAAACCAATGCACGGGTACACGCTTGTTTGTTTCGATGGCTAAAATTATGGAATTAAAGTTCAAATTAGTGTAACATCCATTGTATTCACCGGATTTGGTCCCCAGTGGCTTCTTTTTATTTGTGAATTTGAAAAAATGCCTCGGTAGACAACGGTTTACGTAGAACAAGAAAGTCAATCGCCAAAACAGATGCCTATTTTGAGGACTTCCGAGAAACGCTGGGAATAGTGTGTAGAATTAAATGGAGATTATGTTGAAAAATAAATAAGAATCCGAATAATATTCGATGAACACCATTATCTACAGATTAACATATCTTCTTAAACGTTGTGATCTGATTAATTCATGCATCAAGTCATCAAATTTATACTGCATAGGAAATATCCTGCTAGGTACTGGAAAGTGACGTATTTAAGCGTACAATGGACTCCAAGATTCCAACTTTATCTTTGATTTTTTTTAAATAGTTTTTTTTTTTTTTTATTTAAATGCTGATCAATAGTTTTGCTTATTTTAGGTCATGTCAAATGCAGTAGTCAAACTTAGGATAAACTGTACAGCATGTCAGAAAAATTTGAAACTGCGAAATCCTTCTTAAGAAAAATACCTTACTATAAACATTCATAAACAAAGAAAAACATAAATACTGATAAAAAAAGAAGAATGATAACAAATATAATGCATGTCTATTACATGTTCCCAAAGTGCTTTAATTTCAATGTTACCTACGCGCTATCTTTTTTATATTATTTCAGACAATGTTGTGTATATTTTGCAAAATATCATCCGATAGCTGCACATATGGTACAATGATAAAGTATTTTTCTACAATTTTCAAACGCGGTACTACGTTTGAAAATTGTAGATAAAATACGTTATTATTAACATTACACATATACTAGTCATTTCCTATTAAACCATATATTTTTTATCAAAATTTATTGTTATGGAGCTGAACATAAATTTAATCCGAAAAAACGCTGCTCGATTTTATCATTACAATGTTTCACAAAATTTTCCGCAAAGCACATAAAACTCGTACGAGTACACGGAATATGGACTAACTCTCTCCCGAAAAACCATATTTATACATATTTGTAAAAACAATATCGTTATTTGTTTGGACCATTTTCCCGCCGGCCATATTTTATAACCAGCAATATATTTGTTATACACTTCCACCGGAGTTGAAAATTTGTTAACACGTTTTTTTATTCTGCTTGTTTTTTTTTCGCTTCGAAGCTACTACGGTAGTTTGTCGCAAACAGTTACAATTTTTCACGCTCGAATTAAATGAAAAAGCTAATTTAGCAACGGTAGCTTCTGTCCCAGTGCGTAAGATTTATGCGGTATTAGATGTTTGGAGTACTTCCAAGTGCAGTTTAAAAATGAGTGTGTTATGATCATTAAAATTAACGTTAAATAACGCCGAGTATTTATGGCGGGATGGTGTTTCGATGTCTGAGATAATGATCGCATCGTCTGGGATGGACGAAGAATATTTTAAGAATTTTCTTTTTCCACTAATTTATGTGAATAATAAGGAAATGTTTATTGTAACGTGAGTACTATTTTTCTTCAGTGGATTTTCTTCATCGGTATCAGTTGGAAATGATGGGTTCGTTTTAAAAAAGAGAATATTTAATTTGCTGTTTATTAAGAAAGTTTATTTTACCAAATTAAATCATTCTGCATAGGAGCTCTTAGACTATTTTCGTATTTTCGTGACCGAAAATGTCTTTATTGGAGTTATACACTGTGGAGAAGTTAGAAAATATTTCTGATTTTTCTTTATGATGAAAAGAAATGTTGTTTCATGAAGTTATCACATAAGTTTGAAACAATACCTTTGCTTGTAGAATTAGTTGTTGCTTCTGTGTTCTTTAGTATGCTTCTAGTATGTTGTTTCACTAAGTATTCTAGATTAGGAGTAGTAGCGTCGTGTCGTCAGTTTTATTATTTTCGGAAAAATAATCAAGGTGCGAATTAAAACAAAATTTAAGGGACACCAAATTATTTTTAGTAAGAAGTGAGATTGGCAGTTACTACCCCTTCAATTATTGTCCAAAGCCTGTGTAGACGCCAATTCCAAAGCATTCCAAAGATCATTCTAGAATGTCAAAAGACTGCGAATCTAAGAAACAATTCTTGACAAAAACCCATCCTTCCGTCACGATCTTGGCAGTATTCAAATTCCAGTTTCATGTGAATGAAGCAGCTAAAAGCTTTATGTGAGTTGTGCAAACTTGTGTTCATGATGTGGGCGGTAGACAAAAGTATTTATGTGATATTTTCCAAATTCTATTCCGGAATTAATGAAAGTTCTTGCTTGTCAAAACACTGGAATGTTAAAATTAACAAAAACTAATTATTTTGGCCGGTGACACTGATCTGTAGACTACTAAAGACCCAGTTACACGGTTTGTGCTTCGACGAACTTGATATAGGGAACCTCGAATCGCGGACCGTGTAATATATGCAGTTTGCTCTGATTCATGGCTTGCAGTTCGTGGTCCTATAAAATGTAAACGGAACAAAGTCTGGTCAGAATGGTTCGCGGTGGTGCGGTGAATTATGGATCATCTAAGATTAGCTGATTAACTCAGTTGATGTTGGCCCATATACAGATCTGGACGAATATGATAAATATAACTATATGTTTTGTTATCTCAACTTTTTTAAATCTCTAATTTTTTACAACATCATTACACAGCTACGAATTGCATGTCTATAAAGATACAAAACTTTTTGGCGTTAATGACTGATAGATAACTTTGTCGTTCTACTAATGATATTGGCAAATCAGGCGATGTCTAATTTACTTTTTGAATACAAATATGTAGGAAGTAATTAAAGATATATCATACAAATACTTTATAACGCTATCTTTCAACTGTTGTGATAATGATTAAAATTTACAGTTCACGTAATGAAATTCTTTCTATTGTTGCTGCTATACTTGGAGATGAAATTATATTCGCAACTATTGAAAAGCAAAGTGAAAGGCGAATTATTAATTACAAGTATTCTAAAAGATAAACTTAAGCAAGTCTACATTTTCGTCTATAGACAAATAAGTTTTTAATTGAACCCTTTGTGTAAATATGAAGCGTAATTGTGTTTCTAATTACTTTCAATTACTTGCTCCAATTAAATTAATTAACTGTAATAATTTGGAAGCAATTAATTACATAGCCGCTTAGAACTCAATATTTTAAAGATAATATTTGACGGCGCCCGAGGGAAAACTAAAGAAAAGGACGAGATGAGATGACGAACAAGAAGGGTGTCGGGTGACGTACTGGTGTGGCGTCGGCGGTTTTAGTAAGGTCATTTATAAATCGTGATAGGCAGCCGTCAAGTGGCTGGCAGCTGTCGTTTGTCATGCGGGGGTCGAGGCCGCGGAAGCCGCGGGTTCACATCGAAGCCCCCCGGGAGATTGATGATCTGGGACTTCGGCATAATAGAAAACTGACGGGCCAACAATAAGCCATCGAACGTTATTAATGACTCGCGTCGCTAATTTCCATCCGAGCTCTGACTTATAACAAATATCCAACATTATTTTGTTTACGTATATACGTACGGAGGCATATTGTTCGTAGGCACTCCTACACGTGCGTACAGGTTACCATATACGCACACATAGAACGAGCGGTTGTAGCTTTACCGCATTTGTCATCGTCAACGTGGTTATGGTTCCGCGATGAAAACATTTAAGCTCTTGTAACTGTTGTATGTGCGTTTGTTAGAAACTAATATATTACACTATCACGATTATATGTTCTATAAATTGATAGCTCGTGGAGAATACTCAAAGGTAACTATAATAATTACCCTGTCTGGTGATTTATACCTGTAAGGTAATTAATATACTCGAATGGCGGCCTTAAATAAATGTTACTATGTTTACATATCGACTTTATATGCATTGGCATATACAAAATATAGCTATGCATATTAAACTGTTGGAATATCTCTCATCACACAATATACAGAGCGGGTTTGAAAATAACTAACAGATTTTTAGGATTAGGAAAGAAGTATAACGTGAAGCTTTTGTATTAGCTTTATTTTCTCTAATTGTTTTTAGTGTTTAAAAATGTCACGGAAGGAAAACAATTTTGATTAGAATTATTTAACCTTAACATTTCATAAAACTTCATTATATCCATCGTAAAATCACAGCAAAGTTATTTTCTGCGAATGACTTTGCAAGTCACCTAGCAATAAAATTCAAGGTATTTCATTGAAGGAGTTTGACGTCATTTAACTTTAAAATTAGGGTTTTGGGGAAACACCTTACCAGAAAAGGGTAAATTCCTTTGTGTTTGTCAATGATATTCCAAGGGACTGCGATATATCAATGGAGTACTGTCACGGTCGGGTTATATGATCTTCGGACCTCGGATCGCGGACGATGTAACTTATGTGATATGTCGATCAAATTTAAACAAAAGGGTGGACTGTGTTGAGTCAAAAATGAGGTGATTACCTCACTCGGGTTTGGTGCATCTACAAAAGTAAACGAAAAATACACACTCTTTTAGTTTGCCTTTTTCGTAAAGATAGACAGTTGCAAACAACATGCAGATGCTATAGCTTGTTGCCTTGTATTTGTAGTGTCAAGAATTAAACTAAATTATGAAGTTTCCAAAATAATGATAAGACTGTGAATAATGAATCGCATAGATGGTTTTGACACATTGAGTTCGGATCGTGCAACTACTCCTTAAAACGACGGCAACAAGGACCATGGTTCGGGGAACCAGGGAACTTCTACCTTTGGACAATTTCGTGCGGACTTGCGATCCACATAATCTGATTGGATGATGTTATTGAATAAGTACGAACTTTTGATGTTTTTCTGTGCGTGTACCTTTCAAGCAAAATCGTTCCTAAAATTTTAGTTATATATTCGATTTTATTCGGTTAGCCCTTTTTTTAAGGAATGTCAGTCCGCCGACAGCAAGTGCAAAACTAAAGGCTAATCTAAATAATTGTTTTGTTGTCACTTTTGTTTTATTTTTGGTGGCTCGTTCATACACGCTAGATCAGTTCCTACGAGAAGAAGCAAGAGCGATTGAAGAAATCATTGGGTGAGAGATGTTTACGGTATATTGAGCCAAAAGAGGACGGTATGTGCAAACATGATGGAGAGAGAGGAGGGGAAGAGGGGGCAAAAGTTAAGGGCAGAAAACAAGCAAGTTATTTCAAATTCCGAAGTTACCGATATAACGATAGCAGGCTCAAATTTTATTAGAAAGGATAAGGTGAATAAATGGCAAAGACATACACCATCTGAGACAGCGAATTTTAGGGCCCAACACATCGTTACACAATTACCAGGGCCTAAGTTATTTTTCAACGCACATGTCTCCCTACAATATGGCAGAACACCTCTCGAGTTTTCTAATCCTAGCAAACGACCAATTGGAACAAGTATGCGTGTTTTTACGACAGATGTCACCTGCTTTTAGTTTCTTATATTCTGAAGAGAGTTGAGAAAATTCTCTTTGTGCCTAGCCGATGTCATGACGATAAGGTTCATAAAGCTACCCGAAATCCAGAACTGATTATCAATGGTGGTGTTGGCACCCTTGTTAAATTGTATGCAGCATATGATTCAGCCAGAGTACTCGCTGACATGAATTACTTGGCCCTAAATCTTTTAGACAACGTTCCAGAAGTGATTCGCTTAGGTCGTAGAGAATATTTGAAAAGATTGTCTTTTGTTAAAGGTAGAATAACACAAATACCTGCGGAGAGAGAATCCGTGAAAAGTAACCATGTTCTGTTTCTTCATCACATTCCGAAAGGTTAATTAGATGTCTATTGGATCAATGCCACACAAAACATTATTAACCAGAAGAAAATGCGTTTGAGTAGACAACCACCACCATGTTTGTCTCACAAAAAAATTAAACAGAATAACATCATATTTCATTCGATCGACCCAAACTGAGCCACTAGATAATTTTTCTGAAATATAAAAGTAAATATCTTAAATCATTCACTGCAATTGTGAGCAACCATCAATGACATTTTTGGAGTACGTTAATTCAATAATTCTTTAAAATGCGTGGCGAAAGTCTACGAAGAGGCCTAGTCTGGAGAATTCGGTATCGGAATCGGTCTCATTATCAGACCGGATTGAACGGAAGCCGTCTGCCCGTGCGCTGGATCGCGGTTATGTTATGCGCGTCCGATCAGTAGAGGGCACCTTTGATTGTTTATTCGCCGCTACTTCCATCACTGTCACCGGCTGTCTAATAAATCAGGGTTTCCCATTGACATCGGGACTGGAATTATTTATATCGTTTCGAATAGTTTTTTGCAAAAACAGAATCTCCGCTCCACTATCCAATTATTGTCGGGGCCGCTTTTGATATCGGCCGACCGCGAATACGAATGAATGAATACGAAATTTTCTTTGTAGGAGACGGCGGCTGTTCCCACCAGGCCGAATTCAGTAGCGGCAGCCACCCGCGGAACGGCTATAACAGAAGCATGCAGCAGATTGTGCACTGATCTAATACTTTACTTCTACAACCACATATGCAGTTTGTTGTTTGAAACTATTACCGTTAGAACCCTCACCATTCAGTTTCCAATTTCCTATAATTTCATATTTACATAAAATATTCCTACGCATGACTTTAACTTACGCCTCTGCTAGCCAAACAAATATTATTTTTACAAAATATAAAGATTACAGGTAAAATACTAACAAGGGCGGATATTTTTATACAGCGTTTCATGTTAGATTGCTTATAAAGAGGTAAACTGCATATTTATGCAGAAAAAACTATTTTTTGTATTACGTAGACCGGGTTGCTGCCTTGGCAAAGATTAGGACGTTGTCCAGGAATCGCTCCAAGTCGTAGCCGCTCGTCACCTAGTATGGTCCTCCTAACTGACGTTAGTACTTGCAAAGGAAGTGTTCCAATGTTTGGTCTTCAGCTTGGCGGTTGAATGGAGGGTCCTGAACCGTGTACAGGCATTCTCGAACCACTCCTGACCAGTCTGCTTACTTCTTACCTTTATTGTGGCTTTTCGGCCATATTACGTTGATATTTTTTATTTCATAGGCTAAACGTTATTGGCCGGTTCGATGCTGATACTATTTGTTTGATGTCAGTGTTCACACTGCCGCTTGGAAAAGAGCGAGTTGCATCCCTAGCGGGCCACGACTCTTTCAGATGTAGCTCCTCATAAAATACTCCTCTTCCAGACCCTTGCTGGCTTCATCGGCGTCAGGTCTGTTGTAGGCAAAAAGGGATGAAATGTTATCGTGACAACTCAGCAATCCATTGTAATCGTTTTCCTACAATCTTCGATGCATTTCACCATGCCTTACAAAGTTATATAGTAGCCGAATCATGATAGCCAATGAACCTTCTTCGACAACTAAGTCAAGAAGCGGCAAACAGAGTATAAACTTCATAGCCGCCGTTGGTATGGAACTTAATGCGCTCGTAATACTTAAACAGGCTGCCCCCTTGTATCTGCATTATTTGTTGGCTGTGACCGCGTTTCCTGCACTAGGCTAACAAGTGACCGCACCGTATGTTATATAATTACTCAGGGAGAAGGACCCCAGATCTTTTCCAGCATTCTGCGGGAATATGAGGAATATGATAGATTCTCGTCGAAGATGATATCAAGCTGAAGCTAAGCGATACATTGTAGGTAAAGTTGCTTTCGTCTTGCTTGTTTCTTTTTCTTGTGCATAGGACCATACCCGTTTTGGTTAGATTGGCAGAAAATTTTGTGGTTCTTATACCAGGATTCAACACTCCTTAGTGTAGTTTGCATACGTGTATAAAGTAGGCTTTCATATTTACCGCCCACCATTACCGTCATCATTCCAGGCAGCCGTGTGGAAGTACTCTGTGTCCAGGTGGCAGCACAGCGTATCTAGGACTAGATTTCACAATAACCCCTTCCTATTGACAGCCGTTACTTTCCACCCCTGGGATGCTGTCAGGCATCAGGCTAACAATGATGAGGAACTTTTCTCACGTTTTTCCAAGGCTGTAGTAACTTTCGGGAGTGTGGTCTTATTAAAAATTCCTCCCATGTCGTTAAATACACCCAAGATGGATTGTTGTGTATTCAATGATATTTATCCAAAGTTCAAGGCAGAACCTGTAGATCTTCCCGGAGAGTAAAAGTGCTGGTCTTTGTGGAGAGGATGGATGCTCCTTAAAGTTTCGTTCGTAGTTTGTAGACCGCTTTCAACAAGAAGGATGAAGGGTTGATTGGCGGTAGTAGGAATAAAGATCAGCTAGAAGACGATACTATTAGTAAACTAAAATGGAAATCGTTAAAAAGGAAGTTGCAAAAAGGAATGGGTTAGGCATATGGTATCAATTAGTAGAAGAGAAATATCACAGTAGAACGACAAAAAGGTGATTAGAAATAGGAAAAAGCAACATAAATATGGAAATATTCATAAAATGCGAAGATTTACTGTTGGAGCCCTCTTCTTTTGTCCACAGATCGCGCGTGTAAGCAATTAAAACGAAAACACATCGTGAAGAATAACACTAATTATTGAATAAAACGAAGCTGTGGCGCCGCTGTTAAGTACTGGATCGCGTCCAACTTATTGTGACATTACAAAGCAGGACAAATCGGTCGTAAACAAATAGCCCACTACCCTAACATTAGAAATTATCGTTTTGAACTATACATATTTCACGCGGTATCACCAAGTTGATGGCTTTCTATTTTAATCGCGCAATTTTACGATTTCGAACATAAATTACTTGATTTAGTGGTTACGCTCCGTCTGAAGACTTCTGCAGGTTTATTGCGTTTTTTTTACACCACGTTTAATCTTGCGAGTGATATATGCGAGTTATAAAACTGCGGACGCAAGGTGTCTGGAAAAGATATAAATTTCGAGAAAACAAAGTGATTTTATGTCCCTGCTCTAAGTGAATTTTATATGTTTGGTGTTTATATCAGCCAAATTGGCGCAGCTGATGCGACTTTTTTCGTTTGATGTTCGAACCAAAAAAATTGCATTCTAATTGTTTATGATATCTTCTAATAAAATGGTTAAGGAGGACATGCTTTGAACTGGCATCTGAGGGGATTAAAGGGACATTTCCATTCTTTTAATTTAGTTTTCTTTGAATTTGTTTTCGCATTTATCTGTTTACTGATGCTGGATTTAAATTGTCTTCGCATATATTTCTTTCAGTGTTTTATTAAACTCAGGTATGGGAGGCTTAGAGGAATTTATTGAAGTATATTTATAATGTAAAATTATTTCAACGAAATTATCTACATAGCTAAATAGGAAAGAATAATATTATGTGTAAATAGCAAAGTAATTAAAATTAAGAAATAGCTTTGGGACAATTTTCATTCTGTACTTTTTAAATGGGTGAAATGTGGAAATCAGACTTGCTGATACTAATACAAATAGCAATATAAATAGGAAATATAAACGAGCTGGGAAGGAGAGCTTTGATTGGAGTACATCGAATGCCGGGCTTGTTTTATGTCATATTGTGTATTATCTTTTGTTGTTTAAGGTGCGTATTTATGTGAATAGGATGAAATTAGCTGTGAAACCGCATAAAATGGTGACTTTCTTCCTGTAAAGACCATCCTATATGATTGCCTGTGAATTTTCTGTTGACCATATTCGGCAGTTTGGTGAATTGGCTCCACCATTGAACGAAAAATAGGCCCCATGTATCCTTGGTTATCCTGCCAATTTCAATCTGAGCCATTATTCCCAAAGAAAGATAGTACCTGTTTCCTTCAAATCAGTTTAGTTGCAGTTTATAAGGTTATATTTATAGGATTTTGCGTAAAATTTTGCAAACTAACACTAAATTGCAATCGTTTTATTTCATGACTTGTGACAGCAGTTGCCATGACGAAACTTTCGTTTTATGTTGTCCTATACGCATTGCAATTATTTCGATTTCTTAAAACTGTAAGAAGAAAGCATTTCTTTTACTCTGCCTTCCAGCAACTATAACTTCACTTCAATTCGAGCCAGGATAATTTATTGTATTAATTTGATCGAGATTTACCAAAATAATGGACGCGGTTTATGTTTCCGCTTGTTCGCCGTAGTTATTACTGAAACTTCGAAAATTGTAATAATTTTGGATCATATTTAACATTACTATATAGGTTGTCGAAAACATAAAACGCGTACACGTGTTTTATGTGACAATGTTGCTATATTTTAAATATGTGAAACAGCAAAATATATATTTTTATTCGAATTGATTGTATTGACTGATTTTCATAACAGATTGCGGTTGCGCTACCAATCGACGGGATACAGAATTACTATTTCATATGACAAGCACACCAGGTGACAGGAAATTGATTTTCGACGGTGGGCGTAATTGTAAAATATATAGTTCAAAGTTTTCCAAACAAAAGCTGTTTTTATTGTGACGGATGCAATTCGATTCACTCGCCCTGAAAGTAACTTTTCATTATTAGTCCAGTTTCCATACCGTCGCCGGTGAAATATTTTTGTTATAATAATACGTCATACACGAATATTTCTGACAGAAAAGCAAACATAAATATCCAGAAATTTTGATATTAAAAACGTTATTCCGATGGATTCAACATTTGTAACAAATTTCCGTTTAATTTGAACGGCGATATCGATCGTCAAATTTTAGTACATAGCTTTATGATTAAAGAGTGGGTATTTTTAACAGAAATTTTCATAAAGATTACATCGGAAAGCGGATACTCATTAGTCAAATGATTAATATTGTTGGTCTTAACAGTCTCAAATGACTTACTTGAAATTATAATGTTAACGATATAGGAAATTTATTTAAATTTAATGTAATTAAGGATGTTTATGATACGTTGAAATATTTTCAGTTATCACCGTCGATGTCATAACAGTTATGACCGCGACCATTTACATAAAAGCATTAAAGTTAATGGCGATGAAAAATTGCTTTCCTATTTTAATTACGGACGCGTTCCTGATGCGTTGTAAGCAGATATAATGCTGGAATTTACGCTTATTTATGAGCTTCTGTTAATAAATGAGCAAGGTTAATTATCCCTGAGTGTCTAATAGATACAATTTGTATAAATTATTCTAATTAGTTTCACAATTTACGATTTTATGACGAAAAGGAAGGTTACAGTTACGTTTCGTATTAATATTGTGTTTGCATTGATCGAAATATCGATATGCTAGATGAGAAATGGAAAAATATATTAAAATCGGGTAAAATGTTGGCACTAAATCTTAAATATTACAGGGCTAAAGAGGGAGAGCAAGTATCACTTCAGGTATAATAGAATTCAGATTTAGCAAATAAATTTGGATGCATAGTTATTGGTTCGGCGTAAGAGTTTGACTGTTAGAGCAGTTATGTCATCCATCAGTTAGAACTGACACCGACTGCTTCTTCCGGCGACTGGAACCATTCTGCGACAGCCCATTCTCTCATACCCCTTCATTCTTTTGAGCCCTATGTGAACTCGTGTTATCGTAGTGGAGAATGATTCATCATTATGGATTGGTTTAGCAGAACACGGCAATCACTTCTGATAAACAAAAGGTTGTATACCAATCGACATTAATCGTTCTTCAATACTCTAAAGAAGCTGTAGTAACACGACCTGAAATTGGGATAGAAGTCGATCTAAGAATGTGGGATCATATACATCCTGCAATCACTGATCTGTTGGTGCAGAGCAGCGATGTTTTTTGAGTGACTACTGCTTTTGGTAGTTCTGTCCTGCGATCGTCGTTGAGACTGGTGAGTCCTCGTTGGAATGATGGATGATATAATTGCGATGACTAATTTTTCAATTTAAACAAGGTCAATGAAATGCATCTCGATTAAGTGCCGATATTGGTGCGTGGTCAATCTGCATATCACATAGAACATGTTGTCATACGCCCCGAAAATTGAGGACGTTTGCGACAAGGTATCACCTTATGAAGCTTGTTTTCTAAAAGGTTTTCGGAGAATCTATTTTGTTCCGACTACATATTTTCTTACATGAATACGAACCTACTATTTACATGATCCGAATAAAACTAATTCAGTTCAAAAAGATATTTCTAGATGTGAATATAGTAAAGAAAAAACACATGCTGCTTACTTAATTTCGAAAAGGAAATTGCTAATTTGCAAATTATGTTATTGCCTTTGTTTATGTTATTGATTTTTTTTTTCCGAAAGGAAACTTGAAAATCTAACGGAATTCTAAGTAAACAACTCAAATCACTCAAGATACGATTATAAGGTTTCGACGTCGTGCAGGTAATTACAAATTATATTCCCTTAACTAGCATTCATCGCATTATATCTGAGAAAGATAGCGTATGCTATTAATACAATACTCTTACGGATATTATTCCGAAGGCTTTCGCGGAATGGGGCCTGCCACTCAACATTATCACATCGAATTACGTCTCCTCAACGCAACTAACCTCTTTTCGGTTTTAATTGAGGCGTAAGTTATTAACTACCATGAATTAAGTTTCGGATGAGTGCCCAGCCGCTGCATTACTTATGCTTATGGATCGCTGACAGTTTAATAATGCATGGGTTAACAGTTGGATTCGGGCGGCTCTCACACGGTGCCTCCGTAAAATATACAGAGCGAATACGTGCATATGCGCATACCATTATCTTCTCGAGGTGGTATGTGTGTATGTTGTACGAATGTGTGCATGCTTGTAATAGGTAGGTAGGATTATGGTTTGTTAAATGGAATGCCGAATGCCGCGCGGAGCCCGGAGCCTTTCGAATTTGAGATAGCGCTTCGTGCCAAGGTGTATTGCCACCGCATCGATTGTTTAACCTCAATTATATGACCGCTTCGTACATGGAATAATAATAAAAGATTAAGACTAGCACGGACTAACAACTTTTTTCTTTTTTAAATTTAGGTACAGGTGATGTTAGCGAAGTAATAAGAACGTGTTCGTACCTATAAGAATTTAATCGTACTTCTGATGTAGAGATGTGCTTTAAATTCGAACTTTTTTCAAATCACGCTTATATTTTACCTAACTTCAACGTTCTCAACGCCATTAAAGTCATTAAGTAGTCGTTCTTGTTGACGTGTAAGAATCGACATTTTTACAGACTGTATGGCAAGACAACATGGATTTAAAAAAGCATTTTAATCTTAACAGAAGGATATCTGGAGAAATATGATTCCTACGTAAAAGTAGGTCATACATTCGTTTGTTCGTCCCACCGGGAACTACGATTTAATTTTTTTATTACATATTCTAATTGTATGTTAAAAAGTAAGCAACTTTTGTCTGAAATATTTTTTGTTAATTTGGTTGATGGCAGCGTAACCGATGAAGAAGATTACTTTTATTTATTTTGATGGAAACCCCCGTTTGCATTTTATTAAATTTCGTAAACGAATTTATTATTTTCCAACATGCCAATAAAGACACCAACAACAACGTATCATGGAAACTTGATAAAATGCAGAAGTGGTTTCCATTAAAATAAATTAAGATAATCCTTTCACTAATTACCACTAGCTGCGAAATTAACAAAAGAATGTTTCACCGCCACCTACGTTAAAACTAAAGCCTCATTTTATGGCACCCGACAGGATGAAAAAAGAATGGTGTAACAAACTTTTTCGTAGGATTCGTATTTCTTGAGATATTCCTCTCTTAAGATTAAAATGGGACGTTCGACTGTAATTCCAATGCTTTCTACAAAAAAGGAGAAGAAGAAATACCAAATAAACGGCAATGCTAATGGAAAAATCTAAAGACAGGAAAGCATATATGGAAGGGATAAAGTATGGAACCAAGCAAATATCCTTAACACGAAAACGAAGATATTGATGACACTTTGCAGGTAAATGTAATGGCGCATTATGAGTCCATTTTTTAATTTTTTGTTGTTTTCTTTATTTAAATGGGATAGCTGTATATTTTTACAGACTTTAATAGACCTTGTTCTCCAGATCCATTCATACTGGGCGTGGTACCATTATCTGTAAAAATGGAAAGATAATTCACTTCACATTTCACAAATTGAGAATCATCTAATATAAACAAAATCATTTGGAATGCTCAAACTGTTCGCCGTTTACCCCATGACAATATGAAAGCCCGTTAAAAAATTCCCGAGTTACTTACCTACAGAACGACGGCTTATACCATGGTTTAGTGTCAAAGTTGTGGTAGAAGCTTGAGGTGATTCGTTGTTAGTTTTCGGTTTGCGGTCTTCCAATTTGCGGTAAATTTTATCCGTCCCACCCAAACTAAAATGCTTTGGTGTTTAGTGACAGCTGTACGTCTTACAGGACTCCTTTCGGGATGAAAGTCATCGAAAAAACGACACACTTTGTTCCGAACACAATCGCCAAAACCCGATCAGTATTAAAATTTCAATACACTCTTTTTCATTTAAATGCACCAGCTTCAGTTGCATAATTAGTGAATTAAATAAACATGACAGTTTTTCAAAATGATCTGCTAGATGATACCCGTTTATTTTTATAAACAAAAAATTCATGTTGGTTCTGTTTAGCTCTATAATTTTTTTCTGTAATGTGTAAAAATTAAACAGTGCTTAACCTCTCCAATTTTTTACAGATAAATGTTAGAATTCAGAAAATTTTGACTAAACATGTTTATTATGACATCCGTTTCTATTGTTTGCTCGAACCTTGTTCTCAGTGTTCTCAGGAAAACTGTTTTTATAAAACGGAAACGACTGTTTGGCATGTAATTACGTCATGTTCGAGTAATTATAAAAATATTTGAAACAAGAAAGCGTATATGTGGGGGGATTGTTGCAAATCGGTCTTATTCTAACCAAATCTATATTCTTTTTGTAGTACACTATTAATTGTTTTTCTAACAAAGACACTTTTTTCTCGTCACTTAAGGTTTTCAGTCCTCTTTGTATGTTATCTACTATTTGCAAGTATTCTACTAGCGGTAATGAAGTCCTTGTATAATGCCGTGATGACATTCATTATTACTTGGTAGTTAATGAAATGAGTTTACAATTCAATTTCAATTTAACAGCCTTGAAACTACTTGGTTTGATGCAGTAGCATCCTTTGTAGTAAGTTGCAAGATTAGGGATCGGAATGCATGGAAATTATCAAAATAATAAAACGCTGCTTCGAACCACGTTCTGCATTGGCTTAAGTCTGCCGTTGGTGTTCTAGAATGTTAGGACATTGTTCATGAAATTCGTTTGAGATTTGACGAATACTGCTTTAGTCTATGCTAGTAGTTAATTTCTGTCTGGATAATAGTGGTGAATAGCTTCGGCTGCGAGATGTAAGGTCTGACTACTAAATAGGAAGGTAATGATCCACTTGGGTTTAAATTTGAACTGTATAAGATGTACCACTCATTTTTTCTTTAAGTCGATTGACTCATCTACCGTTAGCCACAATTTTTTATAGTGCACTTCATATTCTCTATTCATTTACGCACATGTGGTAAATAACTTCACAATGTTCAATCTCCACCTGGGGTTATATCTGCCCCGTAACTTACGAAATTGTTCTTTTTGGATGTTATTAAATGGAATGTTACAAACACTTGTGGTAAATATCAAATCCATTATAAATTTGGCATAGGGCCTTTGACGGCACTTTTTCCATTGGTTTGTGCTTGCGACATGTTTTTCGAACTGTGATCGTTTCTAAATCAGTAAACCCTCATTGCATACTAAACACCTCGTACAAGATCCGTCGTATTTGAAGTCTGGATATCTTGAAATAAATTCTCAAACATTGGTTGTTGTACAGGGCGAGTTCGCCAATCTCCAAGAATGTAAAAATTTGTCATAAAAAATAAATGCTGTCGGCTGCAACATTGCTAGCACGTTGAAGTAATATCCATGAGAGACCTTGGTGACCCCAGCACGACAAATCCAATGCCCTAAAAATCTTGCATTCAAATATCATCTGACTTGATGAGTGAAATATGCACGTCCATCTTACTGATAACACGTCTGCATTTCGATGTGTAGAGGAAGATGCTCTAGTAGTTCCTCGAATTCATTTTGCAAAAGGTTGCGGCACTGATTTTCTCTGAGACAATGCCCCGAAATGAAAGAATAAATTAAATAACTATCAACCACACCACACGTTTACAGAATATTTATGTTAATTATAAGTTCCGAATATTGCGTGGTGTTGTCGTTCGACCATACAATTGAGTTGCGAATATTATTATTATTATTTAGCAAGTCATCAAATAATCTTTACTACTCTATTAGCTTAAAAGCCAGAAAAAGTAGGAAGCATAAGTGGTCTAGTAGATTTAAATGAGGTGTTGTTAAATTATAACTTCTTGTGGAATGCGTTACATTGTAAAAAAAGGTGCAGAATAACCATAAAATATTTTATCGTTTATATGCGACTTTGAATCGTTTAGATTGAATTCCTGCTATAAAATTTTTCTATGTTAGCGCTACACTATACACACTACGTGCCCTCGGTGTAATTTGGTATCTTCCTTTGGGATTTATTATAACATAAAATTTCTTCACATTCGCTCCAAGATGAAATATAAATTTTACATTAAAAATTTTATGACGAATAAAATTCCAAGGTGGGTAATTTTCCCTCTTCTGAGCGTACCAATAAAAATTATGTTCAGTAAAATTAAGGCATACGGAAAGTTACAAAACGTGCGAAAAGATGTCAAGTTTTTTAACTAAAATTCCATAAACAAATTGTCTCAGATCGGTTCTTATTCAATCTCACCCGGTAGATTTCAAAAAAGAAAATGTATAAGGATCAGATTGAATAATCAATTGGGTATTGTTATTGGCGCAAATAATCTACAAGAGCCGAATACTGATCACGAGAACGCAGTTGTAAAAACAACAACTTGGTTTCACGTTAATGGGACAATATGGATGGCCATTACATCATTGGTTACAAGAATTCGGTACATTCTAGCATGTACTTTGGAATAATTGACCGACTTGAACCCACATTCCACTCGGTCCGATGTTGGTTTTTGCGTTACATGCTTCGATCAATGGTTTAAATTCGCAGTGGTTGTAGATGTATCCCTCACCACTGGTAATGCATTTTTTTCTTGAAAAGTTACTTTACCTTTTAAAATTAAGAAATACAATATAGAGGATCTGTAATGTGTTGCATGGAATAGCGAAAGTTGTCAAAGGTCAAATCGAAATTTATATTGCTAAAGGTGCGCAACAAATTGTAAATTAGAAAAATTACAACGGCTACTTAAATGTCAGCAATATTGAAGAGAAAATTCAACAAAGAAGAAAGATTTCCATAGTCTGCAAACGTTTATTATTCGTTGTCGAATACTAATAGAAAAAAACAAATATGAATATTCTTTTTGAACGGTAAGTCTCTAAAAAGACAGAATCCCTGTCATGTTTATTGGAAAAAATTCTTAAGTCATTAACACAATTTCTCTGTTATCAACAGTATCTTATTTAATAGCTTTTGTTATTTCTCTAAGACATATAAGTTATATAGGAAAATGATGTCTAATGCGATAAGGTTTTTCTCTATAGGAAGGGCGAAGACGATTAATACAAAGTTCCATTTTGACGTCCTAAGGCGGCTAAAGGAGGATATAGGAAGAAATTGTCCAAAGACGTGGTAGAGGTTGGGCATAAGAACCAAGCGCAAACTTGCGTACTCAGTCATCGACGTAATATTACTGAAATTTTAATATCACATCTCTTATAGTGTACTTGCTCGGTTAGGATTTCATGTCAGATATGCCCAGATTTCACGGAGTTAACACAGCGACATACGCAGACAATTGTTTATGTACTCAATCCCCAAGAACAAGAAGTACGGCATAGAAAATATTCGGAGGGTAATCGACGGGACGGCCATTTAATGCAAAACTTGGCAACTTACTAAATTCGGCCAAAACGTGCGCGGTCCGATTCATAAAAGGTCCGACTACTAATTGGAAAATTGAATCGAAGCACATTGTATCCCCTAGTCTGACCAAACGTGACGGACAGGCTCTTGACGAGAGGTTATTGTGTCGCGAGCATATCATGCGCTAGTTTGGTACGCTGCGGCGTTATTGAATCTGCAACTCCTCAGAAAGATTCAAACAACAGTTTAAAGAATGATCACTAAAGCGTTACATTACTTAAACGTGTAAACTAAAAGAAGGGGCCATTTGGACGAAGACACAAGGTTATCAGAACAGTGCAATGAAGTCCACGCGTGACACAGAGTGACCATTGGGGGCAGCTTAAAATCGGGAAATTAGAGGATGTGACAAATTCAGATCAAAGAGTTGGATTTTATAAAAATATTTGGACTCAGGCGAAAATCAAAATCAACGCGGGGACGAAATAGAAAAGGCGACGTCTGACCCCACTTTGGGTTCTCCAGCATGATAATACGAGACATCACACTCTTTACACCTTATGCAGTTTTAGCCAAAGAAAACATGGCCATTGTTCCTCGTCCCATTTAACTCCTTGTAACGCTTGTCCTTTCTAAAGAAACTGAAGTGGCTAAAATTTGACACAATATCAAGACTAAAGTTGAATCGCGAACGGTATTCGACACATTAACAAGGCAACACTTTCAAAACACATTGCTTTCGTTGCAGAGGCGTTGTGGTCAGTGTTTCCACTTCCAATGACTTTCAAGACGGCGAGAGTGAGTGAAATCCCGGCATTCTTCAATTTTATTTGTAGCCAAGTGAATCACTTTTAGATTGTGTAAGAATTACCTATTCCTTATTAATCCGTCACATTTATTTTATTTTGTTAAAGGATAATCTGATTATTTTTGTGGCGTTTGCTTTATTTTTCTCTAATGTAAAGTTTACGGTATGGATTTTTGTCTACAAAATAAATAAACACTATTATTACTCCATTGAGTGGTTGTGGAAGTCAATATATATCATTGATAATTTACTGCTTACAATTCTTGACACGTATGTATTTTGTGCGATAATTTTTATTAACATTAATTAAACATTTAGCATACTTATAAATATCGCACTGGTTCTATTGAAATATTATTGACTGTTCGTTACGTTAAGACTTTGGTCTATAATTAGAATGTATTCACGTTTAATGTACTACCTAGAAACCAGTTCTGAATTTTTCTATTCGTGCTCTTATTGTGGTTAGCAAATAATTCAAAAGCTATTAGTACTTACAGAAGAGTGGTATAATCTACAAGTAAGACAAGTTTCGTGCTTAATTCGCGACGTATTTGAGAGACTTTCGTTAAAAAAAGCTTCCAACAGTTTAACATCTAGGTCACAATACCGTGGGTTTCATATAAAACAGGTTAAGCGTTAAGTAAGTACGTGTTGTGTTTTCAAAATCTTCTAGGGTACTATTTGTTAAAGTTTGTATAACAATAGTAGTAAAAACATTTATTGATACCGAATTTGTATAAAGCATCAAATGAATTAAATTGAAAGTATGTTGTTGCTCGATTTCTAAAAATTCAGAGGTCACCAGTGAAACTGACGATGGTTGGATTGAACTGAGAACAATCCCTTAAAAAAAATATGCATCAGGAAATAGTCTCTAAAAGATTGTATGGCTTTTGTATAACAAACCATTATAATGTGGTTCTTCCTTTTGGTGTACTTATTTTTATTACAGGAGATTGAGAGACTGGTATCAGTACGAAATATCAATAACACTCGTTTGGACATATTTGTTTTTGGAGAGACGTATATGTTGTCCGCCAACATAAAGAATAAGACGATAATGTTTTATTGTTCTGACGACAAGTTGGCTAGGGAAGAATGCCAAATTGTTTCTTGTGTCGCCGGATTCATCCAAAATACACCTTGCTAGCCAATGTTATCACAACAACAGTCAATCTGTTAAATCTCAATGCTAAGCGCGTAAACTATTCTTGATATTCATTATTATTCAGTTGAGCGTCTTTAATATTTTCGTTCTTTGTCCTGGTTGTTATTTTCCTGTTTTATTAACTGCTGTCATTTTTTCATTTTATCGTATATGAATGTATTGGAATCAATCAATTAGGACAAGCTCGTTCGATTTATTTTAGTACTTCACTATACAAACGTTTTAGAGTGTATGTTGTGAAATTGTTGCGCTAAACTGAATATAATGAAAAAGGACGAGGAAAGCAAACGATAACCATCAACCACCGACACAAAAGCATCAGATATGCTTTGGTAGTTGTAGCTAATACAGTATATAACCGAGACCCCTTCGTCAACCACCGCACATAAACATATATCTTTAACAATTTCCGCCTTCTGACAGTGAATTAGCAACACCACAACGTTTGAGTTATTTTTATAGTACGTAGGATGACAAGTGTTCATGTAACTGTCCATGTAGTGGCTACTTAAGGGGTGTTAGAGCGACGAAGAGTCTCGTCGAAGAGAGACGGAAAGAAGACAACGGCCATCATTAAAGATAACCATCGCGCCTGCCACAGTCTTTTCTAAGACAAATGAAGGTGCGATCTGACAGCAAGCCCATTTAGTCGGGAAGTCGTAATTATAAGGCGTGGTGGATAGATGGCGGTGGTACACTTCGGCACAACAACGCCCGTTCGATGCTCGCCGCTTCCCAAAGAGCTTCTTTCGAACCGGAGAACGGTTAGGTAAACAAGGACGGTGAGAGACGTCTCCGCCGGCTATTATGTGGCATCGGACACGGCCACATATCACTCCCTCTGACTGCTAAATTACCGGTCTCCGCTTTAAATATCAAATAAGATATTAATTATCATTTAAACACTAATTCAATCAGATCGGTATCGGCGTACGATCTCACCGATACGCTGTGTGGTAATGTAATTCCACAGATTGAGGACACTTTATCGGAGGCTTGTAATCTTAATGTAGATCTTGGATTTCTATTTACTACGCTCGATAAAAATTTTTGCTTTTGGGAAAGGTTCCCGTAGCTTCTTGAGTTTCAACCGAATCGGTATTTATTAGACATTTATTGGACATCACTTTATATAAGAAAGAATCAACCTTTTACTAAAGTTTTCACATTGATGATTTTCATCTTTTATTGAACAAGGGGCTTATTGGAAATGTAATTTGTTAAATACGAAATCACATAGGTTCTTCTAGCAAATATTCAGAAGATTACTCCATTTATTTCGTAAATAGTATGAAGTGTAATATAGGAAGCAACGTTGGGCAAAACACTAGGAATAAATTATATCCTTTTCTTATGTAGTTTATGCGTCCAAAGAAATTTAAAACATATATTGCAGTGGTAAATGGTAGTATTTTGATGTAAGAGTTTTGAATATTAACATAATTGCACCAAGAAAATAAATTTATTATGGTAACTTTCTCAATCTAATAAAACCTTTATCAGAAGAAACATTTATAGTTCCGAGTGAATAGTTCAGCCCACCCACTAATATCGACCATCAAAGTCTAGTGTAGACCGGCAATGTAACTTTTAAAATTTGTCGAGAAGACCTATCTTTCCGGCGAATTCCAGACATTCACTCAAGGAAATTTTTTTCAGATCCACTTTTTAATAATAAGGCTATAGCATTTTAAGATTATGACGGGTATAATCTTGTTTCAAGATATTCACAACAAGGAAGCATTTTGCTGAAGTTAAATGAATATATTTTTACTGACATATAGAACAGAATTACCTCTCTACGTGCATTTCTATACAATGAGCTCTTTAAAATATCTGTATACTGTTACCTCCAGTACTGGGCATTAATCAGAAAAACAGTGGAGATAGAAAGACCGAATAATTGCAATAGAAAAGATGGACATGAGCAAAGCGAGACCCAGAAGAGGTTACTGCAATGACAACAGAAAACATCCGTTACGTGTAACTATCACGCCCCAACACACACACCAATGGCATGTTTTACAAATCACGCTAAAGTCAATTTACAGGAAGATCCTGAAGAAGCTGGCTGTAACCAAACGGCGCCCAACGGTAGCTCAAATGAATGACGAAAGCCGAAGGAAGTTACTATGAAGGATACTATTGTCCGTTTTATGCTATCCAGATTCTTTGCTAAAACGTGCCTTGCTAATTCATTTAATATCCTTTCATAACTCCGAAAAGGGTGTTATTTGGTTATTAGCAAAATTGAAGTGTATTATTAAAACGGAATAAAAGATAAGAATGACAAACACTTGGCTGTATAGAATACGTATTCGAAAGAATTGTTCAAAGATTATTTATTATGCCTACAGTGTTTCGTTTTAAATAGGAAGCTTTATGTTCGTTTCCGAATAAATCAAGAATATATAAACTACGATGTTGAAAGTATTTCTAGAAAAAGCAACTCGCCATGATATTGTCTATTAGAAATTATAGATGATTTTGTAGATTATTTTCAGAGGCAGGCGGTTGTGATCATATTGTTTGATTAGAATCAAGGTCCACCCAAAGAAATTGGATTGTATCATCGTGGTATGATATCATAATAGGTTAAAATCGTTCAGTAACCAACAGATATCGACGCTGAGGAAATGAATAAGCACACACCATAACAATTTTCGATATCTCTCGTTGCAGATATATCATTACTTTGGTACGTGAGAGTTCAATAAAATCAATTCTGTGAATTGCCACTTTCAAGAGGCCATTTTATAAACATAAAGATAAAGTTAACCAGAAATTGCGGATGTATAATAATTGACAGCGAAAAGGAGATTAACATCACCACTTTAGAGTCGACAACTAAAACACTAAACGTGATTCGACAATGTACTACATTAACACTTGATGTCAGATATCAATTAATTTAACTTTCACATTTAAAGCCTTGCATTTCGCGAAGATCGAGTGAAATCGGCCATAACCAACAACTCTGTTTAAAAATTAAGTGTTCTAATTAAGCGATTCACTATCAAATGCATATATTTGGTAACTGCACAATTTTCAGTTTCTGTTCTCGGTTTTGCAGATGTCCGCTTTTATTGCGGACAACATAAAGATAGGGGTGATTTCTCAGATGGTCATGCAGTGTATGCTTCGAGTAACCGAATAAGGACATTTAAGGATGCTATGAAAGGTGAAATCATTGCGATATCGTAGTTATCAATAAACTCCTTTAGGGACAACAGTAATGATGCAGCAATAATAAAAAATACACCTTGTGTGTAATAGTGCTTTACAAGGAAATAAACCAAACAATTTATTATAATAAGCTTATCTACGGAGTGTATGAGGGTCAAGATATATTTCCAATGATATCGTAAAAAAGTGTAACTGTATGTATTTAGGTTGGAAGTTGAAATGCACAAAGTATCGAATATAAAATTTTATGTTACAACTGGAAATGAAGACGATTCAAGCTGATAACGCTATAATATAGGTCGTATTTGCGGGAAAGCACGTCTATATTGTCAATAATGGTGGGAAGCTATGATGGCCAGGAATGGGTTTTATAGTTAAGTGATTTTAGGTGTTAATTTAACAGTCTGAAATTTTAAAAGCAAATCTGAAGATTATCTCTCGCTATATGGAATAATTTAGAAATAATATGCAATAGTTAACATCACAGGCGGCCATTTTGTTGTATAAGAAGGTACCTACTTTCCCTTAGCGACTAAGTAGCTATTATAAGGTGTTCAACCATTTATTCTAATTGTAACTCGTCCCACTATTCTTACTGAGTGCTTAATGATGCTTAAATCAAGTTTTAATTCTATGTTCTATATTCTTGAGCACTATATGGTAATGAAACTGCATATGAAATATCAATGAAAGTACACATCTGCAGACTCAGTCAATGGTTTGGCAAAGTCTTTCTATTCTCCAAATAAAGACGAAATTAAAGTTGATATATATAGACGTATGTACATAGTAATAATCGGTACATAAACTAAAGATATCGGTGACTTCAGTGAAGAATTATCTACTTAGCAACTAAGTAATTTTTTTAAAGAACATCCTGTACTTATTTTCTGTATGTTTTTAGTTAGCTTTGTAGATATTTGTAGTGTGTATTTTAAATTTATTTTGCAGGCGTTTGCTGTTTAATGCTAGCCAAAAGCCGAAGCCTTTAGTAAACAGCTCGATACACTTTAGAAAATGGTTGAATATTACTTGAAATTTGAGGTAAATGAAGTATTAACTTAAAAATTATGTGAAAAACAACCCTTGATACGAATTTACCTTCATAAGATTAAAAGTTCACGTTTTCCTGGTTCATTTTACATTTTAATGGTTCTAATTGCTAATAAGAAAATCTCAGCAATTCAGAATCGGATGAAACTTGGTAGGGATGGAGAGTATAGTATATCCAAATATGCGTGGTATTGTTTCTTCAGTGTCTGCAGATGAAACACCCCTCCGAAAATTGTTTAGTTTTTTCTATATAATTCTACCATATAAACGGTAAGAGTTGGAGGTTTCAGTTATTCAATGTATTAAGTGTATGTGTATTTCTTGTTAATCCACTCCTGTATGATAAGTGCATCTTTTTTTAAGCATTTGATATCAAAGAATTGGCCGAGTGCGCCACTCAGAGAAAAGTACTGCTTTTTCCCATATATTATTCTGTGCGCGGCGTCATTGGTGCAAAACAACGCCAGTTTCGGGATAAGATGATGTCATCTACTTAAGCTTTATCAAATTATCACAAAATAATCTTCTCCCAGCGGTCAAGGCGATAGAACGTGTGATTAGCGTCTGAGTATGGGCGGTTGGTTGTGGCAAACTCTAACTGCCCGAAAACTAAAGTAAAGGGTAGATAATCCTATTTATCTCGTAAAGAAAATATATATAGGCGTTCCGTCATGACCAGAAGAGCCATGGGTAAAGCATGCAGTACTGCATCATAGTACAAAAGTACGCTAGGTGACCCGCGTTAACCACAGCCTAAATACTAGTTATATATTCTTTTGTTGTAAATTTTAGTTGCTTAATATAATTAATATCTATTTTATTCTATTCTCGGGGGCCTAATTTTTAGTAGCGAATTTTATTTTTGTGTATTGTGTGGTTGTTGTCGTTAACTGTAATATCATTTGTATTTACTATTTTTTAGTAATAAAGCCTGTTGTTATTTTTGAAATCAATTCTATTACTTCTTAGTGCATAACTACTTAGTTACTCGAGAACCACACAACCTCAGAAACTGACGAACTAAATTAATGAAAAGAATCTCATTACTATTTAAACATAGGCATTTCAAAAGTAAGTAGTCATTTTATTACGCAAACACGAATCGAAAGAAGTTGTGATAATTTCCTAATAATCCCACCTCTTTGTATCATTGTAATAACAGTAACTCAAACGAAATCGTTCGCAATAAATTACGTTAAAACACCTGCGAAAACTCAAACTCGCACGCAATAAATCCAACAGTTCGATAAATCGACAAGAAACAAAGTAAGCAGAGAGAGAAAGAGTAGAAGAGGAAGAGAAAGGGAAAGGTACATTAAACTCCTTAAATATATTCCAATATGCAAATAAACACTAACGATGGTGAATACTTGCTGGTCTCTCTGCTTACGGTTAGCTGTAGCGATTTTTGTGATGTAATGTATACAACTAGGCGTGCAATAAACCACTCTTACCTCCTACTGCTAATCCACTTACAGCCGACAAATATTGAGTTCTGTTAAAATTGGATTATACTTGTAAATTTGTGGCGTATTGTTATGCGTATTCATCTCTTTTCTACTGTCACGTTGCCACTCGTGGCACACCTAAAGCTGATTGAATGAGACGTTTGCAATAAATGGTTTTGATGCTCATGATTACTGTCCTTTTATTATAAAATCTGGTGGGATGTAAAAAGTTTGTGATATTAGAGCGCAATGTAAAGCACAATGATAAGTAGCGGGAAGTATTCAAAAATTGTACAAAGCGTTTGTAAGAATATAATTGTTGCTATTATTGAACAGTGTCAACTACTTGGTATTTTCGAATATGGTAAGGACAGCAAATAGATACGCGGTCGCACAAATCACAATGCCAACCTCAATTTAAGTCTTGCAGTTCACTTTTATTTTGCTAATTAGATATTCTTTAGTGCAGTAAGTGTCCTCGGAATAATTGTAAGACAGAAGAGAAACAAAATTATTGCAAAGTTCAAGTTTCCGCAATGGTTGAAGACCACATATCCACATATTGGGATAATATAAACAAATCTTTGTAAATATTCTGATTAATTGAGCATATTTGGGTGATATAGAAACTTAATAAAAGCAAACATGTGTAGTCTAGAGGAAAGGTGAAAGGTGGTAATAGAAAACTTTCTTTAGAAATCCGTTAGTGACACTTATTTGAAAGATATGTTTTAAAAAAAACAATATAGCCGAACAGAAAGCTATGGACGTAGTGTAAGTGGTTATTGACACCAAGTTCTCTGCTCGAAAAGTTACCATTGAATAATAGAAATCTCTAAACGAAAATCTATTATATTGCACTGCGAACTACGTGCTTCCATAATATTATTATGAGACGGTTTGTCAAATCTCAAAGTTACTCACAAAAAAATTCCATAAAAAGTAATAGAAAGGTATAAATGTTAAAATTACCAAAAAAAATGTTGGCGAATGAAGTTATTACATTTATATACATGTATTGATCGTATCGCTCGCGACAAAAGCAAAGTAATGAGAAAATTCACTAGCCAACGGATATGTTGCTGCTTCCTTTGTCATCAGTGTTGCTCCGAGTGCTTCCCTACCTTACCTCACTATTTGATAATAAGATGTATTAAAAATATATAAAAAAGTGCCCAAAAATAATAGTCAAATTAATGCTAATATAGCTTATCGTACTGGCACAATTTTCCAGACGACATCACTATATGTTTTGGTATTAGAAATATTTTTGTTGCTGCTTTGTAATTTTAGTGACATAAGCTGAAAGATAAATAATGGTGTGATGTAGGTGTTAAGGCTTCTTAACATTTTAGTTTGTCTTTATGTCAACAAATTCATTTGCTTTATTGATGGTATGTTCTAAAACATAATTCCATTGCTTTTTTTTTAATTTAATGTTGCACTCGCCATACTTAATTAACCACATTATTTATGTTATTTCTTGTAAACCCATTTATATAGTATTTGTACCAATTTAAAGCATTATATGTGTACGCATTTACCATAAAAACATATAAATTGATTTAATATACGCAATTGCAACAAGATCATCCGTATACAAAGCAGAAATCTACGAAATTGCAATAAATCAAATAATCGCCACTTCGGCAAGCACTTGTGTTACGAGGAAAGGCGGACGCTAGACAAAGAACAATCTTATTCAAGCATTAAACAAAGGTTCAGCGCCGAAAAAGAAACCGTAACACACTTATGCATACTTTTAACAGAGTATCCAAACAACGTCGGGGAACGAGCGTTACGAACTGCCAGGACTGCCTGCCGCCGCTCCTTCGCTTGTGCGACATGCAACGTTCAGACTCGCACTATATATGGTTCGCAACTTTACGGCTTCATGAGGAGCCAGTAGCAAGGAGCATATATACAAGAGATACCGTAACTATCACGAGAACGTCTGGTTAGCCGTCTTCGGCTGGTTTGGTGGTTGCCCTAATAATGCATACAAACGTTGCGAAATATAATACAAATAAATGTTGTGACATTAAGGTACATACAAAGTTGCGAATTTACGACATAAACAGACCTTGCGGAAATATATATTAAGACACATTTATGCAAAAGTACACAGCAATAAGCCCAAAAATATGTACAGAAGCAAGTAAGGAAACTGCATTATAAAATGTATGTAATATTAAGATATATGCATATTTTTTTATATAAACAAGAGGGAAACCTTACATTTTCTTTACATTTTTATATTGTAAAGGAGAACTGTTCTAATTTTTTCTTGTACATATATCCTGTATTTCATTTCGAGAGATACTGAGCTACCGAACAAATAAACAATTATTTTATACATTTAAGCAAAAGCGGTTGGTCTTCTCTCTTCACAAGAGAGATACACTTGAGCAGACGACTAGCAGAATTGTTCTTCAAATCAGGAGAACGTAACAGTGGGAAAGCAACGTTGATGACCCCAGGTAAGCAGAAGTATGACGCAACAGTCATGTTTCTGCTTACAGCACTAGCCAATGCTAATGCTCTCTCTCCTCACATGGCTTTTGCCGTGGATAAATGCGAGCTATATTAGTATTATTTTGCTATAGCTATGAGTAAAGTTTTTAGGGGTCAAGATATGAACGTATGTTGCAGTTAACGAAATACACCCAAAAACCTTCTTGGCAATCCGAAAAATAAATCGGACATGAGAAAAAAGTCGGGAATTTATAAAATTGAATGCAGTGTCTGTGACAAAGCCTATATTGGTCGAAAAGAGCGAGAGGCACCAGTTTCAAAGAGCACATTACTCAAGTCTTTTTGACTTATCAAGGTAAGGCGGACAGACAGACGTTTTACGATTCGCGGTACAATCACGTTTTCTTTTATTTTTCTGTATTTATCGCATGTCTTAATTTTAGGGTGTAATGGCGGCAAAAGTAGATGCCTGTAGTTGAATATTCTTTCTCACATCATTCGGTCATACGGTTGACAATTGGGAACGACGTACCCTTAAAAGAGCTGTTCCGGAATAATTAATTAAACTTGTGTGATGTGGATTGTGCCGAAAAAAAGGCGAGCTTACGACAAGCATCAGTTCATAAAATATTTCTACCAAGTCAAGTATAATAATGTGTTGTAATTTCCTCTCGGTTGCTGAAAGCTTAAGTAAAAATATTTTATAAACGCGTGTGAATATTTAATACTGCATAAGCATACGTGTTAGTCGTTATTTTAAAGCACTCATTTACTATTGTTATTTCTTTTTACATAACAACGTACAGATTGAACTGCAATTAAACACAATTTACATTCTATTTAATAGTTCTGTTCGTATGAAGGATGAGGCCTTATAGATTTATGCAGGACATGTACCGTTTACGTATTCTTCTCCACACATTATGCGTATACCAGTAAGAACATATAAATTATCTGATCAATTCGCCTGAAATACAAACGGCTTTCGGTTAGTACGTTCCACACTATAGCCATATATCCACACGTACACGCATACACACGAATAAGTCTTTGCAGCAGGATAATTATTATTCCGCCAGCACAGGAGGTATACGTACGGGTTGGAAATTAAAAAGGAAAAGAGTCAATTGTGCCGGCTATCTGATGAAGCAATAAAAGTGATATACTGCGGCGGAAACACGACGATAAATAATAATTAGGTTCAAGTGGTCGAGAGTGTAAATGTCAGATAAGTGGTTAGGTCGTCGTCGTGGCCGTCAGCACTGGATGAAACTTTATATATTTCCACGCACACAAATGACGCGTAGCGTAGCAGAAACTTCCTAATTTATATATAAATTTCTAAGTAGTTTTTTTTTCTTCTTTATTAAGTAACTGTTTTCAGTTAGTGATGGACTTCTTCATCCTCATGCGTGTTAATGAATAACAGTACATTTAATAAATATATAGTGAAAAAGGGAAATTCTTTGAATCCCTGCAAATATTCTGAAGTATTAGCCACTGTGTTGCCTACTGGTTTGCCCGAGAGTCGACGAAACACGAGTCTGTTTAGCTGTTGCAAAATTCATTGTGTTAGGGCCTCTACTCAATTTATACAGCTTCCTTTACAAAATATTCTCATCATCACTTTTATGCAAATGGCTACCAGCTGTACACCCGGTAAAGTAATTGATGGTTTTTTAAGGCTGGGTACCGATATTTAACAGTTGTATATAGTATCTAGGACACATTTTCTTCGTTTGAACCCTAAAAGCCGATTAAATTCTTTTTGGATTCAAGCGGTATAGATTAGTTAACAAGTATTGTGCGACCATTAGGATCACGATCGATGATCCCGCTTTACCTATAAAGGAAACAGTTAAAAGTCTAGGAGTAGTGAGAGAAGTAGCATTAAAGAGGCTTATTTGGCAAAAGAACGTCTTTCATCTTAAACGTGGTTCATTTCAATAGATGCACATACGCACAAAATAGTTGTGGGAACTACAAACTGACTTTGGGAAATAGCAGCCTTAATAGACGCCCTGCAAAGTGAAGGCTGCAAATATTTGCTCAGTACTATATTTAGAACGTGGTTATAGCGGTCCGCTGTACCCGGAGCTGACAAGCCGACCAGTAGGAAGTAACAAATACGAGGATAGTATGACAAATACCTATGTTAACTAAATTTATATCTCTACATAATTTCCTTGTAGCTCTATACACAGTCGAGCGATTACTTTTTAGGCCATTCAAATAATAGGATTTGTCGAACTGTACAAAATATGCGTCTGTTTCGGCAATGACTTCTTGGCTTGACGGACTTTTCTATCAAGCCATTTTTGAGGTTTGGAAAAAGAAAGAAGTCGTAGGGGGCCAAATCTGGCGAATATGGTGGATGGTGCGCCATTTGGTACCGTACCTGGACTAGTTTTGGTGTGGCAATTGCCGCTGAGTAGTGCATAGTGTTATCATAATGGTACAGAATTTTTTTCTTTAGTTCAGAGTCGAATCGATCCTGTATAACATAACGCCCCAGACACTCATTCGTATTGCGCTGAAACATGTCCAAACATTGCTTGGAAGTTATCAAGCGATTCCGATTTTTTCAATCGTCAGTAGATGCGGCACCCATCTCGCTGCATAATCTTCTCATACTCAATGTTTTCGTAAAGAATGTTTTACATACGTTCAGTTGATTATTACCACCCTCTGTAATCTTCACCCGGCAGTCTGCTTACTTGATATCATAACTAACTTTATTGTTCATATTGTCCATAGTTACGTCAATAAGACTACTTAGCCTACTTCGGCCACGCTTTTCATTAAGCACCTAACAGATTTCTGCACCCCTTTCTTCTTCCATGATTCCACGAATACATAAACTTGACACAAAGCGCCATTTATTTCCAAACACAGGTACCTTTCATACCATCCGTGTATACTTGGCACTAAACTAGGGAATTATTCTTATCATTATTCTTATTAGTACAATAAGGGACTAACACATGGTAAAAGAATTAAAAAAAATGCGCATTGCAAGAGTATTCCAGAACAAAGGTAGATGAAATTGTTTGTACTAACTTTAGTAACAAGAGAAACAACCAACAACTTCACGCTACTCTGAAATTACGTAAATGTAATATATGCAATCGTTGCTTGTGAAAATATATTATTAAGACACTTTCTCGGTTTACTGCACATCCACTTACTGCACCATATATATGCCTATAAATTCGCAACGAACACACGTGCACCAGCAGATACGCCAACCACATACCAAGTGAGCGTTCATTTCTCAGGCGACGATATACAAATGCAAATTGGACGGGATTAATCTGTTTATATTTTATATGAAAATGGCCTCGATAGCGCACGTCAGCACGGTCTCGTTGCAAAACATTATCTTATCGTCGATGCTAAAGAGAACGACTTAACGCATTCGTTTTACTTCCTTTTAAGTCCTGCGGCACGCTCACCCATCCTTCTGGACTTTAATGACTCCTGCCCTAGATGTATAGATTTTTCGGTCAAACAGTATTTTCGACATAAGCAAATGTATAAAAATTCTTTGTACTTGAAGATAAAGACATTTTAGTTTTTTTAGTTTTTTGTATCATCAGGGCAGAAGGCTGGGAGTGAACTAACAATAGGTTAGATGAACGCCAACGTCATTTAAAATCTCATATATAAGTCCTTCAATTAACTGTAGAAAATACGGTGTTTTAAATTCAAAGTTATCAATTAAAAAGATTCTCATCATAACACTTCGAAAATAACAGCCGGATGAAGACATTCAGCGATAAAGGAAGTTATTAGGGTTAAAGAATTCCAGAAACCAGCAATATGCAGTTGTAAATCAACAGAAGTATAAATAAAACTTCTCCGTGCCAATTCTTACAAAGTATTCAATAATAGTTTATTACTTGTCATTTGCGTCATTAGGAAATGGATGTCGATGATGCCGCCATCCGCAATTTTACTAAACAGGTCAGTATTTGCAAAAATTATATAATTTTTTATAAACATTTAGGTGTATTTATATACCGAATTAAGAAAAAGTCCACTACTTCAGTGCTTTCAAAATAAATGCAGAATGAAAACATTTAGAGAAGGAAGAAGTAATAAACCTTATAGAACTCTAGAAGCAAATACCACGGCAACGTTTATATAACAGTAAAAATGAATAACATTTTCTGTGTCGAACATTTCCATGCATGATGTTAATTTAACATTTTATTTAAGTCATTAGTAAAATTAAGATCGTAATCACCTGAAATTTTACTAAGTAGTTTAGTGTTTGCATAAATAATATAAACTTTCTTGTATGCTTTTATAAAGTAAATTAAATGTTTCGAAAAATTGCTAATGGTATGATTAAAAAATATTACTTTTCTTACCTTTGCGCTTTACTGCTGAAATAAAATTTATACTGTTAGTATCTGCTAAATCAAGCCCTTAATCAAGAAAGTCCAGTAGATAATGAGGTTTACACTGTATAAAATTTTAGGCAGTTGGAACAGTTATATAATTCTTTTTCTGAACGCAATCATACAACGCTAGGTCAAATTAAATACCCAGAACTGAATCTCGACAAACCATTTCATGGCCAAAATGCGTTAGTCCATAACGCCAATTGCCATTTTTGCAAATACAATTTACAAAAGCACGCCTTAAATTTATTCTTTCTGACGGTGTCAAAATTTAATATATTGATGATAGAACGAGAAAACCGAAATGTGATATAAGAATTTGGAGTACATTATTAGATAGAAGATCGAAAATGGCTTCAAGGAACATGGAGCCGGTTGTTCTGTGGAAAGCCAAATAAATGTGCTAGAGGTAAAAGAAGAAAATGAGCTTTTTTGTTTTTTCTTTTCTTTTTGTATTATCTGGAATGTTAGTTGTCCTTTTCCTCTTCGGGTTCATAACAAAAATAAGATTTGGCACCTTTGCCAAATTTAAACTTACTCTCTCCTCCATTAAAAAGCGAGATCTTCATGGTGTTAGTCGGAAACGGATCAGCATGTATAGCTCTCTGATTCGCAGCAGGTTAGATTATTACTGTGTGATTTGGTCTCTAAGTAAAGTATTATCGTTTGATTGAACGCTTCCGAAAATATTCACATTACAAGAAACATGGCCGTTATCTCAATTCACACATCTCTTATGAATTTCTGTTGAACGAATTTCATTTTAAAGCACTAATACATGAATATGCTTTGAAAACTTCATTTACTTCCGTCACTTGTGACTGCAATTTCAGCAAATAATTGTCATTTTCAAGTTTTACAGCTATTTGTTAAAACTGCAAACAGAAAGAAACTGAAGTTTTTGAAATATATGCTTATTTCACTTTCTTATCATGGATTTTCACAAAGTAACGCTCGACTACATCTTGAGTTTCATTTTAGTTCGTCCTGCAACCAACGAAGCCTTATGTCTGTAGTGTGCTTGTACTTGTATAACTTGTACAAACCTGTTCACAGTATTCTTAATTATCCTTTATTCCTGTAGATAATGTAGACTTTTATGTTCCTAAATTCAATTCAAGAAACTGTGATATTTTGAATAAACAAAATCTAATTCAAATTTTGTTGACGAATTCGCCGGACAGTAATTTTAAACCAAATTCAAAAAAACTTCATAAAAAGTAAAAAAATTGTATTCCGGAAAAAGTCCATAATGATTCTCATTCAACTGCCTTCAGCATCTACTCACAGAACCGTCACTCCTTCAATTTTGACGATGATAAAGTGCTTCATGTTGAAGATACTTTAAATGTTGCTTCTTAGAAATGCGCTACATTAATGAGTGTCCCAATTCTATCAAGTGTAGAAAGGATATCGAAAACACGAGGTAGTATTTAAGCAAACATACCTCAATAACGTTAAATTTATTATTGTGTTTTGGTGTGTATATTAAATATTTCCAATCAATATTTTGAACTAACGAAAAAATCCAAAGAAATTTGAAACTTTGTGCGTGGGTAGTTCACACTAGCGCATGCTCAAAACTATTTTTCCAGTGAGGAAAATGATGCAGAAGGCGCGAAAACCCTGCTGTTCGTTAGATCGGTTTTCGGCAACATTTTTTAACGATTATTGTTCTAGAGAAACATTTTCGATTTTTTTAAATTTTGGCATGTTTCATCAGTTTAGTTCAATTTGACATTATGAACATCTCAACGGAATATGTAAATAGCTTTGTTGCTGTTTATTTCACTCCGATAATTGTAAACATTTTTCAGTATTGATAAAGACTGCAATTATGTTGGTGATACAGTAAAGTAAATTACATAAATTGGGCTTTTTCAACTACTTAGCTTTCTTAATAATTGGTGGAGTTCTTTAATTCGACACTTTAAATAAAGCGTCCAATTTTGCATCTAGACTTAAGTAGTGGAACTGATAAGTAGAGATGACCAAGGCAGGTGAAATTATTACTTTGTTGCAGCGACTAGACAGACTCGTGTCTATTCGTCTCATAAGAAAGGGTTCCTGTTGCCTACTGATTTCCCCGAGAGTCGACAAAACACGAGTCTTTGTCATCTCTACTGACATGTCGCTTCTGATATGCTGATAAGGTTAAAAAACTGTTTCTTTTATATTCTTTTGTCCTGTTCCGGACTAATTAATTAAACTTGCACGGTGCGGAGTGTGCAGATACTTTTGTGTTTTTTTTTTGTCACACTATCTCACAGTCTTTGCTATCATAATTATTGAAACTCATATAAAGCATACTGGTGTATAGAACAGTAAAATAAGCGTTGTACTGCAAAGGATGTGCAAGTTTCCATCATTTCTTGTTTTAACGTCCTTCAAAAGTTATGATGTTCGTGTATTAGATACTGTTATGGGTACTAACTGGCGATGTGATATGGCTCCTGCAGTGGATTTTCTATTACACGCTATTGGTGCTTTTACAAAGTGGCGGCTGGTTACAATGCTTCGATTTCCTCAAGTATTTTTTGTCAACTTCAATATACACCATATGCAACGAAAATACTTAAAGTAATCGAATCCTTGCCTTTTACCATCACCGCCCGGCACTACTGCTTTCAACAGTAGTCAAATTTCAACAGTAATCACATTTCTAAAAACACATAAACTTGTTTAACACTAAAATTGTTTCGTGACTAACTAACTCCATAACCTAACTATTTAAATTAGTTTAAAATGCACTCGTACTGCTCGTCCCACAGACATCTTGATCTTTGCAATTGTTGCTCGGTTTTACAAGTAACCAAATGAACTTCGCTTAAAAACAAAATGATATGTTGTGGCGTTGACCTTCGAATAGATTGTTTACATTATTGCTCTTAGAGTCAAGAACGGTGTATACTCATTAGCACTTACCGTATAGCTTGCTTGCTACATAAATAGATAAGCTTGCGTATCTAAAAATGAATTTAATAAACTCTTTAGAACAGCGTGCACAGAACAGTATCCACAAGTCATCGTGATAGTATATGCCCGCTTAAAAATGGCTTGGCCGCGGTGACCGCAACGTTATTACCTCGGCAAAAATAATAATAATACCTCTTCCAACCGTCGACTGTCAGGACAGCTAATTAATTTATATCCTCGGAGCACTAGATTTATCGAGGTGATTTCGTACGGCGAAAAATTATTAGACGGTTTTATACTCGGCACACTCAGAAAATGTAATTAAAAATTGTTATTTATTCGCCTCGCTGGCGAGTACTGTGGGCTCGTTGTTGTTGCTGCTGTTGCTTGTGCCGCGCGGCCGTAATTTTATTTATCGCCTTTCGCCTTATTTACTACTAATGCATTAAAGATATTACGGCTACCGGTTAAATTGACTTACATAAATGCCGTATTTATTGCGGCCGGTCGGTGTGCCAGAGATAGAAACCGCCGATTAGGCGCTATGTTTCAGAGTGCAATTTTACAAATACCTACATACGATTCCTTCGCGCCTTCATGGTTTCGCAAGAACTAAATTAATGTGTTCGCATGTGCGCGTGCGATATGCTGCTTTTTGTGTAGAGATAACAGGCGAGCCTCGACAGTTTACGACTGGCCTTCGGAGAATAATTCGATTTATTATTTGCGAATGGTCAAAATAACGAAATTAATTAGTCAATATGTTGGACACGGAATGTTCGCGACGTGCAAATGTAAAATTAAATGCCTACACTCATGGGAAATTTTATTTTAAACAAAGGCGCGGGCACCGATTCAAGGTAATGTTATTCTTGAGTAACTTCAATTAGAGGTTTTATTTGACAAAATAAATTATTTCTTGAAAGTCATTTTTGAAGTAATTTTATTTTAAAGCTTAATAACTTATTTAAAATATAAATGTTGTTAACATCACGCTCCAATTGTTGATATATGATTGTCTGCGACAATCATATATCAATAAATTCGTAATGTAAAGCAATCGCTGTGGAATGAATTTTTCATAAATTGAGATCTTAATCTAATGCTGACCTAATAGCATATCTCTTCTGGAGTCATATCAATCTATTTTCTTATCCTCTCCTTAGAATGATGAATGGTTACCTCCACTTACTCTTTTTGCTTGTGTCTGGTTTGAATCTCTTTTCTTTAGTATTTGCACAACATTTCCAGGGTTCGTCCTCTTCTCTTTTGCCTTCGATTTTTGTTTCTCGTACAATTTTTACTATTATTCTATCCCCCTTCATACGTGTTATGATGGCAAACCATCTCAATTTTTGGGTATCAATCTTACTTTTCAGTTCAGTTCTTCAGTTTCAGTTCTTCGCCCGATTTCTTATTTTGTCCATTTTTATTATCTTCTAAAGTCTATCGCATACTTAATCTCGCTTTTTTTATTTTTGGTTGAAAAATGAATTGTACAGCGACTTGAAAAGCTCCATTGTTTTTGCGATTCCTCTGCTTTTATCTCTGTTTCTAGGTTTTCTCTTCCATCTATCATTACTCCTAAATATTTTGGGTTACTTTGGATTGAATTTTTATCCCGTTTGTGTTTATTTCCACAAGTTCGTGCTTGTACAGTCTATGCTTTCTATTTTTTATATTCTCAGGTAGTTTATATATTTATCCACTTTTGAAATATATTTTTCTTATGTTTTGGTCTGTTAGCAAGTATAAATAAAGTTTTCTCATACAGAAGTTTATTTTAAGAAACCGTAATTTTCTGCATCTTGGTATTGTATCCTTGGCTTGCTGTTCTATTTCTTTGGCGATTTCGTTTAAGAATAATATAAATAGTAAAGTATACTTCCTTACATTATGCCTCTTGTTGTTTTAAATATTTCTCATTTTGGAACACTATGAAGCACTAAGAAATACCGGATACAAATAGTAAGAGCGATTCCTCAAACGTCAAGTATCCTTTCCCATAAATGTATCAATGGATAAACTCGAATAAAAGCCTGTTGTTTTTTTGTAGCTTCGGAGATTTCTTTAGAATTCAGTTAGAGCGTTTGCTAAAAGATAGCGTGCCTAAATCTGAACATGGATGATCGTTTTTTAATTTCCCAATTAATTTCATTTCAAAATTTCACGATCAGAGCGAAGTTTGCTCAGGAAATTTGTTTATGCAGTAGATTGAAGGCTTTCAATTGTGGGTGTTTTATACGGGTATACTAGTGCAATAAAAAGCAATCTTTTTATTGCACTAATCTACAACTAAAATATATCCCCAGTAAAAATAGCCAATTCTTATTAGCTTTGTTATCCAAATTTATAATCCGGTACGAAGAAACCGTTTGCTCCGGCTTTCTTGATGCAAATAATAAAGTATCTAGCACAAGTGTAGTCGTATTCACTATTCCAAGAATTACACTTGTCTTGTCTATACCTTTATGTTCGTGTCCAAGAATTTAAGGATTAGCCCTGTTTCAACCCTTGAGTGGTTCAGAAGCTTCTAGTGTTGTAATATGGTGAGTAATTTAAGTACAATATGCCTCCAGAATATGTAAATAAACTTGACAGCTTTTGTTATAGTTGTGGCGCAGTGACTTTGCCAGTCAAAAATGTGGGATTAGTCTCATAATACAAAGCCATATCGCTTGTAGCATTGGCGAATAAGATAAGAAGTACGCACCGTAATTATGCGAACAAACTTCACATAATGATGTTTTTACTTGTGTAGAATGTGTTTAGTGTAGAATTAGACAAAATTAACTAATGAGAGCTGTGATCTCATGAAAGATGCTTAACTTATTCAAGCAGAAAGCGGAGCTGCTAGCATCTCACTTGCAACAGTGCGATTTATTAGCAGATAATCGCTAAGGTCTCTATTTATAGAAGTCGTCAGAAAGCTTCATTCCATTCTTTAAAATTGAAAATACTTTTGTCGCCTATAGGGACATTGATGGTTTCTAAATATGTCATTTCCCTCAAGAATGGCGACTTTTCATCAATTCGTCGAAATTAAGTGCTACTCCGTAATGAAAACCAACCTCCATCAGTTCTAGTCGGTTGTGCCGTTCACGCATAATGTAACGTGAAACTATTGTTGGAAACTAGGTTTGCAGAAAGGCTATACAAAATACCGCTTTCCAGTGTGATTAGGACATTTGAGCTCGAGCAGAACATTACAAAAGGAAAATATAGCCGCCAAGAACATCTTTCGAACCAGAAACAAAAAATGTCACCAACATGCCAATAGTCGCCTCAGATAAGATGATTCTCTCTCCACTCCGTATAAAACTGAGTCTCATAAAAGATTTCGTGAGAGCACATAACACAGAAAGTGAAACATTTCATTACTTCAAAAGAAATTCCAGTTAGTAACAAGCACGGCGAGAGATTTCATCAAGAGATTTCAAATATGGAAAAAAGATATCAGCGAAAATGGAGCTCTGAGATGTTGGCTGACCACTGCTGTACTATAAGAACGAGATGCACCAAAAGATTCAAATGTAAGATCCCTTCTTTTACAAAAAGCAACTTGAATAGATACCAATTTTTCATAAAAACTTTTTTATTTATAATTAAGATAATAATTAATAGCTAACTGCGAAAAAATATAAATGCAGTGGCATACAAACAAGCTATTTTAAGCAATAATATTGAAAAAGGTCGGAATTTGTCGACCAGTATTATTGAAGCTAGAAGATTCTGCTCCTGGAACAACACTAACTGCTGACAAATCGAAACTAAGGAAAGAAACCCGCGCACGACACATACAGATATTCAAGAATGTACGACCGTACGTATACAGATTAAGGATTAATTAATTGCATCGTAAACGGGCAACGAGAGCGAGAGTAACACCAAGATAACACCACTAATGAGATTAACCAACAACAACGGCAACATAAGCAACGGGCGAAACGCTAACAACATTCAACGCTCCTACTAAGTGCTTTAATTGGTAGTTGAGAGCGTGAGGCATGAAGATAGCCATGTACGAACGCGTGTAGCTGAACATTTTTCTTCGCTTCTCCTTTTTCTGTACTGACTTCCACTGCGTTCTGCATGCACCTTCGTCCTCTTCTATTATTAGTACACACGTATTTCCAATGTGCACGGTACGCTTTCCAATGCTGTACGTTTCGCGATTTATGCAATCAGATAGCCCCGTGTGCCGTTTCTCTCTTTTCGAAACCTTATTACATCGGTTCCGCCTACTTTTTTTGACCAAGATATTCCTTTCTATATAAATAAGTACTTTTACGTGTCCGTCGCTTCTAGCTTCCTTTTTTTGGATTAGGAAAAGGCGAATAAGGGCCGAATCTCTTCGACTACTTGTCTTCAAGGCGGCTGTGGGGAAAAACGATCCAATCGGTCGCGAATTGTACGGCTTTAAGGGAGTCAATTAACCCGTACGAAGAAGATGGCTGTAAATTGGAATCGTCTTTGCTAGATTACATGCAGATAGCTTCGACCGTACTTATATATACGTATGCAGGATTAAACTTTACTTATCTGCTTGCCTTTTCCTTCTCTCCTTTTACCGTTTTACGTTTGAATGTAATTTTTTTTTTGTGTCGATCGTAATTGGTTTCTCCAATGCGCGTTTGTTTATAATCAGAGATAACTGGTAGCGATACGTCTCCATCTGGCGAAAATTATTCGATTTACTATATCGTAAAGTGTAGATGGAGTGGTATTTTAAGGTTTAATGAGATAGATCGTGATTTAAAGCTGATACCATTTCTTCATTTTAATCCTTGGCAAAGGAAATTGTTTTATATTTTACGAGTATATCTTACATCTCGGAACCCTACTAGGGGGTTCCGTATCTGGGAAAAACATAATTGAACAGTTTAATATAATAACTAGCCAAGTCCATTTTTGATAATTACAAAGAGGAGAACAAACATATATTTAAAATATAGATGCTATTGTTACGAATTTTTGTAAAATCATTTGTTCATTATTAGCATTCTAATAGCAAATATTTAAAGGTAAAACGAAAAATTTATGAGCTTGAGTGGAAATTTTATTTCAAATTAATAAAAATAACATCGACTAAATAAGTATTTACTTACACGTAATAACGAAACGCAGTGAATGAACACAGTCGGTTTGTTAAAAAAATCTTATTCGTCCAAGAAACGGTCAAACCCACAGTTTGGTTCTTTCACACTTTAAATCACAGTATATTGAGATGTTTCAAAATTGTGATAGAAGTATTTAGTAAATTATATGTGCGTTTTGCTTCCAAGAACAATGTCCTTGTGCGTTAAAGTTTATGTGTAGCGTAAAACCTTCTTCAGTTCTAGTTCTACAAACTTCCTCTTCGGTTCCTTCCTCAGTATCCTTACCTGAAATTTTCTTCCTTTTCTTAATTTACAAGCACCTCCAAATTATTTTAACACTTATTTTACAAATTTCATGAGGTTTAAATTAACTTCGAGTTAACTTTAAGATGATTTTCTTCAAACACATTGCTTTACTGTAAAATATTATTTCACCTGTGTGTTTATATATGCGTCGCCACAAGGACAACTCAAGGACTTCCATATTTAATTCCTTAACTTTTTGATGATTTTATGTCTTTATGTAGATAATGTTGAGTATTTTGATAACTTGATTCCAAAGTTAATATCTTCTTAGTGCGTTTGTGTTTATTTTTTGATAGAAATTCGTCAGCGAAACGTTTCGCGCACAATCATGGGGTTTCTTCAGAAGAGAAGCCCCATATAAAATTTCGAGTTTTCGCTTAACGAAAAACGACATGACACAGAACATGTTTAGTTTTAACTGACTCTGACCGTGAAAACCTACGTATTTATTTCATTAAAGTCCTAGTTTAAATAAGAAGGATTAGGTTAATGTTCTATGAATACAATGTCCGAATATTATAAAATTGTAATTACAGAAAATATTAAAGTATAGGGGGTATTCAGTTTGAACCCTCTTCTATTGGTAACTCTTTTGTTTCTGGAGACACGGTTAAATTAAAACAATTGAATTTTTTCACGTAGTCAGAATGTCGTGTCAGAAAAACAAGTGACTGCACCAGTTCACTAGAAATTACTCCATTTTTAGTTTTTTTAATAGAGCACCATGTATATTTTGACATTTTCGGGATCTACGGGTTATTCTACATTTGAGTGCATCATTTTAAAAAATAAATACTTTCACTTATTTTTACTGTATTAAGAAGCATAAATTATAACAAAACAACAATAGGAAATACAAAGACTATAACATTATAATCCAAAAGTATTGTTCAACACTTTCCACTATGAATTAACCACAGATTAGTTCTTCTTAAAATTCTGTTTCTTAGTTTTCAATAAGTTTCAAAGCCACTTCTTATGGAACTCATTGTTTAATATACTATTGTAAAACTATTCATTTTCAAATCTCCACGCTAAACAGTTTTGTATTTGCAGCGCTATTAATATTGTAACAGAATAGAGGAAACCATAAATCAAAATCGAAAGCGGTTGAATACATCGTATACTAGTCAGAAATTCTGTACAACAGCGGTGTTTTTTTGTTCCACACACAGGGTACGGCTGTCGCAATTTTCATCCACCAAATCTGTATTAAAATTAAGCATCTTATGTTTGTACAGGACGAAAGGGAATTTTATATCATGTAAAAATATTTTTTATAGGTTTGCCTAAAAAATTGGCCGGTTATTGCATTGGATCTCTCATGCGTTCGTTTAAAATGAGCGAAGCTGCATTAGAGGCTATTCGTAAGTAACTTGTAACTAGATAAACTTTTATTAAGTAGACAAAGTATGTGACAGTCCCAAAGCTGTAATCCCACAAGCAATCTTGAACAGATATCTGTAAGTCCAAAGTCCCAGAAGCAATCCTGAACAAAATGTTTTGCTATTTATTCAACAAACTTCAATATATGAGTGGGCATGTGGAAAGATGCGAATACCATTCCAGAGAAACAGAAGAAATTTCTGATTAATACTGTATATAATTATTTATAACATTGCGTGGTGGATGAATTAAGAATATGTACACATATAGTTTATAGGTAATGAAGTAAAACGTATCTATTATAAGTTTCCGAAAATTATTGCCGCTGGTGTTGATAGTTGTTAAAGTTTATAATTTGTACTTTCCACAAATAACACAATGACATCTGCATCTCCACCTTGTTATTGCTACTATATTGGTTATTGGCTAATAAATGATTTCAATTGAAAATAAAACGTTTGGCTTGGAAAATTGAAGTTTCCTGTGCCTACCATCTGCTTTGTGCTTGCTTACCTTAAAATACGATATAATTGAATTTGCAATAAATTTTGTTTTTCTAAGACGAAATATTTTCATTCAAACATGTTTTATAATCGTCCATTCTGATATTCTTTAATTATTTTTTTTTAAACTGTCTAATCGTATCGATCGTTTAATCGGGCAGGTCCAATTTACTTATAGTAATGCTGAAAGGTCAACCGTACAGCTGTTATTGAAGAACCCATTATTCCGCAGAAATTCTCAGCGGCATTGCAGATATCGTTTGCGCAATTTATAATCGAAAGGCGCGAGGGCAAATTATTCATATCCGAACGCGAAAATAAGAAAAATAAGTCGGTTTGATCGAGTGGACCTGTAATAAACACGTGTTTATCATCACGTTCCCGACGAGGAACGGAATTCAACACAATTTACCACTCTCCTGCTTCACCATCATCGTCGCATAATTCAATATTAATAAATATGTAAATGCTGCAACCGACTTATTTTACGTCCAGAACCGGAATCGCTACGATACAAGCGGCAGCGCCGGCTCGCTCACTAAAAACGCGTCCATAATTGGCGTCAGAGCTCTCTTAATAAAACCACTCCGGTGAGCGTACGAGCATTTCGAACCTATACTGGCCACAAGAACTAATTTAAAGACGCTGCACGGCGAGTCCGGATGATATATTTTATGCGAGGCCGACACATTACAAATACATAAACACGTTGGCAAAGTATAAATGAAAAGGAATAACTCGGGTCTTTATGACTGAGCCGACCGATTTATTTTGCGTTTAAGGCGAATCTGATTGAAACTGGCGAGGATTTATTTAAAGAAATAAAGATTAATGACTTGATTTGTGTTGCTAATGGATACGTTGGTAATGGTTATGATCGGTTGTAGCGAATAAATTGGCAGTTTGTCATAAAATCGTAATTATTTTTTTGCGACGTACGTGTTAGCGAAACTGATTTCCATGGTAATGCTTTCGTAAACAGCCTATTTAAAGTCTATAGTTGTGAGAGGTCATAAGAAAGTAAAGCCCAAGGTTTGAAATTACGGAAAATTATGTGTTTTCTATTTTCCTAATAGTCTTTAACGAGTATTGCAGATGTAAATTTCCGCTGCGTTTGCCGTACATAGCCGTACAAAATGAATAAACATTAAGCGTATCAAGAGTTGCCCCAGAAGGTATCTAGCAACGTTAATAATACAAAAGAGATATTTATACGATTTCCGCATTTATTTCACAACTAATTCTATGGCTATCAATGAAGCACATCTACAGCGCGAGTCATCACTGTATCAGCTGCTACTTGGAAAAAAAGGAACACTTAAACGATATAAAGGATGTTCAATACTGCAGTTAAGTACTAAAGTTATGTTTTTAGCTTCCCTCAAATTACACATTTGAACGATATAAACAGACCCATTCCCCAAAAAGTAGCCTTATCCTATAAACAAATATGCCTGTCCGTATTGCACATCAAACTCTACTTGATAAAAATACTTATAACAATTATGGGTAAATATTGCTTACGTTTCCAAAGGATAACGAAGATAAAATAAAGGTAAATTAGTACATAAATACGTCAAATAATGTAAAATATACGTTTTCAGAGCTCGTTAAGCGATATTCAAAAAGCGACATGTAAAGTAGTGGAGTCAATGTGTTTAGTTTCATTAGCCAAGAAATTGCAAGGTATAAAAATGCTCTAAATCAGATGATAAAATGTCTTCAAAATATGGTGTTTGTTGCAAAAGAAACACTTTCCTACTCCCACAACCCGTCTAAGGTAAAGGTGAGTGCCCGTGAGATCGTTTTCTGGAGCAATCATTCTTTTTCTGGCCTATTATCTTTGGAGTGTGGAAGGTAGGAGGTGCCTATAAGTCTAGCCAAGGTCGTTAGTGGTGAAGCGAGACAATAACTTCCTCCGTATTCCATTTTCTCATTTCTCAAAACATCCAAATTAATGTAAAACCTTCATAAAACAATGTTTATGCGTATCTTAGAAAGAGACATTATCAAAATTTGTCAATCAAGGAATGAGGTGACGCTAAATTTAATTCTGGCTTTGAGTGTGTCCTCGAGGTATCTTGTGCTGGTTGAATTTCCAATAAAAAAGCGTTTAATTTGAAGAATTCTATTCTCATTTTGAATACCCGAGATCTCCAGAAACTTTCACATAAGGCTAGCGTTTATGTGGCGGAAAATCTCAAAATCAAGTTAATTTCGTTTCAAGTTTCTAATGCCCATTAAATTTCATATTTCTTTCTTTATTTGATTATACTTTGCCGATTCTGAAAAACCTCTAATTTATCTAATTAATTTTGGAAAAATCATAAATTTTTATATTTCCTCAATTTTTTCCCCTCGTAAAACATTACACTACATTTGTGCTCAAGTAATTTGAGTTAAAAGAAGAAATTATTGAATTGTTGTATACTTTTATCCAGTATGAAATATTAAGATCTATGAGTGAAACCAACGGCTGTAGAGGACGACAGTCTAACTAGGAGAATGTCAGGTAACAATATTCAAAGCCTACGTCTGGGCTCTGTGAAGGAAAGGTAAAGATGTAAAATAGTACAATAAGTGAAATTCAGTTCTTTTGAGTAGAATCAAATCTAGAAAAAAAAATACCTATTCCACGACCTTCAATAGAACTAGTATGATTATCTGCTGAACACGTCTTCACTGATTTCGCTGGAGCAACTTGTTAGTATGCGCGCTACACCAAGCATATTCACGGACACATTCTTACTGGACGTTCTCCAGTAGCAATCTCAATAAATACTTCCTATTGTGCGTGAATAGTTGAATTAATTTTAAAAATGGCTTCTTCTTTGAAGCTGCAGCTGCATAACATACTAACTCTAGGAGGTGTAAAGCAAGCTTAATATTCCACAACATGTTTTACACTTTGCACGTTGAGGAAACAAACTGCCATTAAATTCTTAATCGACGAGTGATTCTAATGTAATCCATCTTGACCGTAGCACCTTTACAAACACCATTCACTTTCCGCTCCTCAATCTCCCAGCCGATATACTTTCTTATTCAACAAATGATCGCGGAAGTCGATAAGTACGATTTCTGTTCGCTTCACGATTCTAGGGTCATTCATCACATCGCGTGCAAATTACTGAGAACGCACAAAACGTAGAATACAATGAAAGCTTATAAACAAACGAACACGTTCGCGAAACGATAAATCAAAAGGCAGGTAGTCTAGCGAAAGGCGAAGGCGGAGAGGGAAACGTTCGCAAATTTTCCAACTAACTCACGTAGGCGTATGATAATCAGCACCATCTCCCGTCAACGTTGCCGCGATAGAATACAATGCGTCGTAAATATTGGGTAGAAGAAACGTCACCGATGGCAGCAAACTTTTTCTGTAACAACAAACAAATTACACCTCCTCCAGGAAGTCAATTGGAATAAGTTACTTAGTTAAACTTGTTTATGGTATACTGCGCTTCAGTAGAGTGTTTTGTTGTGTATGGATATTCACTATGCATACGTATACATACTAAAGAAATCCGCATCATTTGATAAATAATTTGGAAAAACTGATGTACGTGACTCATTTCTGCACACAAAATATAGAAGCAGACAAGAAAAATAAAATCAATGTGTTGTTTGATAAATACCTCGCCTTGAAGAAAAAGTATTTTCGTGTAGAATTCAATTTAGTTTTCAACATAGTCTCCTTTGAGGTCGCTTAATCCGCTTTTTTCTCTTTTTTGTATCCTATCTAAAAAGTACGGATTCTTCAACCCCTCAAAATAGTCATTTATTTCTGCAATCATTCTATCGTTTGAGCCAAATCTTTTTCTACCAAATCACTTTCTCATATTCGGAAATAGGAAATAACTGCTGGAGGCAAGATCTGGCGAATATGGTGGGTGCGGTAGCAATTCGTGTTCTAACTGGAATTTTGCCATGGCGTGAACGCAAGTAAACAACAGAATTTTTTTCTTCGCTAAATGCGGACGCTTTTCTTTCGCAGCAAAAGTTGAAACGATCCAATAAGCTAACCGATTTGCTCTTTTCAAGGTAATCAACCTGGATTATGCTGCATACATGCCAAAGTGCTGTTAACATGATCGTGTTGGCCGACAAAGTGGCTTTGGTCTTATTTGGCGCCGGTTGGCCACTGTCTTTAGTCTCTGGTGTGGTGAATTCATATTTCATTAGCAGTTATGAATCGATGCCAAAAACCATTCCGATCGCCAAACATTTCTTTGAGGTTGCACACTCACGTGGTCATGGTCAATTGCAAGCAATCGCAGCACCTATCTTGCGGAATGCGTCACTACATTTAAATGAGTGCACCCGGTCAATTGAGATGCCCCCAACCTCAGCAATCTCACATACCTTCAAACTGCTATCATTCATTACCATATCGTGAACTTCTTCAATCATTTCATCAAAAATGCTCGTACGGCTACACTTAAATTCAGCTGTGATTTGATGCAGCAGCAACAAAAACAACTCTTTTTAGTAAAAACTATCCTGATCTAAGGATGAGAAACATGATGAAAGCTTGTTTGATGCAAATACAAGCCAAGCAGTTTTTACAAGTTTAGACTTCTTCAGTTCTTAACGCCATGCCTCTCGTTTTCCCTTTTGGACGTTTTTTTTTTCTAGGTATTTTAGACTACTGCAAGTAAACTTTAAGGAAATTCCGTCGGCATCCAAATTTGCTGATCTTATAGGATATTTGTTGAGAACAATCAAATTGATCGAAAGGATTTGAGAATCAAATATCAATCAAGCGTGAACTTTTATCGTTTTAATTCAGTCATATCTTCACTGCACGAACTTCCATGATATTTCCTAAGGTAATAAATCTAAATGGCTAAATACATTGGTCTGGTATCTCGAAACACTTTGCACGGTTGCTACCTACACAATTTCCACATCTCCACCACTACATTACCCAACCATTTAGTGTTAAAGCGGTTAACCGTGTCACATAGAAATAATTTCATTTAAAATGCTCGTTGCGCTAACCGATTTGCATATGCGGGTTTCAGCAGACCTACTTCCTCAATTAATCGGAATTTAACAATGTAAAAGAAAGAGGGGGACAATGTCGTGAAGGTGGCGAAGCGACGTGCGTAGGACGAATAGGTGGTGGCAGCAGAACCAGAGCTTTCCAATAGTGATCGAGTACTGATTATAGAGCTTGAGCCGCGCCGTTTCCAATTAGAAATAATTTATATCGGCGTACTATAATACCTACCGCTAATAATTGTAACTGCGAGTTGAACAAAATTACCACTTTACAAGTTATTAGCCGCATACATCCATTATAATTGTTAAGCGCGATAATTTACATGAATAATGGGCGAACGGTCTGACGGTCGGGCGAGCCAGGCCAGAAAATATCACGCGTAATTTATAATGGCACAGTACGGCTCGATAGTTTTCCAGAACGGCGACGATCCTGCGGACGATTAATATGATGGGAAATGATTATGCGATGGATAGATTATGTTCGGCGGATCATTTATATTTAAAAGTAAGCAATTCAGCTCTACACATTACAGAAGATAATTTAAATGTAATATAATAATAATGAATGATTGCAGTGGCTAACCATGACAGAGACATTCGGATCAGGAATGGTGGTTACTATACAATGTTATATCAGCTGAAACAATTGCCTTCATTATAAACTACGTTGTAATTTTCCCAATCTTTCCTAATGTAACTTAGTATATCAATAGTAAATGGTATAAACTATAAATGTATTCATTACTATAGCAGATGTTGTGCATCTTGAACAATGTAGTGTCGTCACATGCTCCCTTTGCATCCTTTAACATTAATATGAGCAAAAATTTTAAGTGCACATTATTCGTTCGTAGAAAAATAATATTGTGGGGTGTCAAACGTCTAATATGATTAATCAAAGAACAATTTACGCGTGGACTAAAATTAGTTTTAATGTTTGCGGATTTTGAAAAGAATACTAAAATGCGGTGGTTGTATGCGCAGCGTTCATTAATACTTAATTTCGGGGTAGCGATATTCCAGAGTTTTTGATATTAAACAGGTAAGTTTCTGCACTTAGATCTATTTACAAGAATAAAACAAAAGAAAAACAAAAGCCAACTCAACTGTAACCGTAAGAGTAGCTTTGCTCTGAACTCTCTCCTGCAACCTCTTTTACTGGAAGGGGGGGAAAGGACAAAAGAAAACTCCTGCAGAATGAAATGCTGTACGGCTTTATATACCTAAAATTCGTGTGACATGTGGTTTCTTCTACATGACACTGATAAGGAGGCAAAACAATTTCAAAATAAATTGTTACATAGGCTCCAGAACGATTGATTAGTAAGTTGTCCTCTACAGAGTACTCAAGAGTAATATACAGGAGCGTTGAAAAGTAAAAAAAGTTGACAAAATAAAAGTTAAGAAAAATTAAAAAAAAAATTAAAGAATTAAAGAATTAACAGAATAAATTTAATATATATTTTAAACTTAAGAGTCTTTAAATTCGCACGGATAGTCAAGATTCGTAACAATACACAATAGGTATAAATAACGGCCTAGGAAAGACTGTGGAACCATTCGCGAAAGAATTTCTTTTATACCGCTGCAGCTGTAAAACTCTCGTCTGATACTCCGCGAAAAATCTGTGTTTCTTTTGAGTTCTGATTATTGCCCCAAATAACCACAAGTGACATTTCGGAATTTTTCGTACATCAATGAGGAGCATTCTCTATTTACGGAAGAGGACAATGAATCATTTCCAAAATCTCCTGGTTAGGAGAATTAGGGGAGGCATTAGCGGGCCTAACTACCACCTAAAGATATCTACAAGACTCCACGCCAATATTTTTCGAGCAGATATTACTACTTTAAACTTGTACGCCATAAAGAATCTCGAGATAGGGATACGATATTGGGCGACAGTCAGGCAGTTCTAAAGACTGGGCTGATACATGAATCTGTGCACAATTTAAGGCAATTGGGACTGAATAACCACGGTACGTTGTGATAGGTGCCAAGCCACCAAGGGGTCGAAGGAAATGGACAGGTGAATAAGGCGGTCAAAGAAGCAGCGGACATCCCTCCCATACAAATAAGCAACAAAAACATGAGAGGACAATCAAAGCACTTCGTGCTTCGTGTTTCAGGATAAAAATAGGCTGCTCATATCAGACTACGCAGTGTCAGCAGCAATAGCGCTATCGTTCAGCAAAGACGGTGTTAGGTTACTCGCAGGATTTCTAACAGGTCATGTAGCAGTAAAATATCACTTATTTAAACTAGGGAAAACTGAAGATCAAATTTGTCATCTATGCCAAGATAATCTGGAGACGCTAGAGCACATTCTATTCAGCTGTGTTAGCATCGGTAGCATACGACACCAACATTTCAGTAGCGTCTACTGAATTGAAGGAATAAGATCCTAGAGAGGATTTCTAATTTTAGGTGTTTACGTAATATTAATTCTGTGCAATAAAATTCGTTTGCTCTTTGTTAAAGTAAATGTAGAACTAGTATTATATGTAGTGAATGCTGATTTTTTTTTATATTGTATTTTATTGAACATTTTTTTTATTATTAGTGTTGTCAGTTCTGAGAATATGCATACCTGTATCCATGACCATATACGCCACTTGCTATCCATTTGATTTTCTAAAATTACCAAGATATAGAAGAAGGAAATACATAATGGGGAAAAAGTGGCCACAGATGTAATCGAAGCGTTCGACCCGGCTTGCAAAAAATATTACTTCCGCACGACTCCGTTATTAACCCCGTTGTGGCTGGCATATTTAAGTTATGACCGCTGGGAGTACGTAATGAACATCTTGATGTGATTGGCCGCCGACGCCATGACGACCCTTTTTACCCTTGCAAAACTCGCCACCACATTCTCCGTGTGTATATTTATTCCCGTATAGATTTGTATTACGTGTACTATTCCGCCGGACTCACTTGTCCCCTTGGGCGATATAATTTCCGTTTTGTAAACGTTCCGCTGCAGTTCCTCTCCAGGGTGATTAATGCAGCGGATTCCATTAGGCGATGGGTGGCGGTGGCGATGGTAGCTATATACGCGTCTCTGTGTGTTTTTGTTTGATGATATAAACCGCCGGAGGACCGGTGAGTCACGGATGCCAACCCCATGCACACGAACGTATATATTCGAATCGAGACCGTAAATATTATTTTATTGACAGGAAAGGCCCCCTTTCATCTCTCGCCTAGGACCCGTACACAACGCAACACATTATACATAAGGCGTGTACACGGTTTAATTGCCACCGGGGATGATCGCGTACGACAGCGGGAAAATTGATGGAGATAGCAGCTGAGGAAATAATGTTGTTTCATTGCCCATTATTAGGCCCTGTGAGTGCTATAGAAGTGCTCGTTTTGTAACGACAATGGGCGCATAAAATTCAATTCGGGAAGTGTGATAATCACGTCGCAAAACACATCTGATAGTGGTATTGAAGTATATAGTCGATGGGGTTTGTAGAGGATGATGTTCATCCTATTTAGAACATCATTCATCATGATGTTCTAAATGACTTTGAATGTATTTATGTGTATAAGAAATGATTGATTTTGGCGGCAATGATTGATTTTAGCGACAATGACTGATTTTGGCATCAATCCAAACTACTCACCCTTGTATAATACCGCCTAAGATGAAACGGATGTGGAATCATACGATGAGAAGTTACTTGAACCAACTTATACAGGGTATATGGCACATTCTGATATGTGAGCCTGTACTTGCTTTCGGTTAAACGCAACAGGACTGTCTGTTCTCAATCTTGTTCTACAGATAATCAAAAGGTTTTGAGTCTCAGTGTACACATTTCAATTAACCACTACAGCTCCGATCCTTGCTACAGAACTGGCTGAAATGGTCTTATCCTCAATGTGCATTTGCTCAAACGCACCTGGTTACAAAGGTAACTTATGAGGTAAATATAAGTGAAACCACCGCTAATAATCGAAAGAGGTTCTGAAACCCAGCTGAAAAAGGTATTATTAAAAAACCATCAGCCATTGCAGAGAACGTAAGCATTATATAAAAGAGCGGCAGAACCAATTGCGATCTACCATATGCGCTAACACAGTAAATTTCACTCGGAGGGAAGAAAGAAATGACTCTATTTGAAAGAAATGTGTTAAGAACACCCGAAGACCGAAATAACCATGGACCAGAACAAATTATACCAATAGCTAATAAAGAAATGCAAAGAATTTCTAAGGAAGGGAATGCAGGTCGATGAACACGATCATATGGTAAAAGCAAGTGTACACAAGAGGCACGAAAACAATAAGGTTATACCGAGAACTGGAAGCTAGAAGAGAAAATGTCCATAAGTAGACCAAAAGCAAGGAGAAAGGAACAAGCAGAAAGAGGGTGGAGGACAATGAATAGCAGTTGAAATCTGAGAAAAGTTGTTGAATCGAAGCACATTTCGAAGAACAGTGAAAATGGCTAATACGCATCAGAAATTGTAGGATGGAAAGCATAAGGAAAATTAGACCGATTCTACTACTTCAAAAGATCAAAGTGTCAGAAAAGGAGCAGATATGGTTGGTCTAGGAAGAAGTAGGATACGGTATTGTTAAATTTCTATTTCTAGATATCGATTTCCAGCCTGTAGTACTGAACTAAGTGTTTGTTTATTGCTACAACAGCCTTTCATTATTTTTATACTGCGAGGGCCACTATTTATATTTATTTAGTATACTGCATTGTTGATTGACTCACAGTCAATCTGCAAATTTCTTATCTACGCAGCTGATAGAAAGCATGCTCTCTCTGCTGAGGAAATTGGGGATTCTTGGCTTAGCTACCTACAATTTCCTTAGATCATAATAAACTATAGAACCTACATTGTTAATTAAGAGCATCTCGTATAAATTAAATTTATCACTTATTGTTCATTGTGGATGCTGAAGATGTAAAAGAGTAGAAGCGTGACAAAACCTGTTACACATTTACACTTCCAATTAAAAAAATAATATAATGAAATTGTTAGACATTGAAAGTTAATTAAAAATGAAGAATACTCCTATTGTTCCACCACGAGTAGTTTATTAACTACTCAATGGTGTGTTGCGCCATCACACGTGCGTACACCAAACACAAAGGAGTACCTACCTATATTAATTTAGGCTTCAGTTTTGCCGACGTAAATCGCGTTTGTCAGCAACGGTAACACATTTCATCGACGACGTAGACGATGACAGTGATGACGGTGGTGAAATTGGCATATCATATTCAAACCAAGATACAGTGGTCGCAAAAAGTTTAGAGGCACCAAGTAAAAGAAGATAAAGAACTAATCTTGTGAATATTAGAAAAAAAAGGTTATCCAAACAAAACCTTTTTAAATGTTGAACTGACGTGTGGAAATTACTCATTTTATTATTCAATGTTACGTCTATGCTTATGAGGTCCATTTGATATGCTAACAAGAAGAAAATACTTTCTTAGACCAAATTATTTCTAGTGATGAATCTGTATGGCAATTCATTATGAATCAGAATCCTAATGCGCGGAAGCTTAGAAAGAGTACGAAAACGAGTGAATATCGATGTAAATCACTAAAAAAGTTTTTCAACAATCCTGGTATAACAGAACATCATTAAGTTGTTGATTTCTTTGTAGCAAAGGCGGCGGTGCAATCTAATTTTAAGTTCAAATATTGACCTCAGAGTTTGAAAGAAAGAAAGAAAGTACTTTTCTCAATAGACAAGATGCTTATGCGGTACCCTAAATTATTCGGAGTATTAGAAACAAAACTGAACAAAGCGTTCATAACGGTTTTCCTATTTGCGATAATGATGTTATTTAGGGAATTCAATTTTCGCGAGGATGTAACAAAATTTGTGAAATTCCGTGTATGCAGGTATAATATGCAAACACACGGTCATATGGACACATATACAATATGCAGAGTGGCCTGATAATGAGCATTACCTTTCACGGTGAGTGCTGATTGATCACTGAATACGGACCCGGCTGTCATGTGATCGATCACAAAACGGCCGACGGCGGTCCGTCCGACCGAACTACACGCATGACTCGCTACACGGGTTATTATGAACTCGCCTCCGCGCTCCGACATTGATAAATTAGTAATCACGTGCAAGCATCGGTGCCTCCGTCCGTATCGTCCTCTTGCTCTTTGACGTCCATTACAGATTGCTCCCGTTGCCTACGCCAGTCAATCCACTTGGCTCGGATGATGGTAATTGCGCGAACATTTTCAGCGTATTATGTTGGCAAGAAGTTGAAGTGGAATTGATACGCTTGCGAAACATATAGAAAGCGTCATCCTTGAGAGATGGTTCTTTCAACTTCTTTCGCATGCTGGTTGTTTATTTAACTATAACGATGATTCGTTTCTCAAAGATCCCTTGATCTGAAAGGAATAGGAAAAGTGTTGCTACGCAGAAAATATGATTCCAAAAGAAAAATTGCTGGAATATATGTTCTAACTTATTAGCGTGTTGTGATGAAAACTTTGCAAATTAATCATTGGATAAGTAATTTCCTTTACAGCATTAGTTTAACAGATTTTAAACAATCAAAGTCTTCAATTTTGTTTCTATAAAGCATTGGATTTGGCTACTTAAATCAATTTCTGATCCAAGTGACATTGCTCCCTTGATCAGTGTTTCGTATCTTACTCAGGGTGATTTGGTGAAGTTTTCAACGTAACTGGTTATTGATTGTATCGATTCCACGCCATCAACACTATTCAAAGAATATATTTTACAATTGTAAGCATCGAGTGAGCATCTACCTGATATGATACATGAACGCTTGCAACATTTAGAGTGTCCACAGGTAGAGAGAGGGAAAGGAAATGAATAGCGTATATTAATAATAACAAAGAAAACAACAATATCCATTGCAATGCAGAGGTCTAGAAATATGGGCAGAATTGCCGAGAAGACATAATGGTTTATGGAACGTAGGGTAATTGAAAATCATTTCCGCCTCCTATTCCCAGAAAATCGAGAGAACCCGAAACGCTCTAGGGATCGCTATTGTAGTGTGTCTCTAGAGCACTGGTGTAGAGCTTCTCAGTATTATGAAAACAGCAATAGTATATAGCAACAAGTTTATATTTATGGAGCTAGCTATACCTATTTTCATCGAAAATGTTTATGTGCTGCCCATTCAATAACTACTTAACTGCTTAACATAAGCCAAAAAGCATCGAATATGCCTCTGGTTAGTCCAGACCCTTATTCTAGTTTGTAGAGAAGCCACCTAACATAGAAAAAGTGGAAGTAGAATTAAGACGCCTCGTTTAGGCAAAATACCCAAGGACAACATCAGGTGAAAGCATTCATATTAGATTTGACAAAGACAGCTGAAGCTAATATTAAGATAGATGACTAGAGAAAGGTGAATATCAGTTCTGCTATTTATTGAGACTGCAAGGATACCTTGCGAATCTATTGCTATCACATACTTCAGTAGGCCACTGATTTCGCGCCTGCTGAACTGTTGGAAGAGGTTAGTAGAGGTTAGTATCGAGGATTACCAAAGGTAAATCTTTTATAGATATTGTATTGTTATAATTATAAACAAATAAAAAACATGTAGCATAGCTGTCGGTAGTGCCATGTATAGTGAGTTCGGTACGGCCAGCCGTTCAACACCAAACTTCCTTTCTCTGAGCTTTCTGTAAGTAGCTCCTATTCAATTTATCTCATACTATCTAAGTAGTAGGGAAGTTAGGATAATATTATAAAACCAGCCAACGGTGGAACGGGTAAACAACTGGTTCTCTGTTCAATTTCTTCACATCTTAAATCGTCAACCTTAATGTAATATTTTCCTAGGACAATTTCATAAACGTAAAGTTTATACTGGAATGTCACAATTCTAGGTTAATTTCGCTTTATCAGTACTCGCAAAACTTCCTTAGTAGGTATCTATTTTAATTGAAATTGCCTAAAGATTGTTCTATAAATTCTATAGATTCTTAATTAATTATTTTCGAAAAATCATTCGTTTTTAATTTTTTCCTGATATAAAACATTACAAATTATTATAGGTCTATTCAGATCACAGAGACCACAGGTACCAATGTCATGGTCCGTTTCTGTAATAATAAGTGATAAGTACGTGTTGGGTATTTGACTTATGAATGGGACTGATTTAGCATCCCTTGATGATGTTAAATTTTATAGATTTTTTCTTTCTGCGTTTGATGTAATTATATTTGTATAATGATATTAATCTATTACACCGTCCCATTATTGAATTCCATAGTAACTACATATTAGAAGATCCGATGAACACAGCCTTCATCGAGAGCATAATGAATTCACGGCTAGTAGTCAACGTCCAACAAAGAACGTCAGTTTGGCTCGATGTCAACTCTAGGCTTGACGTGTAAAGAACGCGTGTTGACGGGTCGCCAGATTCGAATAATTTAGTGAAGATTCGCGCCCTCTCTAGCCGTTCTTCCTTCGCATAACGCGTCCCACCGTAACGCTTCCCTGTCTCGTACCGTCGACGGCACGGCAAATCACCGCTGACACTAATGTTGTACATGACAACCCGTATTACTGATTAAACCTCCGATAACAGCTCTAATGGAATGTTCTGTACATTAGGCGTACCGTCGTAATTAGTTTATCATCGAACCGGGTAACTTCGCAATTATGCGTTCGACTCTTTCTGTCACTCTCCTCTTACTCATCCTATCTATGGGCGCCTCTGAACGAAATGTGAATCTATGCTTCTTTAATGTTAGTAATTTAATTGTTATCGCGGTAACTCTGCTTAGCGTCTCTATTAGGCTTTCTACGCACTCACAAATTTAAGTGGAAGTTGCTGTAGCGTAGTCTTAATAACCCTAATTTGATTTCGTTCCCATCGTTCACCAGTTACCCTTTATTGCTTTCGAAAAGATGAAACGAGATGTGAACAGTTTTCAATTGCACATAAAGAGGCAGTCAATTAAAGGCTAACAGAATTGTTCTTCGTAGAATTTACAAAGGAAGCGGATTAGTTTATTTTATATAGTGATGAGCAAAGGTCCGAAAACACCTAAACATCACCAATAATATTTCAGGTATAGTTATCAAATTTAGTACTTGTAGGTAACTGATTATGAAGACTAAAATGGAAATATCAGCGTTTTACTGGGAAGTCACCTTCAACTTAAGATTTTAAATCTTCCTGTATATTTTTTTTATTGTGGCAGAGCAGAATATTACAATTTCAGAAATACGTAGCTTCCTACATTTTGTTTAATAGTTTACCAAAATATTAGCTATAATTACAATATATTAAAATGTCAGAAAAAAGAATTGAAAGATTTTATGTAGAAGAAAGTTATAGAATAACGTCTGAATAAATAAATAACATTAATGCATCAAATATTCAAACTGCCAATCACCTACTTCTTGACAATACGCTAATCTGTGGTGGAATCTCCCAATGACGTTTCAAGTAGTATGCGGAGTGATGTTTCCCGCTTCTTTCATAATTCTAATCCTCAAATCATCTAAAGTATTAAGTGACCTTTGTATAAGATCCGGAGACTTGACAGGCCATTCAATAGTACCATTTCGTCCAATCTATTCTTGAGGGAGTCACAAATCTAATAGTTGTCAACAGGGATGAATATTTTGTAGGGCAGCCAAAAATAAAACAATTACTCAATTGCTCAGATTCTGAGGTTTCGCAGTTAGTTTATTGCTTCATCGGATAAAGGCAAAAACTGGATACTATTGGCAAAAACAAATAGAAAACTACACATTCCAAAAAATTATAAAAGTTATCAATTAAAAACGTTCCAATTCGAAGAGAACAAGTTTTGTATGACTGGACACGTGTATAGAGTGCGACAAAACACGTCCAATGTCTAGCTTTTGGCTTGTTTTCCAATAATACTCACTTTTTGGTTTTTTCCGATGAAACCATAAACTAATGGCAAACCCTCAGAATCTGAACAATTGAATCATCGCTTTATTTTTAGCAGCCCAGATTAATATGCATGACTGAGGACCCAACAAATACAACCATACTTCTCCCAAGTAATAGTTGTATTTCTAATACATAATGAAGGGGAATGCCGTCTTGCTAAGACCGGTAGCCGCCTCTCTTTCATTAACGCAGAAACAATTTGTATATTTAAGTGGTTCAAAGAGGTTTCACTTGTTAAATTATCATTCGGAAGGTAGGGTCAGATAATCCTATTTGTGTAATAACCGACCCAAACATTGAATTTTTGAGGGTATTGAGTGTGGGCTTCCTGTACTTACTGTGGGTTATTTTTGGATCTGTAGTAGTAATTATGCGGAGTTACAAAATGTTGCCTCATCAAGAAAAAGAAGCGTGCTGCTCCCCGTGTTCTTCGCAGTTGGTTTTCGCCTCTGGCATGGTTCACATGCTGAGTTACCGTGATCAACTGCTTCCCGCTCAATTAGCTTCGCCTCTGGCGTGGTTCACACGTTGAGTTACCGTGCTAACTGTTGCCATCACTCTCCTGAAGAAGCCCCATACGATTGTGGGCAAAACGTCGAGTTTTATTTTAACCAACGACATGACACGGTTCAAACCCGGAACACGTTTAGTTTCAACTAACTCTGGTCGTGGAAGCCTTTTTAAAGAAAAACAAGATTTATTGCAAATTAGGAATCATTTCTGAATATCTAAAATGTGTCGTTTCTTTGTAAATTAAATATGGAGCTTTGCAGATAAGTTTTTTGCAAAAATGTATGGAATCCTGTGAAAAAATACAATAAACTTCGCATGACGCTACAGACAACTAAACTGATACCAAAGTAAACGCGTTTTTCAAAATAATAAGCAATTCTGTTGATTCACAAAAGTTCAAACCTTGTTAATTGGAGTTATTGCATAGGGATAGGTAAGACTTTATATGGTTCAAGGATTTCAATTAGAAATAGTTTGGAATTGAAATTAAAGTTACGTAGTGTAAATGTACCATACTATCGCACACATTTCGATTACAACCAATTATTTATCCTCTACCGTTAAGTCTTAAACAACGAAAAGATGTATTGCAACTGATACACGCTCTAAAAGCCTCTTACGTTCCCTCTCCAGATTTATATCCTTTTAACATGTGAGCGCGTGGTAACAAATAGCTGACATAAATAAAAGTTTTGACATGATATAATTGTTTGCAGATGTGGGATAATAACCGACGTGACGCGGACGCAGAAATAACGACCGTCAAGAGAGATTTATTCATCCCCAATCGATAAAATTCCCAAATTAATAACGCTAAGTAATCGCATCGCATAACGGGTATGGAATGGGGGGTTGTACCCCCTTACTACAGTCCGCGCGTTCACTGTACAGAACGTTCATAACATATATACAGGACTGCCGTCAGATATCGTTATGAAAGCGCTGTCACTATATTTTACCAGTAGACGCTTTATGATTGCAATAAATATCTTGATAAACGATCTTTTAAATTATAACTGTGATAGATATTTGCCCACTCAACTCCAGGGAGGAGTCGACTGTAATTTATGGCACCATTTATCAATGTTCCACACCCTCTGTTAACTGCGAGCCAATTCGAGATGTACGCTACGATACTCTTCGCCGAGGATATACAGACGATGTCATAAGTTGTCTTCGGATTGCGTTACTTACATTTGTAATGGTGTGGTAACTGGATGAGATAAATTTCGTTGTATGTAAAACTGATACAATAAAATATTGAGCAGTTTAAAAGTGGTAAATTGCAAATAACAACGTTTCCAAAAATTAATGGAATAACCTCAAATTTTGATGGTCCGGTTCCGGTAACGCGACACGTACTAAAACCCCGCATTCTTTTGAATAACCAAACTTGGATTTGCTTTCCAAATTAAAAAATCAGCCCAAATACGTCTTCTCACTGTGGCGACTCGTTAAACTGTCGTGTCGCTTACTACTGAACTTGATTTGTTACCAATTGATACTTAATTTACGATATTATAATAAAGGCGAGATGAAATTCATTTTGTACATGTTTGTAGTAAAGTGTTGTATTAAAAACCAATTTAGGACCTGAAAAAAAGGGCCAAAACGTGTTATATTACCGTTTCCCTGGTTTTATCGTTGGCTATTCATTAAAATGCCAGTGAGAGGGGTCGAAGGTTGCATTAGCCGCCGGAGAATCGAAAGTGGGTCAGAAAAAGTGTCGCTCTGTCATAGGTTGTTAGATCGCACTTGTATGAACGTCACTCCATCTGATCTTAATGACTGCAACCTGCCACCTGCTGAATTTTTTTTAATATAATATTTTTATAGAATTTTTGTTTGTAAGAGTACTTGGAAGATAATTCCATTACCAAGTCTATTACTTTTTCTTCATAAGGAAAACCCAAGTACTATAAATTTGGAAAATATGCGGTCATCAACTAAATTTCTAAAATACACTCGAATAAACTCAGACGTTAATAATCGTTTCGAGACTTACAGTCTTGTACTGTTTATATATGGCGAACTGTTTAATGCCAGATTTTCTGTGGTTCTGCACGCTATTCCATATTGATTAATCTATTAAAAAAGAGACGGCAGCATGGTTTCTAACTCAAACCATTAAAATTTATTGGAACCAAGTTATATACCTTTACGCGGTATTTAGACTGATGACATAGCCTGTATACATGTATGCTGTATAGACGTTTAGGTTAGGTTGTTAGCCATATCTCGGGATGTTGTTTCGGCTCGACTTGACCCCATTCGTTACCGTAATGTCTTCTTTCAACTTTCGCCGCCAACTCTCCTCCGGTGGACGTATGATTAATGCGATCGGTGCCTCCCCGTGCCGCTCCTCTCAACGGCTCGCTCACCAAACCCGACCAGATACCATCGACAGAAAACCATTAAACAAATCATTTTATTGACTCTGACACGATCCGCCGCGGTAAAACCATAACTCATTTGCGTTTACCAATTATTACCGGAGGAACACGACGTGAGACTCGAGTTGCGTGGAAAGAAGTAGAGATTATAAGACTGACTATGGAAAGATCCTAAACGATGGCTATCTTTTTCTTTCAAATGTAAAAGGTTGGATGAGATCTGATGGGTTTCTATTTCAATTGTATCTTTAAATGAATGCTATTTTGTCAGTTCATTATGTACAAAGATGGTTTCTGCCTAAATGGGTTCGAAATGTCCATACTTATGTACTATTAGAGATGTACTTTTTAGATCTTTGAAGAAAGATAAATCTTAAGAACTACTTGGATATATGTGATGCATATGTTCTTTCCAATTTCACTTATTGTTGCCGAAAATTCAAAATTGAAGCTTGAGAGGCAATTATGGTGTACAAGAAACTATCAATCTGTTTCACACAAGTTAATAGAAACTCAGAGGTCGACGCTTACACTGCACTATAAGATATTAATATCCAGAAACAAAATAAAATAGTGTTTAGAACAGACACCCATAACATCACAACTGGATTCTGTGATTTAATTCTCCTCTTGACATACACAGTTTGGAATTATCATGCCAGTAGTACATAGTTTCTATAGTGCTAGACCTCGTCCTGGGATAGCGTTAAATATGGACAGTAAAGTATAAACTTAGTTTAGAATTCGATAAACTAACTTAGATTAACTCCAAAGGATTCATAATCAACTGAAATTCTTCCTAACTCAATAATAAAATTGCGTTTTCACTATTACCGAATGCTAAGAATTAGAGTATTTCTCCTTACCACATTCAAAGACAATAATGAGTTGAAATTGAATAATTTGTAAAGAATGGCGTACCAGTTAGAATTTGAACTGTTTACCATTCGAAAGCAGAAATGGTTATCTGCGACCAATTAACAGGTAAGTTACCGTAAGGAAAGTTTTCAATGAACTGATGGAGTAATTTCGAATAAGCTTAATATTGGACCTGTTACTTGCAAGAGCCGGAAAGGTACTGCATATACTTTTATCTTGATATTTTAAAATTCTCAGTTGTCTTGCAATTCTTGGTGATTCGTTTACTATACCAGGTCCCAAAGCAGAAACATGAAACGCACATGCTATTCAAATGCAAACAGAGATTTTTCAAACAATCTTGGAGGAACACTAGAGTTATAAAATTGTTGTTCATACATATTTTCTTAACGGAACATTCAGCCATTTCAAATAGAATTCAGTTGTTAACAAAAACTTCTTTGTACATAATCGAGCATCAATATCAGTATTCGGGTTTGTCGGTTCCCAAAAACTTACTTAACTTAAGCGCGCTAAGATACCGGTTTGATTAGGTTTAAATATATTTGATTCGCAGAAATGCGAGTATTCTTTAGAGGATTGTGTATGTTTTACTTCGTTGTGCTTTGTCTAGTTTAATAGATGTACAAGAGGGATAGGAATATTAAAATAAAAAGTCAGCCAATATTTGCAGCATTAAAAATTCAACCAAGCATTGTCAAATTTTCCTCTCTTGGCTTTTATACGTGTCAAAGTATTGCTTGGAGTATTGGTCATAGCCGGAAAGCTTAATGGATTATGATAAATGTACACTTAAAAATATACTAATCAGATATTAGACATGCTAATGTACGTATTTGCTTTTCATATAACATTCTAATTGATTGTGAGGTTGAGCAAAAAATTCGCATTCACCGGTCAAACCAATGCGTGTAAACATCCATGATGTGTGTGACTTTTCTAGTAGAAGTTCTATTATGTACGCCGAAACGATACGCCGTCAATATTGACTCTGTGTATACACGTCGATGCTAAGATAACCAATATATTTGCTTATGATAATAGCCCGGTACGTATTTGCACGATCGAAGATCATTATTCATCATCTGTGACAGCCCAAAGCACTTTTGCGCATCTACATTAACGCACGCACGGAGGTGCACACAAACAAGAATTTTTTACTCCGAGGTTATTTGATTTTCTGATTCGCGCACAACTATTACATCAATGTCAGACATGTTGCAAGGTGTGATATACATTAAAAATGTTAAAAGCCTCCGTGTATTCGGGAGATATGAACACCATTCTTTTTTCTTGGTTGTATGTACATAGAAATGCGGCGTGACATTAATAGTTTTTGATAGACTTTGATAGACAAGCTTGACTAGCTTATCTAAATACGAGATGCGGAAGCAGTTCATCAACAATTTTTACTGGCGACAAGAAATATTTGCAATGATAAAATTTGATCAAACATTCCTCAAATTTCTCATGACTAATCTCCTCCTTGCTATCTGTACTAATACCATAAATGGAAATTATTATAGGTTGATATTATAGAAGTTACGTATGCCTCAAATTTACTATTGTTATTGAATCTATTATAGCAAATTACAAATTTCATTCAAAAGATATTATAGGTACCTTACCAGGAAATATCGGCAACCCGATGATTTTAATGGAACTCTAGAGACTGAAGGAGTACTTTGGTATAAGAACAGGTATCATAACGCTATCAATCGCTCCGGCCGCATTTTAGCAGTAAGCAGTGGAAAAACTTTTTGAGATGCAATCTTTGCACCCTGCTACAAATAGTTACACAATCTTACCAGCTACTTCTGTAGAAGGACGCTTACTGTTGCTACTACTTTTGATATTACAGGAATCCATACGTCCGGGGTTTCAGTTGCGCAATCACCTGTAAGTGTCTAGAAAATTTACTTCAAATCATTTCAAATTCTGGCTAACAGATGTTTTCTTCTCAAGCGTAGGACCAGGGAGTGTTCCGTTGACTGATTCTTGCAGTGGGTATTGTGATGCCGAGCTTCAGAAATTAATGCCAGAAGATAAAATTTGATATATTCTTCTTATATGTATTACTAGCTATAAAAAGACGTAAATTTACTGATTAAGCAGGTTAAAGAAGGCCTATCAAGCCTTCGCATGCAGCAATGATGCGAGAAGATCGAGTGGCTTACAATGAGTAAACCGCCGAATAAAAGAATTACCCCAATGGCAAACCCTTATGGTTGAAAGTCCATTGTGGTTGAAAGGCTCGCGGTTACCGATAAAGGGAAACCAAATGCTGTTATATTGGAGAATATATGTTCGCGTCAATGGATCCAACGAGGACGGTTCTGGGGAGAATGAAGGTGATGACGTATCCGCGCGTCAGGATGCAGACGAATCGCTGGACGGAACTGCTCAAGGTGAGCTCGAGAACTAAATTAAAAACCTAAAGAGCAGTAAGACATTGGAATACGATGAGAGTCGAAATAAAGTTCTCAATGTTTTTCCTTCTGTGGCAGTTAATTTCCTACTAATACTCATAAACGTCGTCTAAAAATGAACTTATTTTCCGACGAAGCCAGAGAAAGATCTTTTGTTCCTCTTCTATCTGTTGGAGGCGGTTATTTTTAATTCTCTAACAGAAATCATAAACGTCTTGGGGCTGCTCCCTGGTGAGCAATCTGAATTTGGGGCGGATCTGCCGACACACCTCCAATTAATTCGTCTGTTGGAGATAGTTAGAAATACCTTTGATATGAGGGAGAGCAGAAACATGAGAAGACAGGGATTGGTGAGATGTTCTTCTTACTTATTGATTCGTACGTCCGGACCAAAACTTACAATTACGTGTGATTCGTCTCTCTCTCCCAGAGGACCGATGTTGGTGCCTATTAAGGCTCGTTTGGCGCCTGAGTTTCATGATATTTCGAGAAATTCGTTCTTCACAAGTTGATATCTCAATGTAGGCCGACAATATTACAGTATTACCGATACGGCAAGTAGAAATGGAAACTTATTGATGAGATAATTGCAGCAGACGTTGAATGTCCTGGCGCAGTTGACTAGATGACGGCTCCAGCTTAACGAAAAGAAATATGCAGGTAGCTGTCAGGTCACCAGAAAAAGAAGACTACCAGCGTATAAGCTGGAAACAAATGATGGAAGAATTCCATGGATTGTGACAGTGAAATACTACTCCTCGATCGATTGACCAGGAGACCGCACATTGAGGAAGTGAAGAACAAATATTATGAGGCAAAGAGTTTGTTGATGATCTTGGGCAATGTTCTGCGACCATTTTTACATAGGGAGCGCTGATATGATTGGCAGCTGCCGCGTCGAGTTTGCACAAGTGGGAGGAGCTTTGGTACCATAGTTTGTTAGGAACAAATAGTTGCATGAAAACTTCGTAGTTCCTATGTTGGTGGTTCCGATGGTTGGATAAGGGCGAAGAATTCGATGAACCCCTTGCTGGTCCGTGTAGTGGAAGAACTACAGGATCGACTATCTCCGCGATGTAGGGTGATCCGCATAGAGAATATTTTAATAAGGAAGATGAGCAAAGATGAGCATCTGAATTCTCTGAAGTGACTGAAGCAGCAAGCAGTGAAAATTGCATATTAGTGATTAAAAACCTAAAAGACCAATGGCCTAGCTTTGGTAAGAGGGGAGGGTATTTCATAAATTCCTAGAAAACGTCTTCTAGAGTTTTATCTATAAACACTTTCCTATACCTAAAATTTGTCATGATTTTCGCCTAAGTACGTTAAACGCTGGGAGAAAATATAATCATTTGTTTCTATAAGGATATTCACAAAAAAAATGCGTACAAGTTTCAACATTTATTTAAAGTCATCGCCATTTTTCTATGTGCAAAGTGTAATGCTATTTTTTATATTTTGTTGAACATTTACTATTTTAGGAGCAATATTCTGCATAATGCCAGAGTTATTCATTATATTAAAAATACATCATTTCTGTTCAGCCAAATTGCGCAATTTTGTAAACAACCTCTAGTATGGTTTTATGTTCGTTTTAATGCTGAGAGTACTAAGCGTGTAGCATTTATAGAAACGTGGAACAGAAAGTGCTATTAACTTATTAATCCATAAAACCTTTTTATATCGCAATTCCTTAAAAAAATGTTTAAATTTCTGATCATGGTTTAAAAATCATCAAATCTTTTAGTAGTAATAATAACTAAATACTTAAGTCAAGAAAATAACACAATAGTCCGGAATTGCTTACCTTGCTTCCTTACCGAACGTCGGAATTATGGAAAAGTATTACCTTCGAAAATAAATGAGGTGACAAGTCGAAACTTGATTGAAATATATGTGCAAATCGTTCGTCTTTCATTTTCCCTGCTAGAAGATAAAATATCGAGCTATCTGGCGTTCCAAAATTGAACTCTGAAGTTAACCGGGTGCCACCAACCAAGTGGAATATGATTGATGCGCCACTATTCATCATCGTTATATTTCCTTTCCTGACACTCTTCTCTTCCAACTTTTACTCCTGCACGATAATTACCGCAATGCTTTCTCCGTTCCTCTGTTTTGTCGGAACCAGTAAAGCGTGATCTTCCGCCTTCGAGCGGTATTAGGTTACCAGGGAAAAAAAAGAATGGTAGAACCGACTAGACGAATTAGCTGAATAATATCCGATGTGAGAGACGGTATTAATTAATTTAAATCAAGTACTCGTTAGTTCGAGCAGAATTTTATTTGACGTGGATTATAGAGATATGAGAGATAGAGGTAGGAAGTTGCAATTGCCGAAGGTTATTACAAATAAAATTACAATACCAAATTCCAAATTTCTGGTGCAAAAATAATAAACGACTAAAGTGATGAAAATAGCGAAACCTCAATAATAGTTTTACGGTCTTTAGTTACCGTTCTTAGTATCGACAAAAAGTGTTTTCAATAATATTAACAGTAATTATCATTAATACTTATTTATGTTACAGATTCTGAACATATCCAAATTAACGTTTTTTTACTTGTTAAATGGGTACATGTTTACAACATAATTTTCAATAATTATGATATATTTATTGCTAATTGTATCAAATTGCAGATCAATTATACCATTATTTGTTTTGCAAATTGAGTGTCATTAAAACTTAATTGACGCATAAATGACTTTCTTTGAAATAATTAATGTATTTTTTGCCTTTTTTTTGTGGCCCGTATGTGTTTCTAGCAATTGAAATTTTCCTTTTGAAATCAGAAGTAATATTTAAAATACTTACAGAGGCTGTTTTGCTTATCCAAATGCCAATGATTTTAGTTTGCACAACATTTATCCTTGGAGATTTTTTAGCAAGTAAACACAGCTGCTATTAAGTTAGGCCATCCAAATTAAACTCGTCTGATTAGCATTAGGCATTGCATGTTTGCATTTAATTCTGAAATTCAAGTTTTTTTATATGCAGCTATAATTGTAAAAACTAACTCAAATTGTTGTAGTTATTTCTTTAGTTATGTTATTATTTAACGAAAAATAATATTTTTGCATAATAATTATATTCTTAATGCGCGCTGCTTTCATGAAAAATATTTGTCATAATACTAATTAGTTTCTGTTTAAATTCCTTCTAAAAACTCTAATCCGCCTATTTTATCGAAATACCTTTACAAGAATCTTACAAATGTTATTTTACAGTTGCCCAAATGAGTTGATTTTTCTCTATTTAGTTTATTTCAATTCGAAACAAAACATGAGAAGTTTGTACTTTTTCTTCGTATACGGAAAATCCGTGATCTTTTCGATCTCCAAAACTAACTCCTTGCGATTTCCTTTTATGGGGATATCTGAAATATGAGGTCTAAAAACATCGACCTTTTCGAGACATTGATCATCTTGAAAGCACAACCGAAGACTCTGCTAATAAACTGTCCCTGTCATGTTGAGCCAGGTTTTAAAGGAATTGTACGAAGGAACTATACTGTGAAGCGTACTGTGTATTCACAAAGAAAAAGGACGCGTTGAAATTTGATGTTTTCTTTATTGCTGTGTTATTTATTAATAAGTGCTATTTAGTTGACATAATCTTCAACCTGGTTTAGTTTTTGTCAGAACAACATTGCGCAGTTTTACTTTCAAATATTTTCTGCATTTATTTTCCCTACATTACCTCAATATATAATTATTCTCAACAACACATGGTCCTAATAAATCCTCGTTCCATTCTCACCAACTCAGCAGCTGAAAAGAAAGCCAATCCGAGTATAACACTCCAGGCAAAGCCATTCGTCTTTCCTCTTAATTAGTAAATTGTTTGTATTCTTCGAAGACACGCCGCCTTAGCATAAATAATATAGTAATCAGTAGGAATAGTAGATAGGCAGTTGAAATATGCCCCGTTATCTGTCGGCGGTGTTTAACGCAGGAACATGTTGATTCCGGCTGTTCATCAAGCGCGCAAACGGAGCAGATCGCTGCTTCTTCGGCAGATCTTTCGAGAGAGGCGACGATAAAGAAGACGAAGAGGAACATTGGAGCGGGCCGCCGCAAGATGTCGCTTCCCGAACGGAGGTTATTAATATAGGCGATCAGCGTGGCTCCATAATGGCTCGCTATTAACTTGTCATTGCACGACGAAGAGCCGTGCGGATAAATTAAGAGGAGATTTAAATTTGCGGGGAATGCTGTAGAATGCCGCGGAAATGTGGCGGATAAGTGACAGATATTTATGACTCTCATATGCAACGTTCCGCCAAGTGCAACAGGGTTCGGTGGAGAAATGCTCGGATGATTGGTTAATGTAATGACGAAAACGAAAATCGTAATTTATCACGCAGATAGCGATTATAGCAAGAAAAAGGAAGTTCCAAGAATATGCCTATCTAACAAGATCCAGATATGCCTCTTCTACAATAATGACCTAAAAATAGATAAAATAGTTTTTTCTTTTATATTTTTATTTCCTTTTAATGCTGGTAGTAGGAGGCCTTTTAATTCGATATAATCAGAAAGACATTGCATTACGGTGGAATTTGTGTGGGATTTTAGAAAGGTCTTTTGTTTGGTTAATTAATGGCACACAAGAATGGCTCTTTCTCTTTCTCTTCTTTCTCTTTCGAGATAAGTGTCTCGAATGTAATTGTTGCTGTTCCTCTTTTCGGTTTTGTAACGTACTTTTATACTATTTACTTTGTCTTTAGGAGCCTCTTCTGCAGTGACGAAGAAAATATAGGAAGCAAATATAAAACATTTTTGAGCAACAAAAGTTATCGAATATTTTATATTACGCTCGCAGAGTTAAAATATTTACACGTGGATGACTGGATGTCCCCAATAGAATCATATTTGGCCTTAATGCATGACGACATATGTATTCTGAGAATTAATCTATTATGAATTATTAAATAAACTGTAGATGGATAGATGTTGAGAGTGTAGCTGATTGCAAGTTATTGGGGTACTCTGAAAAAGGGACCAACCTGGGATTTACATATTGACAGAGTCGCTAAAGTGGAAGGGGTTACCATTAAATTAGGAAATCATATTATTTTGCCTCCTTTTACTTTACCGTAATGTTAGCATTTACAACGCCGAACGTAGCCCACATTAACGCCATGTATAATGTGTTCAACCAACTACTTATGCCCACCGATTCAACATTAAGCTTCCTCTGATTTTGTTCTCAATGTATCTGGTTTTCAAATAATCACGCAATCGAACTCGATTTTTCTTTTATTTTGCTAGACCATGTAATTTTCATTGTCTAAATGGTACCATAAAGATGCTGATATCTCACAGAACAAAATTTTCGAAGTCATTCAAGAGATGGAAAATGAAAATGGCATGTTTTTCAAGAAGTGAAATGATTGTTTTTCTATATGAAATGTTCGAAATATCATCCACCGGTATCTTGAGAATCAGCAAATCTATGAACACGTTCATTTTGTACAATGCGAATAACGTCAGGACCAATTCGAGCCATTTCATACCTAATTTTATTTTTCAAATCTTATAGATTTTGTAGTCTATCAGCATAGACTTTTGATTTTGATTCATTTTATTAGTCCTCGCCTACCTACCACTTCCCAGCAAAGCAATTGTTCGAAAACTCGCAAGCAGGACATGCACAGTGCAAAAGTGGGCCATTTTGCTGAAGTCAAATATTGCTATTTGGTAAGTCAGGATCATGTTCATCTGGAAAAATTTCTGCAAGAATAGATACTACAGTATTCCTCACAAAACCCAGCTATTGCTGCTGTGTGAGAGTTTCGTCAAAGAAGAAAGGACCAATGATTCTATTGTCAACTATCCCTGCACACACATTAATTTTACATTCCAAAAGAGAATTTGGCGAATGTCGCGTGGACTACGGTTGCATAAATCCTGCATTACATCACAAAACTGCATTCGGCGATCAAAGTCACTTTCATTGTTCTAACAGCAGTTATAACTTATAACGATGGTATTTCTCTATTTTTAGTACACTTAATAGTGAAAGTTAATTAAGGTACACCATGAAGATTTCTATACATAATAAAATAACAATCTTCCCATCTTTATTTTCTTAGGATAGCCTGCGCCATGTCCAGTTTTTTTACATTTTTTCTCGTTTTACTCGCTGTAGATTGGCGAATATTTCTATTTGGTTGTATTACATAAAACAAATTTCACACTTCTTGCTGAGTTCTGGTTTTATCTAATAATGATTTAAAAAAAATATTTAACCTACAAAGCGTTTTTTTAATGACAAGCTTTTGGTATGTGAAATTGATTACTCTGTATTTTAGATTGATGGACCTGTAAAAACGCATCTCACTTTTTGTTAGGCTTTCTGTTAGTAGCAAAATTTATAAACAACAGTCGGATAGCATTTCGAGCATTCGATTTAAATAAAATAATAGCAGCATTTATCTTTAGTTTTTGTTCTGCATAAGATTTACGTTTCCCACTCTTTAAATGACTTTTATTCGAAATTTTTGTGAAAAAGTTGTGGACGACATCATTATTCAAAAACCAGAAATATGAAACTGATACAAAGACGCACTTCTTCGAAAAACTAATTGCTTTAATTAATCAATTTATTCTATAATTTTGTCGTACACAGTAAAATATACATTTAGAAATTCAAAATCCACTTTCTGTACATTGAAAGAATTTAATAACCGTGGTGTTTGCCAGTAAAGAAAGAGATACGTGATTGTAATTACGTCAATCTCTTCCTATTCCATTGATATAAAATAAAAGGTCTATTCTTTATTGGTGAATATTAGGTCCACATTTAACATTCATAGAATTAACTACTGTCAAATAGAGATTATTTTCGTTAACTCGAACTATTTAAGAAACTTGACAAATAGTCAGCATAGTAATACATACATTTAAATATTATATAGGGACACTCAATCTACTTAAGAAACAGAAACTTTTGACATTACTTTCTTTGTATACTTATGAATTGTGCATCAACATACCATGATGTCTTTTTATATACTTTGTAGTAGTAGAAATAAGTTGTATTATTATTATTGCTATTAATAATATTATATGTAACAGCAATAAATTATTTTGCTCCGTTATTTAAAATATTTACAAACTTATGCAATAAAAATATGTTACTCTTATTAATATCTCACATAAACAACACTTTTCACAATTACACACAATTACACAATTCACAAAAAACAACACACAACAATTTTCAGTGACATTTAGTATTAGAATAGTTCGATGTTATGTAAAGCCCTGAAACTTTTCTTTTTTTTTAGCTGTGGAAAGTAATATTGAGATATCCATTTTACATGGGTCTTTTTTAATTATTTAAATTAAAAGACCAGTATAGAGAATCGTTTCAAATTAATGTAACAGCTCCAGGCAATTATTTAACAATCAAGAATATAAAAATACTTTCGCGGATTAGTAGTAAACAGATATGTTAAAATAAAGCATGACGAGGCGGAAACGCCTGTTTGTCATACTTGGTGTTCGTTCCTTATAAAGATTTTTAATTTGTTTTTATAATTGAACGCGAAGTATTTTTCATCATCCTGGTAACCTACATAATTTCGATGTAACTGACAAGACCGTACAAGGACTTATGCATACCGTCTGCATGCAGCCTTTTAAAATGGTTGCTATTATATCGAGGGCATCATTTCAATTATTCAATTTAATCTATGGATGGAGATAATAAAAAAAATAATTGAGAAATAAAGAACTTCTTTTCCACATCGACGTTTGCGAAATTTCCTCTAGAAAGCATAAACAGTACATTTGAACATTCAGTAAAATCATTTGGACCATTTATTAAATAAATTTTATCACCTACGGATTTGAGATTATTCGGAATTGGGTGGACAGGGATCCTAAGATTGGGAAGGACTTCTGGATTTGGATTTGAAGATACGACAGGTAGCGCAAAATTAAACAATTGACCAAAAATAAAACTTAAATTCAATTTTTCTTCAAAAAACAATTTAACTAAATTTAATAAACCATTTAAAATTAGCTATCGGATAGAGATTAAATTAGGCTTTTGTATTTATATTAATTTAGAAGAAATTTTCATAATGTTGTAGAGGAAATATAATTTCAAAACTTTAAATAAAAGAAGAATTTTAGAAGAACTCGCACACGCATAATTTGTTTAATTGATTGAATCGTTTTCAATTTGCGAAGAAACAAGTGGATCCCACGATTCAAAATATTAAGATACCCTGAATATTTGATTCGTTTCTTAAAAAAAGTCTCATTGCAGTAAGTATTATTCTCCCGCCAGTTTATCAATTTTCTCATACAGTTCGACTTTAGCTAAAATTCTCTATTTAACAGTAAAATGAATATTAAATGCAGACGTAATATTTCTTGTTTAATTATACGGTCAATCTACCTGTCTGCCTCTGTTTGCGTTTATTTATTAAGGATAGATCCTTTTATTAATAGAGCACGTATTTACATTATATCCCACAAAGATGAAATACGCGTCACTAGATTTACGCATTTCCTTCTTTACTGGAAAACTCAGCGGTTATTAAATTCTTTCACTGTAGGACGTTAGTGAAAGGTAGTCCTATGTGTCTGTCTTGCGCAAAATTCATCCGAACAGTCTGGATATAAAAATTGCAAATACTAGGAAAAGGAACCGAACAAGTGAAGTTGGAAAATAAATTTCCAACACTTTCAGCCAAGATTTACAAATTCTGAAAAGCTATTGAATATCTGAATATTCCTGTACGTCTTCTAAATGTATTTTAATCCATTGATCAGTGAAGGAATTCAACATCATTAAACTAATAAATAGTTACATTGTTGTTCAAAAATGTTATTGGTTTAATTATTTCCTATTCGAATTACAAACGTCCCAAAAACATTATGAAATCTCTGTTCGACATAAATGAACAAAGGCAAGCATAAAGCTCTGCTTAATTACTGATTTCCACACTATAAATAATCGACATTATCCGATATACTTTGAAGTCATTCACAAAGTTGCTTGTCGTAAACTTAAAAGATGTTATTTATCTCTTCAGAGCTACCAGGAAAGTTCTTTTAGAATCGGAAGATGTAAAAGGCAGAGAGAGGATAAATAGCATAGTCAACAGACATTTATAATTAATGCGATAGCGGCAGCTTTTATGAATAGCAGCGCTGATTCTCTCGATTTATTACTATTGAAAGCACTCTCACTGTTAACTCTCAGACTGTTAGCTCCTTTGAAGAATGCCGCCGCGCGCATTTCCTTGAGAAATTGTGTTTCGACTTCACGTTTCAGTAATTCATTTTTCGTGTATAACAGCGTCTGTTACATTGCTAGCGCGTATCCATGTCTTTGCTATCCTACGAGTGATTATCGTTAGTACTAACCTAACTAAACAAAATTTACCTTACAATATTCACTTTTCAATCGGTTTTAAGCAAACATAGAACACGAATCCGCGTCGTAGAGTGGCCGGACTACTTCGCCTTCTTGTTTGTTGGGTGATGTAAAGATGGGTCTGTGCAATGTGGAAGGCGGAGTCGCGGGTCAGTGGGCCGGACTGGATGCAGTGACGTCGGGAGGCAAGATGGCGGTGGTACATACCTCAACCGAGGCAATCGCGCGGAGCCTCCGATTGGACTCTCCGATTGCTGCTGGCGTATTATCCGTTGTTACCGCAACTGGAATTGGAGTCACCGTGAGTGCGTTTTATTCCTGTAAGCTGTAGTGTTGGCGATTCTGAAATCGCGGTGGATGGAATTGATTTGGCCTTTTTTTTAAGTTCTTGGATATTAGTAAAATTTGCTTTTGATTGACGTAAATTCTTTATCAAGTTTGCTGAACGCATTTTGATATTTCAAGAGTTTAAAGCTGGAAAAATGTTACAAACCATAAATACTTTACTGCAGTACATATACACAAAAGTATTTATTGAATGTGACACTACGCTCAAGAAGATATTGATCAAATAAACCGATTTTTCGATCATTGCGAAAGAATAATTTGCTTCCTATAAACCTAAGTTCATTACAAATAATCAGGGTTTGTTCTCCAGGAGTGGACTGATTTATTTGAGACTTCATTTGTGGCAAAGAAGTGGCTCACATAAGAATCACAATAAGAAAAACCAGCTTAGCTAACTGTTTGCTATGTTGAACGAATTGAATGTATTAATTTACTTGCTACAAATGTAATTCGTAAATAAATCAAAGTTTATTTGCGACATAAAAACGATCATCTTGTGACTTCAAATCATTGTCATTAGTCATTCGTCATAGTTTATCTGTGCTTGCTGTTTATCCATTCTAAGTAAAATATTCATTCCCAACAAAATCCATGAAGTCAACATTTTCTTCTGACGCTTGTCGCCATTTACAAGTGTTTGCACTTCTTATCGACTGCAGCTGCAGCTATCGTTTAGCTTGGTTGATAACTGATGAATTTGTTGCAAATTTGCTCCGAACATGGAGATCTCACGACTACTGCAGGGTATTTGAAGGTAAGTAACATGTTCTACTTATGTTATATACTTTTTGTCTTTAGACATGTGTTAGGTACGATACACATTGTACTTCATCGTACCTAACACGCTCTATAACGTTTTTTAGTTTGCTCAAATTAATGCCACCTTTGCGCCAATAGTTATCGGCCAACGTTTCTGTAGGCAGCAAAGACTCATATTCTATCGCTAAAAAGCTATTTGAATGTTGGTCAGATACGCTTGATAAACATCCACGGTTTCATATTTTATGATTATGTATTTATTTGCAGGAACTATAAAATACCAGATCTACAACCAACCATCATAATACAGAACTGCAATACGAAGCCACCAATTGAAGCATCGCCCAATTCACGACTGCATACTGACACGGACCATCATTGGATAGTGTTGTTGAGGTTTTAACTTTTAAAATAATTCTTTTGTTAACACGTTCATTACATACGTGCTGCTACTATGATATATATTATGTTTCTTTTTCTTTTGTATATTCGTTTGTCAAAATGTTTTATTGTTTATATGGTTTGAAAGAAAAATAAGTTTCTGTAAAGAGCAAGAATTGATAAAACCTACAAGCTGCATTTTGATTTGATTTGATAGTCACGCTATTATTTTGTAGCCCTGATCGACAGTCTTGAATTTTAAATAAAGAAAATATTCGAATCAAATAAATATGTGATATAACTAAATGTGAGTTTATTAATGAAGTAAATCGTTTAAATAACACTAATAATTATTTACCTAAAGTAGTACTTACCATAAGTACATAAGGAGTAAGTCTACTTAATGTGAAACATTTTGGTGAAATATGAACATGGCGCCCATAGTAGGAGCATTACTTTTACAAAGTAAATAAGTTCAGTTCTAGAAATTAGTTTTACTTATTCATGGCAAATGAACTTCAGTTTATTCAATGTTAATGTACTTATAAGTTCACCTGCAATAAATGAATTTCACTTCATTTATCAAGTATAAACTGATTCATTTGTTAGAAATGAACGGCGTCAAAAGAAACAGTTCGACACCAGCGACTGAACAGTTCTCTCAGTTGAGTTTTGAATGAACTGCTTACCTAATCCAAAGAAAGGTTATTTTCAATTCAACAAAAAAGTTCTTTTTATGTACTTAGTATTTGGTTAAATCCTAATTTCATCAGTTTTCTTTGTATATCGCATTAATGTCATCAAAACAATTCTAAATACTTTGCTGATTTTAAAGCGTTTCCTGGAACTCTGATTATATCTAATTCTCCAATATTTGTGTTTTGAACGGATATTAATATTTTGCATTACTAAAACTGGATCCTAGCTAATCTTCTTTCTGGTGATTTTGCGAATTTTGTTTTAGTGCCATGGTACTTGGTATTTGACTTTGACAGTGATGCTCGCACTGTTCTGTTGCATATAGTGTGCATTTCACATAATTCTAACTGTAGGTATTCACATAGTAAAACCTTTATTTACTATCAATGGTTTTCCTCCGGGTTTTTGTCCACACATAGCTGGAACAAAGTAAAGTAGAAATGAAAGGAGAAAAGGAGCGGCTTTAATGATAATGAGAATAGCTGTTATTTATTGACGAGGGTTTTTTATTTGTTTTATTTGAAATACACTATATGCACAAATAAATATTAAACTGTTTATTTGCGAAATTTTTAAATGGCGCATATGGTTATCGAGCCCTTACGCGAAGGATTGTGTTATTAAGCTCGACAAAATTACTTATGCTTCATTACAACATAGTAATAAATATCATCGCTGGTAGGTTAAACCATGGCTTAACGTTAAACGTCAATAAGATTTTAAGCAAATTAGACGTATTCCTACAACCTAGCCCTATAATTAACTAATTTGTGGATTAATGTAATACGAATCTTCAACTTTTAATTTATCAAGCAATGTATTGACCCCTTTCTTTCTATATTTTTATATTTAGGATACAAAAGCGCTGAAAGCATATACTTAGATATTTTTCAGAATAGCTATGTTAGGATTAGCGAGTTCACAAATTCTCGAAACAATGTGTTCCGAGTCAATCAAAGATTCTGTGTGGTGCTACGCTAATACTCCTAGAATATTAAATTCCTTTTAGATCAAGAATATTCAATAATATTATACATAATAATACGTGCTATTTACAGAAAAAGAATCTTGAGCTATAGGGAGATTGAAAGATTCAATCAAGATAGCTGTTTAAGAAGTACTTTTACAAATAATTTGGAAATATTTAACAGTATTTATCGGTAAAATAGGATATAGCTGAAGGTTGCATATTTGAAAACATAGATACATAAAGTATAAAGGTAGTTAGAGAGATAGCAGAGGTTGTTGGCATCTCGAAAGAACGTGTTTGTCATAAAGTGACTGAAGATTTGAGCATGAGAAAGCTAACTACGCGTTGCGTGCCGCGCTAGTTCACTTAAGACCAAAGCACGTTCGCAATGTTAGGTCTCAGGTTGATGTGATGGACATGCAAGCCCAACAAGATGTATGTGCATCAAGATCACTTAACCAAGTTTGTCATTCCTCAGCAATTAAAACCGAAACGTGCTGAAAAGGTATCCTAAGTTTTACTAAATATTTTCGGGAATTTTGGAGCTCTAAAGCAATAATGGTCGAGAATTCAGCAACAGAATTATACAAGAATTGGCTGATATGCGGGATGAATTAAAATAAGCTTATGGTAAACGCAGACACTCGCAACGCCAAGGTTCGATGGAAAGGGCTAACCATGATATATGGAAAATATGCTTGCAATGTGAATACTGCAAAATGAGACCAATAAGTGGAGCGAAGATTTAGCCTTCATTCAATTGATCAAAAACAGGACTTATCACGAAGGAATAAAGTGCAGCCTTTTTAAACCTGTGTTTGATACCACAGCCAGAATCGACCTGAAAACAGCCTCTCTTCTAATAGAATTTCCAAAGCCTTGTTGAAGCGAAATAAGGTGAAGTTTTGGCGCCGATTAGTAATCACAGCCACACCAAAGTACAGTCGAAATAGTGGCCTGGGAAAAATTAATCGGTTCTGGGATGGCCGGGAAGGTGATGGCGACTGTTTTTTAAATTCACGAATTGGGGTTCGAATTGATACACCACCCACCCCATTCGCCAGATCTTTCCCCAGCGGCTTTTTTCTGTTTCCTAGACTTAAAGTTTCGCTTGGAGAACAGAGACTTTCATCGAATAAGGAAGCCATCTCATTCGTAAATGTCTATTTTAGACAATATGATACTAATTATTACTTGCATGAGTTGAAGATATAGGAGCCTCGCTGGGGAAAGTGTATAAACTTGCACTTCTTTCTGTGTTAAGCTGAAAAACCTTGTACGTTCCTCGTAATCATATAAAATTTATAATTGATGAAGAGAAGTTTAATAGAAAACTGGTTTCCCAGAACATTCTTTTCAGTGATTACTAATTTATATACATACGCTTAGGAGAAATGTGGTAAATTTATGAAGATTTAGGCTGAATAGACCGGAAGAATCCTTGTTACATGACACCAGCCCTACATTCGTTGTTTATGGAGATTATTAGTCTGATTTGAAATATCGTTGCTATTCCTTTCGTGTAACTAGGTTAACCATAAAAATTGAACCAAATCTATCTGGTATTATAAAGAAAGGTGTAACATATCGATCACCAACATAGGAACCGATACGCTGTCTTCCATATATGTCTTCTATGTATAACAGGTTCTTCAAATTACTTATTATAAAAACGTGGACGAGGAAGATTAACCTAGGAGTTGCAAGGTTTTATTAATTATGTACAAGAATGATGTTTGCTTTTTATTCTAACTCGAAAACAAGAGAACGATGACAGGCCAGAGCAGAAAACGAAGGACACTTTTATGGTGGCAATGCTGGCGCGTTAAAATTGAAGGGAATCACGGATATAAATAAAAGTAGAAGATCTCATTTTGCGTCTCGACTTGATGGTCTTGTCGCTCGTAAAAATGCTGTAAATCTTTTCGTCTATGAGTTCTCCGGGGCCGGCACAAAAACGATAAATGCGAAATGCGCGTCGCTACTAACGCCATCTATATCGAAGAAGTCCTTCCTTCACGACCCGAGCGGGTACTTACGGGGATGGCCATTTCGCTATTATAAATCTCACTTAATTGCGACCGTAAATATGAACCTGGCGTATGTATGTCTTACTCTTAATTTTACTGCTCTCGTCCGTTAAGTTTCAAGAAACTTTGCCAAAATGGATAATTTTAAATATTGAAGCGATACTATAGTATGCATTTGTAGACACAGGATTATATAACGAACATAGGTAAGGAATATAACATTTTAACTAAGTAAAACATCTTAAGCGTTTCTATTTTAAGTTTTTCTATTTGCCTATTTGACGCCTGTAATTCTAGTCCGAACATAATTCAGATATGAAAATTCCGCTTCACGGGGAATGTTAACAGAAGCATTTTTACCGGAAAGTTTAGCATATTTGGAAGCTTTAATAATTTTAAATATTTCGTTCCGTGCATGTTTTTTAATGGCATGTAAATTATTTACTTCAAGCGATAATGTATGACAGTTTAACGCATATTCCGTGTTGATTTGCATGCATAATTTACAAATTACAGCGATTATTGGCGAGCCTAATAACATTCGACTTCCATAAGTTTTTTCGATGTCGCTTAACATAAAGGAATTGGACTACATGCGTTCGAAAATGTTAGAAATTTCAATACATTTTGAAATTCCTTTTAATAGAAGGAATTCTGCACGGAAACAGAATCTACATATGTCGTATACTACATCAATTTGGATAGGTAATTTTCGACTTGTCGGTTACCTTGAATATTTCGCTGCTTCTGAAGCTTTGATATTTAACTAGGATCCCGTTTTATTGAAGTTTTAAATATTCTTACTACTATCAATATACCTAAAAGTTCTGTACAGTCTTTTTTGAATTATATAAGGTTTCTCCGAGTTCGTAGTTCTGAGCAATTATAGAATTAATGCTCATCTGTATTACGAGCCATGCAGTTCTGGAATTACAAATTCTACGATTAGGAAATACAAATTTGTTTCTATTATTAATTTATTTACCAAACTAAGGTATTTCAGTACTTTTTCAGAAAGATTCTTTTAATGAATAGTTGAGTGTATGCTTTCACGACCGTAATCCATAGTAGAAATGTCTTTCGGGTGATGTCGCGTAGTTAATATTTTACTTGACGTTTCGCTGATCATGCTGTCAGCTTCTTCAAAAGATTTCTAAAGTCTGTCTTTAGAAGTCTTCTGAAAAAGCTAACAGCATGATCAGCGAAACGTCAAGTAAAGTATTAACTACGCGACATCACCCGAAAGACATTTCTTCTTTTAATGAATGTTTAGATTAACATATTTTTAAAGCAGAAAAATATATGCCAATCATATCTGCTACATTTGTGTCATAAATAGCATTAGGGTATGAAAATATTGTTATATAAGTTTTACTTGATTTATAAATTTCTAAAAAAAGCAATCAAGCATGATTGTTGCAAAGATAATCTCGTCATTTTATTGTTTTCCTTGGTTATACAATTCTTCGTTCGAATCTAGGCTCTATATTGAAATTAGACTCGATGGACATGCATAAGGTGTCAGGTTCGAACGAACAGCGAAAATTGAAAATTGTAAATTTGGCTTTTCGAGTTCCAATAAAGATATTTCGCCAAGTCTTAACCTCTTTTAATTTAACTTGGCAGTATTATAAAACAATTCAATAGACGTTACGTCTTTATTGTAGATAATTTTACAATAGTTAACGATAATAACGTATTTTAAAATATTAAAATATTTTGTGCATTGCGAAGTAAGATCAAGAATTACAAGAAACAAACTTCTAAAATGGGCAAAAACGGTTGATTTAAAACCCTGTATAGTCGAATTCCGCAACTATATTCCCTAATCGAGAATACTCGATTAATTTACAGCTTTGCTGCTATGTAATCCAAAATATAAACCAGATATGACAAATACAAAAGGAAATTGTTACAAACTATTAATGGAATTGAAAAAATATCGTCGTAGTGTAGGTTTACTGCTCCGCATATGGTTACAAACATGAAGATACTTGTAGGAGATTGGTTCTACAGAAGGGTAGTAGGGAAAATAGGAGACTGCAGGGAAGGCAAAGAAGCAGTTGGTACATTACAGAGCATCTATATGAATTTAGCACCCTGTATCTCTCGATGGTGATTTAAAGACTGAACGTCATGCATTTCGAAAAATACCCTGTAAATAGTTTGCACTACAATGAGAATAGATTTCAACTTCTTTAAATGAAAGGTATTTCAAAAATGTTCGATGTACTTGGTTCCGAAGCTGAATTACAAACGTAACGTGGTCAGAAAAGTCTAAAAGTCGGGAACTAAAGTGTATTCCAAGATCCTTAACATTTTGGCCTTTCTCAAGTGTAACAGTACATCTTCTGTTGGTTCATGTTATTATTATTTGGAGTGTTAGCATGAAAAATTCGCTTCGGTTACTTAATTACGCGAACAGACACTCGTTTCTATACAACACCTCCTATTGATTTTTTTTTTGTTTAATAGTACTCAGACTGATTCTATTTTATTGTTTATCTACGTCCTTATTGCAATTTTTCGCCTGATACGTGTTTACTTTTCTTTTTATTTCGTCAGGTCTAGGACATAGCAGAAAAAGAAATTAATCTCAGATTTCGACTAAGGGTGAACTTCCTCAAGATGTAAGTCGCCTTCTTATTAATCCATGCTAAAATCGTTAGTTTGGTTACAGTGAGAATTTTTTATCGTTCACGTCTGACGAAAAATGTGTAGTGTTTCTACTTGTTTTTAAATATTTTCGGCAATTAGGTAATAAGAAAATCCAACGAAATTGTTACAATATAATGATCATATCTTAACATGGAACAATTCCAAACAAAAATAATTTTCGTTTCTTTTAAAAAGATCTTCACCAACTTAATCTCGTCAGAAGCGCTCAGTTCGCGTTGATATGTAATTGGCCCGCATAGAGCCCTTTAATAAAATGCTCCCGTAGATGTTTCGAATGCCGAACCGGTATGATTTAATAATATTCCGTCTTGCATTCCGCATCTTGGCGGACTCTTGACGATGTTGAACGGTCGCTTCGGCCGCTCGTTCGCCTGTCCGACTGCCCATCGGTATCTCTCAGATCATCGGAATCAAGAAGCCGACGACGACGCCGACTCGTTATAGTCGGCATTGATGGACTGACATGCTTTAGTCAGGTTGTTGTTCGTTGTAATTATTTTTAAATTCCTTGATAAGCTATCGTTAGCCATCGACTGCCGACTCGACTGCTGCTGCTGCTGCTATATATGCTTCAACAAACGGAACAATTCGAAATCGAGCGTCCGAATACTTGATGCGTGTGCTCCAGTGGTGAGTGTTTAGGGTAGGCCAAACAGGTGCTAGTTGCGCCATAGGTTCTGATGTATATCTGAGATGGCAGTTCGTAAAGTTTAAACAGGGAGCTTTATTTCAGAAAAATTCTCGTTAATTTGTTGATATACATATAAGCGAGGAATACAGTATCTAATGCATACATTCCTCTAAACATTTTGTTGTCCATTTTGCCAAGTCTTCTTACATTATCTTGGTAAGACTTCCAAACCGATAAATGAGAGTTGCATTCTTTCTAACATCAATTGACCCATAAACTTCTTTGTTAATATTTTTAGTATAGTCCCAGCTAAAATTGCTGTTGTACTTATAATTATCCTTAATGCGCGTGAATGGATGCAGTTACAAACACACCTATAACGAGTTGCATATTCCGTTTGTAAGTCACTATGACAAGTAACTGCAAACGGTCTCCGTTGGTGAACAAATTTTCATTGTTGCGAGTGCTTGTTTTTACGTTTCAATTGCTGATTTGAGGGAACGGCGAATCTGCATCAAGTTTTGTTTCAAACTCAGTCAGACCGCAAAAATACAGCATGTGAAACGAAACATTCGTGGACGACGTTTTGACATTTAGACCAGATCATGCCTCTGCTGCTCGGAATGCAGTTATGAATGGTCGGGGACAGACCATCCAAGACATCTATAACGTTGTAGGGTTATCTTATGTTACATGTGAATAAATTTTATCGGAATAATTGAACATGCGAAGGATAGCAGTAAAGTTCGTGCCACGAACAGAAACAATGCTGCATGGATGTGTTTAGAGAATTGAAGAAACAGTTTCGAAATGAACCATATTTTCTTTGGAAGGCCGTCACAGGTAGGAAAAGTCGGGTTTATGAATGTGATCTCGAAATCAGACAGCAATCCTTACAGTGGAGAAACCCATCTTTTCCTCGGTCAAAGAAATCTCATCGAATTAAAACGAACATCAAGTTCTGATTATCTACAAAGGGTTCACATCCTCAAGTCAAAAGATTGATTCAGAGCTCTATACCTATTGTGAAGTCCAGAAGGAAAGGTCTGGGGAAGTAGGTCAAAAAACCACTGGGTTCCCTACCACTTTAATGCGAAACCAAATACTGCTTTGCTTTGGTTCTTGCGGTTTTTCCTTCTTTACAAAGAGGAATATTAATATGAAACGGCGAAGATTTTACACGAAATATAGGAGACAGTCTTCAAGACTAAAATGCATTTGTTTTATAACCGACCAAAAGAAAAAGTCATCTATGAGATTTGTCGTACATTTTCTTAGCAATTGTTAATCAATGAACAAAACATCTTGATCGACATTCAAAGTCGTCTTTTTTTTGTTTAGTTGATTCGTTTAACTCTAAAACGTTGTAATTTCATTTTTTAATAAATAAGTGTATGCAATTACTTATAAATTATTAATTAACAGCACATTTAAAATTAAATTATTAAGACTACTCATTCACGTCGGCTTTAGTGCACTGCCAAGTTTTTTGGATTTTCTAATATGTACTCTTTCCTATATCGATCAACGCCGTTCATGGTAAGACATCTTGTATATTGGTGTACAACAACGCAAAGCCAGTGAAGCCAATGAAAAAGCAAACGGTTCTTTTGGTTTTTTTATCTATTTATGTATATGTATAAATTTTATGCACTTTTAGTTCTATGTTAACAAAATATAATTTTTATTCAAATGATATTTTGTCGTAGTGAATGATAAATTTTGAATTTCTGCGCTATCCTTAAAAGCATTTATTTGTTTTTGAATCTGCACCACTTCAACAAAACTTTGTGCTTTATAACTTCTTTGTTTAGAATTTTTAGGTTATCGAAATTGAAATTGTGACCTGTAACTAATGTATGTCTTAAGGGCAGTGATATTATTTGAGTATCTGTGTCCTTTCAATATTTTGTTCAAATGTTGCTTTGTTTGTCTAATTTACACCTTTTCTGAACTATTACATGGTATTTGATATACTACATTGCTTTGCTTATGTAATGTTGTTTTAGATTTTAAATTTGTGTATAAATTTTTGAGATTATTCCGAGTTTTGTATGATGTGTTTATGTTATATGGAAGTAAGATGTTAATATTCTCTGATAATTGATGTATCTAAGGAACTGAAATATATTTATACGTTGATTCTGGTTGTGAACCTGTTTTGTTTTTTTGACTATTACGATGTTTCTTTATTCTTTGTTCTATTATCTTTTTTATGCAGGTTATAAGATAGTTATTTTCTTGTAGTATTTTTTTTATTCTACATATTGGACTGGTAAGGTTCATTGGTCATTGACCAAATGGTAATTTACATATCATCTTGATGCAGTTGGTTTGTTACACTACTGTGTTGAAATTTGTCTTTTTTTTTATTAATGTCAAATCTAAAAAATTAATGGATTGATTTTTTTCCCGTTCTATTGTAAAGTTAATTTTTTGATGAAATTTGTTAAATTAATTGAGTATGTATTCTATTTCGTTTTCTGGAATGATTGTGAAGTAGTCATCCACGTATCGTGTGAAAGTGAGTAGTTTGAAGCTTAATTTTGAAATTATTTTTTACTCATAAGTAATTGTACGATAGCAGTAGATATAGGAGCGCCCATTGCGACTTCGTCCATTTGTTTGCAAAAATTTTGTTTATACAAAAAAAATATGTTGTTAAAATTTCTTTTAATGTATCTAAAAATTCTTGTAGCGGGAGATCTGTCAACTTTTCAATTTTGTGCAAATTTTCTGTAACCGATGTTTCATAACGGAGATCTTGGAATCAATTGCATTCTTAATAAAACTACTTTAAAGGTGGCGGAGCCTGGTCTCTTAAATTTTATTTATAATTTTGTAGTTAATTAAAAAGTCTCACTACTCAAGTTTTTTCAATCGTCGTTGTTTTACCTTAGATTTTTCGAATGCAAATTTGGTTTTTACAATTCTAAACCTAGTTAGATTTGATTACTACGAATAGATTTCGAGTTATGTTTACTGCTTTTTAAAAACAGAACTGGTGGCTCGCTCCAATCAATGGTAGCGAACATAACCTGGATTTTAGAAATTTCCAACATTAGTCACCTTATCAGTTGAATGATTCCATGTAATCATAAATGTGATATTTGAAATACCAATTCAGTAAGTTACTCCTTGGTATGTAACAAAACATTAGTGAAATAATTTGTTTCTCGAGATTTTCTTTCTTACGTTCGTTTCTCTCGAACGTCAGCAATATAATGCACATTTACCCGGAAGATCTAAGCTATAATTTGATAAGGTAACAGCGGACAGCATTTCAGAAAGAAAATAGATTGTGTTTCTATGGTTTCTGCCACAAGAAGACAACTGCATTGGTCACTACAAAACCAGTGATTGTTAACATTGTAATAATTAAGGCCTATTATCTCCGTAAGGCTTTTGTTCCTATCATCACAATAATTGTGATGTTATTGTCATCCATATATATATATATATATATATATATATATATTTCCATTATCTTCCGCCTTTATTCTGCATGGTATTGTTGGAATCGTTTACGACAAAAGCAATGCGAGGAGAGAAAAAAACACACTACCTACGGGCACGTTTCTGCTTACCCGGCGTTATCAAGGTGGTTCCGAGCGTGTTTTCACTCCACCTTGTACCACTGTTTGATGCAATCAGCTTTTCCGGAAGAGTTTTCATCATGGTATAGTTGCATCGTTGGTGCTCTCGAAGAGTTGACGGGCGTGAAAGCCTACACATACGTATATTACTGTTAGCAATCTAAATTTTTTTTAAAAGAGGTTTGCAAAATGTCATTCGGACGATACCTTTCATTATAAGAACAGGATTATTTTAACAGAAACGTGATTCGATATCAAGCCTATTCTTAGTTTCTTATATTCTTTAAATATAAGAGCTCTTGAATTGATCTTGAGATACGTTTGTTATTCTCGTCAACCAAGGTTTTACTTTTTTCCCAATTCTCGTTTGGATGTTCTTTTTTGATTTAGTCATCAATCGAACCTAACCTGTTTAACACTCCTATTCTATCGTGAAAAATAGGAAAAATATGACCAATTGTCTAGGTTTTTACATTGTATATCTTTGAAGAAAAGACTCAGTAAGCGTGAGTTGTGCAGAGTTCAGAGCCCTTTCGAAATGTATGTTTGTGTGTTTGTTGTGAGAAATGAGAATTAATTAGATTTGATGGATATTGTAAGTAAGAAAAGTATAGCGAGTTCTTCAAGAAAGAATGTCTATATGCGAGAAAGTAGAATTTCTTAAATGTACTATTTATTGAAAGAAAGTATTCTCTTGATTTTAGAATATTGCCTTAATCCAAGAGAGTTAACTTATTTCACACAAGGCAACTTTTCTCTTGTAAATCTATTGTATCCAATTGAATACGATATTATCTCAAAATACTTACTGCTTTAAATAAAATGTATGATTTGGTAATTAAAGCCACTAATTTAATTTGGGATTAAATAAGTTTTTCTTGCAACAAAATATTGATTGTTTGCATAGGTACATGTGTTCATATAATCCAATTCTGCAATTAGTTGTGTATTATGTTAACAAATGTCTCTAGTGAAATGTTGGTACTAGTCTTGCGTTGTATCAACAGAAGTTGCCAGTAAAATAGTCGGTATTAAAATGAATAAAAAAGTGAATATAGTAAGTGGCATTAACCACAGTTGCACGTTGTGAAATTGTTGTTCTAACCGTCTAAATAAATTACTGCTATTCTTATCCTGAAACCTTTTCTATTTTATTACTCCTTCTCTGCTGCTGATAAAGAAAAGGTGACAAACAAAAAGGAAGAATACAAATAAAGCAAGTAAAGTAGCAGCATACTTTAAATAAAGGCTATTCACTTATTTTGAACAGGCAACCTTCTTTCGGGTGTGTTTAAACTTTGCATAACAATGTCCAATGACTTACTTACGAATTCAAAAAGGGATACCTTTCTACGTAAATAACCTTTCAAAATAAATTTACTTCATAAAAAGATTGTATTTCCTTACTTTACCATTGTACGAGTCGCCACTGGTATGCTCCGCTGTTCTTCCCCGAGGCTACCGAACTACACCGCTCGCTTGCTTGCTTATACTTGCTCGCATGTTGCTCCTTTATTAGGATTTACTTCTTCGGCATAAGACTCGCGTATACATACTCGCACAGCTTGTCAGTCACTTTTCAATCTCTTGTAATACATTGAAATGACAGAAACAGATAAGCATCTGTTTAAACCGCTAACGGGAAATATCAATTTTAAATACAATACGTCCTCTTCGTCGGAATGGATTAGTTCTTTCGGACTCCATCACAAAGGCCGTCTCCTTGGTTCTTTCGTTAACTCGTGATGCATTGTATATTTGTGTTCGTCGCTGTCGCTTCGTTTAATGGAGTTTTTGTTTTTGTTATTCTAGATGTTCAGTTTTTCGTTTTTATTACGTTTATTTTTGAAGATCGCTTCCGAATAAGGACATGTCAAGCGCTTATGTATGTAGCAACAAGCTGGGTATGGAGGCAAGCGACGACATAAACAATTCTTATAGATTATATTTTGATTAAATTGACAGGGACAAAAATAAATATTTTATTGCGCACTACACATCACAAGGGGAATTGGTAGGAACGGAGACAGAACCATCAGTGAACTATTTTTTATATTTCAAGAGGTAATGTTTACCTTAATCGCAGTTAAAATTAAATTATATTTTGCTAACTCCCCAACATTAAAAATTATCAGTGGTGCTATTAAAAGAAGTACGATGTCACAAATTCTAAGATTATCCTTTAATCATGGAAGATTTTCTGCTCACCTGCATAAAATTCACATTTCAGATAGTGACAAATATCATATACAAAATATACAAAAATTAATATGAATTCTCTATTAGCCTTAGAAAGAGAAGATGTGAACAGAATTATTTATAAGCATATGTGTAATTTACGTTTTATTATTTAGTTAAGATTCCTATGTGATCTGTCCTTTGTGGGTTTATCCTTTCCTACAGGTGGCCTACCTTGGTGTGTTTACTTTACTCCATTCCACCCGATCGGCCCCGGGTGTGAAGCGTGTCTCATGTTAGCCCTGGTGTCCGTTCGGGTTGTTAAGTGTTACAAATATTTATATATTTGGCTATTGTTTGTAAGTGGCTGATGGCATAGCACCAAGGCCAACAATAATAATAATAATAATATATTCTGCTAACATGTTATGTCAAGAATTACATATCTCTAAGACATACAAATTTTAAGAAAGCTACATCCGGTAGAATCTTTCGTCATCATTCGAATCTTTGGGAATAAACAACTTCGCTAAAGTCATGGAACACTATAATGTAAACACTAAAAGCTCATACGGTAGTGCCAGGCTTAATGGTTTACGAATTCTATTGGGTTGCCGGCCACACACAAAGATTGGACTATATTAAAGCTTTATTGAGCGTCACCAAAGAGAAAAATAATCAATTTTATAAATATTTTCTTGTTAAAGAAATCGGAAATATTTGCACAGCCGAGTAGATAATGTTTACCAGCGTTTTCTAGTTTCAGAGTTTTATAAGCTCCATTAATGTTAGTGATAGCATGATAGCTTTTTACACATTTTTCTTTGTAAAAATCGCAAAATGTTTGTCGCAAGTTTTTGTTTGCTAGTTAATGGTTGTTGTAAAGTGATATGGGATTTTTTAATGACAGCTGGCACATGCTCTGTAAACTCCAGATCACTGTCCACTCGTTATCCTCTCCATCTCACTCTAATGGCAACAGCTTCGACCACACGAGCACTGTCTGTACGAGCCCTTTCTGTAAAAATTACCGTTTCTGATTTGGATGGATTTGTTTTTGAATGTGCTCTGGCTATAATTCTGTCCAAGTCGGCCTCCATGGATTCTACCGGTCTCCGCACACCCACAATATCGTATACCAGATATATTAATGTATCATCACCATACCAGCAGTATTTGCAGAATTTCAAGTGGTTCGCAAGACAACAAGGGCATATAACACATAACAACGATCCCAACACCAACTCCTGCGTCACGCCAGATTAAACAGTAGTTCATCGGCAATCGGCATAGGAACTGCCTATCTTCTCCGAACCAAATAACTTTTCCAACTGCCGCCTCTGAGAAACCCGCAGAGTCTAATATATAAATCAAGAAGCTTTAGTCAACTTTTATGACACTTATCAAATCTAAAGACACCGCTACAACCATCTTACCATCATAAAATATAGTTTAATTTTTTTTTGGTAATTAACTTTCCAACCTACCTAAAAATCTTCAATGCAATATGGATTACATCACGAAAGAGGAAGTACAGAAAAATTTAAAAAAAGAACAAAATGTAAAGCTAAATAGGACAATAAAGCATAATACAAGTAAATCAATATCTTATTAATACTGCAGCACGTATACAAAAAGAAAACTATAAAGAGTAGGTCTATCCTATAAAACTAACCAAAAGATTCGAAACATCGCTTCGTGGAAATTATTTCTATTCAAGCTCACTAAAGGAGGTACAAAAAAAAGCAGAACGAAAGAAAAAGGATAACTGAACGCAGAAGAAACAATTAAATTTAAAGTGTAGATCATTTGTTCTCCGCTCACCAATTGTTTTAGCTTCATTCGCATTCTCCGATTGTGCTGATAGTATCGAAATCCGCCAATCATAAATCACTTTTTTAAAGCTGGCTGTCACGACAGAGATAAAAAATTATCCGATGGAGAGAAACAGAAAAAAAGAAAGAATCGGTGTGGATGTAAAGGAATGTTTTGAGAAAAATGTTAAACAATCCCCACTGCCCGTCGTTTCTACCTGATGAATGGCAGCTACTGGTTTTAACTTCAGAAAGATGCCGACTATAAGTTATAGTATAGAACTATTCTCAGCTATGTAGGCTATAAAATTTTCTGGACACAATATACCATAAAAACATAATATTGTGGCTTCGTTTTTTCTTCTCCAGCCGTCTCAACTGGACCTTTGTCTATGTGAAATATTACAAAAATGCTTACAATATAATAATGCATGCTTAACTCACCCCGTGTCACATGTTTCTTTTCAGGGAAGCTATGCACTCCTTCTTATTTAAAAAACACTATAGGAACCCCTTTAAAGCCGTAGTACGATATATTTCCTTCTATTTGAATAGGGGAAATAGCAATTTTTTTTTTCGTGGAAGGGGACACTTTAAATTTCAAATTCTTTTTTAAAATATTATTTCGCATTAGGCCCTATTCATGCAGGAATGCAACTTTTGTCAAACTAGAATCGTAAATAAATTATAACGTATGGTTTAGCCAAACGTTGTAAATTCTCGCGTTTAAATTTTTCGAAACTACAGTATATATACATACATGCTCTGACGACATGATATACGATTGGTATATTGACACTTTGGATACCGCAGAAATTAATTTATTCGGATCGTGCGTTTCGGAAGCTTGCTACCGGAATAAGTTTATTAACTTAAGTCAATGACTATAAATTAATGACACGCCTTCACAAAGCAATTTTAAACTGTAGAAAACCATTTAGGCATACGCGCACTCTTTAATACAAACGATTTATTTACGCCACCAGTGGTAAAATATTTGAATTACCATAACACATTCAAACAAATTTTTAATGAATATTTCATTTCTATTCTTAATATGTGAAGCACATTCAAATTTATTCGATATTAAGGAGTCAACAATACGACGCTTAGTGTAATGTTAACATAAGTAATATATCGATAATGGTACAACGTCGTACCAATTTGAATAGTATATTTTGACTACGTAACCAGTGTGCTTGCGATTGTTTCACAGTGACTTAAAAACGTTGAAATCGTGACATTTAAAGCCAAGAATATATTAAATCTTTCAAAGAATTTCAATTATGAGTTTAAATGGAAATATGGTTGATAGAGATTGGTATATAACTGTTTTCTTTAGTAACTTTGTGCAAATGTCCAGCTGGCTTCTCCTGCATTAAAGTGAAAGTAGTGCATTTTTGGCCTTCGTGAAATTCTTCACCTTATCTGTTCCACCTGTTATCTCCACGTGAATTCTCTACCAAAGACATTCCCCAGGCACTTAATCCAGTTCTGCCATCGTAAACGCCGACTGTTTTCTATGATTTTTTAAGATGGTTCTCCTCTACGTTTGATAAACCGTTGGATACCTTCAGATGTATATATACGTTGGCTGCATAAGCAGAATACCAATTTGGCGATGGAAATATTGTCCCAATGCTATTGTCTGTGGGTCTTTGAAAGCGAACGGGCTTCGAAGAAGGCGAAGACGGTGAAATCGGCCGGTAAGCTGATGGCCTCGGTTTTTTGGGCTGCACGCGGAATCATCTACACCGATAACTTGGAAAAAGGACAAACAGTAGCTGGAAAGTATTAGTTATTGGACCGGTTGAGCGAAGAAGTCGAGAAAAGACGTCCTCATTTGAAAAGGAAAAAGATTCCCTTTCATCAAGACAATGCAAAACGGGTGCACACCTGCTCAGTTTCGATGACCTAAATTATGGAATAAAAATTCGAATGAGTACAACATCCACCGTATTCACCGGCTTTGGGCTCCAGTGACTTCTTTTTCATCGCCCAAACAGATGCTTATTTTGAGGACCTTCCGAAGTCCTACTTTTTGTAGAGGTTAAGAAAGCTGGAGAAACGCTTGGAAAAGTGTACCTATATAATTAAATTGAGATTATCTTAAAAAATAAATAAAAATCTACAGGAAGTACTTTGTTTTTCTATTTTTTTTATATAAGGAGCATAGCATAGCTTCATAGCATCGATCAGGGAGTGTAACATTGTTCTAGTAATCCTTATGTTTGATACTCGCATTGGACATCTCTATTTGATTTTGGTTAGTCAAGCAGATTCATGTATAGTTTCAAACGACGTTAATTATGAGTTTAGATGGAAATGTAATTGATAGAGATTGGTATGTGACTGTTTTCTTTAATATAATTAGTTTCACTTTGTTAAGCAATAAATTATCATATTGATTTGAAAAAAAAAGCGCCTTACGGAATAAATAGAATCAAGAGTCCATTAGTTCAGGTCATCTTTGTAAAATATTTATTAAATATGCAGAATAATTGGGTAATAATTTTTGCATATGCCAACAATGTCGTAAATATTTTGGGTGAACTTTCGTTGAATTAAAATATTCGACAAAGACCGCTGCTCTATTCCTAGTATAGGTGCTCAGAACTTTTTCATTATCCTTATATTTTTAAGAAGTCTTGACTACTTTCTAAAGTAAACCTCAATGTAAATCTCGGTAACTCTTTGAAGTGTACATCATCATTGCTATCGAAAAATCTTCCGTTGTCGTGTTCAAGGCGTGAGGATCTAGGGGATTCCCAAATTAAATAACCAAAATGGCGATGACATTTGCATAAATTATACCCGTAACTAACTCTTTTTTACTTATGGTCGGAATTTTGAATGAACGGTGAAGATCAACCATTTGGATGCAATTTCCATGTGCAAGGCTCACCTTCAACTGCAAGTATCTGCTTGCGCTCAGAATTTTGAACCAATAGTTTAAAAATATCAATGTTGCCGCAGGGCTCGTGCTTATTTATAGGTATACTCTTTACCTTCAAATCTAAACATATGCATTATTTTAGAAATACTAATGCCGGTAAGGGGTATACAGAAAAAAGTATGTGATGCCATTAAAAAAAATGTTTTTGGTGTTAAAGTTAAATTTCGAAGGTATTGTAATACCATGCCTAGAGAGTGACTTACTATGTAGTGTAGTATCATAAAAATTTACGCTAGAATCTATTTGCAATTCTGATTTCTTGAAGGAAGTAGATATATCTAATTTCAACGATTGAGGACAAAATTGGAATTTGGTTCCCTGCTTATCGATCAACCTGTGGATATGAAAATATTTTTGGAAGATACCCTATTGAGAATCATTACATTATTAGAAAATTTGGGCCTTGTACTATTTACATAATAGGTGCAATTTTAAATTCCGGAAGGTTGGAGCACATGCTGTCGTTGCTATCTTCGTATGACAAACTTCTGCCAAACTATAAAGATTTACAGATTTCCAGCAACACAGGTTAATCTAATAATGTAAAGAAACTTATATTGTTCTTATCCGCTTTTCATTTGTTTACAGGTAATAGCGTAATTACAAATAAACAAAATTTCATACATTAACACTTTTTTAATCGTAGCCTTCTTTTGATAATTGTTCAATAATATTCTTTAACAGCACCTGTAGCACTCCCGTTACAAAACCCATAAACCAACACCGTATTTGCGCATTCTAAATTTGCATAAGTGTGAGGCATTTTCTAACAAAATAATGTACAAAGTCGAAAATAAACGTTAAATGACTGTCACAATACGCTGAGAATGATACATATCAGAATAACAAAATTATTGGAATGATCTTAAGCTTCGAATGGAAAAATTCAGGTCACACGTGATAAGAAGCGAAAAAAGTTTTTGATGTAATGCAAAAGCAAATGAAAGTCGGATAAGAACATGAGGTTTGTTACATTATTTTCATGTGTATAACATACTGCTGGATTTTCGTTCGCTCCTCCCGGCTCAACCTGTGTATTAATTGTGATTTAATTTATATGATGTTTATTTTTGATTAAAACATTATTCGATCTTCTATTTAGAATTTCAAGAATTTTCACAATGTTCGTGTAATTCATGAGGTGGTATAGTTTTAAAGAGACGTCGGGAATTAGAAAATAAAGAAAAGAGCTTCTTCGCCGAGTTTGCATAACTATGAATATCAATGATTTCCTTGTTCGCAGAAGGTCAAAAGTAAGGATTATAGAGACTACAGTGAAAATGTTTAAATCCCAAGAAATGCGACCAGTTTACTTTACAGAGCAGGTGCTATAAAAAAAATAATTTGTAGCGCACTTCGTACAGAAAAGATCTGAGAAAATGTCTTGATTCACAAAGGCCCAATTCTTGTAGCAAAATACAAAATTTATTTATTCTTAATCAGCTACAAGCTAATACCAATCTTTAAGGAAATAAATCCTTGTGTATGGAAAAAGGTGATTTCAAAACCTTGCTGTAATAATTACTAACGCCGCCAATGATTCTCAAAGGTTGTGTCCATTTGGCTAAGTAAATAAAATATATTAAATGTTATTTATTTCAACGCCGCGGTAGGTTTTATATTTATTTTATATATGTAGTTCAATTTTTCTTGAAATGTTGGAACTGACCCTGTATACAAATAAAGATGTATGGTGTAATGTACGTAAAAATGTGTTGAAGGTTACTCATGTAATAATAAGGAAAATTTAGGAACAATATAAATACCACGTTGCAAGTTATAGTTGGCGCACCCTACTATTTAAAACTCTAAGATATAGTTTGGAAGAACCAATTTATAACGCATTTCTTTACTTTGTCTCACCACCATCACAATGTTGATCCACAGCGCGTTTCAGCCACCCCACAAATGTAAATCTCTTTGCGTTAGAGAATCAAATGTGTACGGCGCATTAAAAAGCAAATAACTTATTCTAAATTCAACTTTAATAGGAAGGTGTGCGATATTATCAATGAAATTATACGGTGTCGTTTCTAACAACATGCAAATTATAAAACCATTATCATACAAAGGTCTAAATGCACTAGTGCGTTTTAACTGAATAATAATAACGACATAGGACCAGTCTGATGGTCGACTCGATACAGAGAGGCACATTCAATTGACGTTGTTTCACTCGAAACCGCGTATTATGCGCGCTGAGTGACAGGAAACTTTTATTAAAATCACACCATCTATATGTGTGTCATGAAACGCAATGTGCGTCCAACTATCAGCTGGAACAATAAATATGACGTGAGACAGTTCCACAGGAAACGGAATATATAATTTCATTTGTTTTATGGAATTATAATTTATTAGCTTTGAGGCGTCTATCGAAGGCAACGGTTGTTACTTTGCAGTCAGATGATGTAATTTGTGTGATCATTTGTCTATGTGATTTTATTGTTTTTATGTAAAGTATTCAGCGAGATATTTTGGCTAGCTTTTTTCGATTAAATCTGAATGTAATAAGTAAGCAAAGTAAAATGTAACTGAACGTACTATACATTCTTTTTATTATATTTGAAAACTAATTATTCCTTCAGCTATACTGTAGTGTTACATGTACCATACATGGAATTTTAGTAGTCAGCTAGATTTATTGTGAATCTAGGAGACTCAACTTGGCAATTTAATAATTAAAATACGAAATGAAGAATTTTCTTGATCGCAGGTGAAAAACAGAATTTGTAAATTATTTTTGCTCACTATTTATACATAATAATAACTTTTACGGGGAACTCATTTCTAAAGAAATTTATTTTCTACAACCAGGGCTATGGCTCTCGTTTGTCTCGACGTGCCGTTGTTATCCTGTTATTGATACCATTTGTTAATTTTCGACAAATAGTAATTTACAAAACAATTTGTATTGAAAACCTCTATTATTATAAAAAAAATACATATCTTGGCTTTTATAAATGATCGTATTAACAAATTTATTTCCAGCCTGTAATATATGCCACAACTTACCGTTCAACGTCACTAGAAAGTATCATACCTGTTTGCAACGTTGTTCATTAGCGAACCTCGCTAAGTAACCGTATTTAATTTGGTCAGTACTAGTTTTTGCCAAATACAATTATGTCATAAACCGTAAATTTCAAACTTTCCTCAATTAATTTCCTTGTACTTTGCATTTCCTCCCGTTCTCCTTCTACCTTGTCACTGCCTTTTCCTCGTACCAGCCTACTCCAAACTTCCCCGTTAGTAGCTATATGCCATCATGCAGAATTATTCTATAACGAATTTTTTTTTTATTCAATTCATAATTTAGTTTGTCTTTTTTTCCTTGTTTTGTTTCATTTCATTCATTGTGTGTATTTAAATTTAATTGTGCTGTAATTGAGTATATCGTTGGACGATAAGCGATATTATTATCATTACTTAAAAAAACGAATGAATACAGGAGTTTTCGCATTTCCATCATGGGAAGAATTATGAAGACAAACTTTTTACTGATGGAAGCATCACGGTTTATCACAAAATGGTTCTTAAAATTTAGCATTCTACCAGAAAAAGAAAGAATTTAAAAATTTGACTTTTCCGTAAATAATAAGAAATCAAACGAAATAATCAAAAGTATTATTAGTAATTTTAATAACAATAAAATCTTTGGTCAAGGGGGCTTATTTGAAATTAAGTTGTAGTGCGCACATTTTCGAGAAAAATTCTATATTTGCCAAAACTAGCAATAAGGAGGAAGTTTTCAATTCTACATATTGATCACTAAGTCAAAAGTAGTACATCAGGAAAAGTCATTGATATTTACTAAATTATTTATCATATCTGATCGGAACTTTTTAAGATGTCATATAAGCGCTTATTATTGACATAATGTTTTTGTGTTAACCTAAATCCAAAAAGGTTTTTCTTATTCTTGACAAATTTTTGGAGGTCACCATGTATTAAAACTTAAGGCAGTGGGAGAACATTATTATCTTGTCGTTATCAAAGCAAAAAATGATATAACAAGATTTATAAGAATGGTTTCAAAATTAACACAAACAACTCAAATGTAGACATCTTGTTTCCATTGAACTTATGATAATCTCAGCAAGACCAAATAAATCTGTAGCCTGAAATGTTTTTACTTGCTCTAACTGTGCTTTGATCTGGTCTTATTTTGTTGTATGCAGTGCTATTATTCCTACCTCTGTCTCATGTTATTCCTCGAAATTGGTGTAGTACGACATTCTGTTTATCTGTAGTTTAAAGTTTATTTAGAAGGTGTTGGTCTCCATGAATAGTGGATTCGGAAACTACCATGACCATAAGGAGTGCACGAATTTAAGTGAAAAGCTACAATAGCTTTGGGTGGTGATGTTGCTTTTGTTTTACTTTGAGAAACATGACTGCAATTCTTCATTAACTTGTTAAACAGCTACTCGTCTTGCATTAATTTCTATTTTGTTAATTAACTTAAGTGTGCTTTTAAACTTCAAAAATTGCTGATTTTGTGAGAGAGGTTTAATAAATTTGCTTCTTCTTGTTCTGCTACTAGACTATATGAAAATTTGAGAACTCTTGGTTATTGTTTTCTATTTTCTTTATTCTCAATGTTGAGTAACTATCCTATCCCACATTCTCTTAGGGTGTACCTCAAAACAGATGCCTACTTTAGCATCGTTACTCAGTAACTACTGTGTTCTAACAAATTACTTATACTAAATTACCATATGTAGCTGTTACACCACTTTATCCATCGAAGCGTTTCTGCCTATGGAGTGCTTTGAATCAAGTTTGTGTTATCGGGGCTGATGTGTGGCAGACTCCTCAATGATTCGATTGAGTTAACTATAACAGGTTATGTTAAGGTTTTGGTTTATTCGGTAGGGTTTGTTAATCTGTTTCTTTAATTTTTGTACCATCGGACATGAGTTTTAGTAGTTGTGGGGTAAAATTTGCCAAGTACTGGTAAGTTTAAGGTAAAACAGTTTCTTCTTTGATGATGTCTTTCACATTGACACTCCTCCCTATATATTTTTATTTATTGTATACTTTTGACGCCACTAAACAATAACTATCAAAGATGCACATAATACCAACCGCATACCTAGTCCTGGGGACCACTGCACGAAAACGTGCAGTCAGCGGAAAATGAAAGTGATGTTAAACGCGGTGTTCTCAAGTTGGAAGTAGGTACCGTATATACGGTAGAAGCGGATATTCATCTTTGTCATTCAACAGCTTGTCACCGACCGCAATGAGACCAACGCACCGGGAATGGTCTTGTATCTGTCTGGCACACTCGAATCATTTATCATTTCGCCATATTTCTCTCTCTCGGAGACTGTCAGGTCTCCGGGTCGACCTCCTGCCACCGCGTTGTTATTCTCCGAAACAAGCCACATACAAAGACGGTACCCCGCAGAGCCTTCCTTCAATTAATATTAGAAGTAGACGTTTCTGAACAAATAGGTATCAATTAATAATATTTGCCGCTGACGTACGACTGAAAATAATTTGCGTCTTTCTCCTTTTACAAGGCACGTTTCTTGTGTAGAAGTATGTAGGCATTCGCTTAGAATGATGGGCGGATTCAATTATTTTGGTGGAAGCATCTATCGGAGATGAGTTATTAACAGTACCCTTACCTTTTTATATTCTGATTGAATAGCACCGAATAAGTGATTTTAAAGAGCTACGCTTCTTCTTTAAAGGAATGAAATCGAAATGGCAGCCATTTTTGGTATTAACACTTAAACAAAATAAATTAGTATATTTACTATTATATGGATAATTTTAAGGCAAAAAAAATGTTGGTGGGTAATCTCAATTCTGTTCTATAACTACACAATAATAACTAAACACTAAAATATGTGTCCTTTCCTGGAGTGATTTGGAAAAAGGCTTTGTACTTTCAAGAAAGTTAAACCAATTATGCCTACGTAATCTTAATAATATTAATCAGTTTTATGTTAACTCTATTCAATTCTCCAATTTTTGTAGATCTCGACCTGCTTGAATTCTACATGCCCAACATATGTTTGTTGAATCTTTTTGCTTTCGAGCCGTTTCAGAGGAAAAGCTTGTGCTCTTGCCCTCGTCGGTAAAATTTTACATGGTACGGATGTCCATGTTCCGTCTTTGTTATCCTTTTCTTTTGCTATTTATTGCATATATTGTAAATTTCTTGTTAGTTCAATGGGTATTTCCGTACATCTGGAAGTTAGCAGTTTCTAATTCAAAAACTGTAAATTCTGTAGAATATAAAGATCTTAAACCCATCGATATCCTACCGGTTTTATCCAGAAGGTAGTAAATCTAATAATCTGGATAATTCTTAGAATTACATTCTAATTTACTGTTGCAGCAGTCCCAGTTTCTTTTTATGATTAATAATAATAATAATGAACACACCAGTACGTACAAGTAAATACAAGGCAATGTGAAGAGCTTCGGTATTCAACTTTTGAGTGTTTTAGATTGAATATTTTGCCTTTGCAAGGCAATAGAGGTTACAGCGTACTACAGCACACAGTCACTAAAACTAATTGAGAAACTAGATATTATATTTAATAGAACAGTCAGCAATATTAAAATTGTTACATTACATTCTTCTTTGATAGCGTCCTAGGACTCTACGTTCGGACGCCTACTTCTCAAACTATGCGCTCTTTTAATATGTCGTTGTCTAACCTACACGAACAACCTTAAACCGTTCTCGCGAATATCCAGTTCCAATTGTTTCACATTGCAAGATTTGCTGGTTCAGTTTTTAATCAATTAAATAGATTGTCCTATTCCTTTGAGCAGAGTGGAATTCGACGTCCCTCGTCGGGCATCGCCATCTACCGCAACGTTTCGAGAACTAATGTATATGAAGCTCTTTGTTCTACTTACCTGCTTTATGTTAACTGTATTGAAGCTACATAACTATTATTACTAATGTTACAAACACTTGTACTCCACGTTAGTTTTTCATCCATAAAAAACCGAAAAGTTTTATTGTTAACTGCTGTCGACACACTGACCGCTTGAAGTCACAGGCTTGTCATGCATATTGCATTCAAATGTCTTGGATAGTATTTCGCTAGCTTGGACAACTCTTCAAGTAGAAATTTGTATTCTACAGCGTCGAAGGCTGACGTAAGCTGGAAAACAAATAAATGCTAAAATACTTCCTATCAATTGCTTGATGAACAAACTGATAACTGGTAGTAAGAGCAGAGCACTTCACACGAAATTCATGCAATTACATTAACAGTACAGGCGACATAATCTTGCTTTAGCAAGAAACTACAACGTTTATTCAAACGTTGCAATTTCAGATGAAAGGTAATCTGTACTCCTGCAAGGAAGGCGAAACTATAAAAGTGAGGAGCAGATATCAAATATCTCAAGCAACTGTGTAATGGCTTTTACTTTTCTCCAGTAATTGAATAAAATGCCCAAGTAGCTATTGATAGGTTGCAAACAATCAATGTCGCGGGAGATGATGTTTTCAATTTTTGCGTTGTTAAACAGTGTGCAAAACATATATTATCGCCCGTATTTTATTTAGTAAATTTGTAATTTCAAAATGGTATCTTTTCCTCACTATTGAAAACAGGGTGCATTAAACCGATCTTCGAAAATGAGACTGCAGTAACCTAGAAAACGATGGTCCGATATATACTCACCACCTTTTCCAAAATGTATGAGTCAAATATGAATAAAAATGTATTAAAATACTTTTAACAAACTTAATCTTTCTTTATCATACCAGCACGGGTTTATTTCTGGTCATTCTACCAACACCGCCTTGTTTAATCTACCGAGATGTGTCACGGAGACCACGGATACAGGAGCTGTCTCTCTCTCTCGCTATTCTAATTGACTTATCCAAAGCTTTCGTTATTATAAACCCTCGCTTATTGTTCAATAACTTCTATGCATATGGAATTAGCGGAGTAGCTTTGGAATGGTTCGAGTCGTATCTGACTGAACGTACTCAAAAAGTGGTCCAAAGGTTGTGAATCTAGTCCTGAATATACTAACATGGGAGCGCCACTAGGTTCCATATTTAGATTCACCCTCTTCCTGATTTTTATTATCTGTGTCTAGTCAAGATTTTAGTGCTTTGTCATTGTGTGTAGACGACGTAAACATTATTATTGACGCAACCTCTCCGCATGACTTGTGATACTATCTACACCGAAATTAACAACTGGAAACGAAATAGCCGAATACGTTTCGTTGATTTAAGAAAAACCGCTTTCGTCTGTACTATTAGTTGATCCACATCGGGATAACATTTTCGTGTAGCGTTTGCTACAAGGTGCACAGCATGAAGCAGACACGTTATGTGCAGCAAATTCGGTTGAACAGCTTTGTCTACGGACTTAGTAGTTCTCACGTTGGATGGTATTTCTTCCAAAACTGACGAAATATTTTTTGTCCGAATTTTGCAAGCGGTATATTGCACGCACTTACCATCATCGTTAAATCACACAGAAATTCTTTATATGGTCTCCTCCCGGTTTTTTAAAATTTGTGCGTTGCGCTATTTACATGGTTCCTACACATATACGGTTTCGAACATAATAAACTTTTATCTCAAACTAAACACATGATTTCTTTGCCATTATATATTAAGTCTGGAAATTGCCATGAGTACGTGTTTACCTTGTTAGCAAACAGACAAGTTGATGCATTGCTAGGTATTGTCAACATTTCTAATGCTTTCCGTTCAATTCCAACACTCAACTTAGCAATGCGCTATGTATTACACACAGCACACAGCGCAGAAGGCCGGGAAGTGGCGACATGTAACGAAGCCGCTCTTTACCCCCTCAACCTCTCGCGGTGAAACACCACTGGAAGGCAAGCGAGAATGTTGCGTTCTATTGATCAGTACTCTTACCTTCCTCGTGTCATCAATATCAAAATAACTTCAGCGTAACCATTCTTTTTCGAAACTTTAAACATTCTCGGGAAAATTAGCCCATCAGATACCATCCAATTATCGTAAACGAGTTCCATTTTCGTAACGTGGTAGAGCTTGCGAAATATCATACAAAAATTGGGATTTACATACGTGTGTAGTTTGGTTATTTTGTGTGAATTCCAAAGGTGAAAATAAACTTGTTTACATACGAAAAACATACATTAAATAACCGCGACGCGTTATTTACGATGACATGGTAATAATTAGTAGCATTTATATTCAGGCTTATTAGAATAATGGAAAAATAATGCTAATTTTTAGTGGCAAATGGCACTAAGGACGACCAAAATCGTTCCGAGAATTAATACGATCGAGATAATAATATATTGATGACAGGAATTATTGATAATCATCGGCGTGTTAGGAAAGAGGACAGAGAATATTATAGGGGCCGCCTAGCGTCGGGCAAAAAGCAGAAAGGAAAAACCTTATTATGAAATCTGTCGTTCAGTTCGGTTGTTAACATGAATAATTCAAGCTATTATTTCCTCATTTTATACAATGGATACACACGAAATTTATTACCTGATGTGAATAGCGAAGCGATTTTATTCCTTATGCATATGTCAAAATATTTTTATGCTGATTTTCTATGCGCTTGACGTAAACGATTTTGTAATTTACTTTCTGTACACACGCCAACAATAAATTTCGAAAAATACGTAAAGAACAATCATGGGCGGGTAAATTCTGAGGTTAGCATTTTAAATACCGAATTATTTGTTTATTACAATTACAAAAAGACATCAAAATGTGCCACTACTAAAAATATACCTGCGGTGCAGTAGTTCCAATTTGTATCTAAAATAATTCTACTTGCGTTCAATAGCACGTCATACTAATACGATTGGCGAATTGTTGCTAAGCTTGCCGATAGTTGCACCAGTGAGTGATGAGAATTACTGTATAATATAGACTAGCATGGCCCCTAGATTTTTGAAATTCATGTTCGGAAATACCATTTCTAATATTGTTTTATCATGTTTGATCGACATTTTATTCGTATTGCGCTAATCGGAGGAATTTAATTTCAAATGACGTATAAGCAAACTTGACGTACAGTAACTACACATACAGAATGTTCCAATGTTAATAAGCTGAATTCCCCACAGAGATACCTTACGTAAGCGTAAACAAAATAACCAATAATAATAAACTAAAGCAACTTGTATTTGTTAAAAATAGTTTATTGTTCCTCTGGTTTCACAAGTGTTCACTGTTGCGGCGTAAATATAGCTCTTTATAAATCCCTACACATAAAAAGCCATAGTCGTTAAGTCCTAGGTGATTTGGTGGTCATGAGGGAGGCCCATTACGACCAACCCATCTTCCAGGAAAATTGTCGAATCAATGTTGTACTACATCTTTGTCAACACTTCGGTTACGCAAACATAATGGTACTTCCTTAAGTAAAAACAACATTAATTGTTCATCTAATGCTTATAAATAATTATTAGCGTTATAATAAGCTTGGCAGAAACACGCGGCTAGTGAATGTGCTATCAATAACTGCCGCCTTCACCATGACCACCAAAATCACTAACTAGACATGATGCCTATGGATTTTTATGTGAGAGGATTCATGAAAAGTCATATTTACGCAACAAAAACGAACTCTTCTGAACAACTCATTAAGAATTTGTTAAGCTGGGGAAACATTGGAAAGCAGTTTACAGTCATCCAATACTTCCGACGCTTTAACAAGGTGTCTTGAATTATATCTTCCACAAAGTGACGGACATAAAAATGTTATATAAACATTTATTTTGTTCAATCCCATTGTTTATTTAATCATAAAGAAAGTTATATGCTAGGTTTTAAAGAAATACCTGAAAGAATTATGTTGCTTAATTTATAACTCGAAATTACTTCATTTATGGAAGTAAATTAAATAAGTTACTTTGCCTCCTACAGTGGATTTGGTTTCCTAACATTGGAACAGTCTGTATGGATTAGATGGAAATTTAAAAATTAAACAAATGTTTTATTTTTATCAGTCAAAAGACAGAAATAATTCATGTTCTTTACAAAAGGAACAAAAGATGTTGTCCATCATGTACACTAATCATTAGAAGAAAAACACAGTGTTGCCAAAATAAGGTTTGCTCTAGCTACACAATTTCGCGCACCAAATTAAGGATCTCTCTCCTTGGGTAGTACAATTAAAGTGAATATTTTAGCTTTATTCTGATTTTGTACAGTACACTATAAAAAGTTTTTGGGAATATTTCTGTATCATTTTTGGGAAATTTTATTACCTCGGATGGATTTTTCTGCCATGAAAAATTTTCACGGAAATTTCAAACAAACAAGGACATTTTCCGAGAAAAAATGCCAATAGGTAAGAGCAATATCGGCTATTTTTCTCTTTTGCTGGAAATAATCATATGGACCTTCTGATCCCCACTGAAATTTTCACAGAAAAATTACCTTCTTTAAAATATCTGCTAAATACCTTATTGATAACCTTTTCAATTAAACTCATCAGAAAATGCTTAGGAAACAATAATCAAAAAATAATGCTAATGTAGGTCCCTCGTGGTATTGATGGAATCGTTTACAGCAAAAACAATGTAAGCAGAGAAAAAGCACACTACCCACGGACATGTTTCTAATTTACGTGCATTAACTTCCCGTGCCAGTAAGACAAGTAGTGCTAGAAGTGAAGAAAATATTGCAACTGTATGTCGAAGTGTTCGGGAGGATTCAGGCATTGGACATTCCCAAAACCAATTTGTAGCAAATTTTGGGAAGATCATAGAATACGTACTTCCAAGATTACTTTAATTCTATAATCCAGACTAAACCATGACCTCTTGCATCACAAGTTCGGTAACTGGGTTTCAAAGAAACTCGGAAATGATGCCGAATTTCATATAAATTTCATCTTTTTTGCGACGAATACACTTCACACTTTTAATTTGTGAATAAGAAAAACTGTTCCACCTGGTCTGAAAATCAGCTAGAAGCATTGCGTAGAGAGCATTATTTTCTCTTACATCGCTTAGTGTTGACTGTATTTTCGGTCCGAATGCTTTGGACTTGGGTGACATTTGGTTTCAGCAAGACTTGCCACACTGCTTACGATACAATTCACTTACAGTTCGATGAATCGATAGCTAGAAATTGACAAGTCGTTTATATTGTCAATTTCTGGAAGTGAGGTTGTGTTAAGTTACTAGTTTATGCCAACAGGCGAGCAATATTACACGACACATTGAACGTGTCATGCCTGGCATTCGACTCGATGGTGATTTAAGAAAGTCAAAGTGTTGAAAAAATAGATGCAACAAATTCATGCCTGCTAGCGCTTTGGAGGATCATATTTGAATGATGTATTCAATTTCAATGTTTTATTTTATAAACAAAATGATCTTAATGAAAAACCCTTTATAAGCGCCATGGTCCGCTTGAGTCACATTTCTGCAGCTATTTCTCTATTTGACACGTCAGGTCGAAATGAATCTTAAAAGAGCAGTAGATATCTTTTGATATGTAAAAGTCTATTAAATGTTATATACATTCAATAATGAAAGTTAGGACTACCTTTTAAATAATTGTTCGCGTACTTTAATGATACTTATTATAAACAAACGACTTTACCACAGCTACTAATAGAAACTTATATCACTCTCAACGCGCGTTAATTATGGTGCATAATAAAACATCTGAAGGTGCTGATTGGAAAGGTCTGTATAGCAACCACTCAACGCATATACAATACATAAAGAAATCAAAAGGCGTGAAAAACAATAAGACAAAGAGACGAAAGGAAACATTTATACAATGATCTATTCGTATTTTGAAAAGGCCGTACGTACTTAATTAAAGTTGCCGGGGCTTTCATAATGCAGATAGTGTCACTCAAATTATTATAGAAATACGTCAGAAACAAAGCAGGCTTAATTAGATACCTGTTTTTAAAGGCGATTGTAATTACTATTGTTTTATAATTACAAATAATATACGTGATTATCAGACAGTGCAGTATCCTCCCGGAATGGTATCCATATCTATGTGGTTATAAATAGGCCGACATTCACAACACTGAAGTAATTATAATACAAAGAATTGTCTTAACAAAATATGTAAATTACCAGAACGTTTAGAAGAAAAAAATAAAAAATTGTGTCCAGCATGCTCCCTCAAGGTATCAGTTCAGAATGTACACTTATAGCAAGGTAAGTGAGCCGGACCAACATTAAATTAGATAAAACATGGTTCCAATTTATTCGAACTATAAAGTAAGTGCCACAGTCTATAAGCTGAAGACATATTCTGCAGTAGCAACAATGAATTTGTCTCAATTTCTACAAAACGGTGAAAATGTAATTAATATATACTGTAATGTTTTATTCCAGGGAGAAAATTTAAAAATAAGTTGATTAATTAAATTTAGGATTTGTAGAATTCGAGAGTGTCTCTAGAACACTTTTTCGGCAATTCAAATTCAAATAGATAACAATAAATGAAATTTAAGGAGCATTTAACAAGTGTTACCTGGATGGATATTAGATTACAATTTAGAAATTCATTAGCGTCTCCTTTATTTAATCACGATAGCAATTTTCGAAAAATACTCAGATAATTATCTCCAATCGGATACACTTATACTGATTTTTAGAAATAGCGTAAAGCTTGTAATGCAGGGACGTAACTGAAAGTCTGATTCTATGCTGCTCTAAGATGTGTGACCACTATAACAACTACAATATTAAACCTTACCAACGGACATAACAACTTCCTAAAGAAAGATGATATTACAACCGAGATACGACTGAAATTATTATTAAAATTGTTGTAGGAAGGCATTACATTAAATCAGAAGATTTGGGATGTAAGGAAGTCTGATAATCGTATGCTTACTAACGAGAAATTCTTCTTTGTTTTGGCGAATCTAAATAACACCAAAATAAATGCATCCCTTCATTTTTAAAATACGTTTGGCAGCTGTCCCTGAATTCTAGATTACACAAGCCTCTTCTGCAAGATAAATTTTCTCAATGCGTCCAAGGAGGCCCTCATAAGAGTAGACCGTAACAAATTGCGGAGATGAAGTTTCCATAGTACACGAGCGTATGTTCCTTCATTTTATTCTTCAATTGTACTTTTGATTGAAATTCAATTACTTTCGAAGACAAGTGAATGCTGAGATGATTACAAAATTTTATCAAGTAGCCGTATTTAACGAAATTGAACACTCACCTGGCCCTTTTGATGGCAATACGTCGTTAATGTCTAAGCGAAGAGCAGTGTTAAATTTTTGAAAATGGTTAAATGGTCTATTTCGCAAAAATTACGCAAAATTGTGGTAATGTTGAGGAAAATCACTAAAGCAAATCGTCACCGGCTTAAGAATGGCAAAACAGTCAGAGGCAAATGTTCTTAAACAATCTAGGCAAACCGAGACCATCGTAATTGAACAAAGTTAAGTATCGACAGATCTTTAATTAATACCAAGCAAAGCCAAGGAAACTTGGACAACATTTACAAAGAAAATGTTGTCAAAATATATATAAGAGTTGAACTTGGATTTTACAAGTTATTTAAAGATATAAATATGTAATATGGATATATGATATAAATAAGTAACTTATTTAGTCCTAAGCAACGAAGCCGACTGATTTGTGCGAATTCAACAGCAAGTTAGATGTTTGACGATTGGAAGAAGGCCAGTTTCAGCGACGAGTCTAAGTTTGATGTTTGTGTAGGAGATAATCGAAAACGGATGATTAGAAATGAAAGAGACTTTTCATAAAGGCTGTCTCAAAAAGACTGCAAAATTTCCAAAAGAGCAAATGATATGGTTGCATGTATATCTGCCAATGTTTTAAGCCACTTGATATTGATTGACGGTATTATTGCCGGACAATTTCACTGCTTGACCGGTGAAAATTGTACAGAAGATACGTCGATTTCATTTTCTAACGGGGTAACGACTCTTTGTGTCACGCTGCACGTGCAGACAAACAATGGTTTGTCCAACAATATAAAGGTTTCGTCTTGGCGGTCAAGGATTTAAATGTATTCGAAAATGTACAGGAAATGAGAAAATACCTAAAGAACAATCCTCAAACAATAATTGCTGATTAAAGAGTCAAATTAAAACAATTTTGGGACTAAATTGTGCAACAAGCTTGTAATGAGTATGCTAATATATATTCGAGTAGTTATCAGGTCTAAGGGAGATATCACAAATTACTAGAGTTATGGATTATATTAATTTGGTTTAGCGTCCTAACTCTCCTCTGTTCAAATGTAATTATTTCTTATTATTCTTATTATATCTTAATAAACATGTTTTTTTCAAACTATGCGTAGATTTTCTTTCAATCAATCATTTGTTACGAACATAGTAAATAAAATAATGTGGAATTATGGTACAGCGTCCCAGCATATCGTTGTTAGGGCCCATACTACCCTCGCCATTACATGTGAGTCAACTGTTAGGAAGAAGAAGTACAGACTACGGAAGAAGAATGGAGAAGTTAAATGCAATATAGTAGAGAAGATTGGACAATTTCGATCTTCAAGCGAGGAGCAGCGGCAAATCATATATTCACCAAACCGGATGCAGTTACATTTACCCAGAATTTTAACTACCGGGTAGATTGCCATGCTTCATCTTCGTCTGTATCTCATACATAATGTTAAAGCTTTTACTACAACGCTTAAATAATAAGTTAACTAGCAATTACCCAGCCAACGGCAGCGAATACGCAGTAACAGATACACCGAAAATATAGCTTTTCCTTAAATATATAAAATCGTATGTAGTATTGTATCCATATTTGGAAACAGAATATATCTGGGGCAAATTAACAAAAACACAACACAATAAAAAATTTTCTCAGAACAAATTCTCAGTATCTCCCATTTTGATCTAACAACCGAAAGATCACTAATATACGATGGGGAATACTTGGCCAAGAGCGCAGCTTTGAGGAATCGACTTTCTTAACACCATTTGTTACTCTTGCTCGATCTATTTGTATAACATTACGCAAATATTTCACATATGTTGTCACAGGATAGGTAAATAGTTCTACCTTATTGTAATAAGATCCTAAATGTCTATAATATTCTATTTTACTTTCACATGTGGATCAGATATCTAGCTATCCATGGTATCAAAACAACGGCCATCGAAAGGGACAAGTGCTAAACAATGATACCAGGAGGCGGTGACGGCGAACATTAGCAGCCGGTGTACAACGGTGCCAGAGCGAGACACCCTATAATTATCGGACGCAAATGTTTGATCTGCTCACGCAAAGGAAATATTAACGGCGGTCGTTTGTCACGGAAACAGCGCTGTCATTATTACAATTGAACGAGCTTAATTAGTCCTTTTATAAATTATACCCTACGTATAATTTTATAATTTACGGGCGCAGAGTGTACTGCTTATTCGGCGGTAATTTTCGAAAGCGATGGTCTTTCCCCTGTCACCCTTCGCCAACACTTCGCTGTCTTCTAGACGCATTCCTGTAATTGAAACATAATTATCATGTGTGTTTTCTAGCGGTTTCTACGAATTAAGGTTTAATTCAAAGGAAATGGTTTTTTTGTTGATTCCCAATTGCGTAGGTCCACTTAGCATGATTGATCGCATTAACGACATAATTGTTGTTGTTCAGAATAATGAGGTTTCTGATTTTACAAGAGAAAAGCCGGTAAAGACTCTTCATTACGCAACAGGTTGCTATTAATTAATGGAAGCACAATCAAAGTCTGCAGAATAATTTTAGATTTTTTGTTAAGTAAATACAGGTTGCTTAACGTTGACAGCTGTTATTACGAAGTATGTATGTATTTAATCACAATATAACAAGAGAAACACAATTTTGATGCGAAAAGTGGAGGAAATTACTACTTTGCGTAGGCTGAAATTCATGCTCCTGGCCAAGAATTTCTTTCTTTGCCTGCATTGTTATAATTACTGCATATGGTGTGTTATTATTGTCATTACTCCCGTACTTCTTGATTTAATACTATACAACAACTATTTTTACGGACTGACATATATCTAGGCATGATATACACAACGTACTGCTGAGTTAAAAATTATGACATGAAAAGTCACTGTCATTAGCGTTACGATGAGTTAAGGCAAGTTTCTCTCTAGCAATATCTCGCGGCGTTAATCCGTTTTGACATTAACAAGTTAACTCAATTTCTAGCAACGATAATTCCGTGAAAATGGCAATATCATTTCTCTTCGTTTTATTTTCTTCAGGTCCTAAATGTTCGTTTTTAATGTGATTTCTTCTACAAACAAGTGGAAAATAAAATCATAAAACTGTTTGTGTCTTTATAATCGTTTCGTTACTTAAATATTACTTAGTAATAAGTCAAGTCCTGTAGGAAATGTCCGTATGTTGCAGTTGCCGATACTTGCTAATGTCGTTAGTTCTTAGATCGCGAACTAGTATGGAATATTACGGGATGTAATATGGTATTTAAAAAAGAAGGAATTTTAGATTGAAATTGATGACTCGATATGAGCTCCTAATAATAAAAATTTTGCCAAATTTTATAGTTCATTGAAGATTTAATTGTAAAAATGTAAAGTGTCGTCTATATGGTAATTTGCCGTGATTTTTTAACAAATGCTAGCGGTAACAAATGAGCGCCGCGACAATTCATCTCCTTAGTTCGAGTCCCTTCTGTGTAAAGGCCTAGTGTTTGGCTAAGTGGTTGATTTGAAGAGCAATTTCAAGTTTTACTCTTTTAAACTGACGAAAGAGGATTTAGGTGCTACTTCAGGATATACGATCGTAAAATTATATTTTATTTAGAGAACATATTTATAACATTCAGATTCAGAGGCCTGAAGTCCACCTTCACTACATCTGTATAATATCATTAAATTTTAAATTATACACATTTCAAGTATTCAGACTAGAAATGCAGGAACACTTATTTCTTTTGAACCTTGTCATGTGATGGGCTTTTTAGTGAGGGATGGCATCGCTTTTAGCTATCATTTTTAACCTATTTTTAACCGCCGCCGTTTTTTCTATCTTGCGGAATGTTTCTAGAGTATGTCGCGTACTTAAATGTGGTCCAGCAACACGCACTACTAACTAAAGACCCGTATCCGTTTCAGATCATTCTGCAAAAGTGTTCGAAAGCGTACCACAGTTATGGATCTATCCTCAACAATTACAAACCAATACAACGTGTCATTCTCTACTATTGGCCATGACCCGAAATTATGCAATTTCGCGGTTGTGCGATATAAATTATAATTCTCCATTATTGTATTATTATTATCTTTTCCTAACGTATATTGGCATGGTAAAGGAACATTATGCTATGTCGCATCCTTGCATGACGACTATGTACAAAGTATTACATTCAAAATCATACGTAATGTTAGGTATGAGAAGCGTAATACGTTTTAATATAATTTGTTATATTAGATTTTTTATTATCTATCATGTGTAATGTTTTATGAAGGGAGGTGTTGTACTTTTCGCAAATTATTTAGGTGAAATCTGGGTTTCATTAGTTTAAGATCCGGGTGGTATGCAGCTAATCACCCGAATTTAAGTCCAATGATAGTTTAAGATGTAATGCCGTTGGTAGGAATGCGACGTTTAAAATGATGTGATAGTGCTAGTGAAAGAAGCATTTGACAGTTTCCATTGAAGGTTTGCAAGAGCGATGTCAACGCATTACAAACACTCAAGATGTAACCTTCATTATTTCCGTTAATTATGATAGTAACAGGGATGTTTTCGATAAATTATCGGCAGCAGTAGTTTATATTTTACTAATTTTTATTATGTTAAAGCAGTACTTAATAAAGCCATTTATCGGTAAACATATTTTCACAAATCGAAAATGATTGAAAAATCAAATTATTTTAATAAGATTCCCAAGAATAATTCCTTATACAACATGATATGATAGTATGAAGAAATATAATTGTGATTTACGTTATCTTATTACATGTCTAAGACGAAGGTAAAATCCTGACCTGGGGGAAATTGGAGGAAAGGGATCAACACTGCTTCGCTTCAAATTAGCAATGTAAACGTGTCAAACAGAAGCACTTTCCAACGTAGGTAAACAATATCATAGCAATATATATATATATATATATATATATATATATATATATAACTATCAAATTGGAGATATTATACAAATATCCTTCCCAAAAAATGTAACTACAGTTATAAATAATCATAAATCCACCCGCGAGTAGCACAAAGCTAGCACAAAATCAATTTCAAAAGTAATTGATTTATTAATTGTCGGATATTTTTTAATTAAAATTGCATTACACAATTATGTATTTTTGTCATTCCGTCAGGTTATAAAAAATTACACCAACCTCGACGAATTGTCGTTAAAAACATATGCAGTTCAGTTTTTTTTTGGTGGGTTTACAAAATGGCTCTTTTTGTAGTTGGCGGTCAAACAATCGCAATATTATATTGAATTGTGAAACCGGATTAAATATTTTCGGATTTGCGGCGTTATAGTCACGCAGTATAAATAATAAAATAATGGCGCCATGGCCATGAGTACCGAGCTCGAAATATTTCGTGAAATAGCCGAATTAGATTTTACATGCACAAATACTTTTTGTGACATATACGAATAGAAGGGCATTGGACTGATTCATTTGCTGAACAAGTATAATTTGTACTTTCTACTAAAATCATCGATCATAGAATCACGTAAGATACAGAAGTGCCTTCTTTAAACCATTTAAGTAAAGGCAAATCCCGCCAGAATGATTCTTACAGAACATTCACTGTTTCCATGACATGAAAAAACGACACACTAGCTTCCATTGTAGATTCACAAATACGTGTTTGTTTTTCCATTTCTATTTACGGTGTGAAGAGATTCAAATGCTCTCAAGGCGTTATTCCTATTAGGCCCCCTTCACGACTCATTCTAATCGCGTAGTCCTTGTAGTGCTTCCGATCGACGGTTTGATCTTGTAATTTTTGTCTACCCACACGAATGCTGGTGTATAAATAGAGAAGAATGGAAACGAGCGAGGGCAAGAAAGAATGTACGATGAGGAGACAACAAGTTTGATGCGAGATAGGTGCATGTTTCACTATAACTTCGCCCACGTGCATACAAAAATTTGATTGATGACACATTGTATTCACGAAATACTGTTGGCGGACATCGGAATACAAGTCTGCTGCTTTTGATTGCCGATGCGTGGTGGTAGCTGCCTTGCATGTCATTTTGCTTTGTATTCCGATATGCTCCCGCATGTAGAGCGCGGTTAAGACGCCTACCTAGAGTTTCATGTTATTGTTGAGATGAAAACTGCTGTCAGGTAAAAATGTTATTACTTGTGACAGGCATTAGAGATTAGTTTCATTTGCAAAAAAATACAAAGAATGTTTAGATGATGTTCTTTTTCCAAAGCTGCGCTGCTTGAGAGTTAAACGATATTAATGATTCTATCCAATTATACCGCTAGAGTATAACAATATACAGTTTTGACGAATAAAACAAAGTATCTTGCACTTTGCAAAACTTAAAACTTTATTGACATGTATTTAAAATGGTCACTATATCATAAATTTCTACATGTAAATTAAGGATGCACCATTAATCTGTTGGCTTATTAAGGTTTAAAAAATAACTTCTATTGAGGTTATTTCTTTAAATTGAGGGTAAACACTTTAAGTTATTTGCTACCAATGATATTTTGCAAGTATAATTTAACAGAAACTTTAGAAGAAAAACTTAACTCTGAATCAAAACATATCAGGAAGAAATACTAAGAAAACTAAGAAAAGAACTCAACTTCACAATCTTCTATCGTCCATAAGACTGTATCTGAACTTCCTTTGTTCATGTAAAGCTCTTATAAACGGTTTCTGCAATTTAAATACCTACTTTATTAAATTATTGCGAACATGTTCAGAATATCCACTCCATATCACGTTCTTGTGACTAATGAAATTTCTCTTAGCACAGACGTAGAAAAGCACATCCTATTTACTAGTTGTTAGTGTGGCTTTTCTATCTAAAGTGAGAATCCGGAACGAAGTCGACATTATATTTGAAGTTAAATTTTTTATAGTGAAAATTACTTCTTTCTTTGTTTACGGGCTGATCTTTTTCCTTTGAATTAATTCGGATTTTATCATTCAAAACAACAGTCACGTATCATCTGCTACATCTTGTCTGAGTCCCAACTCAGATCGATCTAATCGATTTTCCGGCCATTCTTTTATTGGTTACTAACTATTCTTTGATATCTATCACTGAAATAACTAATAAATAATGATAGCAAGGACTGTGGCGTAGTATGGTAAACAACACATAAGTATCGGCACTTTCCGCACCACACCAGTTTAATTTATTATATAGTAATATAATAAATAGTCCGGGACGGCCGTTTCGAGGACACGAATGATCCTCATCATCAACCGGTGACCGAATGACCGACTGAAATAACTCTTTATGATAGTTAGGTTTAGCTTATCCACTTAAACTCAATAATCGCAGTTTGTTACTTCAAGTAAGTCAAGATTATCCAAATGTTAAATAATAATACATCCGGAAATACTTCTACTTTTTTTTTCTGCTGTTTAGTGCTTTTATTATTTTTCTAACTAAATGAAAGAAACTTATATTGAATCAGCCTTTTTTTTTGTATATTTTGAAACTGTGATTAGATCAATTCTATATATTTAGTAAGGGTGGTAATATTCTGCTTAATATGCTCTTTCAAAAATATTTGTGCAAATACAAATGTTATCTATCTATAGCTAAACTTTGTTTTTAATCCTTTTTCTTTACAGATTTATCTAATACGTGCTTTCCTAGTTATTAAGGACAAACAAACAATAAGAAATATTGTCAAAAATGTGTATATATATAGGTGTATGTGCCCATTGTCTGGTAAGTCCTGTAATATATATTATCTGAACCGATTAATATCTATTAAAATATCAACCAATAGAAATCAAGCTCAAGCTGAATACGTATTTATTGTTACAAACATTTTGACAATCATCAATCTGCTGAAACTTTGAGACTTTCCAATTATCTCTGCATAATATCTTTGACTTGGAAGATTTTCAACAAATAACAAGGATGGGATATGAAGTAACTAATTCCATTGTAAATTACTTGAAACCTATAACTAAGTAATTTCTGTTGAGATATAAAGCCATATCAAACTCCATTAACGTTTAACATAAAATATTTCAATAAATTAATCTACACTAAGAGTTTCAGAAGGTTGGTAATACTATTCTGTCATATTGCTCTAGAGATCATAACATGCTAGGTTAGCTTTATAAAGTTCGAAAGCTCTTATACATATGTTTATTGCAAACCGATTACTAACAACCACGTTTTTCTGGTACGTAGTTGGGTGTGGACGACGCAAAATATATATGTTTTAACGGCGGAATTTGCAGATGTGATTTGATACGAAGCGATAAGTCGGCGGCATTGATGTGACCACTAAACTCATTCAGTATTTCACCCGTCGTGAATTGAAACGGCCGCCAATCGAATACGCATCGACAAGTTCGATAACAAAAACCATTCAGCAATTCATTGTGAAAACAGTTCGAAAAACGGATGTATAGAATCCTTTATAGTTCAGAAATATTACATGGATTGATTAATAAGTTTTTGTATCGAGCCTTTTTAGACTTTTTAGCATTATATTATGATAACCTTTACAACAACTTAAGAACGATTCTCTATACGTACACATAAAAATGATCGCTTCAGTGACTACCGACCTCATCTTCATCATAGCCGATTCACAGTCATTATCATGCGTCCATTGTCAGTGGTTGAAATTAATGGCGTGACATTATTCTTCGATTTTTCACGGTCTTCTGTCAGCGATTCTGCTGAATAAGTGAGACGGAGAGAGAGGTCTTTTGATCGACGGCTCCGATACAGGAAGGTGGAACAATGAGCTTCTGATTAAAGATGACCAATCAATTTTGTACACTCCGCTTGTTCGTTGTGTTGTGCCCGAGCGTATTTCGATGGGATCCGTTTTATTATTACTAGGCGACGATGATGGGCAATTACTTGTAGCTTTTAGAAGACTTGGTATTAGTACTCATGCCATCTATTAATGTTTAAGGGTTACAACTTCCGTAGGCGACATTATAAAGAGTTATTGTACAGTAAGCCGGCGTTATTATCCAAAGTTCATCCGAATGGTGTTTGATGTCTGTTTCAACGACAACTAAAACCCTAATTGAACTAGAATAAACTTACGTGAAGGGGAGGCGATTCATGAAAAACCTCTACGATGTTGTCAATAAGGTCGAAGTTTCGGGAATGAAAGTTTGTTGTCATTTTAAACTGGTTCTTATTTAAGCAATGGAAGTTAATTTGTTTGTATTTCAATAAGTGCCAAGAACCTGGGCCAAGTATTTAATCAAACGTTTAGCAACTGCAATTGAAGAAACGTAAAAAGGCACTGTCATGTTGTTTACGCCAAATGAAAGGCTGAAAATATTGAGAAGGAAACAGCTCTCATTCTAAGAGATATAGAGGTTAAGCATTATTAGACCTAAACTTTGCAGGACACATTTAATGCAAGTGAACGGGTGCTTTCCGATGGAAGCTTCGTCATGGTATGTTGCTTCTGCGGGCGAGAACAGTGTTAACGACGACGCTGGACAAGATTTTATGAAAAAAAGTTGTATATTTAACTTATGGTTAAAGATAGAAAATCACAACGTTGAAACACGCCTGTCGAGGCATTTAAAATGAGTTTATAGCTTTCCAGAGTTAATTGCAAATAGCCGCCAGAAAAATGTTGCCAAGAAGGTTGGAATTTAATAAAAATAAAGTTTGAAAATTACCGATTTTACCATGCCATGTAGATTTTAATCCATCAAATACGCTAGTTTTTAACGTACTTAACCATTTTTGAGTTACGAGCATGTGAAAGATAGAAGAAGATCGATAGAAAGATTCCCATTATGTATTGGGACTTCGTCATATCAGGTTAGTTTTCGTTTAAATTTCTAATACTCAATTAGAAAATTCGTTTATCCCTCCCAATCAAATTTAAATTACCGAAAGAGTATTCTACAAACAGAAGAATCCCACAACCATAAATCAAATCCAATCAGTTTGGAAAATGATAAATTTCTAAATTTTCTCAATGTTTCCCCTTCGCAAAACATCACAGTTCATATTTTATTGTAACTACATAAACTGATTTCAGTTCCATATCTGTATAACGAACAAAGCTGGTCAAGCGTACAAGATGGATCGCACGCAGTTGGCGGATATCTTTTTTTTGTCGCTTCCATAGGCGTACTATGCAGTCTACGTTTTATCGTTCTGGTTTCAGAATCTGTGCGTACTTATCTACAAATCCTCGTTAAATAAAAGTCGTTATCTACTACGTAAAGTAATGTTAAAATGATCCTTTATTAGAAGCGACAGTCCTACGTTTTCAGCTGTAGAGCTGGTTCTTCTTGACGTTAGTATTCTTTTTTAATGCAGATACTATATAATAAAAATCTGAACCTACGAATAATTTGTGCAACCTTCTCTTATTTCGCACTCTTGCTTCCTACCGATAAGCACGAATAAACGGCTATGCCTAGCAATGATGTGTAGGGCTTGACCAGCTTTGATAATAAACTTGTTTCACGTTTATTTCTACACCGTAGATTATTCAACTTTTTTGTACACCGACTATGTCCATGCCGTTTACTTACATGCTTACTTGTATTATTTTCATCTCTTTAGCTATCAATATTCTAATAATGCAAGCTTTTAAACTCTAGCCTGCTTCTTAAATCACACAATGCTAAAGAAACGTGATCATTGCATTAGTTCTTAAAACTAACAAAAAATATAGGGACTCTTTAGAACTTTCAAGGGTAACGTAACTAACTAAATAACACAAAGAATAATTGAATTTCTACCCACTTCTGTATCTAAAATTACACAATACTAACAAAGAAATACAGCAAGAGAACAAGTACATTTGTAAATATATAGATGAATCAACTCTCAGATCCTTCCATCTGCTATTCTTTTCACAACATCCTCCATATGCACTTCCTTTATTCGTATCTTGCTTGTCATTATTGGCTTAATTTAATCTTCCTCTATAATTAATTTCGACTGCGGATCATTTTTATTTTCACAACAACATGCACATATGTCAGCTATAATGACACGCTGGGCCGTTAAAGAAATAAGTTAGAAATTAGCGTTCTCGATTCACATTTACATTTCTATCGAGGATGTGGTTTTAGTACGCATTGTGCTGAAGTTACCCGGTTGTGGTGTGTTATTTGATTGAAGAGACATCTGGTACGCACGTATACAATATACAAAGTAGGTAATTTAAGAGGACAGTATATATTACTGGTATTTAATCGAGTTTGATTGACATGCGAACTAATGAAACATGAACGTTACACATGTAGTTGAGAATAAAATCTAATTTACTGAAAAATTAAATTATCATTCATGTGACATTCGTGTTACTTTCCAGAATCGGATTATAAATTAATCTATATTTAATAGTGTACTGTTGGTATTAGGTAAGCTTACAAATATTGCGATCGTTGTTGTTTGCCTTTTTTTTAAGTAATGCTATATATTTATATATTTAAACCAATAATATTTTGCCTCGTTGTGCTCTGTGTGCAATTTCAAATTTGCCAAAGCGCATGAAGATCTAATGAAAAACAGGTACGTGGTGTCTCTCTGCATTGCTACAGTAAGTCGTAATCGTTGTTTCTAAACCTAAAAGATCCGAAGTGTTTGTAATACACGTAACATGGGTTGTCAAAGATTTCTAGCATCTCTAAACGTTTCAATATTCAATTTCAACATAAACGTTCTCATCAGATAAATAAAAAAAATAAGAATTTTAGAAGACAAGCTGACAATGAAGTTCCCAACTAAAACACTAACTCTATGACTTTTGACATTCCAATATTTAACTTTAACCAACTGACACAATTTCTCTAAAAGGAATGTTTAATTTAATTTACGGTATTATGGCAGATATATGACTTAATTTATATTTAGGAAAATGTTTTATTAAATTTGTAGATTTAGTATATGAAGAAGTTAGTCAGAAGACAAGTTATTTATCCGTTCCACCAAGATCGTTGCTGTAGTAAAATAACCCTACCATCTAGATAGTGAATATGAAATGACTGGAGACACCGAAAAAGAACCCAAAGAGATGTGGCGTTGAACGAGTGAAATGGTAACATATAATATGTATTCCTTTCTTTCATTGTAATTTAGTTGAATATGGTATTTTTTTGGGAAAATGTATCTTTAACTGCATGTCCTATGAATTGGATGAGACAATTGCAATATTTGCCGATAACTTTGGTAAACGCTGTCCGTGTACAACCAGAAATATGCGGAAGAACATTGCACTACATAAATAGGATGTAATATACAAGGCTAACTGTTTTAGCAGAAAATAAAAATATTCATATTATGGGAAAAGCACATTTACACCTTTAAGATTGGAATTTGGTAAACCTAGCATCTGTGGAAACAGTTGTCCCCATTTTTTCCTATCCAACTTCACGTAAAATCAAGAAAAAGATTACTAAAACCTTTATTGCTGAATATTGTGATTTCTATATTCTTAAGTTAAAGTATAACGTCGGCCGTACCGTTGAATTCATCTTTTCAAAATCAAAAAATGTTACCTAGCTAGTTTCGCGTTAGGATCGAAATATTAGCTCTTATAGAGATAGCATTAAAGGTTGCCAGGTTTCCAAGAAGGCTTACGATAGTAGGTTTGTGGATGTACCATAATGTCTTGTAACTCATTCAGCCTCCATATATCTTCTTCAACTAAAACAAATAAATTACAAGAAAGAGTAATAAGGAAATGTAATTTATACCTTTCATTACATGATTAATTTTGTCAATTTTGAGCACACATTTTCAAGTCTCTCTTCGATTGATTAATAACTCTGAATGCTAAATTGTTACGTCAAATATAGCTTATAACTTGTGCTCCCATTGTGTTCTCCACAACTACAGGCGAATGATTCTCATTATTCTCCTCCTTTTGAAGTAAATACACAATACGTTCGCTACAGCTCAGTGCTTTGCTTCTTTCTTTAACTGCATCGGATATATTCATAATTTTGTCACGTTTTTGTAAGTGTCTAAAGATATTGAAAACCATTTGTTTTTCTCTTATAGAATAACTTTCGCCCTGGCGCCTTGTTTTTTGTGCGGTGGTAATCAGTTAATGTACTGTATTAACAATAGTTTAAATGTTTAAAATAAGTGATTTACTCGAAAATCGATACAATTGAAGTGAAGGACATTGAGAAATGAACACCAGAACTAGCAAATGGCAACACAAATGATGAACCGAAATTAACAGACATAAACGAAAAAAACGTTTTATCCTAGGAATAAAGCTTGCCACTTGAGTTGGCAACACTACTAGTTCTCAAAAAGGTTAGTTATGTTCGATCTCAACGTGAAACCTGCTATAGATCTAATATCACGTACAGCAACACTGAAAGTGCCGGGAACACCAAAAGTTACTTCACAAAAAAATAAGTCGGACAAATCTTTTTTTTTAACTGTCAACAGAAGGGGAAACTTTAGGAAATCACTAACATTAGACGTAGCATTCCTAAAATAATTGTTCCCTGGCCTCTTGATGACAATTCCCATGTACCTGCGATTAAACTTCCTTCGCAAAATTTTGACTATCTCCTCGTCGTAAAGGCTGAACTGTAATTAATTGTTCCCCGGCGTACGAATCTGGTGGGCAATTAGGAAAATCTGCCACTTGACCCTGGTAAGGCTTGAACTTACCGCGTCCAACTGAGTTGGGTGCAGTATACTCTTACCATTGGAAGGAGGTGTTATAACTATAATTTCTCTGAGTATTGGATTGGTTAGTTGATAATTGTTAAGTTAATAAACACGAAAGTCAATGTATAGGCAGGAGGATCTTTATTAAACATTTGACAAACAAAATTATGTTTAATACCCACTTTTTTTTTTCAGAAAGTATACGATCCTATTTTTGTATTGATACAGAAGTAGTAAAGTTACCGATTTTTGATTTTAATCATATTGAACGTACAAAATGTCCTATATCTACACTACTCTGGCAGCATAAGCCGGAATACATATTTATAAAGGTAGCAAAGGAAGATATAATAAGGTCGCACAAAACCAATTATAGTTATATGCGGCCTTTTACTCCATCTGCATTCTTTTACTTAAACTTAACAAACCTACATTGCAAATATTTCGATGTATGTATGTACTTCCCAGCACGTATCACTTGCACAGTTACTTACGTATAATGAAACAGAGATTCTCCTTCGTTTGAATGTACCAGCTTACCACTTTGGAGAAAATTGACCTATTTGTATGCGCGTGCATCCTCCGACTGCATTTCTCGCTGAACTGATTTGTTATTGCATTATCTTGAAATTGGTGAGGGTACCAATCTTATTCTATTCCGACCTGAAGCCTCGTTTAACCACTATCCGCAGTAACGCTCCGTTAAAGATTCGAGTTGAATCCTTGTCCTCTATTAGAGTTATTAGAAATAAATGCCCGAACGTCCAGGAAGTAGCGAGGAAGTAATTAGGATTCGCAATTGGACGTGCTCGTGAATGCTTCGTCTTCGTGGAATGCATAAATTCGAGATCGTGAAATTGTTTAATTGATTTTCGATTATATCGAACCTCGTAGCGTGCATTCTTGGAAACGCAATTGTTCCATTGTCTTACGAATTTCGCTGGAAAAATTCAATCGTATTAGGTAGTATTTTTGTGAATAATAACGATTTTTTAATCCCTAAATAAAATGTTTTCCTTATTCTGCGTTAGGTCTATTTTCTAACCAATGTAGCTAAGCAAAACAGAAAACTATTTATCCGCTCTATCTTATCTGCTTCACAGCTTTCAAAACGTTTCCCAGAATTCATATTTTTTTCACTTGTCATTTAATATTTACAGAATTCGAATTATTTTTAGTTATTATTCAAATTCTGGCATTTTGCTAATTCATATTATGAATTCTATTTTAAAATAGGAAATACTCCATTAATACGGTATTACTTTATGGAGAATAATCAAAGTTGCTAGTTATTTTTAATAATTCACATATTTTGTTCTATAAAAACATACAAGAATCATATAAAACACCATCCCCATAGAATCTAGTAGTCAAGTTCTCAATGCCATCTGTAACATTGCAGACGGTCATGGTTAGGCCAACCACAAAAAGTATCTAGTCGTTAGATAGGCATTCCGGCTACAACGGAATAAACAAGAAGACGAATATTCAAAATCTTTTAATCTGGGCGAAAATGACCTGGAAATTCAATTTAAAAGTAATATTCTAAGTATTATGTTCTTTGAAAGCAGTTAAAAGCAATCTAGGAACATTTAGAAGAAAATAAGAAAAGGAAATTAACTGCAGCAATTAGAAAAAGCAATTAAAGGGAATTTTACAAAAGATGAACTTAGAACATCGACTAGAAACGAAGAAAACAGAATCTTAAAAAAAGCATTTTAAAGAAAAGAGTCTCACATAACGAAAGTATAAACAATTTTCAAAATCTTCTTGGACATTATTAATGTAAACGCAAAGTAAACAAAGAATGGGTCCCAGAATAGTACCTTGTGGGACGCCAGGTGGATAATTATCTATTTGTGGTTTCAATTTTCTATTCTTTAGGTAATCTCGGAACTACTCAAAAGCAATGTCTCTTATGCCGGCGCGTTCCAACCTTTCTAGCAGCACTCCGTGGTCGATCAAGTCAAAAACTTTAGTCAAATCAATAAATGCACAAAAAATGTTGTTAAGGCTTCGATAAACCAAGTCACTAAATTGCTCCAGTAAAGTAATTGCACCTCTGTTTTTCTGGTAACCAACCTGATTTTTGTTTAAGATCCAGAATTTCTGTAAATAATCCATACCGGTGTCCGCAATGTAGCTTTCTAAGATCCTGTCAAGCGATGGAACTACAGAGATAGGTCTCTAGTTAAAATAGTATCCCTACGAGCCTTTTTTATAGACCGGTCCTGTTATGGAATCTTTTAAACCATTTAGAATAACACCATTATTGGTAAGATCTACCATTCTTTGGATAGCCAAAAATATTCACAAACGCGCATATATGAGACATTATGTCCAGATGATTTATCTTTAAAAACTCCTATGGCAAAATCGTAGATTGTGGCATTAGGCATGATACGTAAGATATCTTTAGAGTTACACTGCGCAATGTGAAAAGCAAACGAACTGCTCCTGGAAGCTTTGCGTTATTTTTGGCTGTCTGAACTTGGTAAGAATAATACCATCCAACAGGAATTGAGACTCGCTGCCCATTATAATACTATTAATAAGGCCCTTTTCATGTTGTTGCAGAATTGGAAAGCAAAGTATTAGTTTATTTTGTTTCTTACTCGCAGTAAAATTATTTATATATAAACTCTTATTATCATAAAATTTAAAATGACTTCAAATAAATTACTTGTCGCTCTTTATTTCGCTTGCATAAATTTCATCCTATATTATTAGTTTGTGGTTAAGACTGGTCCAAATCATTTCAGGATAATTTAAATCGAGGTAAAAACATTCGATACAAAAGAAAACGACTCAATGCAAACATATTTCTGTATAAAGTGATTTAACTTGTTACAAAGCCCATTTATTATTGGCTCTGTCAGGTATACATATGTACCTTCCTGGTTTCCAAAACTTTCACTCCTTGTAATTAAGGTACGGTTAAAAGAATGTAATAGTGATTTTACTCGCTTGAAATACTACCAATCGAAATGTCATATATAAATGATCTCCAGAATTTTAATTAAGGTACATGACAACTAAATAAACATTTCCCCATACTAAATGATACGAAATTAACCGTTCCTAAGGCAGTAAACGTGCACCGCGCGGAAATATTACATGTGTACACAGATGCTAATTGCTATTACATAAAAATCTCGTATATCTTACTATAATTGCATCGAAAGGCAATCATTACGGTCTGTTGGAGTAGTAATTACGATTTTTTACGTGTACGCGTTGTTCGGCCGAGTCTGTAATTTAATTCTTTAATAAAAATATCTTTTCTTCGTATTAATTATTACTTTATTTATATTTTCTCCGCGTTAATATGACAGCTGGCGTTTTTATCCGCTTAATTATAATAATTTCATCCTTAGAAAATTATGATGCGAAATCGTTTACGATGATAAAATAATAACTTAAGTGACATAGATTGCAAGTTGCGAATAATTCCGCCGAACCGTCGGTTTGCGGGCGAGTAATTACGGGAATTATGGGAATCACGATGTTTATACCATGTTCGGTGTTGAGTAAAACTTAAGTACGAAGTAATTTTCTTAGTTCGAAAAGTAACGTTGTAGTCCCTTTTACAACAAACTATTTGCGATGGTGTCCAGTTGTTACCGTCATCATGAGTTGCTAGGAAATTGGTACTTACGTAAGTATCTATTAAATACGATGTCGATTTTTTGTATTGTACAATATGGGCACAAAGAAACGTAACCAAGAGAGCAATTTTTCTTTTTGGAATTATTGTTTATGTTAGCTACTACATCTGGCAGTTAAATCTAAGATTGACACTTCAAACTACGTTTAACATTTATTTATACAACTTTTACAATTCGAACGGCGTTTGATGTTTATTGACGTATCTTAAAGCATGTTTACTACAAATCACAAACATTTATCATTGAAAACTATTTTCGTAATGGATAAAAACAACAGAATGTTAAGTGGTTTTATTCTATGCATGTCTACTGTATCCGGATGAATGTCGTCTTCAGTTTCCACATTTTGAAGCATTCTATCTGATTTATATCAACGAACTGTTCGCTGCGTTGCTAAACTTTGTGAAATTGGTGCAGTAAGTGGTAAACTCAAAAAAGGAACTGCTGAAACTAAGAAGGTAACATAGTACTTGTCAGCATATTCTAAAAAGAGATTTGAAAAAATACCCATATAAAATTAGTATTGTGCTCATGTAGTAGTGAAAATGCGACTCGTTTAAAAGTGATATGAATGGATGATATCTATTACAAGTCCATCTTCTTAGATGAAGCTTGGTTTATTTAAATAGTTTTATTAACAATAAGCTTGCAGCAACGAGTACACTTTCCGTGCGCTTCACAAAATTAGCAGAGACTAGACAGACTCTCGGGGAAACTAGTAAGCACCAAAAACCCATCCTCATGAGACAAATAAACACGAGTCTGGGGATTTTAAGAAGTTAAGCAAAAAATTGTTTTCTTTTAAATAAGCACCCTCCGTATTTTTTTATTTCAATTGTTCGTAAAAACCCGTGATTTCCTAGACGTCGTAAAATTTTTTTTTTAGTCTCAATTCCAGTAAGGGTTCGAACCTGACACCTCCCGTTAGCCGAGCAGGCGTGCTAAGCAATACACTACAGAGTCCTACGCCAAACACGAATCCCTTTTTAGTGCCAAGAATTCGAACCCTTACCGGGATTGATATTTGTCAAAAATTTTATTACGTTGGGGAACTCAAAAAAAACACAACACGAGCACAAAACGACGGCATCACTGAATTTTTAAAGAATCAAAAATTGGTACGGATGCTATTGAGTGAGGGGCTGCTACAACTCTCATTCTCAAATATGATGCGAGCAAAGAATGAAATTTTTACGGCACAAATCAGCACAAAACGATGGCATTATCAAATTTTCAAAAACCGAAAAATTGGTGCGAATGCTACTGAATAAGAGTCCGTACTAACCCTCATTTACGAATACCTCGAAAACGGTCCCAGCACAAAGTGAAATTTTACGACACAGATAAGCGCATAACGAGGCGCAAAAACTTTGCCAATATGAAATTTAAAAAAATCGAGAAATGGTGCAGTGGCTGCCAAATACGAATCTGAGCAGCCCTCATTCCCATATATTTTGTTTTTCAATTATCTTGAGAAAGAAGACAGCACAAAGTAAAACCTTTACGGGACAAATCAGTATAAATTAAACACAAAACGATGGCCTGGTCAAATGTTGAAAAGGTGAAATCTCGAATATCTGGAGAACGGGATGCGTACAAAATAATTTTTTTATGGCACATATCAACAGAAAACGTGGACGTTCTCAAATTTCATAAAATTATAAGTGCAGAAGCCAACTTTACGTGCCTACCGAGTTAAAAGTAAATAAAGCAGCTGACAAAAACATATTTCCTTTCTTGTTTGCTATATTTAACTACCTTAAACTTTTTTGGTGTATCATATGCCTTGCTAGATCACTAACACAAAAGGTTGGCTTTTGCAATGAAGCTAATGTTAGTAAATGTAAAATATAATTTACTTCGTTCAACGTATCATAATTTCGTAACATATGACTATAGCAATATAGTTCATATCTTTCGTTATCTGTAATGGCGGTTATGCTTAATTGAATGTTAACATTTATTGGTCATAAATTTCTCTACTTTTTTTGTTGCTGAAGGGAGCAATGGCAATAACAATAAAATCCGATTTCAATCCCTATTGTTTCTTACTACGATGTTATCTCTCCTGTTGATGTTCTTCATCGAGTAATTAATTGTTTATTTTCAGCCAGTGACAAGTATGATTGATGGCTCCTTGCTGCCTATTCGTTTGTTGCTGCCGGTTGTACTAGAAAGATAAAAAAATTCTATGCGGTAATTAGTGGCGGGTATTTTAAAACCTCTTGGAATTTTTTCCCGAAGCCATTTTTAATCGTCTCGCACAAACTTTAGACGGGATATAAGTCAATAGTAGGAGCTGAAAATATTTTCGGGCTATTGAAGCTACATATTTATGGAGATTTTATATCAATTAAGAAGCGAAACGAATGCAGTTTACAATACTGCCGATTTTAACTGTGAACAAGTGCACTGTAAAAAAATACCTTTCACCATATTATTTAGATTTTACTCTTCAGACCAGTTTTTGTCTTTAAATGTATTTCTAATTGCGCGCTTCAATTAAATTAGCAGTGATTTGAATATTTTTTAATGTGACAAAATCTTCTTCTGTTCTTTTATCATTAATTTCAATTCTTTCAAAGTCTATCCCTTTCCTTCCCCATTTCTCTTTCATAGACTATTCATTTTTTATCTTCCTCTTCGATTTTTGTTTGAATATCCTGTCTCCAGTATTTTTCTTTTCATTTTATCTATCTCCGTCCTCGGTTTATGTCCGTAAATTTAATGGTTTTCCTATTTCCTTTATTATTGGTTCTTGCTTTGTTAATTGTCTTCATTCTTAATGCTATCCCATTTTGTTTTCCCAATTGTTCTTCTTCCATAGCATTTTCTTTGCTTTATCTTTCTTCAATAGTGTCTAATTTTCACAGCTAGGCTCTCTTTTGGATTGTTTTTTTATTTTTGTATCTATATCTATATCTTTGTGTCCTAGTATTGTCTTAATCAGTCGGTAATATACTCTCGCTAATTTGTTCCCTCTGTTCCTTATTTCCCATCCTCCGTTGCTGTGCTCGGTTAGGTAAACATATATTCTTACCTTTTTCAATATTTTGTCCCTGCACTTAATCCCTTTGTTAGCTTTTCGCTTTCGTTTGATCATTACTTTAGTTTTACTTGTGTTAACTTCCATCTTCAGGTCTTGTCTTTTGCCTAAATGTTCATTAATTTTTGTTTTTTTTTTTGAAATTGCTATCAAGACAGAGAAGTGTTTTCGTTTTAAATTGTTTACCCTTACTTAATTTGTATTCTAATCCTTACTCTTTCATATGTACTTCTGATGGCATTTATTAAAGCTTTAAGTACTTCCTCTAAACTTTTCCATATTTCTCTTTGGTCTACCGCTCTCTTTAGATCAATGAATATCAGCAACATTTTTTCCCCTTCTTATATTTTTCGTTCTAATAAAATATTCATTATTCGTAACACAATAATGGAATAATTTATAGTAACGGTCATTAAGCAGATTTAACAACAAATGCTTCATAATAATCACCTTCTGACTTTAAAGTACAGCATGATGTAGTCTGTCTCTTTGCCTATTCCTTGTGAATATTTGAGGCCTGGTTTCTTTTGGAATATCTTTGATTTTATCTTGCTGAAGATCCTTTCTGTGTCAGGCATTGTTTCTCTTATGTTGCACCAGAGCACCAGAGTGCTACAGATATGTTCAAAATATACGGAGAAGAATTAGATGTGGCTTACGGTACAGCATAAAACATGATGCTGTATCTTAAGCCAGAAAGTGATTATTATGAAGCATTTGTTATTAACAAAAACAGTTTAATGCACATTTTATGTTCTAAGTACCATGACGAATTAATTCCAAAAGGTTCCTTGGTGGCGACAACTCTCAGTTGCCTCAAAAACGTTTTCATTATTTACTGGACTTTTCATTCCGCGCTTGTTACGGAACATTGTCCTGATAACTAAAATAAACTAATTTAGAATTTAGAATTTAGAGTGGTTCTTATTATTTTTACGGAGAAATGCTGTAGCTTGAGTCGGCTCAAGGGCCAGCATTATATTGGATACCAAGCCTAATATAATACCAATAAAGACTAATCTTCAACGCTGGTTACAGTAATGGAATAAATGGAATAATCTGAAGTTGCTGCGTCATCTAATGAAAAATTGTAATAATGACATTACAGTTTCGGCAGGTTTATATACAGAATACATAGTTAAGTAAATTGAACATAAGGTACTAGATAAACGTATTACACACACACCTTCAAATTATCGTGGAAACATCAAGTTAATTATATAAAGAGTCTACCCACATTAATCAGAGTAAATTTGCCTCCAAGCCAAATTAAGTATTAGTACTTAATTATCGTTGCCTAAATTTAATAAGGACATTTTGCAAAGTTTTATTCCATAAGACACTTGTCTAAAGGTGATATGGGAGTTAGTTTATTGTATTTAATACTGAGGCTCCATTTACCGTGTAAGAGTGTTGAACTTGGTAGAGTTGAGTGCCTTGTAGAAGTTTTCCTCCATAAATCTCTCCATATTTTCGGTCGTTATTATCTGTATTCTATTTCTCCTTATTCTGCCATCTATTTTGTTCAAGAATCTTGTCTCTGTTGCCTTCAGTCTATTTCCTTATCTGTTGTGGTCTATGATTCATTCAGCTGTACGTCAGCATCGAGATAACTGCCTTTTTGTGATACAGCTCCTGCTTCAAGGTTTGAGTAGTCGTGGGCTTGTCCATACAAAATGTTGACTTTAAGAAAGAAGTTCAAATGTGTTAAATCGTACGATCTCAGCAACTAATTCTGCTATTATGAATCCGCTCCCGTTCTTCGAAGAAAAGTGATTGATGCCTCCAACCCAAAATTCACACCAAATCGTAACACGCTTGGGATGCGTTTCCTTCTCATGTAATATGTACGTGTGAATTTCTGTCATTCTAATGCGGCAACTTTGCTTTTCTTCAAGGCCATCAACGCGAAAATCATTTCTAATCATCTATGCTTGCTATGCGTGGAATACTTTGCTTACAAAAATTAGACGCAGTTCATGAATTGTAATAATCAAACTTCCACAATAATAATAATAATAATTAACAACAGTAATGCATTTTTTGTCGAATAATGATCCATTTTTTAATAATGACTACCACCAAAGTGTCATAATGGTTTTCCGGTCGAAGCAGAACACCAAAAATTGCGCCAAATTCAAATATTCCGCTCTTGTTTGTATACAAATATTTGTTGGTGTTACTATAGTCTTTATTCCATTTAATTTTTGTCAGTATGTTCGGAGGAGATTATTGATAGTCTCCTAGAAATTGCTCTTACAAATTTGAAATACAGGGAACAGTACAGTCGAAGACGCTTATGTTTTATAGGCAAGGTAGATACAATTCGACCAATATGTATAGTACGTACTTACGTATATGCTATCTTTATAATGCACCCTTTTCAATCAAATAGGTAAACATTAAAAGACATTTTAATCCGGTCTTTTATAATACATAAATTTGTTCTAGTCTTCCCTATACAATACATTTTCCACTTCTTTTTTGACGATGGTAAACTATATAGCGTAATCTGTTTTATGAGAGTGTGTGTGGATGTTATACACCATTCTTCATACCCTGTCGACTTCTAACATAGGTCCCGCCATTCTTTATGCTTTGATAGATGTGTCAAATCCGGGACAGGTATTGTTGAGGTTAGATAAATGACGACCGAACGTGGAAGCAAAACAATCTTCTTTGTTGGTGTTAATTTACTCTTTGCCTCGGTCCCTTCATAACTAACCGGTCTATCAAGATCTCTGTCCCATCTGCTCGTTCGCCTCGCCCGTACTTTAAATTTATTTTACGTGCTGTTTCTTCTCTTCTTTCTGCTGTGTTTATTCGAGTCAGCTACGCATATATGGGTATTATAAGCCACCATATAGGTCTTTCTTTCTCTTCAGTATACCGTCGTGCTTTTATTTTTCGGTTTTTAGGAGGGCCCGTCGTCGTAAAATTAAAACGAAAACTTGAAACGTAATGATTTTAACCTTTTGTCGTGTGTGAGAAGTGTAATTATAATATGTATGAGCCGAAAGGTTAAAATTTAATTAACGAAAACGCATAAATTGTGACTAATGGAACTCTTACATACATAGCCGTTGTGTGGATGCGTGAGAGTGATTTATCTCTGTTCGGCCACCATTTGTATCACCAATGATTCATATTTTGCGTCGCTTTACCAACCACTCTTATTTCAAACGTTAAACGAATTAATTTATTATGGTATTTAGTTGACAACTGTTTATTACTACAATTTAATTAAAATTGTAAAATTACGGTTAAATAGTTAATTTATGGTGTATTTTAATATTCTTCATGCTTCATAGTATTAGACGTTTGCTACTATGATAGAAATTATTCAAGCTTTTCCGTAAATTGAGAGAAGAGACACAGAGAAGGGTACAAATCTTGTGATATTTTAATAGTATGTATTACTTGGCTCGATAGTGAGTATAGTAAATCTAGAACCGTTGCAAATCTAAATCAGACACTTAATGTAATTAATACAGAAATCAACCTAGCAATTAATTGGATCGATAATGGATATACATAAAATGCCAAGATGTAAACACTTTTGGTGGTCAAAGTATTGGACGTCCAACAAAAAATTGTAAAAAAAAAGAATATCAAATTTGCCAAAAACTCATGCCAAAACTCACTTTCTTCCGCTTTATTTTAGAGCTAAATACTGCACAATATTTAAAAATGGGAGTCCAAAATACACAACAGCTTAACTCGAAGAAACCTCAAATCAAGCATTGACGCATAAACATTTTCTTGGCAGTAGAATGAGTATAATGGATGATGTAAGGTATCTTATATTATTTAACATGAAAGTAGTTACAAAGTCGCGATGATTTTTATACCTCTAGCATCCAAGATAAACGTGGCATTTGGAGATAAAACATTGGTGTGATGAGTTATTTCAGGATCGGAAATCGAACGAGTTCGAAACGACAAACCTTTACATCTATTACTGTTTTATTAGCATTACTTATGCAAATGTTGAAATAACATAGCGACCTAATTTGGTTTCACGTCACTATGTCTGAATGAGTAGACAATGAATGATTAGTAACATAAATTTTGTACCCAAAAAGCCACTATCCACTAATTGTTCCGCAGGCGAGACATAGAAACAGTAAAGTTTACAAGAAAATCCAGCATGAGCAACAATTACGGGAACCTTTCAAAATATTTGAGAAGTGGACGTGAAAACTGAGAGCAATTGTGGCTAATTGTTCGACACCTGTCTAAAATGCAGCAAGAACTCATAACATTACTGTCTTTAGTTTCCAATAAAAAATGTTTCCAAAATCCACGTTCCTTACGTTATGAGTAATGGTAGTAGCCACATGGGTTATTACTATATATAATTAACTAATCAAATTTCGTGGTATCTTGTATTGCATAACCTACTTTGTCTACCGTATCCTCAAACGAAAAAACTAATTTATCAAGCTACTATTTACTTTGGGATTGAAATAAACACGTAGTTTTTTCCGGCTTTGTCCGTGACAGTAATTTTGTATTATTATAGGCATAGCGTTGATTAGAAATTAAGTCATTCGAGATACGCTTTTTATGTGTATCCAATACCGTAATTTGTCTTGTAATAGGAAAAAAGTCTCACGCATTACTATTTTTGTTGTAAGTTTCGAAAGAAATTGAAGCTATAATACCCGCAATTAGAGAAGATAAAAACCGTCATGTTCAACGATAATCTTCTTGAGAATACGACGCAAATAATAGCAAATAATCAAGGATAATGATTCAGATAGTGTGGTTAATTTGCGTTACTGAGTGTTTACCATAATAACTGCAGAAGCGTAAAATAAAGCTATAGTTTCCGCATTCCACTTTAGAATTGCAACTTTTATTGCTTATTACTTCAAAAAGATTTTATTGCTACTGCATTGGTTTAATATTATATGTGAAGATATGTGAAAAGTGTAAATTTTATTGATGTGAGGCGCTGTATAAACTGAGAAAAAGATATGCCACAATTAATAATATTGAGAAAGGATTAAATCACGGACTAACATGTGTTCCCCATAAAGCAGAATAATACTTTTAGTTTAGTTTGGTAAGCACAACGGTATTGGCACACACCGAATTCGACCCTAGGGTTTATACTGGGAATCTACGAATTCCCAAAATATATGTTCCGAATATTGCGTGCCACGCAGTGTTTGCCATATTGCTCCACAACATTTGCCATGATTATCCATCCAAATACTTGCGGGATCATCAAGTAAACTAGAGTTCATCATATAAATATTCCGTCATGAATTGCATTTATTACATGTCATACTAAATTCTTCTTCATTTGTTGACTTTGTGTTTCTGAATTTTGCGAGTTTCTTCGATCCTTTGGTTTCACTTTACCTAGCCGTGTTTCATTGCACGTACCGTGGACCTCTTCAGGTATTTTTTCAATTTGCTCTTCTCCTTTATGCAATGAGTTTGATTAAAGAGCGAAATAGAAGGGCAAAGAACGAAACGTAGTCAAATAAAGTGAAACCAAAGGCTTACCCATATACGAGGAGACCTTTAGAGTCTCCTCAAATGTTTTATTGGGCATCATGTTTATAGTAGTTCATTCTCTACAAAGACGCTGTTTTTGCAGTACTAATCGATGAAAATGCTTAAAAGCGCAGAAGAAAGAAATTATCATTCTTAGAAATACATAAATGAAGCAAATTGACCAAGACAACTTCTCGTATTTTATTCCAATATCACGTAGCAATCATCGCGATGTCTTACTTTTTAGTAGAAACCGCCAATATATCTAACTTATAGTAACTAAAACACATGTTCAACTGGGTACTGCACAATCCTGGGAATGTTAAATGTGTGTATGTATGATAAAGTACTCCATCGTAAATCGTGAAAATCGCGGCAATACGCGGTCGATGAGCGTGGTTTCCGTTTTCTCCACCATATTCCGAGAGAAATAATCGTTTATACGGATAATTAGCGTCGAACAGATCGTGAGATGGTGTATAAATGAATTCAATTTACAATTACATTCTAATTGGGGATCCGAACTCGTCGGCCGCTAATACGAAGAGCAACGGCTCATAGAGCGATGTGGAAAGAGAGGAAAACAAATGACATCGTAACCGAACAAATGATAGAACATAGCGTTCGTTGTGCTGATTTATGTCCGAGATATTCAGTTGCTCGAAAAGGTACGCCGCACACCATTAATCTAAAGGTCTAGCTTCTGTACAGCACACGGAGGCAATTGACTATATTTCCACAGATGTTTAATTCCGTATAGATCACCTGTGTGAAAAGACCTCTCAATAACGTGAAATGATCTTTAGGTTAAACAAATCAAGTTGTAAAGATACGCCAACCTAACAATTATAACAAAACAAACAAATATATGTGAAGAAGCCTAAACTCAAAAGGGTTACCAGTTCCACAATAAATTCCTTAATAACCAGCCCACTTAATTTCAAGTTTCGTCGCGTAGTATATCTAAAAATACTGTTCTCTATTGAAAATCGAATGATTGAGTAAGCATGCAGAACTGCGTTGAGATAGTAGGTCAGTGATTGAAACTAGGGAATAAAATTTCTTGACTGAAATGTTTTCGGTAAACAATTTTTGAGGATTGTGTTTCTATCGGATTATGCAAAACTTGTCTTTTTCTATAATATCGACTTCCTGTTGTAACCCTTGAGCGCGTTAGTACCTTTGTAAGTCCTACAGTGAGATGTCTTGCCTTTTGAGCCTAACACTATAATTTCCTAGAAATGGGAATCTGCTTATTTTCGTATTTGCACTCTTTAAATGTTTATATAATAGAAAGATCACGTGATGTTTTATGTTGAGCAAGGTGGATTGTCGCGAAGATGCAAATATGGTTTTCGTGAAGGTTACTATAACGGGCCTTTTGATGCAAAGCGAAAAAATAAACCATACCAAACTGATTTGGGACATAAAAAATATTACAATAAAATTATAATGATACCGTAAGTGTAGGAATATGGACCAGATGCGGCCAACCAGGAATAAAATAGTTTTGAGTGGAGAACTTGTGGTAAAAGAATCAAATTATTAGGACCTAAGGCAAAGATAAAGAATTCTTTACCGGCCGAATTAGAATGCCATTGACTTTTCTTTACAATTTATCTAGGCTTGGAACTTGAATGCAATCAAAATATATTTATCTCTGAATGAAAGTACTTTTTTTTTATAAATTAACAGCTTTATTAAATTATTAAGCTAATTAAAATGATTTATGTGCATACGTATTAGTTTAGGATACAACCTACTTATCAAATACACATGTATAGTATGGTTACAACAATTTTTGAACATACGCCAAGGAATTTAAGGCTTTTCTTCGAATTTCATAATCTCCTATTATATTCTTTTATCTAATTTAACATAGTTTCCTTTCCTCTTTTCGTCTCTAAATTAACTTTCCTTCCACTCAGAAAACAATCGTTTAATTTAAATTCGTTTTTAAATTCCTTTACGAAAGCATAAATGTCAGGTTAAAATTCGATTCAAACGAAAGTTACAACCTTCTACGGCATGCCTTCTTTCGTAGCAGTTCCATATTTCAGTTGGCATCGTGTGATTTTCAAACCATTGTTCAACAAAGTAATCGTAAAATTGTACTAGTTTGTTATTAGTTGCAATAGCCTTCCAGAATTAAGAGCCAACCCAACTTAACACAAACTTAACTTTATTTTTACCTCGTAGTTTTCTTGGTATTCCGGAGCCAAGCCCACATCTTCAATTTTCTTCCGACGGCACTGGAGAAACATAACTTCAACTCCTTCACCGCTGCTTTCCAACGTTCTATTTCTAGGATTCCATTCAGAAATCGCTGTTTTCAAGGCGCTGAATTGGGAAAATCAATGGAATAATGTTTATTGAATCTTCAAAACTTCCCAGATCCAGATTTACAGTATAGATTTGGGAAAAAGATTTTTAGACGTTCCATCCATAAAAAATACGTATTGTGGGCTTTCACTGTTGCAAATACAAAAATTCGGCAACCTTCGGATTAGATATCAACACATAAAAAACTATCCCCATTCAATAATTCTAAAATTTCGTCGTGTTGCCATCCCATGATTTCCTTCAACCTCCACAATTCTGGGATTTTTCGTGCACATACACCCATGTAACACTGATAAGCATTCAATAATGCCTAAGGTACCTTAGTAGTTTCAAATTTTTCCATTTCGAATACAACGGTAATTTCAAAATTTGAGTTTACAGTGGATTAAAGGGTGAACTATCGCTGCAATCTAGATGTGTTCGGAAATGATAGGCGTTCTTATCTCGCTAATGAGGGTTGTCTTAACCATTTTCCAATTTTATTTAGAAAGATTTTCTATTATGGCGGCAAGTGACCCATTAAAAATAATTTTACCTTCACCTCAAGTAATATCTTTAATTGCATGTCCGTATACGCACCATCCGTATCTAAGCCGATACGATAAAAAATAAATGAGAGTAGTAATGATCATTGCATCATAATTAAGTTTCCTAAAACCAGGTAGCAACTTTGTTACTCCGAGCAGAATAACTTTACCGTATGGGTTTTAGTCGATAACAGAGCTACGCTCGTACGCGGACCACTCAGTAGAAGGTATTACCAAAAAAATTTTTTTAAAGAAAGTCTAACATTATATGGTATACAGGGTTAAACGAAATAAGTTATTAATTGTGCATCAATATTGGATAGCTAGTTTCGGATAACTCTGGCATCAATTTTACCAGCAATTGCTATTTGCTTCGGGTTAAATTTTTTTAGAGGATCGCATCTGAACGCTATTTGCGCTTCTAAACTCTCCGAATTTCTCGAAGAGAAAAGGTTTCTAAATGAAAATTAATTGCCCAATTGAATCAATATAGAAGATATGATGTATACAGATATAAATATCTGTGATTCCTTTCTTGCCAAATAACATCAAGTATTCTGGAGGCTACCACATTGTGGTGTGGCTGAATTCGTGTAGTTTGTTTAAAGTAACTTTTATACACCTATTTTATTAATTGTAACTTATGTGCTTGCTTTGCTCAAAACTCTCCTATTTGAAAAAATAACCTATGCTTCCCAGTTTTAAATAGCTTATCTTTGAAATGATCCTCACGTTGTTGATTAATTTATATAAGCCGCAACGTATAGTTTTTCCAGTATAATCATTTTAGAAGACTAGAATTTTTTAGCATATAGGAAATGAATAATCAATTCTAATCAAATCAATTACTTCATTGCAACTATATGCTTAATAAGGTGTCAGTCTTATGGTATGTAAAATAAGAAATCTACCTGCAAACATCCTTTTCTTCTAGGAAGTTATTAAAAAAACTTTATAAAAAAGAAAAAGGTTAATATCAAGAGATGTCGCGGTTAAATTTATCCATGATATCATTCTTTATTTTATGGTAAGCACTTTGTTTCGATTACACATTTACTTCGCATATTATAGCGCGCACACTATTTGCGTACATACCGATATTAAGAGTGGAAAGTTAATTTATTACGTGAATAAATAAGTAATTTATGACATTGACTATGTATTACGATAACGTATGTTAATTAGTCATAAAATGTGAGTATTTATTGCAACTATAAACATTTTTGAGCGAACCTTAACTTAGTCATTAAGATAATTTTTCTCTCCGTTCACATTTATCAAACAGTCTAATGCTACAACGAACGCAACGCTGTAATAAAATAAATCATCTTTCCTACTCATATGGCTATTGTTGACTTTAAAGCTTTTTATGTTCGGGCTCGTTGCTTGCTTGTTAGCCATCTATTTCTACTATTTAATATCTATGGCGATTCCTCTGTTGTGTGAACGGGAAGTAGCTGGCTGAACAGATACACACACATGTGCTGCCGCTGACACGACCGTAAAATATATGACGCTCTGAAGGATAACAAATGCATTATTACTAGTGTTAATGGTTATAATAAATAAAACGCGGACAATGGGTTCTTAATCCGCTAGAATTATTGTATTGAAGCCGACTGGTATGTCCATAATACTATAAAGGACATTGAGAAGTGAATAAATCAGTTTTACAGCTGTACATTTGTATTAGCGTTTTATTTATTTTTGCACCTGTGTCTCCTTGCTATGCTGTCTTGATTGCTGAAGCCATTTGCATGTACATCAGGGTGGAACCTCGTTTTATCATAGTTGTCTTCTCGTGATGGAATTTTAACGTAGACAAAATGCGAATGAGTTGGAATGGGTGTGTTGAAGGGCTCCTATATTACGCAATAACATAGTGTGTCGTACCCGTATGAGTAGAAAAATTTTGAAAGATATCAATAGATTAGCTTCCTATTGAGGTTATTGGAAAAAATTGATTTATTTGTATTGGAACTCCAAAAGCGTGCATCAAAATCAGTGTTGGTTGGGTAGGTCGGATGTGTAAGGACGGGCTTCTAAGTAGCTAAGCAACCACGATAAAATTGGTAAACCAGACAATCAAAAATATATTGCCACTTTCAATACATTTTCCGATCAATAGAGAGCCAACCCCTTCTTTGTCACTTTGTCTAGAACGCTACGGTATGGCATCAATGACGATTTCGCTAATAGTATCTAGGATTAGCATGGAGCAATCAAATTGTTCGAGTTTGATATTTGAGCTCATGCTGACGGTATATGATAATAGACAGTTACTGTATATACAGGCTGATTCAAATCCCAGAAATGGACCTATGACAAATGATGTTCGAAGTTAAAAAAAAGCTAAAAATGCTCATTGTCTTCTTTTACTTCCAGCACCTTTATTTGGCCACGGAAAAACTGAGACCACACTTTCGAGGTTACCGTCGATCCTCTATCTTATAGTGTGCTCAAAATGTTGATAAGGCGTTCTGATTCTTTCTGCCCATCATCAACTTTCTTACTTCTTATCGGAGCCATTGTAGATTTGAACATTGTCTGGAAGAGTTTTTTTCCGCCGAAAAAATAGGCCAAGGTGCACGCGGTTGTTATTATTAAATTTATCATAATTGCGCATTAATTATTGTGACAACTGCTGTATGCGTCAGAATCAACTTTTTCTGTTGTAAGCTCATTGTATAAGTTAACACAATGCAGTGTTAAGAAAGATACCATAAAAGAAATGTAGCTTTTACATGAATATTTGGAGCTATAAACTGCGGATTTAATGAAAGTCCGGCGCATTCCCGAGTCACCATTCATAATTGGGGTACAATTAACTGCGCCTCACCATTTAGGGCGAGAAGATGATAGTCACAAAGCCATGGAATAATTTACACGCACAATTTATATACTAAAAGGCTCCTGAGGTTATAACAGGCTTTAAAAGCTTATACGCCTCGTTGGGCTGTCACCACACTAGAAAATGGTATAACAACATCGTTCTGGATTAAACGTTTAGATGCATATTTCGTTGCGTATGAAAAAACATTAAATCCGGAAAGATACTTGAACTTTCTTTGCATATGCATATCTAACTTCTTAGATAACAATACTCCATTAAATCATCTACAAAAATACAGTAGCAACAATTGCAGTTGTCCATTAATGAAAATTGCCAAATATTTCTTGTAATTGCTGGTTTATTGCCTTGTTTTCTGTTATTGTTACAAAATTTACAAAAACTTACCATTTGTAAATTTCCCGTTGGGTTTCATTCAAATTCCTGTCTACATCACCACTAGTGTCGGCTGGTGGACACGTAAATAGCAGGTCAAGAACAACGCTTCGATTTCCTCGTGTATGTTTCCGTCGAGTACAATGTACATGATTTGCAACGCATATACTGAAGAATTGAAGCCTTCTCCTTAACCTCTCATTTACATTAGCACCAACCGTCGCAAACATAAACGTAATCGAGCTTGGTAAACCATCCATTCTCGACCAAGATACTATCAAGGTCTAGAAAAATGGTTCGATATGACAATTGTCGTTCGTAAGTATCTTGTCTCGCTATTGTTGTATCTTGTAGTTCAATGAAAACAAATACTTCATATATCTCTTTTCTATTCGTTGGGGTACAGTTTTATATTATAATTGAAATGTTTATCAGTTTGAAAATTTTATGGTCACCTTATTTAATCTTAGTAATGTATTCTTCGTCAATTAGAATTATTATCAAGAACTCTATCAGCATGTTATATATAGTTAAAATTAGAAAAAAAGTCTTTCCAATCCAATATTGCGCCGATAACGATTATTTATTATCTTTCTGTTATTTTTCTTCATCTTCCTTTATAGGAAGTTGATGATGGTCAGAAAAAAGCGAAACGTTATATAAAATTGTTGACTACACCATTAGATAGAAGATCAACGGTGGCCTTGTGAATGTGTTTTTAGTTGTTCTCTGCAGGGTCAAATAAAGGTGCTAGAGTAATCTTTTCGTTTATTGTTTAATGTCGAACGTCATTTGTCAAAGATTTTCAGCTGAATATTCCAGATTCTTCTACAATCCTCTTGGAACTCCACACAAATTTAAGCCAAGACATATGTTTCTCTGTTACATTGTTGTTGCCATATTATGCATCCTGAAGGTTTGGAATAGAATTCAATTCATCTACTATTATTTTTTTTGAAGACGCCCAACCACGTCAGTTTTAATTTCTAGTCCGTCACATGAAGGTAGGACGCAATTTTTACCCCCCATCTTCAATATTCTGAGCCTTATAAACCCTATCAAAATTTTAAATTGTATGGTACTTCTGTGGTCCCTCATTTTAAAATACTTCTATGCTGAATTTAACAATAGAATATTTAAACTTTCCTCGTAAATAACGAACATATCCATCGAAATGTTATCATTTGGACGCATGTATGTATGTTATTGACATTCCACTACAATCAGTGGATTATATCGTTTTCCTAGTTGTTGGCATTTTTACAATTCTCTTTTGAGTAAATCCAACCTAGTAATGCCATAAAATAAAGCTATATTTCGTAGCAATAAATGCCGTAATAAATTTCAACAAAATAATCTGTGCATACAATGAATACAGATTCTGGAAACATGAAATATCAAACAAAAGAAAATCTGCTTATCCTAATGAAATATCAACAACGACTTAGTTTGTATGCTAGATAGCAGTTTGATGTGTTATGAAAATAATGTGTTTTGCGGTTTTCGAGTTACAACTGCTTGTGTTAAAAAATTGAAAATCGTATAAAACACCCAGTATATCGGAATATATTTTCTACAGATGCACAACATTATATTACATCCTGAAAATATCCGATTGGCATTCATTCCATCATGAACACGGATATACTGTTGTTGAACATGCAACTCAACTTATCTAGTCAACTGTCCAGTTCTAATCTTTCCTAATCAATTTATTTATCAGAGAAACCAACTTAAAAAAATGAGACTGCAATCGGTATACATGTAGAAATTGAAGATCACCTACATGTGACTGTAACTGGTATGAGTAACAAATAAATTAGACCTTACAATTAGAAAAAAGTGTTACATTTTAAAATCATTAATTAAAACTTTAAAATTTAAGAGAAAAAGTTTGTGACTCAAGGTGGGTGAAGGCGCTCGGATACGAGATCGGGAAGTTACGCAGCCACTGTGGCTAGGGGATTGTTATGCTTTTGACTGTATTGCTCAATGTTTTATCCTTAATGAGTTGGACTTAATGAGTACAGCCAGAACTTCTTTTCACCCAAATCGAAACATATATTTTTGGTAACTAAATGCCTTTTGAAATAAATCAAAAAGGTATATTTGATTTATTTATTATCATTATTATAATATATTATTATTATATTTATTTATCAAGAATCTGTAAGCCTGTGATATACGCTGACGTAATGGAAGGATGCAAAACCGCATAATTGAGAAATACTAAGTACTTCTAACAAACACACAGTGCGCAACAAGAACTAATTCAGTTGCATATAGATCTTTCAGGGTTTTATCTGCATTACGATATTTAAATACGGTTTTAATAATATGTTAATTTATTAAACACTAAATAATTTATACATTTACATTTATATTTATATTTAAATGAAAGAAAAATCCTTCTCTCATCATCAATCATACTGATGATGATTGCGTTGATGTTTTTATTTTTATTGAACTAATACTAGCAGCATTTAAACTTACTAAAACTGATACTACTGAAGATCAACCATTAATTTTCATCTGATAATACTTAAAACTAAGCACTTTTCTTTTTAAAGTTCCTGTTGTCTTTAGTTTTTCTAATTTGTAACTCACTAGATAGACTGTTGAATCACCCGCACATTATGCTCTGCTTTTGCACAAAATACTACACGAGTTCTATAGTTTGATCCTTTTCAATCTTCGTATACGGTGCAGCATTGTCATAAAAGTGACGATTGTCTTCGTGCTTCCTAGCCAAACTTTTGATCTCTAGTAGTCAGGGTGACTTGTTCAAGTTCTGGTAAATCGCAGATATATAAAAGGTAGAGAACCAGTCCAAAAACACTTCATTGGGGTATTTTTACCTTAATTTCTTGCAACTCTTAATACTATTCTCCCTGTTAAATCCGAAATAGTCCATTTTAGATGGATGAAGTTAGTACCTCTACGTATTGCTTTGGGAGCATTTTGTTATAAATTTATAGATTAATCCTTCGTGCCAATTTAGCAAAGAATTATCACGTAGCTTCTCAACGTTTGCAATTCTGAATATCATCTATACATTGTTCAAGGCTCCTCCAAACCACTTTAATACGATTTAATTTGGGATGAGAAGATAGTAGCCTAAATACGTGGTTGAAAATTTAATATATTTCGTAGTTTTTGAGATACTGTAATAATCTTGTACATTTCGGCATTTGTTATGCTACGATTCTCTGTTGTCTAGAATGAATTAAGTAAATGTCAACTTTTTAAAAATAATCCTATCTTGTGTTTACCTCTAAATTGCATTATGTTGAGTCTGAAAAGCTTCAGGCATAATGGCGTAATATAATTGCGCATGCGTTGAAACATACCTTTTAAAATTTCAGTCATGTTTTTTCAGTTGTTGTTTAACAACTCTTTGTGTCGGTCGTTTCTGTAAAAATTGAAAAAATGGAATATAGAGTCCACATTAGATTCTTGTATTCGAAAGGCAACATGCCCGCGCAAATTAGGGCTTAGATGGACACTGTTCATGGAGATTCTGGACTATCATTTGTCACAGTGAAATTTTGTGCAGCTAAATTTAAACGTGGTCGCAACAGCTTGGTTGGCGATGAAAACTCAGGACGGCCAAAAACTGCAACCACTGCCGATGACGTCGGAAAAGATTCACCGGTGCTAGACGACCGTCGAATTAGGGTTAGAGCAGAGGCTGTAAGCATCTCGAAAGAATGTGTCACATATTTACTGATGATTTTGACATGAAAATTGCATGTTGGACGCGACGCTTGCTCACCTAGAACTAAAAACGCATCGGAATGAACCCGGTTGAAGCAGTTCAATCGAGATAAGTTTTGGCGTCGGTTAATAACTACAGATGAAGTTTACACGAGTACGTCTCCAGGGCCAAGGCACAAAGGACGCAGTACACTGCGAAGGGTGGATCGGTACCAAAAAAGGCGAAAGCTATTTCATCGGCTGGGAAAGTGATGGCGACCATTTTCTGGAAAAATTATGGAGTTGTGTTAACCGACTGTCTTTAAAAAGTTGAAACAATAACTGGGAGATAGATGCACCATTTCTTGACAATTTGAAGGCAGAAGTTTCGGGAAAACGTCTGCGTTCCACTTTTTTTGTTGTTCACGAATTGGGATTCGAATTGGTGTATCACCCTCCCTAATTGGACCTCCACCAACTTTTTCTGCTTCTTAAGCTTAAAGTTTCGCTCGCAGGACAGAGATTGTCGTCGAATGAGGAAGCTGTCGTCGCATTAGTAGGAGCCTATTTTGGGGAACAGGATGCCAATTACTATTTGAACGGATTAAAGAGGAAGGAGCGTCAGTAGGAACATAGTATGGATTTATAAAGAGACTATGTTGAGCAATAAAACTGAATTTGTCTAGAAAATACTTTAGTGTGTTAGGCTAGAAACTTTTCAGATTACCCTCGTATCATATATTTTATCACCTAACAGGTAGGCAGAAATGTATTTCTTCTGGTTTCTTTACTTTATTCGGTTAATGCGTATCCGACCTTGAGCGACAGCTATTCTTGACAAGCTATACATACCAGGTGTGTCGGTAATTCCTTTCCGGTTTTTCCGGCAGATGTCACTGGCCATAAGTATGAAATGTTATGATTTGATACATATGTAATTTTATTCTACTGACATTAACCTTAAAACTACACAAGTTACGTTCCGCCAAAATAACAGCGTTATAGATTTATAATTTTTTGAAAATGTCGAGTTTTGTGCCTGAAAACGTGCATTTGCGGCACGCATTACTTTTCTTGTTTCATCGAAAGAAAAAAGCCGCTGAAAGTCATCGTTTGCTAGTAGAGACTTACGGTGAGCATGCTCCAACCATAAGAACATGTGAAACGTGGTTTCGACAATTCAAATGTGGTGATTTCAACGTTCAAGATAAAGAACGTCCTGGTAGGCCGAAAACGTTTGAAGACGCGGAATTGCAGGAGCTATTGGATGAAGACTCAACACAAACTCAAAAACAATTAGCAGAAAAGTTGAATGTGGGCCGAGTAGCAATTTGTGAACGATTACAAGCTATGGGAAAGATCCAAAAGATGGGGAGATGGGTGCCACATGAATTGAATGACAGACAAATGGAAAATCGAAAAATCGTTAGTGAAATTCTGCTTCAAAGGTATGAAAGGAAGTCATTTCTGCATCGAATAGTAACGGGTGATGAAAAATGGATTTATTTCGAAAATCCCAAGCGAAAAAAATCATGGTTATCACCTGGCGAAGCTGGCCCATCGACTGCAAGGCCAAATCGCTTTGGTCGCAAGACCATGCTCTGTGTCTGGTGGGACCAGATTGGTGTCGTATATTATGAACTGTTGAAACCGGGAGAAACAGTTAATAGTGATCGCTACCGACAACAAATGATCAATTTGAACTGTGCATTGATCGAAAAACGTCCACAATACGCTGAAAGACATGATAAAGTGATTTTGCAACATGACAACGCGCCGTCTCATACAGCAAAACCAGTCAAAGAAATGTTGAAATCACTTGGATGGGAAGTTTTATCGCACCCGCCGTACTCTCCAGACCTGGCTCCATCCGACTACCACCTTTTCGCATCGATGGGGCACGCGCTTGCAGAGCAGCACTTCGCCGATTTCGAAGAAGTTAAAAAATGGCTCGATGAATGGTTTAGCTCAAAGGAGGAACTGTTCTTTTGGAATGGCATTCATAAATTGCCTGAGAGATGGACAAAATGTATAGAATCAAATGGCCAATACTTTGAATAAATAAATTTTAACTATCCATTCTAAGTAACGTGTTTTCTTTAGCGAAAAAACCGGAAAAGAATTACCGACACACCTGGTATGTAGTTAAATCGAAGCTATTCAAGTTATTGTACCTTGGTATCGAACGCATTGTCAATCTTTTAAATATGTCTTTCTTGTTGACAATAGGCTGTGAAGTTCAGATATTAAAGTACAAACGCAAATTGACAATACAGAACTAAGTTTCTAGGAACCACTGCAAATATAGCGAAGTGGGAAACATTGGCGAGTATATAATTGAAGTGTACAATAGGTGCAATCGCCGTAATGTTTTTAGTAAATAAACAGACGCATTAGAGTAATTAACACTGCTTCATCATCGTTCATCATATTTCACATGTCACTTCTGTCTTTCAATATTAGTATATATGTACCTTTCCTATTATCGAATATGGTTAGTAGCCGCCTAGATTTGGCAATAGATATCTTCTAAATAACATCTACATTTGGACATCTCATTAGTACAGCGGTGACATGTGCAGAAACGTAGGCGATTGGCTCTTCCATTTAATCGTAAAATGAACGCGCTAATTTTCGCTATCTTATGAATACGTTTGGGTAAACATTTCAACTATACATTGGTTCCATTAGTGGACGAGGTGGAACGGTAGCAACGGCCAATAAGTAACACGGTGTTAACTGGCACAGCCCGGTTCCCATAATAGATTGTTTAAAGACAAACATGAACGAAGAGCGGTAGCCGTCTACTGTCAAATAAAAGCGCGGACGAAGAAGAAACAGAATAAAAAAAAGAGTAAGATGAAAGAAAGAAGGAAGACCGATTCCTCAGCACTTATTTACTAAAGTAGCGTATGTACCGTCTTTTGTTACCACTTAAAACGCAGACGTTTCGGGATGCTTTTTCCTGCGTTGTTCGTCTCTTTTGCTCGTTCTCTCTGTCCAACAATCGAAAAGAATGCGTAAAATGGATGGACGTAAAAAGGTTACTTAGGATGAATTAAAGTTATGATTCTCTTCGGATAAGTTTTATGTTACTTGGACGCTCTAAACAGATTGTATGCGCTTTGTGTTATTATGTGGGCCCATTGCATTACGATATTTAGATAAATACATCTTTGTGAAAGGTCGTGACTCCTACACGTCTCGGTTTCGTGATAATAAAATTAGCCCGAACAGTGCCTTACTTTACAAATGTGAAACGTATATTCACTCGAAGCTAAGCGCAAATTTAAACAGGCAAGGGTTAATGTAGAATGCAGTTTAACAGAAACTATCTAGCCTCAACAACTTAAGAATGCATTTTAACCATATCCTTAATTAAGATATTGGAAACAAAACTTATGTAGAACCAATATCAGTGTTTATGTTACTGACGTAAAAGCTTTGAATGGTTTTTGTTATATTTCAATTATTCAGCCTTTGATTAAACTAATAGTTGATGTAAAAAATACGCTGCATTAAAGCTTTTATAGAACCCTTAATCGATGGCATGTAGTAATTTTTGACTGGTGTCATCAGCATCACCTTTGATTCAAAACTCTTACAATTGCAACTAGAATCTTTGGTTTCTAATTACTACATGTATTTTTTTTAATAAATCATATATCAAAATAAACAGAGTTTTATTCAAAGTTCAGCGCACAATTCAGCTTGATATCTAAATTCCCGATACCACATCCTTATTTTCTCTCGGTAGAGTGTCAGTAAGGTATACAAAACCAATGCTATTTTTCGATGTTGGGTATAGATTGGCTGTAGGTCTGCAAAATCAGTTAAGCGTTGGTCGACAATCGGGAAATGATAATCAAACTACGCGTGGCAGTAAGCACTTGAGTGACATAAGCAAGTCGATGTTGAAACAATTAAGTTGGCGCAGCGTCGATTGAAGATCAGTTGCCAAGCGTTGTAATTATGTGATGCTACAACAGTGAGCCAATTTTCAGGGAATGTTCGTTAAAGGTGGGTGCACGACAAAAGTAGTTGGTTTGCCCAAAGATCAATTAATTATGCGAGAGCGTCGTGAGCTAATATTTAGCCAAAAGTGTCAAACGTTCACACTTTCATGTAATGCCGACACCGCTGTCAAGTCCAGCCAAGTGAACCGTGATCGGGACCCAATCTTGCGCCAACCGCCTGTGCTACTTGAGTACTTGATGTTGTATTATTCTAAGCCCACTTGAAAATAAAAATAAAGATGCCTGAGAAGTGTTTATCAGACTTTTCATAATTCGTGTAATAATAAAATTGGAAAAAAAGTAAATAGAAATTTAATATTTGACGTACTTCGTATGCCAATCGCAAATCTAGTATTCAAAATTTGTAGTTTCGCGACCAACGGATGTCTCCATAAAAAATGTTTTTTTCTTCTAAGCCTATAGATAAAGAAATTCCTAACTCTATCCATGAACACATTTTTGTTAATTTCAAAATTACAAGCTTTCAATGTATTTTGATGTGGGACATGCGTTTCAGTTACTGGAGTACTGGAGTAACGTAAATTTCGTACGTTATTATTATTCGAATAAAGTTTAACTTCCCAGCCATGTTTGTCTTTCCCGTTCTATCATTAAAAATCCTATAGCCAATTCATTCGTATGAGATTAATTTACGGAAAGTTCCGACGACATCCATTTTCTTCACTGCCCTTGAAATTCTGGGAAATTCACGAAACGCGAGACGCTTCAAGTGAAGACAATTCGATATCGTTAAGGCACGATATATTTCTGGTCGACTTCCATACTTCTTCGGTTTAATTGAAATTTAATAGATATCGGTCGACCGAAACGGCGTAGTGAGTCCAGTAGAAGAAAAAATCATTGTTAAAATTTACGGAGAAAAATTTAAATTGAATTAGGTTCCCGGAACAATGATTTGAGCAAACTGGTGAGGTCTATCGAAAGAACGCGGTTGTCGAAGAAACACGGAACGCCTGAGAATGTGAAGTGTTCCGCGTAATATCTTAAAATTTATTGTATTTAGCTGCAATAGAACAAATTAATTAAAATGCATGAAGTTATCATATTATGTAAATGTACATTCAATTATAAAATCTAATGTATGGATAACACGCTTTGTTTACAACTGAGAATATTTCATGAAACTCCTTATAAGTATTAATTATGTTATTATGAATGGAACTCTGATACTTTGGAATAGTGGTCATAGCATCCGACTTATGCTACTAGTTGTTTCTCATTACATAAAGAAATATGTCAAGTTGATTACAGGGAGCACAACATTTTTCAAGTACCATTACCTCCCAATGGCGTTTAATCGATAATATTGCAATGAATTTCATAGTTCAAAAGTCGTTTCAAATTTAATAGCATTTACCGAATGATCAGTACCAGCTACACCAATTGTTTCTTTCCAAATTCATACAATTTTCATTATGAGTTGGATTCTTTCCATACTTGTTCTTGCAGTTTTATTTATTACATAAAGCTACAAATATTTAAGATAATCATGTCGCAAAATCCAGCAATTCAACTATCTAGATTATTACATTTTTCCCCAAGAAAGCTTCCTTATTTATCTTTACTCCCGAGCGAGTATTGTAAGTACATCGTAAGTTGAGTGAATAAGGAGATACGCCACCCTTTTGTCCGCCTTCCGCGAACCCTCTACACATACGAATGTATATATCAAAGCAACTGTATAAAATAAACGTTCTCTTTATGTTGAATCGTTTACTCGGGAATTTATTGCTTCAATATATTTATATGGAAAGCAATTTCGTGCGAAGGAACACAGAGCTGGCGTTCCGCGCCCGAGATGAGACTCTCTCTCTGCACCCTTTCCGTTATTTCGACCTTAATACGCGCCCGCTAGCGGCGATAGTTTGCGCCGATAATAGAAACATATTACCCTCTCACGACTTCAACGACTCGTAGCCATTACACTAAGGCTGGTTTATGGTGTTAATGCGCTCTATTACCCTCGCGGTGAATTACTCAGTCGATGGTATGCAGTACTTGCGCGCATACCGTATACCATCTTTACTTATTTGTCCGACGTTATGGATAATATATTAGGGCTTCGTTATAAATATCAACGCTTTCGAATTAGTGTAGTGTTGCATCTTTCATTACCAAAACAAGTAGTTCTTAGGAAGAAGAATGATTAAGTATCTTCGTTTCACCATAAAAAGTATTAACCCCAGTTTTACTAATTTATTTGTTGTATTTATAGCGGATTAGTTTTGGTTGTAAATTTCAATAATTTTAGAGTTATAGGAGAATAAACTACAAACGCGAATATTACATTCAAGTATTAACAAGAGGAGCAAACGCCAAAGGTATCTGCACACTCGGCAACCCTATAAATTGACCAAATTCGATGATATGGCAGACGAAAGATATCCACGAATTTCCGAAACATACCTTCCTAATGTTTTGGGGGGAGCGTGCCCATGCCTCTGGTGTTTGCTATATTAACGCAGTGTTTACCATCGCAAATGAACCGCTATTGCTGGCACTAGAAGAACCGGTTCTGGCCATCCTAAAGATCGCCAGTAGCGGAAAAGCCCCTGGCTATGCCATTAGCAACACCATGTTGAGGCACCTTGGCGCTAGTTTTCTGTATTATCAACACCTGCTAGTACTCGCAAATTTCCCCCAATGTCTGAAATATCTAAAATAGCGGAGGCAGTGACTTTGAGTCGTCTTAGTGATAGGCTACTCGACACGGCTTCCGAACCGGATTGTCCACAGACCATCAGCTATTTAGAACCACCGAAACCATCAGAAGAATACCTGAAACCCGAACGTTTGACTGTGTCTGTCATTACGCCAGGCGTAACTGTTACTGTTCAAAATTATCCGACTACATACATAATCCTGACATGGTTCAATTTGTTCATAGTTATCTGTTGGATAGTGTTGATCCTTCTAATTTTCCCCACAAGAGTTATTTATTTAACTAGAGACAGACCTCACCATTTACGCTGATTATATTGCCGTCCATAGTTTGTCATGACAACTTCATCTGCAATAAATCCATTTTTTCACAGGAAAACTGATGATCAATCCCAGTAAATGTAGTTCTCAGATTCATTTATAAAACAAAAACCACTCCCTCCAACATCAACATTGGCAACATCGAAATTCGTTGGGGCATTCAGCTGAAATAAACGAGTCCAGCTCTAGATAAAGGATGGGCTGGTCATGTTAAGAAAATTAAAAGAAGGTGCACTATCGCTAAATACTCAGTCTACATTCCCTTGGGGAGGGGCAGCCGTCTTGATATGGAAAAGAAATTCCTACTGCATACATCCATCCTCTCTTGGTGTGCAACTTCCAGTTATCAATTTAGAAATTTAAAGACACAACCAAACCATGTATTAAATACTATTGTATAGGTAGTAGTTTGGAAATATTCAAATCAGGACCAATCAATCGTTAAAGAAATATATTGGACAGCTGACGACAACCACAAGGACGACGTCCTCTTCCAGAAGTAAGGATTTGAAGAGTGCAGGACCAAGTGGCCGCCAACTACGTGGACATAAGGACAGATGTTAGCAACAAAAACCCAGCGGTGAGAGGAAATTACAACAAAAGGAAATACGGGGAACATAGACTACGCCACGCCGCTGGAGTGCTTGCTTTCGTTATATGTTTATTTATTAGAAAGAAATTATATTAGACATTTATTGCAATAGAATCATAAAGTAGTTAACTTAGACAACATTTTAGTGAAAGTGCGTCCTAATGCCATAAGAATTTGCTACGTCGATACGGCTCTTATTCTACGTAACTATGCAAGACTTGGAAGACACGAAATTCTGCGTTTGCAAGTGTCTTACAGAATGTCTATAGCTTTAATTTTTTCATCAAATTTACAGGAACATAAATTTTACACTAAGCCATAAATTAATTATGTACACTGCACACAATATTCATTAAACTTACAACTTTGGAAAATGTCTTAGAAGGTATACAAAATTTATTGTAAAGGATTGAGAACGTCGGATTTATCTAGTACTAATAGCTCCAATAGTATCCATTTCTAAAACGTCTTACATATGAAATAGCAGTGTATGAAAACCGTACCCGCTTTGAATTGATCTGTGTGAGATTTTTAGATAGCTCGTATTGTATAAAACCTGCCTAAGACCGATACTAACGTTTGCAGCTTTACTTACTGGTACAGGGCTACAGGAAGATCTCCAGATACTAAGTCTGGCCTCTTCTGGCCAGAGTGGCTCAGGAGCTCTAAGACTGTCCTCCTCCTAAAAGTAAGATGGTCCGATTCCGAGACAGAATAGTCGACCAATGAGCATAATTATCAAGAATACCTGGTAATTTCAATACCTTCTTCTAACTGCGAAAAACAATTAACGGGAGAAATTAAACCGTCTACCAGTGACAAAAGCGGCATTGCTTCAGTAGCCATATCCTTTTACCATGCTTTCTATAAGGTGATATCCTTAGACCGGAAACCATGACTGCAGAATTTTATTACCTAAACTTTTATCGATCAACTTTAACGACTTCATACGAATTGTTACATTCCAAACGAAAGCGTACAGCATACGTTAGACTCAAAGTTGCGTTATAGACCGCCGTAAAAACTTAAATATATACTGCAAAATAGCATTTTAGTCTTTTCTTTTATGGCCGATGAACTCGAAATATGCCAGCACAGGTACGGGGCCCTCATGTATCCTTCCGATACACATACGTACTACATAAGCATCTATACGCATTCTTTTTTATGTTCTATTTTATATATATATACGGAGAATCAATTTTTATGAGTTACGATTATGGCTTCGTAGCCGGGACAGGAGAAGTGTTCGTAGTATTCGGGAGGGCCGGGCGAATTATTGTTTTCCGATGTTTATGACACTGTTTCGATTTCATAACTCCGGTGCGGAACGTGGGGCGATCCAGTGGTGCACGTTTTTAATTTATCAGGCCGTAGATCATCGCGAAAGAGCGAATTCTGTTCCGCGTAAAAACAGCCGTATAGTTTGTCGGTTGGGCGATTGCGGCGGCGATGTCGGGACCTTTTCTGGCGCAGACGTGCGGCGAGAATATAGCCACAAATCAGCGGCTGTGTATGAAATGCGGAAATTCGGAAGAGAAAATAAAATGCCCGCCTCAGAGGGAGCAAATGTTTAAACGTGTCTTTTTACACGTTTTGCACTTTTGATCGTATGAAAATATTACTTATCTAGTTTCTGATCTCTACGTTGTCCTGGTCTCTAAAGTTCAGTTCATTTTGATGATGAAAAATCAATCAAGGATGGTGGATTACATGCAGTTAGTATATTTTTCGCGGTGTATGCAATATTTGTTGAAGTATTTGGAAGTAGATAATTGTTTTCTTTAACCCTTTCGAGCCTATTGGGTCATATGTAACCCAACAAGTCAAGCCATGTTTCACTCCTTTCCATTTAAAATGATATACTACATTTGATTTTTTTTTCAATAAAGTTGCATTTCGACGACTAATGGGTTATATTTTTCTCACTAAAAAAGTCTGACTGGGATATATATGTCCCATACAAAATGGCGGACTTTTTTTTCGAATAACATTTTAAGGTGTTTATTTCACTTACCTTCATCTTGTTGTTGTTTAAAAAAATTACAATCTAATCAGGATTTAATAATAAAAAATCCGGCTCGAAAGGGTTAAGGCACTCGGGACAGGGTGTCTTTTCCGCAGAATAACATACATGTGATCTACTTCCCAAAGTTTCATAATTTTTTGAATTTCTGGGTTCGAGGTCGTCTCTTCAGTAAGTAATATTCAACGCTAACCCAAACTAATCCCTTCTACTACTAACACACTGCTAGCTAGGGACAGTAGGATAAACTTCGCATATCACGCTCTATCTGGATGACATTACAGAAGATGAAAAGGAATAAACTCACACTAGTGAACAGAGAAATCGGATGCTTAACTCGCCTACTTTAAATTCTGACTTTTGTACTTTTGATTAAATAAACTAGCACGGCGAGCACAATTTTGCAGGTATCAGATAACACATATTTTTCTGGTAATAACTTTCTATGATATTAAAATCTAGGATATTCCAGAAAAATATGATTCAAGTCTCCTATCAATTTGAATTTCTCTCACTACAAAATGCATTTTAGTAGAATGTCAATACATTTCTGGAATTAGTCATGTCAATAATGGGCTGAAGTGTTTATAGATTTTTGTCATACTACATCATTTCTTAAGATAGCCATGTTATCAAATGAAAAAGGTGAACATTGTTTGAATCAAAGAAAACAGTTACAGTGTTAATTTGTAGATTATGGGCACATCCACTTGTAAATAATGGGTCTACAAGGAATGTATATTGGGCAAGGCAGCCGAAGAATAAAGCAGTCACTCAATTGTTCAGATTCTCTTTGAGATGTCTACTTGAGATTGATTGTAAGATTCATAACAAAGAAATTTAATTATTCTTTATTTGTGGTTGCAACTTTCCTTCTCTTCGGCACTCGAACTCCGAATCCTTGCCTCCTTCCTTGCTGGGTGTTTTTTCTAGCGTTCCTGCATCCCATGTCCTTTTATCGGAATGACCGCAATTTTACCTCCAACCGAATACCACAAGAATAGGTTGCAAGATTGTTGAATATTAGACATTGTATCACCAATCATAGGTTCTGCATAAGTTAATAAATCCAAAGTTTATGAGTACTTAAATTTTAAATACTGCGGATTCAAGTGACAAATGTAGCATGTTTTTACTCTTATTGGGAAATGCATATATTACTAAAGAAACGAGTTTCGAAATAAATTTAGCAGTATAGATGCTTTCGATATTGAATTGCATTCCCTAAATGAAGATCTGGTACTTTGTCATGGATTGTTTACAAAAGAATTTTAATATAAATTATTGTTTCTTTTATTGCGGTAAACTGTTTGCAGAAGAGAGCATGGAATGGACAAATTTCTTGTACAACATTTTTAGGATAACGCCCAACGTTACATTCTCTTATGCCAAGATATTTAACAATGACATCAGCAGTACTCTCGTACTGCAAAACGTTTTCGCCAGCATTAAAAAAAAGTATTAGAAGTGTATCTACCCCAACAAATTGGGTCAATATCTCAAGCACCAAGGTTAACTATAAATTATGTACTTACGTGACCTGGTAACTCGCTTGTAGACACTAGTAAATATGCAATCAAAGGCACGTGTAGTTACTGCGACGCTTCGCTTGTTATTAACAGCCCTTGAAGTGCAACAATGTTAAACAACAGGATGGAGAACTTCGGCTTAAACTTGTTAATATTGTATTTCCTTTTAATTAATTGGTTTGATTTATGTAATGACCTATCCGCCCACGTCTTACGCTGTTTCTATAAAAAGCAGTTCTCTAGCTCTTTGAATGACTTTTGTTTGTTATAAAATATCAAATTTTATAACATTAATAAACTGTTGAGGAATTTTGAGGTATATTTGTGCTTCGCCCACAGATTTTTTTATGGAGAAAGTTCCAAATAGCAGAGAAATTCAATAGCAGTACAAGGCAGGATTTGGAATTCAGCTCATTCATTAACACTCTCCGTTATGTTTTGAATTTACAAAACTTCTGCGTCGATTACCTAGTTTTCTGCTTTCTGTTTCTTTATTATTTATTTCACCATTATCATTTTAGCATCTCGTATCGTAAACAAATCGTAGCACAAAGGCAAATAAATTTTCATTAAGAAAACTAATATTTTAGTGCCTTATTGTGCTGAATCATAACACGGTCAGACATTTATCAACGCATGCAACTATTAGCGATTACATTTCGCAAGGAATTGCGTAACGGGCGATAACTCTTGTTTATATGCACTATTTGTGCGCAACTTGTAAAACGGGTCACAAGAGCGTTCGTTACCAACAAATAAGCACGTAATTAAATAAAATACACGTGCGTAAAGCATGTTTTTTTTTCAGGAATACGTCGGTTCGAAGGCGGTCCTGTATACACCGCTTCCTTTCTTTGAGGAAGTGAATATATATTTCTTTGATTAAGCTGTCTTGCCGGTCATATTTTATGTACGCGCACCTTCTCGCTTTAATTCCGATTTGCACGTAATAATTACATCGCTAGCTAAGTGTATAGTTTTAAATGTACGACCGTTAGCCTGGAATACTCTTGAAATAAATTATGGTTATTGAATTATGGCGCGCTGTTTTGAGGCAACAAGCGTAGGAAATTATGATGAGGTAAAACAACGTGGGATAGAGGAAATAGGATCGATTAACATATTTGCTTGTAATGGTCGTGTCACCATGCACGCCGTTAAACACATTTAAAAGACACACTAAAGGACTTTGTTAATTAAATGTCGAACTCTCCTTGTTATTTCCCTCGTGTCTTACAAGTAATGCTACTGGTACCTTTAGACCTTCTAAAATAATCTTTTAAATTGCTGCAAGAGTTTTGGGATAACAATTACACCTACCAACCTGTATATCAGTGATATACCCACTTGCGTCAATTTTCGTACACTTTGAGTGGGAATATCTTAACCAGAGTTTCTAAGATTATGGATCTGGGTGTCATGTTAAATACTAAATTAGTATGCACTGGACCATATTGGGTGTATTGGTGGTTCACCAGATTGGTTAAGTTTACTATAAAGACATTTTTGTTCTTCTGCTGTTTCTGATGTGTAGTACCCTCAATAATGGCGTGTATATTTATAGATTAGAAACCTTTAGCGTTTTTCTTGGCAAATTTGGTTTAAATGAAAAATAAAACTCTTTTGTGTTGTTTTTGACCTATTTCCCTTAATTACGATAATACGTCGAGTCTAACGTTTCGATGGACAAAAGCCATCTTCTTCAAGACAAGAAAGTTGTAATTTTATTTTCATAGAATCTCCATACTTGTCAATAGTTTAATTATTATAATTAGTCCAATTTTTCTGTTTTCTTAAAGCTACGTTAAAAGGTATGAACATTTTAAGGACGTATGGCGAAACATCGAGGCCTCAATGCTTGAAATCTTTGCCAGTGTTGATCACCCACATCTCCCAAATTTTTAGGAAGGAAATCGAGGTGTGAGTGAAAAAATTAAATTTCGGGGACATCCTGCAGCCACATTCTTCATAACGTTTTCGCAGATTTTCAACATTTTGTATATAGCCTTCTAATTTATCATTGCCTAAAAAGCACTGAGCTACATTTTTTTAATTACCCCCGGACAGCTAGTCCTTTATGGGTGGCGGTATCTTCAAATTTTGTGTCACACATTAGCTAATCCGTGGACCTATAAAAATACCTTCTAATCACAACATTTCATCGGCATTCCAAAATCGAGGTGTTCATCCTTTCCTTTGAGTCACAGAGTTAGTGCAACATTAACATAACATAGTTGCACATCTTATGCAACCGATACAAGGAATCCATGATTTTTCTTGATTTCTTACTGGAAACCCAAAGCAAACTCACAAAATGCAGCGAAAGCTCTTTTCGCCCATTGTGACAATGGCTTTCTCTGAGGAGCAGATGTAAATTGTAAATGTAACAAAAATTGTCGCTAACACAGTATTGTTTTTGCCTCCTCGTGACGGAGGTAGACGGATCATTAACGTTTAATATAAAAACATGTTCAAAAGTTGTTACCAGCACTATTTAAAACATAATTCATTTTCCAAAGGTTTGTGGTAAATGCATTGCATTTTATGCAAGATGTGAACTCATCTATTAGAAAATTATTTCCGCCAACGATGCACGAACAAACAACTTTCGACGGTATTGTGATTCCTTACATGCCTTTTTGACACTGCTTTCATGCATCAGAAAATAACAGAACAACAAACGGCCAATAATTCAACTTGACACGCTATTATTCACGAAAACTGCAATCAGTAACCGACTCTTTCTCGAGCGAATTGTTTGACCAAAGCATGAAATTATACACTAACCCATAGTTTAGCCATCTTCCGTATAATTACCTTGCCCTTTCAGAAATCAATCATGGGCCTTTAGACTCCGGAAACCCATCTACGAACAAAAGCCGCCTCTCGAGCGATTATTCATGCAAAAAAGTTACCTTTTAATAGAGGAGGAAAAAGCGACACCGGCGCCAAGACGACATTAATCTGCCAAAAATACGGAACGCCAGATAATTACGTGCGTATATATATATATCTAGAAAAACGAACGCACCATTAGGAAAGAATAATAGAAGAGCGGCGTCAATAGATCATTCATAATGGGAGAAGGCACCGTTAGGAAAACAGCAGGCTCTCGCCCTTATTCATCTTCGACGGAGACTTTGCATTGTACGCTCTCGAAATTGCACCTAATCACTTTCGAAACATCAACTTTTTAAGGTTGCCGATAGAATACAACTTGGGTGGTGTTTACGAAAGTGTAGGTAATTTCTTTAACAAAACGCGTTGTTGCTCAGAAGTACTACGTAGTAATTAAGAAAAGAAGGACAAACTACAAATCAATCTTAAGTATTGCAAAAAGGTATCGCGATAGGAGCACACTGTGTTAAGTATGTGAATGTAGTAAATGGTGAAGTAGGTAGATGTAAATACAAACAACCACTGATGACAATTTGGGAAGCATTTTAGGAGGAACGCTGGAAATAAAGTGGAACATCACAACGAAGCTAGATTCTCCCAAATTTGCATTTTTACAGAACCAATGTGTAACTCTATCTTCTTCGACAAGGCTGCTGCACAGAGCTGTAACCAGCACGGTTTTCGGGAAGGTTTTTCGGCTGGAGCCGCTACTTACAATTTTGTGGACACCAGCTACAAGGCTATTTATAACAAGCTGTATACAATTGGCTTGTTTTTGACTTTTGTCTTTTGGATTTAACACTGTCCGACATGATTTCTTGCTAAATAAACTTCAATCTTTGGGAATCCAACGTATACTGCTTCGCTGGTTTGAATTCAATCTGCTTGAACATTCGACAAAAACTAGACGGAATATGGAGTTTGACAAGGTTCGGTGCTTGAGCTATTATTATTTATACTATTTGCAAATGACTTTCCGCAATATATTCATCCAGATGGGCTGATTACGTTTACCGATGACAGTTCTGTGCCTGCAGTTTAAGAAACTAAAAAGAATCTTTCGCTGGAAATACAGCAGGTGTTGGCAGCTTTTAATGAGTGGCGTTTCAACAACAGTCTCCCGCTGAACACAAGTCTGGGTGTGTCAAATTTTGTAAACGTAAAGCGATAAAAAAATGATACATTTCCTTTTCCAAACGGTGCTAGATGTGCTTTATAATATAAAGTTTGTAGGTATTAAAATCTGCATGAAGAACTGACTTGGGACAAGCTCAGTAGCACTTATTGCAATGCTAAAACCGAAAGCTTCCCTGCACAGTAACTATGTAGTGTATGTATACCATACCTTGGCGTATTCGATTCTTTCATATAATATAGCTCAGTGGTAATTCTTTAAATTATCGACATTTTTATTCAACAGAACGAATAATACATTTAGTTTTGAATTCCAAATATGCCATACAACCCCACAGCTCTTGCTGTCATTATAAAATTGTTGCTGACCTAAAATTTTTCTCTGTGTAAGTGAGGACGCAATTGTAAGCGTCACTAGGTGTAAGAAACGTTTTGATTAGTTAACATAAAGAGTACGTTTCTTAGGCGCTGTTAATCTCAATAATTTAATCGCTGATATGCAAATGAGAGAATTGCATGGCCGCCATAGCTGTAATTTTTTCTTGAAGATTAGTAATTCACTAATGTCTTTAATAATACCCTGTACAGAGTGAGTCATCGGTTGGCAAAGTTCATCTATTCTCCAAATAATGATGAAATTAAAGTTTCACAGTATAACTTCTAATCAGCAAGTATCAGCACACTTTGCACCGCACAAATTTAGTTAATTAGTTCGGAATAACTGTTTCGAGGATACGTGGATCCCCATTATCAACCGTATGACCGAATGATGTAGGAAAAAAACAATTCCAAAACACTTGTTCTATCTCTACTCTCGACCAAAAATTTAAATTACAAGCATCTACTTCCGCTGCCTATACACCCCGAAAAAAACAGGAAAATATTGCAGTTTTGTAAATTCCTAAACTTTCCTTTATCCAATTTACCTTCCGGATGACCAAAAAGGTTTCTGAATGCATTTTGAGAACTGAAACATAAATGTGTTCATATCTTAACTCCTAAAAGATTTACTAATACTTTTCAATATGCTATGGAAGGGAAGCAAATTTCTTATCGCAGGATTCTACCGGGATTAATATCGTGGAACATAATGCCTATGTTGGACCTACAGAAGAATAACCATTGAAAATAGCTAAATTTTTTATGAATTTAAGTTCTTTGGTGTGCCTACTCTTACTCAAAGGAAATGTTACCAATCTGTTAATTAAGAAACAGGTGGCGGCCATTTTGTGTTTGTCCATAGTGACTCGAATCGATTATGATGTATCTATTAGTGTTTGTTTCCTTTCTATAGACGTGTATTTCCACGTTTTTTACTGTTTCTAATGACTAAGCTATCCAGAAACAGGACTTGATTGTTCTATTTTACTACAAATTTAATAGTATAAATCTTGAATTAAGAGTCGGGAGGAAATCCGGACGCTAACGAAACTATTTCCAACTTGAGTGATGCGGAGTGTGCCGACACTCTAGTGTTGTTTGCCATACTACCCCACAGTTCTTGCTATCATATTGACTATTAGTAATAGTTATCAGTGCATAACATAAAAATATGCGTGACTTTGGGGATTATCTACAGTGTCTATTTTTGTGTATTTTTCGCATGTCTTAGTTTTAGGATGAATAGGCGGCAAAAGTAAATACTTGTACGTACATTTTTTCTGGATAGTAGCGATAGAAGTAGCATATTAGGATTATAAAGTTTCTCACATCATTCCGTCATCTCTGCATCCTCGACACAGCAGCTGTTCCGAACTAGTTATTAAACCTGGTGCGGAGTATGCCGGTACTTTAGTGTTGTTTGATGTACTACCGCTATCCTATTTATTTAATATCTTTTTATTAAAGGCGCCTGTGGTATACAATGCAAAAATTATAATATACAAAGAATTCTATTAAAAAGCTTAATTGTGCCATTATGGAGATCATCATGTAAAATTTCAAATATTTTTTAAGATATGCACTAGTCATTATTACAATAAAGCAAATGGACTGCAAATGTTCTTAGAAATTCGAAATGCACTGTAGATTAAAAGAATTTAAAAATTAATCCGAATATATTAAAGTAAGCCAAGGACAGGTTATTGAAAAACCCAAGAAGTTAAGCAATTAAGACGACAAAGAGAGGAATAACAAGCCCGAATGCAAATGAAAGTCATCAAACTACAGAAAGTGAAAGAAATTTTGGAACAAGGACATAATAATGGCTCAAGTGATAACGGAAAAGAAAAATCCGAGTGTCGTAGTGTACAATTCAACTTTTAAAACTAAAGTGAGGTCAAGTTTGATTATTTAAACAAATGCGAGGTTCTGAGTTCGTGACGCGTCAAACTTGAGATTGATTTTGCACTATTCAAATGAATTGTCATAAAACATCACTGCTTAGTATTTATTTTGATTTAAACTATCAAACTACAATACATACGTCTGTGTAAATTAAATTTGAATTATATCTCCGTTTCAAGAACAAATTAATGTTACCAAACTCCCGCCTTTCCATAAGCAAACACAGAAATACGCTAAATCCCTTTACTAACAGTACATAACGCTGTTAGGATTCTCAGTTTCTAACATTTTTAAGTCATTTATTGGTACAAATTATCAGCATGCTTGTATTTGCTGATAGAATCACATAACATGACTTCAATTCACACTCGCATTTAGCACATGCGCTCGTGAATTTTCCTAATAATTTCTAATTAGTTTATAAACCAGTGAATATTTACAAATAAAGTTTTAGCCGATATACGTTTCTGTTTATGGCAAATTTTATGATTCCGTACCAAAGCTCTTGAAGGGATTTTACGACCACCCAGCTAGAATCCCAATAAACAAAGAAATATCTCGGAAAAATATGCAACACTTCCTGTGTAAAATCGTAACCTCGCGAAGAAACCATCGTAAAGTTGGGGAAGTACTTCGACTATAGCTCGGATGGATTCTATGCAACAATAGTGTTGGTAGAAGAAGAGGTGCTGCTCCGAAATAAGAACGGGAACGTAAATATAGTATTTATTATCCGTTGGACTATAATTTGCCTGCATTTTCTTACTGTCGCCCACACAAAGAAGGGTATTGTCTGTGAGGTATATACCTATATACCGACTGACGGCTCCCACCGAGTAAGCCTTGTACATTTCGCTGCGCCGCTCAGGTGTTTGAAAAGTTAAATTGACACCCATAAATCCCGTGGATAGGGACCGAAGGGCATAAATACAATTACGGTACCGCTGTTAGTGAGGGAAAAAAAGCAATGGTAATAAATTGTGGTCTTCGAAGATCTATTATTATAACTTGTAAAAAATCGTGCCGAGCCTGCCTAGGATTACATAGAGTAAGTCAACCATTTAGCAAATTTAATTCATTCTTGAAGGTTAAAATTAAAATCTGAAATACAGACGAGCATGGGATTACAGCGTAACTTTAATATCTTTAACGTTGGAGGACGATTATGGAGTGCCACAACAAAGAAGGAAACACTGGTATTTGACTCTCATCCACAACTATGTGATTTTATAAACCAAATTAATGTGGTAATGACAGTGGTAATAACTCGGCCAACTTGGACTTCTGTCTGAAATCGATCGACCAACTTGCGATCTGATCCTAATGATAAGAAATTAACGATACCTTCGCGGGCGAACTTGAGCTCCTGACAAAAGCTACTATATTTTGCGTTTGATATAAACCTGAAAAGAAAATGGACCTACGACAGATGCCGTTCGAAACATAAGAAACATATTTTCTTCTTTTCCTTCTTACACCTTTATTTGGCCTTGCAAAGAAAAACTAAAAACAAACTCTGAAGGTCGCTTTCAATCTTGTCGGTTGTTGATGTTATGCTTTAATTGATGATGAATACATTTTAAGATCAAGTAAAGTAGCTAGGCACTCCAAATACTTCAGTGGTCGCCATGGCAAAAATTCATTGTGTTCAATCTGATAGATCACCCACCCCATTCACCAGATTTGGCCTCCTACGACTTTTTTCGGTTTCCTAGGCTTAAAGTTTCATTCGAAGCACATCACATTCGTAAACATACATTAAAGAAATGAGAGCATCGCTGGAAATTGTTTGTGTATTGAGAAATAAAGCTGAATTTAATAAAAAAAGATACTTGTTTCAGTAATAGCATGAAAACTTTTCAGTCAACCGTCGTATACAATAATAAGAACAGCCTTTTTTACAAAATAAATTATTGAATCGTTTTTCTAACAAGTGTATACCAGCACGGAAAACACAGATTTAGTCGATTTTGTGAGGCAAATAAAAACGGAAATGGCAATAGCGACCAATTAATTTTACCCTGCATACAGTGTTTCACTTAAAATAAGCATGATGATTGATTATACAGGATGAGTTGAGGTGAACGGACGAAACTACAGGAACGTATTGTACACGTAAAAATAATGTAAAAAAATATTCTTGTCCGCTTTTCATTTATTTTCAAGTTATAATGTAATTATAATGTAATAAACAAAATTTCATATATTATATATTATTTAATCAGAGCGTTCTTTTAATAAATGTTCAAAGATACCTGCGACCACTGACCTCTCTAAACATTTATGTTTCATATACGCACAATATTCACAATAATGTGCATTCCGAGTGTCGACGTTTACCTTGTACACTTCATTTCTGAACCAACCCGATAAACAATAGCCTAGTGGTGTGAGGTCTGAAGATCTTGAAGGCTAATTAATTGGATCATAGTGGCTCATCCAATGCCCCGGAAATTATCAAAAATGTTAGGAGCAGGAGCATCATCATGCTGATAATACTCGTATTTACAAGAACATCCTGTAGTAGTTTCCGTAATTCATTTTGTAACAAAATTAAGTAGTGCCATTCTTCAAAATGAAAGAGAAATTAAATAACTAAGAATGACGCCATATTTGCATATTTTAAATTTGAATTTGTTTGGCATTTTCTAACAAAATAATAGACAAATCTGAAAAAAACAAAATTACTTTTTGAGCTTCGAAAGGATTGATCCAGATAACCAGTACGTCATATATGATCAGAAGTGAAAAAGAACTTAATATAGATGGTTTATTTTACATAAGTATTTAATACAGGCACATTTTTATTTTATTTCATCTGTATTAACTCGAAAACAAGAAATAATTTACTATCTACAATAACCAGAGTTAAAGATGGGTTAATTATAACGAAACAAATGAATATCGGTTAAGAACATATAAGTTCTTTTACGTGTACAATATAATCCTGGAGTTTGGTCCATTCTTCCCGACTCTCCCTGTATATTACTTTGTTACTGTGTTTCTTGTATTTATCGTTTCCATGTTTTTTTTTACGTTTTTTAAGTTCAAGAATAACAAACTACAGTAAAAATAGCTACTTTCCATTATTTCATGTTGTTGCCAGAGGAAACAAACATTTTTTTCCGAATGGAAACAAAAGGTGACGAGATCTCTAACATGTCATCTTTTCTAGTTACGCGCTTACAAAAACAATCGCTCAAGGTTTGAAATGTTTTCAAATCCTTGATTTTTCCTCCGTTACTATATTTTGCTACCGTACTCACGCATGAAGCATGTACGTATAAAAATACCCGCTGAATGATTTGTAGCTGGACCTAATTAGTTGAGTGATTGATGGCAGGCGAGAAAGTGACATGTCCGGTGAGAGAGTTACGGCTGATTTTTTCCACACTTATCGAGTTTTGCCTTCCTTGACGTTGTCGTCCCGGTTCGCCGGCGTGATTAACTTAATGATCGTCGCTTGTCAAAACGCAGAGAGATTGCGTGATACGTTAAAGTCCTTTTGGCATTATAAAAAAGCTAATATGTACTGGATTAGATCGCATTATACAACGTGACCGCGCAGAAGTTAAGAATACTTTCATGGCATTAATCAACCGAAATCGTTGGGACGTTCCGGTCTCCCTATTACCTGCAAAATTACTTGAATATCTGTGTTGTAATATCGAATTGTTCACAGTAATTTTTTCTTGATGCAGCTGCGGCGATTGGTTCGACTACGAAGACGTCAATTAAGTGTATTTTGTTGATCAGACAGCTTGTGTGACGAATTTTAACCTGGGATGGCTTACGTATGAGCTAAAGTTACAGAAAGCCTTGAGTGGTCGGTAGAAAAAATAATACTAGCTTTTGTTCCAATAGTGATACAGAATAACAAAGTTTAACTTGCAAATCTGTTCAATGTCGGCATTAATTAAGCTTGAAACAATTGTATATTTGCATATCGTCAGCATGAAAGTGACATTGAAAATGACTGATCGTTGTAGGCAAATTATGCGAAAATGGCAGAAAGGAGCGGACTAGGTATATGTTCAATGAAGAAAAGTATCCGACAGGAGATTTGTTAAAGATGGCGAAATCAAAGATTGACAGAGATGTAACAAGTATAAACTGAATCAGATGAAGAACTTATATATGGATTTTGTTTGAATTGTGTAGTGTATGGATTATACTGTAGAATAATCTTCTTCCGGGTTTCGTCGTGTGTCGAAACTTTCGCTCGACGAGGAAAGCCATAGAAAAAGAAAAGAACAAGACCGTCTACAGAGAAGAAGGGTAGCACTTTAGCAACAACGCAGAACCGTCACGTTGAGTGGAGCGGAAACTTCATGGTTGAATGCACCAACGGCACATATAAGAAGAAGCATGTCGAACAATATTATGTACAATCAAATACCCTGTGCATTGCTATGGAATCTGATCCAATTCACGATGTCCTATTAAAATTGAAGCACTTTTATCCCAATTTGCAAGTTACCTTCAGTTTTTAACGACTAGCAGATTCAAGAAAATCTGAAAATAATTAACTAAAAAAGTTGTTCTATACCGGACCGGCACATTAATTTCGGAGTAACATCTAAATGTATTTCAAATACCTCTCTGGCATAGCTTGTTAAATCTTGTAAAAAGCAATGATCCAAATCACCAATATGATTCCTATCTATTTGCAGTGATGTGATTACTCACCTTGCAATGATAAATTAACAAGTTAAGGATCAAGCGTAATTCATATAATTCATACGTCAATGTACATATGAAACGGGAACGCACATTTTTCAAAGGTCAATTCTCATTCAATTACTACGGCCGCTTAAACACGATAATGATGATGATGACGGCGTTTTGAAATATAAAATTGTATAACGCATAAATGCATGCAAATTACCTTACATCAAGTGGTAATCAGACAATTTACAGAAACGCTTATTTCGTTAAGTGAATGAGATATGTATGTACGTCAGAGAAATAAGTTTCCGAACAAAACGGTGTGAGGCGAGCAAGAGAGAAAATATCGGTACCTATTCCCGTAAATTTCTTTGCAACATATTAGTAGACTATGAACTAAATATCGTAGAAAAAATAATACAGCGCACACCTATCTTTAATTCTTTAAATGAATTTTTAGATGCACTCAAACATACCCTATCAATAACTAATTTTGAGTGTAAAAACAAATTTTATAAATGGACAATAGGTTCCCAAATATCTAGCACAATTACTGGATTGGTGCTTAAAGATTTGGAAAAGCAGATTATGGCTGATTTAAGTTTGAAGCCTAGATTCTTCAAAGGATACGCAGACGACGTATGTCTCAGATTACAAAATAAAATATTTTCTACAAAAAATCAACATGTTTCATCCAAAATTGCATTTACTTCAGAATTCGATCAAAATTATTTTATTTTCTAAACCACGCAGGCTACAGCCAAAAGACCAAAGTTAGACAGTTAGCCAAAAGACATATTGACAAAAGTGTATTATTAACCTGTATCCTTCAGTTGCTATTTAATTTGTTGTCCTGCCCAAACATTGTCTTACAAAAAGAGCTTTGTGTGAACAGAGTTATAAAATTAACTAGCTTAGAATTCAGACAAGTTGTGATTAAGTTTTGATTGATAGTACGGATTCCTTGCTGTATAGCTGCTTGCCATAGAGCAAACCTTCTTCGAAGTTGTGAGGTCGATTTTGATGAATTTTATCTTTTAAAAGCCCAAGTAGATCTAAAGGGCTTAGGTCAGCTAACCGTGATGACCAACGATCTCTACTAATAAGTCTGTCACTGAAATATTGTTCTGGATATCGCAATGTGTCATTAGCTACATGAGGTGGCGCTCCACCTTGTTGAAAATAGTCGTTGTCCAATTCGTCATCGTGTAACTGGTTTATAAACACCTCCAAAATTTGAGTAAGGTATGTTTTTGCATTGATATTTTCATGAAAAGGTATTGGACCAATTATGCAATGAATAAATCCATGATCCATCTTCATGATCATCTTGTACTACTAAAAATGACAAGAACTAAGTTTTTTAATTTAATATAAATACATAAAACCGTACCTGAACAATTACACTAATAAACAGTAACTCTAATAAGAATAGGTCTCAAGTAAAGACGAAGCAGATAATAATGAATAAAATTAATGTAAATAACGAATAAATAGCATACCGCACTGAATGTTGACAGATGATGGCAATAGCCCCTCAACATGTGAAATGCCTAAAAATTGTTGGTCTTTTAAAATTGTTCTGAATGCTGGAAATGATCCAAATCAACAAACACAAAAATGCGGTCAATGACAAAACTGAAAAGGATTATCCAAATTAATTATCCTATTAATGTTAATCAATATTTGTTTCGAACATTGAATATCCTATAGATATAAAAGCTGCAATAAATTAGGTGTTTCCCATAGCTGGAAATATCTATACTTTTTGAGTGGATGTACAAATATATTATTTTAATGCTTGTCTTATATTAACCACAATCCACACAACCACAATCTTAGTTAGAGCAACTATATATTTTAATAGATTAAATAAACATGTCGTAATTTTTAATATAAATTGTTCTTACTTTAAAGATACGAGGATGCAAATTTTTCCCTGTTTAGACACACAAAAGCCAAACCCTCCGTTTTTGTTTGGTAGGGAAGGAGTTAGCCAAACATTATTTAAACTTACGAAGAAACATTATTTAAACTTATCCAAAAATTGGTATTTTGTTGTAAGTTAGCAAAAGTATTGTTGAAGGCATAATGAGTAGGAATGGGAATTTTACAGCGACTACACAGACTTGTGTTTTGACGATAGTTGGGAAAACTCGTAGGCAACACGAACCCTCTCTCATGAGTCGAATAAACACGAGTCTGTCTAGTCGCTGCAAAAAAGTAATAATTTCTCATCTCTAGTAATGAACACAATGTCTTTAGTACTACTTATTGGGAGTAGAAGAGGATAAGAAATGTGGTTTTACTTATTGATATTATAAACTACCAATACTCTAAGTGTTTGTAAAGAAATTAATTCAAATCGAGAGCTTTAAATGTACTACTATGGTTAGCTTCTAAATTTCTAAATGTCTGAGTATATTCTTTGACAACTGTAAATCTTTCCATAACAATTAGCAGCATCATTTGAAGATCGCATATATGGTATACTTTGTCGACATTACTTCTTCCAGGTATATGTAATTGCACAACCAATTACGGGACATACACAATATTACAACTCAAACATACGAAAATAAAAAAAGAAAGAAATAATAATTGCGATATATCCACAGATCATCAGACGATCTCGTCCTCGTTGTCAATTGATAGTTGACATCGGCTCCGATGTGATTTGATTTACGTCACGTCAGTGCGCCTTTAAAAACGAACATCCTACCTATCTACCTATGAGCGAACCACTGTTTATAATGTAACGTTGAGAGAACGTGAGCTGTTATACTTTAAAAAGCAGACGATGACAGGACATTGTGAAAGTACAGCTTGTCCGGCTTGATTAGATAGTGAAGTCGATTAGGGTAACTCGACACATTCCCGGCTACTCATTTTTAATGAAGAGAAAAAATCCAGTATGCCGCATCAGGCTAACGAATTAATAAGGGGTATTCAGGTAGTTCTTGTATGTAATATCAACATCGCTTTTATCGGTTCGGTCATCGTGAACGGATGAAGAAGGAGAAGCACTGAATTGATAGCATGTTTAATGATAAGAAAACGATTATGGTGAGCGTCACTGATAGATGGCAAATAAATGAGTAATCTGGCAGTGAACTCAAAGACGTGAAAGAATTGGTTCTGTAGATGACAAGGAGAAGTTTTGCTCGGCCAAGGCTCGAGTAGTGGGGCAAATTAAATCAAAAAAAAATAAACGAAAGTAGTGAGATATGAGATGTTGCAAAGGTTCGCCATAAAAAGATAAACTGCAATGTAAAGAAGGTGACTGTTGAAACGGGATGACATTTTCTAATTATATTGGCACTTAATTATAGAGAATGGAGAAACAACCAAAAAGACAAATGTATGTTTTTTATCTTAGAATATACTTTCATATATATTCAAAAACATATGGGGCAACCTATGAGGCTAGCTCTGAAACCAACGTTCTGTACCATACATCCTTCATCAGGGTAAGCAAGTTTGGAAAAATATTCAAATATGTGTAACGGGAATTGTTTTTTTCTGCGATTTTATTTACTTCTAATAGTGCATATGTTATAATTATATAATAATAGATATAAGTCCTGAAAGCTTTTCATTGTCTATTACTGGAAACATTGTTCATTCAGTACCTAGCTGGAAGTGTACCTATTTATTTTCTTCAAACAAACTGCGGCATAGTGATTACTGAAATGGTGCAACCTAACAACGTCAAAACCTGCACCTTTCTTTACTAAATAATAGCAATAATAATAATAAACCGTATTTTTATTGTAGTTAAAATTGCGAAAGATGTCGAACATTGAAAAAGAAATTAAGCAACGTTATTTAAGTCTCCTTTTAAAGTCATTACAAATTTCTTATTTGACAAACCTTTAACTTTTATACTCTAAAAATTTACGTTCCTTTTCGTACACTTTGTGGTATGATAATCGAAGGTCTTCGTTGCGGTTGTTAACAATATTTTGTTAATTTGTGATTAATCGTCTGTGCAAAAATATTCTCGCCACCCATGGCCTGGGCAGTAATGGTGACCAGTTTTACGTTGAACGCTAATAGCGCTCACTTAAACCACTCTCTGGGCTGAGGTTGACTCTCTCTTTTCATGGGGCACCTAATACCTTATATACGTTAATATTACAGTGCAATACCATGTAACTTCTCTATATCTTCCTTTCGTAGCTTCTTTGGCCATGACAAAAGACAAATATATTTTTTCTTCAAAAAGTAAAGAGGATTGATACTCTTTGCTTATCTCTCTGGGCAGTTCGAGTTTGCTACAGCTAACCGCCGACGCTTGGACGTTGGTCAATACATTTTGACTCGTACACTTGTCCAATTCTAATGTATATAATATGAAGGAAATGTCCACTCAATCTAAAGTGGTGAACGAAGAAGTGATACACATTTAAATAAATAGATTCAACAAAATGAAACCAATACTTTTATAACAAATAAATAGGTACACATTAAAAATGATTCTTAGCATGGGTGCCCCGTTATACGACATATACGACAATTTGCAGTAGAGGTCTTGGGCGCTCCACAATTTGTCGCCCTTTCAGTTAATAGTCAATAAAGGTTAAGAATGGTTGTTAACAATTATTAAACAAATAAATGAATAAAATATATTTTTTTTGTTTAAACAGATTGCTTGTCTGTATTGTTACGTTAAAATCGCTGTCGTTAGCACCACAAGGTACGACGTTCAGCTCACAGTGCTTTGATAGTAACTATCACAATTAAGCCTCTCTAACCTGCTTTCTATCCTGCAACAGTTTATCGAGCCCTTGCCTTCACCCTCTCTCTCTCCGGGTTCTTATTAGGTAAATGTATCAGATTTTTAATGTTCACTTTTCACGTAATTTGCCTTTTAAATTAATTATCATTTTGTGATGCGTCAAGTCCGGTAGGGAAGGTCTATACTTTTTGGTTGCCGATACTTGCTAATATCAGATTGTTAGACGCAAAGCCGCGAATTTGAATAGCACACAACAGGCTACATTACAAGCTGTGTATCATAGCTGACCGTGATTGTTATTCTTAACAAAAGCTTTCGGATTCAAATGTTCGAATTAACGCAAAAACAAACGATGCTTTTAGCTCAAGCCAAGTGCTAAGAAAGCGCGAATCTTTTTACGTGATGCGCTAGCATAGAGAAGACGCGTCAACGTCATAGTTTTGAGGTTGGCTTTTTTTCATTTATTAATCTTTCATTTTAGCAGCAATTTACTTATTTAAATTGCCGATAGAATATTTAGGTGACACTCTCGAATCTACGATGGAAAAATATGCTTTAATTAGATAAAAATTTCACAATACAGTATATTATTGGAAAAGGACTTGAAGGCTTTTGATACATCCTTCAAAAACCAAATAATCGTTATAATGGATTCTCACCTCGAACGTGCTATCGATAACGTATAAGCTTACATGTTTATTTATGCCAGAACTTCTACATATGTTAAACGTCAATTCTTTAATCATATTTTATCAGTTCACCAATTTACATTAAAACCCGAAGCGATATTTTCGAAACCGAAGCGGTAATTAATTATCGTACAAATTAACGTCCGGGCAACGACGTCTTAACGAAAATCGACTTTCAACTCGGCCATAAATATGAATAATCGTCTCGTTTTATCCGCTTGAAACGCTCCGACCTCTTTTTATTACTTCATTCGAAGCCAATTACTACTTTCTCCGCTTCTTTAACCATACTATATACGCACTGACGTGTTTTCGATAGTTGACAGTCTCTGTTGGTGTAGTATACGTTCGACGATAAAAGAAATTTATGATCCTCAGACGACTGACTGTTCCAAGGCACGACCTGGTTATCGGAAAGGTTTTAAAACAAGTGGAGCTTATTATGTTGTTTTGTATATACCGCTTTAATGGTATAGTATGAACCAAAATTTAACTACATTGCCCTGTTTATCCAAGTTATTCCATTTATAGAAGTAAATATTTAAATATTTACTTCTATAAATAAACTATAATTTAAATATATAATTCGCTGCGCATGTGTTTTGAACCGCTGCTAATTACACTTTCAAGTTTTTATTCGGCACTTCGTATTACCTGCTTTAAAGTGGATAATATACATGTATCATTTACAGCATTTTGCTCTCTTGCAAACTGATGATGCTATTTGGGTAAAGTGACTATCAATTATGAAGTATAAAAGTGCCTGTAAACTTTGTTTAAATATTTTCAACCTAAAATACCAAACGCATTCATTATACGTCGTATTCACTTAGCGTATGGGCAGGAGAAAATTCGTTCCTTGGACAATTTTAGAAAAATGTTTCAAATCAAAATTATTGGAAGATAGGTTCCAAAGATATCATAAAATCAGCTCCTGTGACGTATGATACAATTTTAAATCTTTAGTTTCCTTTGAATTCATATCATCTTTCTTTAAATCTGAAAAATGTTACCAATTTAATTGATTGAAATAAAAATTTCAAGACGTCGATAAGATTCCAACCTATGACTTTGCGCGCGCCCACTACACCTCAGAGTCTTTTGTAGAAATGAGTCCTTTTAATCCCTAAATATTTCAATGTCTGAAGAAGTATTGTCACATCTCGACAAATATAACATATTGTAGTGAGACTCTTTTTTTTAATGAATAAGAATTGGATATTCGGGGTCTTTTAATATTTTGAATCGTGGGATCTACTTGTTTCTTTGCAAATTGAAAACGATTGAGAGAAAATTAAACAAATTTTGTGTGTGCGAGTTAATGTTTATCTCATTTAGTTACGGAAGTTTGAAAATTATATTTTCAATTAGATGAAAACCCAAACCTTAAAGGTTTGGCAAAATACAGTTACAGAAACCAGACGTAGCTTACCCAACCCAACAGATTTTCATTTAATAATTTGAACGCTGCGATAGCGCCCCCTAATACTCAAATGGTCGAATGCGGTGTGTTTAATAATGTTGCTATGCCCATGCCCAGTATTAATTATATCAGCGTTTGAAAAACAATGTCTAACGCGTTCTCCCAAACTTCATTTATCCATCTTTTTTGATTAGCCGAAATTATATTCTTTAAAAAATTCCCATTGCCTTTAGCCAGATTTAATGCTTCTACCGACTGAACCGTCAATGGTCAATTCTGTCAATGGTGTTTATCATACTAAAGTTGAGTTACCACGCTAACTAAAAAAGCCACTGTATAATTGTGGACGAAGCGTCGAGTTATGACACGGTGATTTTGAATCTGTCTCCTAATAGTTACCCAGATACGCCAAACCGTCGCCTATTGGTTCAAGTTATTTTGAATAATTTTATCACAAATGATAACATAAGGTCTACGCTAAATACAGAACGATTCCCAAGCAATAATTGTTCTTACTTCTTTCCGTAACCATCACTATACCTAAATTTACTGGATGGTAAACAGAAGTTGTCAGGATAGACAATTAAATTAACAATTCAACAACAACAACAAACGCGATTGCCTTAAAGATCAAGCATTTACCTGAAACAAGCTATAGTACCTTTAAGTAGTGTTGACTTTAACTAGTGTTATTTAAAAAATATGAAATGTTAATTGCTAACTGTTAGCTTGCTTCAGGTACGTCTGAAGTATGTCTTAAATCATTCGATACCGTAGAAATAACGATTTGCCAAACAATGAATTATTGCACTACGATATTTTTCTCTATTCAAACTACTCTATATAACAGTTTGTGCAACTATTACCTTTGAGTGTTGACTCTCTTCGATAACTCTAGAAAATCAACTATGTTGCAACCACCTCTGCTTAAAATCGACGGCACCAAATTATTATAATAAGGGAAGCATAACCATACTAACACATCAAATTAACAATATATTCGCTGCATATCCATCAATTAAGACCATCAAATTTACCACATTAGGAAGACAAGTACGTGGTTTACGTATGAAATATGTGTGTGTATATGTATACGGCACGATGATGGTACACATCTGTTTTTCCTCTTATTCAGGCGAGAGAAATGGAAGCTCACGGACGTGACGTAGAGAAGAATAAGAGTCCGTCTGCTGGTAATTATTCTTCCACCAGTACTGCTGGATTAGACAGCAGTTTTTCGAAAAAGATGCCGCACGACCCGGCACAAAAGACCATTATATTGGACTGCGTAAATGACGGCCACTTCTCCATTATCCGTCTAACAAAAGGACGGCGTTTCCTGGCCTCACGGCCTATTTGTTTTTTCCCGGGAACACCGAACGCCGCCGATGAAACGTGAACGAGAGAGAGAAACCAACGAAATGAATTCTTTCGGCCGTCTGAACTATCATATGTGAAATTGTAGTGAATTGGAAGAATGTCCGGACAGTAACTAAGATTTTGTGTCACTGTCAGAATAAAATGGCCAGTTTTCTCCACTAATCGGTATAACGTACGGAGTTTCACTATGCTTAATTCTTGCCCTTCTACTATTTATGATTTACACTCTGCACTAATGATGCTCTAATGGGTGCGAATGGAGCAGAGATATATGAGTCTGTAGACTATAGATACCCTTAATTGCAAGACCTCAATTGTAATTTATAAAAAGAAAGGGGATTCCGCAAATTGTTTGTTACGGAACACTTTTTGAAGACATAAAATGCCCAGGATCTTCGTTTTACAAAAGTGAAACCTCAGGTTTCTATGTAATAATGCACAATGTACAGAAAGTTCTAAAGCGAATTTGGCAGAAAAGAAAATTCTCAGCTTCCTACATGTAGTAACTTTCTCTACCATCTACCATCATAAAACAGTAATTCTCCTAAATGGAAGTTATTAAATATAATATTTGATGCTTTTTAACGTTTCGAAAAAAATAATCTCAAAAATTAACATGGGAGCGAATTTAAATTTTTTAGGTGTGGTGACGGCCCATCGGTGTGTATAAAGCTCTTGAAGCTTGTCATAAACTCAGGAGCCTTTCTGTGTGTAAGTTGTGTTTGTTGTAAGTTGTGTGTGGCCTTGTTACTGTCACCCCCTCGCCGTAAAGAGTGAAGCGCAGTTAATTGTACCCCAACTGCAAATGGTGACTCGGGTGTGTACCGAAACCACTAAGAATATTTGTTTATCCTAGCGGGGCTCGAACACACAACGCTTAACTCTGCCCATTCAAGTGCAGGCCCTCTTACCACAGGGCCACCGATCTGTGTAATAATTGTAATAATTTAAAAACTGGTGGAAATTATGAAAAAACACAGAATAGGGGATAAGAATGTTCTACGAGGGACCGACGAGGATATTAAAGAATGTAAGGAAATAAGGAAAAAGGATAATACACATTCTTTGGACACAGGGAGGATTAGTTACACTGACCAACAAAATTTCGAAAAGTTTATTCTTCTGAGATCAAAATAGCAATCACTTATGTTATAATACAATTATGGCTTAGGAAAAACTGAATTGGCCACAATTTCTTTGTAATGCATTTTTAAGAAAAAAAAAATATATTTGTAAATAGTCTAATACGTGTTAAGTTTATCTTAATTTGATTAGGCCTTTTGCTTTTTTTTTGCCCGTCGTTTGTAATTGATGAGGGAAATATCTCAGGTATTTAAATGTGAGTCGATTCTCATCCATGGGTTTTACCAAATTTTTTAGGAGGCCATGTAAGGGAAGAACGGTGATCTTGTGCAGTTCTACCAATGGTGAGTGCACTCTCTTACCTACTTGCATTTTGTTACGCGCCATCACCTACATATATAACGCACAAAACGTGACTATCTCTACAATGGAAGCCAATCAAATTTTTCCAAAGTAATGCTCGGCGCGTTAAATTCCTTCAAAGTTGGGTATTTTCACCTGTGGATCAATTTCATTGATGTTCAGGATTATAAGTAATTTAGTCTAAACTTACTGTAAAAATAGTTCAAAGTAAATTGGATAAAAATATGTCGGTACAATGCTATTAAGAAGTAATTTTTAATTAATTAATTTAAGACTGTCATATATACCACACAATGTCAGTTCGAAGCAGCACGTATCTCATTTCCCGATATTACTTTAGACGACTACACACCGAGTTTGTAGCATGGGATATCCATCATATATCATTCTACGGGATCGACACGGTCCCATTGTCGTGAAATTACACGTACTCACCGTCTTCAGTGTATTATAATTAAATGTTGACTTGCACTTTTCTTTATCAATAATCGAATCTTCGGATCGGACCGGCGGATTTTAAATAGAGTTGTCGGCTTGGTATCGCGGCGTAACAGCGCGTTCTGTTATCTTCCAGGTACGATCGGTATTTTACGTATTATGCACCGGTAGCCGCGCATTAAAACCTCTTCCCGATTCGGTTCTGTATGTGAACGCAATGTATATTGCGGCTACTGCATACTATGAGAAATATGAAAGAGTTCCTGGTCTAATTTATTGCGCTGCGTTTAGTTGTCTTCTTTAATAAGCAACGCTTATGGTACGGTAATAAATTTCTTTGCAAGAAGTTACAGAATAGTTTCAATACGTTCCAATCGTGTCAGTAACCTGGCATTTTCATATAACTGTATAAAATGTAATTTTAGACAGTACGTTAATTGCGCAAAGTACTTACTTTACTGTACACTAATTACCAATTAAATACAGAGATCATTCGGCACAATGGAAGCAGGTATAAGAGACATTTATTAATTAGAATATTGACAAGAATTTTCTTACCTGGGACTTGCGCCATAGACATTTGTGAGTGTATACAATACATATGTGTAAGTCGCTGTGCTGTGTTCAGTCAGCCATTCCTTTCTACGCGGTCTGCCTAGATTTTTAGGGGCTTTTTAAGAATTTCCGAGACATATGTAAGCCACATAATCCCTGAATTTTTTGAGACTGCGTTTTTTAATCTGTTCTCAAACGCCTGGTTATCTAGGATGCAGTCAAATGCACACCGATCGAGGGAGAAATAAGAAAAATCTCAAAAGAAAGAGTAATGCACCAATGCCTTCAAATACAGATAGCGACAATGAATGTTAACTAAGTGATAATACTAATGAGGCTTCAAAGTATGTGGAAAGGAAGTGATGATGGAAATAATCAAAATAATAATGATGACTGGGTTGATGGAGAACAGGATCTAAATGAATTTGCTCGAGACTACCTCTTGAAGCATTTTCCCTTATATTTGATGAGGCAATGCTCAGCAAACTTGTAGAATTGAAAATACTAGGGTACAGCCTTTACTATCAGATTAATATCAGATATCAGAGAATTCAAAAAATTGTTTGATTTATATATAGACAAAGGACGTTATATACCATCAATATCAACAACATAATATAACAATTTTACGTTGCTTATGCGTTATAATCATTAATATTATAAGCCACATTTTGCGAAATATTCAAGACCTGTATTATCCAGGGCCAAATCTTTTTTAAGAAGCATTATTACTATGGCGCGGCCGACTGTGTTTTCCAGATGGCTTTTTGTTGAATTTCTTGGTATATTCTAGCAACGGTACAATTCAGGATGCTAAGCACAGGCATGAACATTCTTTTGTAGGTAATCCATAACCAAGGCCCACACCAAAAGGGACAAACAATTTGGGTACTCTAAGGAAAGGCAGAAAACGCAATCTGAGAGAGGTTACAGACAAAAAACTTACCAAATATGGTTTTCGATCACAATAAATGTATATTGAGCATAGACAGAAGAGATCAACCACAAGGATGCACAAACGAACTAAGGACATTTTGAAAAAAGAGCTACTAACTACTCCACCTCATAAAACTTGCAACGGTCTGTATAAAGTCTGAAAAACATCTCTTTCAAAAGCTTTACAAGCGTATAAGACTGTTACAATACAAACAAACCTCAACAGATACTTCAAACATTTTGCTGCCTCATAAGCAAGACACTTCGTGGTCGTAGTTCTTGTTATAGTCGTGGTCATAGTTATGGTTATAGATGATCAGAGGGTGAGATAAATCGTTTCTATTCCGAGCAGCACTTTAGGCCGTCAACGAGTCCATTGCCTTAGGTTAGCACGTTACCTAGAGGAATCGTCCTAATACCAAGATATAGCTGCTCGCTAACTTTATTATTTAATTCAGCAAAACGATCTGTAAATTTGGTCCACAACACGGTTTTCTATTAATAACCGCAGTAAAATGGGTGCAACATGTTTCCAGAGATCGTGAGGGATGCCTCGCAAACGAGAACGTGTACCCTATGAACAATTAACCTCCGAACGTGGCCGGTTTATTGCGCTACATAAAGGCAGTGTTAATTTCCGGGAGATTGCGCGTAGACTTAATCGTAATCATTCGACTGTATCACGATGTTGGAACCTGTGGATTGCAAATCAAGGTAAAGCACGTAGTGCAGGTTCAGGCGTACCCAGAAGGTAAATTTTTTAAAATATAGGACTAATGGTAGATTAATGTAGAACAGTTTAATAAGCTTACCACGTAGACGAACCGTTTCTTAACACAGGAATGGTAGCATGGTCCCCCCAAATTAAACTTGGAGGCAAAGATTTTAAAATGATTTAAAGATAGTTGTTTAATGGTATGATTAATTACAGATACATCGTTTTAGGGATAAAAGAAATTGAATCGATCTTATTGTTAGTGTTTGTACAAACTGTGTGCTAAAGCCTCTACATTTGGAACTGAGAACATTCTCCAATCTACCAATAAGTATGCTGCATTTGAAACAGTGCTCAAACTAACGCTGCGTAATCAAGGAAATACATTTGCGTAAATTCCAAAAAGGTTAAGGGGACATCTCGGCGTACTAACGGTTTTCTTCGCTGTGCTATTTCGTAAAATAATGTTCTTATATGTATGGGCTGTCCATTAGGGGGCAATATAACCTGACTCGGTCGCGACTATTGTCGGTTACCTCTTCAAAGGAACCGATCCTTGTGTCGGCCGACGAGATGGTCCAATAAATACAATAAATAACTTAGGGTGTAATTGTGTTTTACTGATTTGTGAATGCCAATAAGCGCGTATGTAGACAGTGTTTACCGTTCCGGCCTGGTAATAAATCCGTTTGATATTTCCAAGCCGCCTTTTATTAAATTTATGACTTTGCACTCTTGACAATAAAAATCCATATTTCAGTGCAAGAATTATTTATGGATGGAACAAAGCCATATACCACACGCATACACGTCTACGGATATGCCGTATATGTGTGTATACTGTAAACACTTCCACACACCACTACAGTCACGTATATAGAGATATATAGACATAGAAATAAATGGTGTGGATGTATGTTTGCCATACGTGTAGATATGGACAATATTGCAGCTGTGTGCTGTTTATCTCAGACGTAAAGTTATAGGAGATAAATAGGGGTTTAAACAAATAGAAATTTTATGACGTTTCAAGTTTAGTTTTTCACCGAATAGGTCTTTAAAGTTAGGCACATGCAACATGTCCATAAAAACTGAGAACTATTCAATGTGTTCTACGTACAATTTTCAAAAAATAAGTAAATTAGAAAAAATTAACTAGAATTTAAAAGAGTAATTTATGCGCGATAATTATCATCAATAAGGCGGTGCATTATATTAGATTTGTGTTTCCATGCTTTTACTACCAGTTGGGATTTTTCTTTAGATAGAGGTAGCTTTTTCGTAACGTTGACTTGGGAATACTTCTACCCGCATATTTTGCCAGAAAATTGTTAAGAGCTAGTTTTCGGAAAGGTATATTTGCAGCAACAAAGGCTTCGCAGAGATTCTCATACGAGACACCAGAATTGCGATAACCATCAGCTTTTAAATGGTCCGAGATTTTTGGATCATTTTATAATAACTGAACAAATTGTGCAATAAATCTCTGTGTCGTTGAAAGTTTCGATACAATTATGATCCTTAATCCAGGTAATCATGAGCTCTTGGCGGGGATGTTTGCTGGGCGACATAGTAGATATAAAGGAACACAACTAAATTAATACATTTGCACAAATTAAAAAAAATAATTCCAATAATGAGCGATAAAAGGAAATTTAATTTAATAAAAGAGGAATCCTGAAAATGCTCAATTAAAAGATAAATAGTAAATATGGTAAAGTAAACTAAAGCTAATGTGAGAATAAAGATGATAATAATCGAAGATAAAAAAAATAACTGTGGAAGAAGCTAAACAACTGCTGGCTATATAGAGCAGGTATTAAAAAAAATCCTAGCTTCAGAAAATTAATTAGAAATATAGAGAACAAAGCTAAAGATGAAACATGCACAACCGTGCTTTCTAGCTACACATTAACGACCGACGAGCGAAGGGCGAAGAAGGGCGCGTATAAACCGGCATGACTGTACGAACGTTTATGTAAAATAATAGAGGCGATCGTCGATCCGCAGTATGATAATGATACGATGGTCGTGTCTCCGCTTGGTGCTCGATAAGTTCTACTTTCAGTCAATATCAATGTTAGTTAGAGTTATTCTCTATAGTTACAAATGTTTTTAAACAACTCCAGTAAATTATTAGCCTATATACTGGGTGAAGCCTAGAGAAATCTCTGAAAGGTAAATTGTTTCTACAACCTTTTTACGCAGGCAAGGTATACAGAGCGAGACAGAACATTAAAAATGGTCTCGTATTTCACGTTTCAGCAAACGTATATTGTGAGGCGTCATACTTTAACAAAAGAGCGCAACAGCTCATAATTTTCTTTTATTTAATGTAATATTAAATTTTTGCGCATACAGTACGGTTTATTTAATCCATGCCATTATTTTTACATTGATTTGTCGTACTGGTGAGAAATCACTTGGAGGTGAATAGGAATTGAGAAAGAAAGTCGGGTAATTTTATGAGTTCTCTTAGTCATGACTTATATGATCATTATTAATATAGTCATGACTATCACATTGAGATTATCTTAGTTATGCTTATTTTCATGATTTTTTTAGTCATGAGTACTGTAGTCGCGGCTAAATCAAACACCAAAAAAGAGTAGTCAAGCGCTAAAAGTCCATCTCTGTTCATTGCATTGTTACACGTGCGTGTCATAAAACATCCGTAAATATACCTATGTACATGTACGTACTGAACTTTTCGCATGATTGCCCTGTCTAGTTTATTTCCTTTAATTTTGCAAGAAACGCGAACAATAAACAGCATAATATAATGAAATTCAGCAGCAAGACTAGAACAGGATTTGTTAACCATTCCCTAGTGAAGGGAAATTACCATCTATTTTGTAAATAAGAACCATTTAACAGGAATAAGGGACAAGCATTGCTTTACGCACGAAACTCTTATTGAGAAATCTAATAGAAGTTTGGGGTCGTTCAAAATATTGTATTTCTTCTAAGCGCCATCATATAAACACGTTTATTTTTCCGGGCAGATGACTAACACCTAGAATAACCTCTTCTAGATATCGCTTATAAAGTAAGTGAGAAGAGAACTACTATAAAACTTCCCTCAATAAAATATAATTTCCAGGAAATTTTAAACTACCATAAAAAGAGATATTTTTACACTTGAATTGTCCAATAAACAATTTACGTCATTCCAGTTCCAGCTACTACTACATCTTCGAGAAGGTGTCACAAAAACTGCAACAATGAGTATTTTAATCTAACCATAAAACTCATTAATCAATATTTGTGGATGTCTATTTTTTATTTCCCGAGAAAGAAATCCTTCTTTGATATTCAGGTTGGCATTTCATTCTATTTACGTGATATTTAATTATCTGGTACATAGCTGATTATTCCGCAGTAAATTATTTTTCCAGGAATTGTTAAATTTAATCAAAATAAGACCATAGTGACCTCACTTGCACATCAAGTGAATTAACACTGAGAAAAAAGCAAGTTCTAGCCATCATTGTAATAATAGGCGCAACTCGATGGTTGAAAGTGATTTACGTTTTACTCGCTCCATTTTCTGGATTAGCGCGCTGATGGGAAATAATAGAACAAAATAGATCAGACAGTCAAGAAAGAAGTTAGAAGAAAAAACGAATGACTATTTCAAAAAGGTACCGTTCCTGAACGGGGTGGCAAAAGAATCAAAATCGAATAAAGGCGTAGGAGACCAATAATTTACAAAATAAATTGATTTCTTTTCATCCGGACGAAATTCTTTATAATTTGTCAGCGCCGCGCCTGCAGTAGATAGAGAGGTTTTCGTACAGTCAGATTAGAAGAGCGTGACGCTTTGTGTATCTATATTGGAGATCTTTTGTCGAAGGTTCGGTGTTAAATTGATGAATGGAGGTTAGTGATAGGATAAAAATGGACAGGGAATCGAGTGTAATTGAATAAGCTGAACTAGAGAAATACAAATTTACTTGTTTCTCGACATCCTTTTTGAATAACAATTAAGGGTGTTAAAATATAAGCAGCAGCTTTCAAGACGTTATTTTAAATAAAAATGTAGTAAATCCCATTTCCCTTGTATATGTGGTATGCTAAGTCAATTTCGTGCAGTGAAACAGAAATGTATTGTTAGCGCGTGTTAAGGACTATATTCAAATGATTTTTTTTAAAATTTATGCAAATAACCGCTATCTCATTGACATTTTACCTTTTTACAGTATTATTAATAATAGCTGAACAATACCTTTACCTAAGCGCTTTCCCATCCTCAGTTATAAGATCGGTTATCCGAAGGAGCGAGAGAGATGAGTGAGTGCCTGAAATCAAGGAAACAGGGAAGATTTGTGAAAAATTTTACGAAATTTCGTTCGCTTATAGCGGGCGCGAATATATTAAGGAATGTTCGGCCATTCGACGCGGTAATGGAAGAACTATACAGGATGTGTGGGCACTGTTGGGCGAAGCGTCAAAATCGCCTTGAGAAATAGGAATTTTTTCGCTTTCCCGTGACGAAGAACTACTTTTCGACCGATTCGAATGGGTTTTCTCGTTGCTACAACACGGATATCGTCGTATCCGACAAGCTTTTATTCCAAATTTGGAAGTTCCAAAATCCGGTCCTAGATCCCCGGTCCGGGGATCCTACGTTATGCGTTCGGTTTCTAAATACATAGACATAGACATCGTTTTTTCTTTGTTATTCCGTTAGTATCGTTATTATTATTTATAATTAAAAAAAGAAATGATTTATGAATCAATTTATTGTTTCAAAGAATTAATATACATAACACTTCAGCTTTTTGCCTTTGTTTACACATATTTATTTGTGTTCGTTCATGTAAGTACCTAATAAAGGTACAAATGTTTCTGTATAATCTGTTAGAAAGATAATTACTTTGTATGAAATGAATGATAATGTCCATCAATCAAGAGCAGAAATTGCCGATATTAAAAACAAGTTCACTTGCAGATTATGGTATAACTCGTCACCGAAAGTTTTAACAATTTTACTGTTTTCTGTTATTCTGATATATGCAGTAGATGTTTACGAGCTATTCAAGTCCGATGTTGCAAACAGAGTAAAAGAGTAAATTTATGTCAATATTTTTAAACGTACCAGATTCGATAATTTGAAAACTAGGTGGCATTATCATAGTGTCCAGATTTCTAGAAGATGTGGTGGGTTGGGTAAACTGTATCTGGTATCCTTTTGTGTATACAGCTCTATAACTGCTACTTACCAAACGATTGGAGTTTGCTAATCGCTAGTATGACAGTTGCTTCATTGATTGCCATAATGATTTTCATGACAGCTTTGAAGGTAGCTATTGAGCTTGTTATCAAAATAAAACTGGCGGAAATGAAACTTTGTATGCTGCATATTGTTGATTTCGTACGTATGGAGAGGAGGAACAAATATTGTTCTTAGATAAATACATCGCTGCATTGGTAATCTAAGTTGTAGTAAAAAATAAAATTAAATATCAGACATGCCAAATATTTATATTATTCGTCGATAAGAGAAACGTAGACTGGAAGAAACAATTATTTTTCACATGTTTATAAAATCTTAAATTGTAATAAGACGAAGATATACGATCAAACAGCGACCACCTGAAAGAAAACATATAACAGTATAAAAATTTGAAACATTTACAGCCTATATTCGAAAATACCACAATTGTGTGCCAAACAAGCTGGTTGTTAGTGGCACATCGAACAGAGATAGGAAATATTTCATTGCAAACAAGCCAAAAAACCTTGCCTTGCATGTGTTCTTTGGTTGTTGTTGGATGTGCATGCACTGAGTTTTTAATTTATACTTAATTGTAAAAATTCATGGGTATTAAATCAGAAGACCGTAGAAATCGATACGGACCATTATTAGCAATCTGGTCTTCCAACATTCCAACATATTATCCTTTATTACTTTACGTTTCGCAAAATATGCAAGTGCTTGTTCCCAGTAAAGTTTTTGTCGTAAAAAATATAAACAAAAAATCATTTTGCTTTATCGCACAAAATACACAAAGACTCCAAGCTACTTGAAAATTGTTGTATATATTATAGAATTCATTTTTGGTCAATTTAGCTTCATCAGTCCAGATTATTAATTCTTTTGTGAATTGTATATTTTCTTGAGATTTTGTCAAGGACCATTTCGTAAATATTGAACTTGGTGACATTAAATGATCTATGTTTTAAGAAGATCCTATGAATAGTTCTCTACGTAGTCCTAACAGCAATTTCTGCGTCCTTTTAGCGAGCTTCCAAGGTATGCTACGAAACATCTAACGACAATTTCTTATTATTTATTTCTGTATTATTGTGATGATTTTCGTTTTATAATTTTTGGCAGAAATGAATTTTTCAAATGTATTAAATATTATTTTCGACATAGAATATTGCTCAATAGTGTATAATTTTTTTGTTTAGAATCGAAAATTACGCTTAGTTGAGGAGAGATTTGAAAAAATCGACTTTTGCTGGTTTTGTCGATTCCAAAATTCGATCAAAAAAATTAAACCACCTTATTCTAGAATTTTTAATCTATTGACACGGCTGTAAATAATATAGACCCTTAGTTTTTGCAGAACAACTCTTCCATAATCAGCGTAGTTCATAATAAGTAATAGTGCATGAAAAAAATCGATTTTCTTGCAAAATAGTAAAATTTAGGTATCTATAAATGTATGCAATATTGTTTCAAAATTTGAAGCGGATTCGAAATTTGTGGTAAAATAATGGACATTCCATTTGAACTAAAGAAGTTGACATCCACCCCGGCATAACTAGAAGTAATATGTTTGCACAATATTTTACCGTACTCTATTTTTAAAAAGCAGCATTATCTATGATATATTTTTTTTGGAAATCATAATAGCGAGCAGTGTACTCATTCCCAAAATTAATAAATTTCCTTATCCCTCTAACAACGATAAACTTCCCTCTACAAATACCGTCTATACGTACATATGAAATCCCTAAATGCTATCGTTGCATAAAGGAATAAGTAAGCAGTTAATATTCTTAAAATCCATTCCAATGGGAGCGCTACACGCGGAACATCTCCACGCTACTTTCACTTCATGCCCGCCGATAGCTTCATCCTTATTAATACGACGTTCAGCTAAAATTGGGATAAGACGGAAGCTAAACGATGCTCCCGATGGCACGACTAGGACAATAAGGACTATCATATATTCAGATTAAGGCCGAGCCGGGTTTACATGGGCGTCTCCGACATCGACGCTCCGTAGTAATAAGAATTGTCAAATATTTTAGCGTCTAGGTACCAGAGGGTGGGTTTGCTGGGTTTTACGGAGCTGGGTCTCGGTATATGCGAGCGTATTAGTGTACGTGAATGCAAGTTGCGCTCTTTATCATCGTATACAACCTGTGACTTTTAAAGTTTATAAGATATCCCGCTGAGAAATAGTCGTAAAAGTTGGTACTTATTTGAAATTAATACCGCGATTATTTAAATTCTTACTTGTGATATAATAATGATTTGTAGATATCAATTAAAATGAATTACAACATTTTCATTCATCACTTTTCTTGGTAATTACTTGCAAGAAATTAATTTCAATTACAAAATTAATATATGCTGTTTCAAATACACTTAAACTAAATTATTTGCGTGTCTCAATAAATGCCTTGGTTCCACAGTTTATACCATACAAATACAAATTCTAATAATTCCCCAATAAAAATGTTGTCATCCTTCTGTTTTTAATGGAAACGAAACATTCTTCCTCTGATTGGTTTTTAATGCTTCTTCCTCAATGTTTAATACCAGTTGTGTATCTTGTATCTGAAAGCTTAATAAAAAAAGCGCAATAAGAGATATTAGGCTAAATGGAATTTAGAAATGCTAAATAATGAAATTACGACAAAACCTGGCAAATAGTTCAGAAATCGCGAAAGTGATTAAAAGAATTGCAGGCTGTTCACAATAATATATTAACAGAATTAACGTACAGGGTCAAGTATTGTACGCGCCACGAGTGATGGCGAGTGTTGTGGGTGCACCGAAATCGTTTTCGAAGACGTATACGCTCTTTTACTTGCAGTAGTACTTAAGCTTAGACTTATCAGTGTAGAACAGAACACATCAGAAAATGCCTAGAAACAATAACCGAAAATATAATGCTAAGATAGCTTAGCTTCCTCATGGTATTGATGGAATAATTCACGGCAAACGCAATAAAAGGAGAGAGAAAAAAATACACTAACACACAGACGGTTTCTGCCTACCTGGCGTCATCAGCGTGGTTTCGAGAGTATTTTTTATCTCTACCTTCTAACACTATTGCCTCACAGTTAATGCCACAACTCTCAAAACGACAAACTCGACATTTCTTGGCGCCATCTAGAACCAAAGAGACGCATGCCTGCCGTTCAGGTAACAGCGACATAAACCGGGTACTGTTCCCCGTGCCGTGAATTATTCCATCAATACCATGAGGAAGCTAAGCTATCTTAGTATTATATTTTTGGTTGTCAGTGTAGGCTCAAATTGATTTTGCTAAGGATGCACGATCAAACACGAGACGTGGTTATTAATGTATTCAGTATCCAAATATCAAATAAGGATGGTACAAGACATGATTTATAATTTTTACAGAACAAACGAGCGACGAGTTACGGTATCAGGTCTATGCCAGAAGATGCAAGACGACCTAGAATGAAACGAATAGAGCATATCATTAAGAAATATAAGGATTTAAGTTTCGATGTACACAGAGTAATAGGAAATATTTGATAAAACGAACTAGCATTAATGATTTGATTACTTCCAAAAAAACATTTTCGTAACACAAATCGACTCATTGTGTATATGGACGAAACTCCAGGATGTGGAGTGATTAAGGTACCAAAGGCCTTTTTAAGAATATTTCTAAAAGGCCCAGACTAATAGTGGTGCATCAGGAGGCAAGATGGGTTTTATTCCTAACGCTCTACTGATTGTCAAATCCGGCGTAAGAACTGGTGACTATCATTCCGATATGAATGTAAAAAATTACGGCAAATGACTAGAAGAGAAACTTGTACCAAACGTTTTCAAGAATTTCTCCAGAAGATTGGGAACAGCACTGTAAACATATGATTGACATTGAAGCTAAATATCTAGTATTAGAAATATTAGTTAATTAAACGGCAGAAAATTTAATTATTACTGTATTAATGATAATGACATTGACGACGACAACTTCTGTTCCAAAGAAAATCGAATTGTTGTTTATTATGTTATATTCTTAATAATAAACCAATACACTATTTATAAATTAATCCACCACCACCACCACCAATGAAACCAATTACAACGCCTTCCACCACTTCTATCGCTGCGCGAACTTACACCCGCCGCCCACGATCTTTCGTGGCGCGTACTGTATCAAGAATTGATACTTCGAAAGTATACTTGCCTGAAAGTAGTCAGTAGTGTAATATATTATTTGATTGTGCTCAGTGATTTCTTTACCTTGAAACTTCCAAATATCTCGAAAAATAAACACTTCTCTATTGGAATACGTTTTATTGTAATTAATTAGCCATAAAACAAATTTTATTCATTTTACAAATTTCGAATAAATGAGAAATTGTCACCTGTAGTAAGAAAACTATTGCTTCTAGGGTAGATCATCTCGAAAAGGTTGTACGTTAGTTTTAAAATCAAATATGTAGAATGTTTCAAAAAAATACCTCAGAAATGTCCAAACCATCTCCATATAAGGAATGTTAATACAGATCCATGTAGAATTTAATTCTGCATCATAATAAGAAATAAAGGAGGGATCAATGTATTTAGGAAGTTCAAATTTAGGTGGCTTTAGACCATCCTGTACATTATTGAGGTACATAAATACATCCTTGCAACGCTTAAAGATTCTTCTAAAAGCAATCAATGTACGTAAATATTTATTTTTGACTGCTGCGAATGATTTCAAGGCTGTTTCGCTAATGGAAGAAAATTTCAGAATTTTGAAAATAATTGAAATAAGGTAAAAATTAGGTATAGCGATATCTAATGAAATTATTCTTAAAATAAAATATAGAAATGAAGTACCCATTAAAAAGGCACAAAAGAATTGGCTGTTCTTCAATTAGCTTAGGTCACCTGTATACGTATTTCTAAATAGGAATAATCAGTTCAAGATTCTATTTCCAACGTTTTCTATTTCCAATGTTGCTATTCTGAAGTAAAAACGTAAAAAAATAGCGGTACCATTACCTTGTTTCAGAGTAACCAAAAGTATGTATTTCCGACAGTTATAAGCTATTACTTCCAACTCTAACAGATGTAGAGTATCTACGTACAATTGCCATAATAAATTTTGTATCTGTAAAAAATTACATCCAACATAAATCCATTCCCGTTTCCACTGTTACCATACATCTAGTGCGCAGAATAATAGGAATAATATTTTTTCTTTCTTAAATAGGCAACTAAACTCAAATGTTACGGAAGCTACTCGCTGAAGCCGAACATTCGCTGACTGCGCTTCGCGCTACTGTTCATAATAGAATAACCAGTTTATTTGTTGGAGTGTTATACGTCTGCCAACATTTATTATCCCCTGCGAGCCGTGAGTTTTACCGGCAGCCGTATATTTTCCAAATGGGCCGAACGTATTTGCTATAAGTCATCTTATATTGGCTGTTTAGTTTCTTTATGTAACATTACCGTCACATTCCCCGTTATTTATCCGAATACATACACGCACACATACATACATAGATATAATTTTTCTGCGTTACGTGATGCCTACCATAGCTAACTCTTAAACTACGACATTTGTTACGCATTCATGACATGTTGCAAATCGGAAACGGGACTATTTCGTGAGCTGTATGTACTTTAGCATGGATGGCGATGCGCCTTTTTTCGTTTTCATGTTTCAGATGGATAAATTTGATGTGAAAGAGGTAATCATGACCGTAAAAAGTATTATCAAATTTAATAGGTAAATAATGATAGCAAGGTCTGTGGGGTAGTACGGCAAACAACAAAGAAGTATCGACATACTTCGCACCACACAAGTTTAATTAATTAATCCGGGACAGCTATTGCTCTTTTTGTTTGACCAATATAGACTTTGTCAAAGTCACTACATGCAATTTTCTAAATTCCCGACCTTTCCTCCATATCCGGCTTATCTTTCGGATTGCCAAGAAGGTTCTTAAGTGTATTTCGCGAGCTATACGTTCATATCTTGACCCCTAAAAACTTTACTGATACCTTCCGACATGCTGCGAAAGACGTTTCACAATTTTCTTATCGTTTCTGCCGGTATAAAGGTCGTGGAATTCCTCTCATAATGTTGGATTATCTTAAGTATGCAATCGACATCTATAGAAGAATAACCATTGCAAATAGCGACATTTTTTATGAATTTAAGTTCTTTATTGTAACTACTTATACTAAAAGAGCATTTTGCTAATCTATCGATTAAGGAGCTAAACTATCCAGGAACGAGAGTTGATCGTTCACTTCTTCTTCTACTGTGAATTTAATAGTTTCGCATTTCAGTAAAACCGAAATCGTACTGCTAAATAAAGGGCTAAAACATTACTTCGGATGTCTTCCACGGTGGAAGAACTCGTCGCGCCAATAGAGACGTCCATTAAGAATCTAGATGTCACAACGAAAGATATGCTAAGTTACAATTTCAAAAGCTTGGACGAGGTTAAAAGCTTAAGAAATAACAGACCATCGCTGAGCTACCAAGAGGCTCAAAAATAAGAGTTATTTTTATTTCAAAGCAGATAAAAGGAACAGAATAGTCATTTTGGACAAGCCGGATTATTTTAACCGCGTCAACAATTTGCTCTCATTAGGATCTTATAAAGAATTGAGAAAAAATCGTTTACCATCTATGATTAGAGAAACGATCAGATAGTTTCAGACGTAGACTTGCCTATGTACAAATTGTCCAAATGGCTAGTAAACGAATATAAAAATTTACCCATATGCTAAATTATAACAGCACACCATTTTTCAGTAATAATCAATTGTTCTAAGAATACATAATCGAGTGGAAGTGAATACGACTAGCAAAGGCACAACTTGCCGGTACTCGCACTACAAACGATAATCATTAAGATAGTGTTCCATTGGCTGTCATTGTCTACTTTATTTTTTTACCTGTGCAAAACGACTACAGTTGTATGTGTAAGCTTATGGTCTGTCAAGTTCCCATCTGTCTACAAAAAGAATTAGTTTTATGTATCTGACCCGCGTTAATGGTATGTTGCTGCACCTTGACAAGCTTCATATTTTAAGAAAACTTATTAGATTGTCACTTTCGGCAGTTAATTTTAATTCCTTCCTGCACAGGTTACACACTTTTGGTGTTACAGGGGATATGTAAGGTTATATGTCTTTCAGGTGGTGCTTTTGGTAGGTATGCTAAATAAATTAATGCGTTTTGTTATGTTAGGTTATCTGCGTACTGCGTTGAAATTGTTTATAAACAATCTTCATTTAACTATTAAACAAATTACGTATAAAAGAATTTAGCGGTGTAGCTGGAATGAAATTGTTTTCGTAGTGGTGATTTACAGCGTGCCCCAACATTCTGGAATTGCTATTATACTTAGAGCATAGTTGAAAGCAGACAATCTCGAACAAAAGCGGTCAACATGAGCTTTCCAATTTAGCTGGCTCTCAACAGTAACTGGGGCGCTTTTTTGAAATAACTGAATTCCATGAAGTTCGTTTTTGAGATGTTTAATTCCATATCATAATTTTTGAACAGTCTGTTAAAGTCATTTAAAGTTGTAATGACTTCAATCCGAGTAATGTTTTCTGCAGGTCGCTGGATCATTTCCTACCACTATCAGTTGCCAGACGCCTACTTTGTTGCTGGCCTGTATGTTATTACGTTTTTGGTTTCTTTAAATAGAAATAAATCAATATAATATAGTCCAATTTAGAAAAGTTACGCTTTTAATGTTTGAATTTAGCACAGGGCGCATGTATGAATAAATTATTTTTTAATCTTTAGTTTATGGTACACGGGTGGACAACACTGAAAGAAATCGGATTGGCAGGTCATGCGAAACAACTTTCAAAGTACCAAATAATTGTGAAAAAATTTGAGTGCTGGTTTCTACAGGGGAAAACTTGGTATATTTCAATAAATGTTTCATTTCAATGTAGTTTATACATTTATTGTTTTGTTTCCATAAATTTTATTTGAAAAGCGGTTTGAACACTTGTTTTTCGTGAAACTTATACTTTGACTATTGTTACTGCGTTCCAAATAAATTCCATTAAATAACTCTCAAAGACATATTCACTAACGCCATATTCTCACAAATTCAAAATATATAAACTTTACCTTTAATTTATAAAATTTTGAAACCTGTACGAAATATTCTTACATTTTTAGTTCCAGCATGTGCTAATTTTTATGCCCCAAGAGGCTATAGGAACCGCCAGTTGAAATTTTTCGTAATTATTTGAAATTAACACGGCCAATATATAGGAATAATACTACCTCATATAACTTAACTAAACAGCTTTCTAAATCTTATAATCAAGAATAATTAAATTATTATGAATTCTTCATTCAGATTATGACTCAACTTTCACCTTAGCTTCATCAATTTGATTTTTTTAAATATTCATGCTAGTTATAAATCCTCGTTTTTAATCGAACCCGCAACACTGTACTATTTAATTACCATATCTAGCATCAGCCTCTTAATTAAGGTTCACTGTTTAATCGGTTTGGGGACCGTTACGTTCATGTAGCTAATTGCCACTAGCTGACATCCTTTCATCCTCCGATGAAATCATCAATTCTATTAGTCAAACAGCGAACAAAAAGGGACCGCCGATGGCAAACAAAAGGGTCTTCATCGAATCATCAGGAATAATGGCGCTAGGGTGAAAGCGAGACGGAGAAACAAAAAAAATGAAGCTCAATAAGATTTCCATCGATTATGCAAACTGTCAACGCATATATCATCGTCCGACGTGATACAAGAAGAGAGAAGAGTACGCGAACGTCGGGAATAGCATGACAGACGAGGGGAGCAGCGTAAATCCATCACCGTAGTCGATAATTTGCGGTGACAGGACTGGGTCGAGTTAGTGAAGATGATGTATCTCCGCAAACAACCCTCTCGCCCCTACCTTGCTAGACCCTGTGCGATGCGGCATCAATCTTCATTGTAAATGTCGACGGTAATACGAAGAGTCAGACGTCTAAACAGGAGGGATACAATTCGACGTGTATAATCACCAGTGGCGTAACAACGATTAAAGGGGGTATGCTCCTGGGGTAGGTACGCAACTTTGAGTCAAAAACCTTAAATTGAAAAATATCTTGCTTTCCAATAGATTCTCTAAGTTTTTATGAGCAGAGACAATGAAACGTATGCTGGAAGGCTATCAACAGAGTGTAATAATTGTACAAAAAATCCTTAGTAGTATCGCTTTAGTGGTGACAAGTATATAGCGAAAATAAATTTTTCCTAATACTTAGCTGAACCCGGTGTTATTTACGTAACCATAAAAATCCTCTTCCACGAAAATATCAGAAAATAAACCAAATAAATCATTTTGGTATCCCTTCTGTTGTAAAAGTGGACAAACTTCAAAATAGTGTATGTACTACTTGTACTAAATACAGATTGAAGTCCGATCCTTTCGGAATTTTTTCTGAATTTTTTTAGAATTTTCATATAGCAATCTTAGCCTCATTCAAACTGTCCTCAAGCTGCACATAACAACCTCAAGATCATTCAAACCACTTTTAGAAACGATGGTGTTCAACGATGAAAGACGCCAAATTTATAAATTAGTTGGAAGTTGGTGTTTTACAACAGGAGAAGACCAGACCGACAAAGAAGTTCTGTTGTGTAATAAATAATACTAAAGAAATTGTACATAACGAAAAACTAGCAATACCTAGATTATCTAGATTCATTAATTTCTTATTCAATTAGCACAATTTGGTCGTATTGTTACGCCACTGTTAATCACCGGCCTACTACCACACAAACCAGTTACATAAGCCCAACGTGCCCTCGAATATCGTTTCGACTTTTTGCGAATCTCTCTCTCGCTGCGAAGTGAGCACGGCGATGTGGCATTGTTACAGCTGTCTACTGACACATGTAAAGAGGGTACACAAATCCGCAGTAAGCGAATTGGTTTCGTAAAAGAGGGATGAAGGAGCGTGAAAGAGGGTACCATACCGGTGAGAGGACGACGCTACTACGCTGCGCCATCGTCGTTGTCTACCTCGAATAACACTTTAATGGGATAATATAAAATTTATTGCATGCTGAATCTATGTGACGTGCCAACTAAAAAATTTATGAGCTTCCTTTTTTATTTTATTATTGCGTCCATGTTCTTTTCTTCTTCCTATCCTCTTTTGCCGTCTTTATATAGGCTGTTGTATTTTCTATATCTACCTCGTACTAAATTTTGACACATCTGTTTCGGGGGAACGCCCAGAAAAATTACGACAGTCTTTTTCTAATTGTTTACTGTGCGCTCGTATTACCTGGAAGACATAAGATTTTACAGTGTAATACGGGAGCGAATAAATTTGACGGGCCTGATAAACGCAAATCACTAGAAAAATTTCAGTTCAGTAGCGAATCCTTTATACATGTCCCTCAACTAAGAATTGTACAAATTGTTAGCGGTATTACCTTCTAAAAAATAATGAATATACGAGAATAACCTTCTGGAATTGTAAAGTCGCACCTACTGGGCAAATGGTAGGAGGTCAGAATTTTCAACAGATATCATCTTTCAAATATATTCTCTTTATCTAGGATAATCGATAAATAGCAAACCAGACACTTTCTTTGTTATTTTAAATAGAATATCCGGTATATTATTACGTTCTTAGACTCTCCAACTAAAAATAAACCTATCTAGCACGAGCTTTATATGTTTATTTCCAGCAGATTTGAAGATATTTGTAATTTTGTCTTCAATTGCTTAAATGTAAAAATATGTCTTGGCGTAAATTTTTACAGGATTAAATTAATAATGGGTGCTCGGTATTGATCATCAAACTTTTCGCAATTCAATCATCTGAAACTAGCGCCATATATATTTTTTGCTAGCTTTTCGTATGATGCATAATGGCAATAACATTACATGAATGCCTATCAAGCCTGTCGGTAGAGCGTAACATACTACTGTTCTTTTTTAAGCTTACGCAGACATGTTTATCTTTACAGTGCTTATTTTAGCCTGTAATAACTTCTACTAAAATATTGTTTCACTTGTTTGCACATTACAATTCTTTTTTTTTTTGTTTCTACACCAATGGAATGTTCTCAGCAGCATAAAATCTTAGTCTTAATTTGACAAACGTTTTCGGTTACGGACATCCTAAGTGAAGATAGTGCAGCTTATACATCGTGCTAGCTAAAGTACACAATTTCTTTCGTTTTTTCCTAATGCATAAGTTATACCTAAGTCTAGTTTCCTCTGAAATGTTGAATCAGTAGACTAATATCACCACTATCGGCTGGTTTTGTTTACTGTTGTCATGGTAGACAAAGTATTGTGTGGATTGTGGATGTCTTCCCTAAAGGTCTTCACTTGAAGTTAAAATTTTGAATCAATAGCGTAGAAAAGCCAAGGCCAGTAGCTTTGATTTACTGTTATCATGGTAATCAAATTACTAACACTTCCATGCAATGTAAAAGTATATGCTTTACACGTGCTTGGTTATAAATATCTTTGCATATTTCACAGTTTGTAAATATCTCGAAAGGCTAATGAAAACCATATTACTTAGGTGTATTTTTAGTAGAAGAAAGAAAAAATAAAGCAACATGCAGGACGTACCATTTAAAATAAAGTATGTGCTTGGTTCCGTACTTACTAATCACCCCAAGACGCAGTCGACTTTAGAGAAACACATAAAAGATTGAAGTATCCAATGTGCTACAAGCTACATTATTTTTTTATAGTAATGGATGAATTGAACAACCGAGTAAGTAGGATAATAGATATAAAAGAGAGAAAAAAGTAATCTTTGTCCTTAATTGATTTTTAGTTAGGTATTTTGGTTTGTAGATATCTACCTACTGTTAATATTTTTAATTACTTTGCATATTTAAGGGTATTCATATAGTCTAGTAAATTACATGAATATTTTTAAATCTAAATGGAGGAACACATCAGAAAATGCCTAGAAACAACCAAAAAAATAATGCTGAAATAGCTTCCTCATGGTATTGATCGATTATTTACGGCAAACGCAACACAAAGAGAGAAAAAGTACACTATTCACTGACATGTTTCTGCCTACCCGGCGTCATCACCGTGGTTCCGAGAGTACTTTTAACTCTACCCTGTGTCGCTGTTGCCCTATAGTTAATACCATAACATTTCAAAACGACATTTTTTAGCGCTCCCTAGTGCCAAGGAACGCATACCGTTTAGAAAGCAGTGACATAAACTGTAGTAGCGCAAGTAGTGCTTTGGGAAACCGCATTAGAGGTTTTGGTTTACTGTTTTAGTGATTTCGTCATTATTATGTATAATTGAAACAGTTTATATAATAGCAGAATACAGTGGCCCTTCAATTATTCCGATTAGTAGAGGCCCGGACAATCACAGATCCTAATATCCGGGATTCTCATTGTAATCAGCTACAATTAACACAAATACTAATTCAGCTACAGAAGATTAAATAGACACATTAAAAGTATTCATTTTTGCCATGACGACCAGTGAAGTGTGAGACGATGTGCTGTCTTGGTGGAACAAATCTTCCTTTTCCTTCAAATGCGGCCATTGTTCCGCAATTTTTGCCTTCAGTTTGATAAGTAATCACATGTGGTGTGCAGCCGTTATTGCTTGCTGCCATTATTCTTTCGATCGATGGAATAGCCTTCGCCTCTTCTAAGGCAATCTATTCTGCACAGCCTACCGTTTCGACTGCGCCTTAGCTTCGGGAGTGTACTGGTGCCTTCTACCTTAATTCGATGCTATCGACAGTAGTTGCAGGTTTTGGCCGAATGTTCATCGTCACCTAAAATGGTATGACCACGTTTAAATTCAGTTGACTAGAACTACACTGTTGAAGGCTCGATATTCGATTTTTTTCTATTTTTGTAGAAACTGATACGGTGGTTGATACCATGCGAAATCGCTCGTAAGTAGTAGTAGTATTTCGGCAACTTATAGGCGTGTTCCTGTATACGCTTTTCAGCTGGGTCATTCAGAGTCCATTAATCCCCAGGAATGGCACGCGCAACTGATAGGGAAATTATTACTGATAATGGGCTACCTTAGTCTGTTAAAAGTTTCCAAATGCAACATAAAGAAAGCATATTGTTACACTTGAATGTTTAAAAGTAATTGAGAAAAGCTCGTAAAGTTAGGGATAGCTCCATCCCTATATTTCTTGAACATCAACGCGTGGCCCAAGTTGCGTTTAAAATAGCCCTAAATGCCCTTTCAAATAAGTAAGCGTTTCTTTATTTCAGGCAAAAACTGCAGAAGTTATCGCAGGTTCAGCTTTACATGATACGGCAACACCTACAACACTTATTGTTCACAACATGATAAAACGTCTTTAACCCATCGGTTAAAGCTTAGTTGATCACGCGATCAAGCTTTTTAATGGAGTATTTAAAATTATAGTTAATCCTGGAACTTTTACCAACTAATTTAAAATTTAGTGTTAACCCCAGCAACTGCATCCCGTAGCAGTTATGTTTGGAATTTCAAAATATTTTCATTAAATTACCCTTTGTCACTTTAGTCATGAAAAGATGTTTCCCATCACTATAGATATTGCACTTTCAAGGATAGGTCCTCACTCTTACTAGGACAGACAGTTTATATTGCGATGAAAAGGAGCACGATTTTCCAAACTTTTTGAGCGCACAGTATAACGTAATCTGTCTTTGGATTTAACTTACTACTGGTCAAAGATAATGTGTTATTCTTGGGAATAGGAAAGAAAATTCAAATCACTTGCAATGCTAGAGCTAAGATAGTGTTAGCTTAAATGGATGATGCATCATAGCGTTGTATAACGACACTATTAATTACACCAGCTAAACTGTTTGTTTCTTCCACGGCTCTTATTTTGCGACTTCTCAAAAATAATCATCACATTCTACGAAACAACCGCGGCGACGATTACAGATAGAATTTCCTCTCGAACTTGACTGGAAAACTTGCTGCATTACTTAATAATTACCCGGACTGGCGCGGCGGCGAGGAGATGATTAATGTCCTGACAATGCACATAATAGATGTAGGGCCAAAGTTTTTAATGCTTTGTTGAACCCTTCGACCGCTCCGACTCGGACCCCCTAATAGAATTACCCGTTTACATCAAACAATTAACAGGATGCATCCAACAATGAGAGTGTGCGTACGCGCCGTGTTACAATTGCCACTAGATTTCAGTTACGAATATCACGTGTTGTTGTTGTTGTTGTACGGCGATAATGTATGGGAAGTCATGAATTCGGCGCGCAGCTTTGTTCGAAAATTAGCTCGGGCCGTTTGGTTAATGGAGTTGCAGCTACCCGCCGTATAATTTTTAGCGTTCGTGGTAAGTGTCAAAGATGTTTCGATAATTTGAAATAAAAAAAAGAGATAAGTAAGTGGGATCTTAAAAAGAGAACCTTTGTACCAAAAAATTATTGTATCCTTTTTACAAATTTTACAAATTGTTCTGAGGATACTGTGTAACCTGTTCCACATTGAGAAGCATTTTTTATATTATATAATATTCAAAATTACGTTAATTTTTAATATCTGATTTTTTCAATACTGCTGATTTTACTCGCTTATCGATCTGTAGGTATCGGATTCGAACCTCGGGCTCGCAACTCTTAAAGTAAGGTTTCGTTTGTATTTTTCTTACTCCAAATTTGGCGAATGCCGGTGAACTTCTTAAGACACTCTACGAGCGAAGGTGTAATAATGACCGGCCGATGTCGGTTATTATTACACGGTTATTAATTGTTTACTATTTCGCTTGTTTTTACCTAAATTCAAATGTCCAATTCTCAATTAAATGCAGTAACTACCATAACATGCCTACTTCGTATATTGCGTGTCCACAACAACAGGGGTTAACTTTGAGGTGCAGTGAAATTCCATAGTGTCTTTAATTTTGAGTTCTAATTAAAGCATGTGATTAAATACTTGCGCGATCAGTAAGTACGTATAATAAAAAAAATATAGAAAGAAATACAGAGGAAGACTTGTGTTGTCTCCAAAATATCCTAAATGCTTTTGATTCAGCAACTCAACTGGACAACAAAATATTAGCAACCAAATCATTAGGTGCATTCATGTTAGAACATAAAATTATTTTCTAAAGTTATTTAGAACGTTATAACAAATCGAGAATGCAATCTACAGAAATAATCGTTCGGCCTATGGTAATTAGAAAAATTATAAGAAATGTTTCTTTGATATCAAAGCGGCCGTTCTTATGAAACGATAAGAAGGCAAGCAGTAGCTAAGCTAAATGTAATTGTTTATTGCTCCTGAGTGAAATGATCCATTCAACAAATCGAAGTGAGTATATGAATCACTTTTGGTTGAAAAGTCATACTGTCAATCTAATCTGAATAAAAGCGTGTCACACTTAGACGCGTTCCCTGGCGATCGTTCAGGACAGGTTTCAGTTTTATGTGGCGCGTAGGTCACGCAATAAAAAAGAAAAGCACCACAAGGGCAAATGTCCAGAAAGTGCACAGAAGCGACCGACATTGCCGGAGCGATCCCGTGGGTGCTATTTTGGACGGGACGTCGAATCGTTCGCAGATCGACACGCGATGGTCGAACCAACTGAATAGAGTTGGCGTCCGCTCAATCCGTGATTTATGCGCGTCCTCTATCAGTGGCTACTTTAATCCGATGCACTGCTCTTACAGTTGGGATCCCAAAGGAGAAATTCGGGAAAGGATGATTGGACTTGTAATTACGTTGATTTGCTTAAAAAATTTGTTGACAAATTAAGTTTTGAGGATGAGTTTACCAGCGATTCTAATAGAATTCATTAAAGAAAGGATACCTCATTGATAGTTACTAATAAACATTTAATAGTGTTCCCTTGGTCGTACTAGTTGCAAGTACGGTAGACATTAGAATTTGTAAAAAAGCTGCATTTAACTCCTTTTAAATACTTAATTGCTGTGATGGAATTCCTTACTTGCCATGTCATTTCCTGCAGTGTTTATTTTTCTGTTGCCCCTTTGTTCACGTGCATATTTGAGTGGATCAGATATGTAAAATTTATCATTTAACATGAAAGTACGAAAGTAATCTATTTGAATTTTTGTTATTAAATTTTATTAACTACATCCTTAAATAAAATAGAAAGATTAAATTGGGGTACAAAATAAGAATTGTTGTAAATCAAAAATAATATTTTGTATATTTGTGACATCACAAACGTCCATACTTTGAAATTATAAATAAAGAAGAGGACTAAATAGAGCTGTGATACGGGTAGTACGAAGAGTTTCCAACCTAGATTATTTTTTTGTAGAATTCAGTTTTATTTCTTAACATAAGTCCATAAACATTTCTCAGGGATGATCCCATATTAAATAGTAGTTGGCCACTTCTTCTGCACAACAAGCGTTTACGGACATGATAACCTAACCTCTTCATTCGGTGAAAATCTGCGTAGCGAAACTTAGAGCCTAGGGGGAGGGGAGGCAGCTCTGGTAAATAGAGTGGGTGGTTTATTAATTTGTACCCCAGTTGGTGAATTTTTGCCATGGCAACCACTGAAGTGCGAGTGGTATAAAACTTACTTCTTCCTCAAACGCAGTCGTCTCTCAGTAATTTCTGCCCTCAGTTTGCCAAGTAACGATGCATAGTATGCCTCCTTATTCTTTCTTCTTTTTAAAGACAGTCGATTAGCACAACTCCGTTACTATTCCAAAAGACAATCGCCTTCAGTTTTCTTATGGATAGGACAGACTTCGCATTTTTCGAAACCGATGCACCCTTCGCAGTCGACTGTGCCTTGGCTTCAGGAAGGTACCAGTGTATCCAAATTTCGTCTACAGTTGCTAATCGACGCCAAAGCTCTAACTTATTTCGTTTAAACCGCTTAAACAGGGTTTTGGAAATGTGCATTCGAATATGTTTTTTGGTCTTAAAAGAGCAAGCACGGCACCCATCTTTTTCATGCCCAAATCTTCAGTCAATATATACAAACACGTTCTTTCAAGATGCCCACCACCGCGCTGTCTATCTAATTTGGTCATAGTTCAACAGACAGGCACCACCATTTGGTAAACTTCTCCGTTATCGGTGGTGATTAGAGATTTTGGCTGTCCAGAACGTTCATCAAACTCAGCTGAAATTTCATTACGGAGAATGATGGCGCAGAATCTTTATAAACAACGTCTGTCTGGGCTTTCATTTGTATGGGCGCATTGCTTTTCAAAGGGAAGAATAAAGCTCGATATTCGATATTTTTACCATTGTTACAGAAACGCTAATATCGGCTGACCAAGCGTTCAACTTGGCTGAAATGTTTACAGTAACCTTCAAAGCTTGCGCAATTATATTACCAGAATATTAATATATTATATAATCTCTCTGCAAGTAGCACTACCTTCGCGTTGAAGCTTCAAATTTTTCAGGCTACCTTTGTACTTGATCTCATTCATAGGAAAAGGGAAGCTTGCCGATGAACGAATATGTGAAAGATGTCAAGTATGTTTTGGCCAAGGAAGTTGATTTTTATCTGGACAATAGGTAACGAAAAATTTAGAAGACCATTAGAGACTGCTACGAGAAATTAAGAGTTTAATTTCAATTTCCTGATAGTAATTATTGATAATTTAAATTTAAATTCACATTAATTCAGAAACTTAAATAGATTCTAAACACGTTCTCATTGTTTTAATGGTGCCAATAGGGGGAGTCGCTAAAGAAGCAACTATGAAATTTGATGCAAACACGCGGATTTATATAAAATTATGTGCACATATGTTCAGACAATGTCAATAGAAAGTTTTAGTAGTTCAATCAATTTTAGAACCCTTTATGCTCTACACAATTTACTTTTAACTTTCTTAAGAGAAGCATTAAAGTTTCTTAAATTCTTAAAGAAATAGGGACCTCTAACATCTTGTTGCACGGCATTATTCACTTGAAAATAAGAACTTTCCCTAAAAAGTCGACGCATAAGTGAAATGATATATTTACAAATCGTTTGTCTCGTGATTTACGACCCGACCCTTCGCTTTACGTAACTGTGGTACCACATTATCGTTGTTGCTACATACTGTGGAAAGTGAATAATGACCGTCGTCTTTGACAATTGATTACTTCGGTCTGTTGAACAAGCATAGAATTTCTATTATGCGGAGGTCTCTACGAAAAGCGGACCTGTCCTAATATATCATCGACAGTGCACCGGGCGCAGATCGACCATGGCCAACTTAGGATGATGTATTTTTGCATTCGTTACGCGGCGGCAGTTTGGGGGCCGGTTTCCAGAGAAAGAAGTGACAAGATGACCGGACATTAGTGGAGCGAGGATTGTATGTGTACTACCATTGAACAGCTGCGCATGTAATACGCGTACCTACAAACTTACACAGCATAAAGCTTATACGCACACAAAAGGTAGATACGTCGCCATTAATTTTTGTCAGCTTTTTCACCCTTACAACAGTAGAACTATTCATGCCAACATTTAGAATGTTCAGGTTTCGTGTACCGGTATTAATGTGCTTATGGAACAAGATACCGTGTGTAATTTTGCGAGAAATTTAGTATTTGGGATTTAAGTTAAAAAAGAATATAATGGATATTAAAGGCTCCACTTTCAATTGAATCAGGGAAAAAGCCACACTAAAATCCGGCATTGCTTTTGCTTTATGTTGAAGGCTTTCTCCCATTATATCACGTGCAATGTGAATAATGTGCAATAATGAGTGGAAATAAGAAAAGGGGAAAAAGCCGAATAGAACACAAAGAAATAATTTTGTCATTTATTACTCGATGCATGTCAAAATTAAAAATATGGGCGAAAAAGAAAAGGAGAGCCTAAGAATATTACAAAAGCTATTACAATTCCTTAAAGAATTATAGTAACATTACGTCTTTAAGCCTATTGCGACAGATGCACAAATGCTATTTTTACTTACCGCACATTAGATGACTGTGAGTATAGTTATCTCAAGAAATAACTTGGAACGTTGGATCCCTAAGCATCCCTGGATCCCTATGTTATGCAACGCTTGACCGTCTTTGATCACGTTGTCTTTCTTTCTTTTTAATAAACACCGCTCAAACCTTCAGTTCCACAAGCAACGTAATCCAAAAAGAAAACAAATTATTAGATAGAATAATATACCTTCCAATGATAAGTCCATTAAGTTAGTTTCTGTGTTATTTTCTGTTGTGTGAACCACAAGAAAAAGTGTTCTTACTCCAATATATTTTTGATGGATAACTCCGTACAAAATGCGTGCACATGGAGATACCAATGTTTACTAATATAGTCCTTGATAGGACTGTATTAGTAAAATTGGTAAAAAAGGTATTAGTAAAGCGATTGCCATTATCAATGACTACAATACGGGGCTGCGATACACAATTATTCACATGAACGAAATCAGGCGTTATAATGCAGGCGAAAACTCATATTTGGAGAAGCAACAAGAACAACTACAACCTATGAAGAAGGATGCTACGTCACATTAAGTCTAATTAAGTTATCGTTTGTGTACTAAAAATTTTACATTTACTTCTTTCTTTTTTCGTCAGTTTCTACATTGCCCCCGCTATATTTATTCACTATTTCCTCTCATACCGTATTTCCCAACTTTCTATCGGTATACGATGGCCATCCCAAATTCCATATTGAAGGCCGAAATTCGTTTTATTGAATAATTTTTTCCACGCAGAACTTTAAGGTCGGGTGAAACGATGCTTCACCGCACCCTCTTATCTGTTCCTTGTGTTCAGTGGAGTTCTATGGCTCCGCGACGACTCGGTCATTTTGGAAAATCTAGTTCTTCAAGGTTTTTTATCCTGATCGGGATCCCCCTTCGGTTCTTATTCAGGTGGCACAAGCAATCGAAGAGCACCAGCCCCCTGAGATTAAGCAAGTCCAGGCCACGTCTATGCGTTTTAGCGTCAATGTTCCATGACCCCTTGCTAATCATCTTAAGAACTTTAGTTTGAATTTTCTCAAGGAGCCGCATTGCACCAAATGACTAACCTAAACGTAATCTTGGGTTCTAGGACCGATAGATACAGCCCTTCTTCCGCCTTGCGTCAAATTTGCAATTACGGCATATCACTGCATATGTCATACCGATTACCATGTAGATCTTAATGCTAGTCTGTGGAAGACGTTCACGTCACAGGAGTTTCCTATCCAAGTCCTAGATCTTCCTGATAAAACGAACTGCGTACGTTTTAAGTGGATTGAATGTAAACCGCCATTTCCCGCACCACTCTGCCATACCTCTTTGCATGTTTAGCATGCCGGTCTATTAAATACATAACAACGCCGTCCGTGCTGCAATACGGACTCTGTGAAAAGACGCCTAAATAATGTTGGTGACAAATCGCCTATGCTCACCGAAGAAGACGATCTTATGATTTTGATGATGTTAACTTGGAGTTGATGGCCTAATGGGTAAGCTTATGGACCGATCCATCATGCCAGACGGAATTAAAGGCTTTCCCTATATCAAGTAACACCGCAAGTGTCGTCTCGCGCTATTCGAATCTTTCAAGTTATACGAGTAATAAATAACAAACTAAAAATCAGTCTACAACCCTAACCTAAACCCAAATTGGGTATCGGATATGATATTCATCTACTTCAAGCTTTAGCTGGAATAAGATAACGTACTCGACTGTTTTCAAAACGCCACATAACAAGCTGATCGGTCTATAACCCCGCGGGAGACTAATATTCGTTCCCGACTTCGGAATCTTCATCACAACAGACCTCTTCCAGATGTTGAGGAGGTACTACAGCCTTGGTAAGAAAGGATTATTGTAAATAAAAAAGCGTGAATTACACGCCAAATGTTTAATTATATGTTGACTAAACTTCAACTTATTTACGAAATTCATGTTCGATTTGTAAAATAGCGCAGTTCTATTGATCTTTAAAACAGCTAAGGTTAATGGGTTGATCCTAATCTTAACATATGTACATTAGTGCAGGGTAGCTTAACTACCGAAACGAGCGACCAGTTAGTAAACTGTTGTGGTGAGGGCGATGGTGTGTTTCATTGATTGTTTCACTGTCATAGGGTTATAGTGTGCGATTAATTATTGATGAAGGTGAGCTTTTTTTACAAGCACACATGTTCACATATTGAAAGGTTAACACCGTTAAAACAAAACTTAGATTCCACACTCCCAATAAAGAGACACGAGAATAGTGGGTCATTGAAATTGAGACATACCATCGTAGGAGGTATCATAATTAAAAGCCATGAATACTCCTTGGAGATAAATGACGCCAGATATCCATCTTACGCGTAGGTGACCCCCGACTAAATTAATACCTAACTTATTTCCAAGTTTTGTTGCTTCAAAGAAAATCCAGAAATAAATTAACATTCATTAAAGGCAAATCTCGTTAAATCACCATATCATGGAAATCTGTTCTAAAACTATTATTTCTTCTCAATCAACCAACGAGATTAGTAAAGCAGCATATTTGAAAATTATTTTCCATATAGTTGCAAAGTTTTTTCTTCTCTTTCTAGTTGACTAAATTTACTTGCAGGTTCCTTAGTTTAGAGGTGGAACCTGGTGGAGGCCTATTCATGCTTATTCTTAGAAAAAGAGAACACATGTGCGTTTCCCAGCTTGAAATCGCCTTCCAGAAATTACTCCTCGCTCGTTACATGAGTTCACTCATTGAGTTCACTTTACTAACCAGTATATTATGGATTACTCCTACACAGTTACTTTCCTAGTCAACTGCACCGGCACATAGAGAGCAGACTATCAAACGTGTCAGTATAATTTACGGCTGAGCAGCCGTATCTTTATGGCCCGCTTGATATATAGTTCTAGGAAATACATATGGTGTTAAAATTTAGATTGACGTAAACTGTTCTAGACGTTCTTCTGGGGGTGAAATTTAAAGTCCTAGTCACGCATTTCTATAAACAAAAGGTCTACTACTTCTGAACTGACAAACAACATCTATTACTACTCAGCCAGAATGAAAACTGAAGCAGCTGTTACGTTCGAAGACCACAAATTATAGGAGGATAAGATCCTGTTTATCGTCTTAAGTTTTAAATAACGTTTTAAAATTTGAATGTAAAAGAGGTGTGTAGTAGAATTATTGAAGAGGAAATCTGCTGATTATTGCAGCAATAATCAGAGAAATCCTCTTGGTGATAATGAAGAATAAACATTGAATTAATTTGTTCTAAAAAGGAGTAACATTTTTATATTATCCTAAAAATGAAAACCACGACTAGAACACGTATACCTAAATTGTTTTTATTCATGTTTCGACATAACATTAACATTGCGTAGTTTTCTAAAATGAAGAAATTATGGACGCATATGGTTACTTTCGTTTTGAGCTTCTCAATCCAATTATTGTACCGCAACCACGTTTCTCTTCAATAAGCGAGTTATATGAACAACTCTGTATAGTTCGTGCAAAAGGAGAAACAGGACGTCGGTTACATATGACGAAGTACAACACTCAATCACCGGGTATTAGGAGGCAGCGACCTTGCTTCTGTACGTCTGAGCGCAGTAATGAAAATACAAAGCGCTTGCAATAGACCAAGTTCGTGTTGCGTGCGGTCGTGACAAATGGCCCTCTTTCGTTCTTTGTCCCATTCCGATAGAATATTATTCTTGGCGTCGCATTGCAATTCTTTCCGAAGGCAGTAAATCAATTCAACGATTGTAGATGTGTACAATAAGGAGAACAGGCGAAACGCCCCGTGGGGGAAAGATCGCTAGCATTTGACTTTTGTAATACCTTCGGTTTCTGGCATCCTAAATTACACATCATATTGAGCATAACGTGGCCGTGAAAGTGAGGTAAGGGAAATAACAAAAAGCTTTTCTAATATTCTCTTAATAATATTATTGATCTCATTTTAGTAAATTATTATGTTACCAGCATTAACTATAGTTATACCATTAAAAATAATTCTATTGCACGAAGCTTACACGATACACTAGAAAAATGTTTCAAGAGTTCCAAACGCAGCGGTTTCCTTAAATTTGACGTTTAGCTATTGTCATTTTTCTAAAGAATGTGGAACATGCACGGTTGTTCCAAATATTCCTAAAATGATTTTAAACAAAAAGCTTCAGTAAACCTAAAGCCGATGTTGATCAATGAACAAGAAGGTTATCAAAACAGGTTACACGGAATTTTCGCGGTACGTGAACAAACTTTCATTTTTGAAAATTGTTTACTTTGACTATATTTCAGAATCTTTGAAAACTTCTCCTTCTTCTTTTTCTAGACCCTGGCACCCAAAGGGTGTCGGATTTGCTGATGTCTTCTTTTCTATTTCTCGCCAGCCCTCTCATGTCCTATATTGTCCTTCCCTCTTCAAACCTACCTCTTTTATCTATGTTTTCCTTAGTCTTCCTTCTTCTTCTTCTTTTCTTTCTCTCTATTCATTCATTTAACTAGTTCATTTTGTCCCATCCGCCCTGCATGTCCAAGTGCTTGCTCTCTATTTTTTCCGTTATTGGTGTTTGTTTTAATATCTCTCTGATTTCTTCATTTGCTTATCATATTTTGTGATCATTATATTAACATTTTATTGCAATTGCGTAGTCAAAATGTAACACAGAATGTGTTCCCTCTTTTTTTCTTAAATTATCTCTCTCTCTTGTAACCTATTGTATCTGTAAGAGAAATCTAACAAATTGCCCTAAGAATTTAAATGCAAGCAATTACCTTTTAAACGTTTCCCAATACGAAACTTTCATCGTTATACTGTACGTTCATCAAGACATGAATTAGCATTTTTATCTAACACATTAAAAATTTTCGAGGATCGCTGCTGTATTTATACGTTTTTATAACCTAATTTTCGCAACAGAAATCTCGTAAAAAAATCGTTAAATTAGTCGGGAACGCGATAAATTACACATGTGGGACGTTGCATGAATAATGCATCTAGAAACGATTTTGATTATGTCAAAATTACGTTGTTTTTTCCAGCAAACTTAATTGAAATCTCCGCCGAGTATAATTCCTGATAATATCGGTAATTTATTGCCGGAGCTATCTCGGTAATAATTCACCGGAACGTCTATCAAGATAAAGTAAACTACAAAATATGTTTCAACTCTAACAACCTCAAACAATGGTAGGTAGCTGAAACTATACACTGGCGCATACACTGTTAGTTTAATTTAAAGGTATGTACTTGTTATCTAGTGCATCAGGATATTTTTCGGTGTTTGAGGCGGAAATAATCTTAATTTGCATAAAGTGATTTATAGGTTTTTAGAATGATCGTTCACTTATAAAACGTTTGATATTAATGGTATTCGTTATTGAATGCGACATCCATGTCCAAATATTTCAGAAACCACAACAAAAATAAAAATTTCGAAAACTACATTCATTTTTATTGCAAGAAACACATGCTTTGACCTACTGGTCGCAGTTATGACTTTGCACGTGCGTGAACTATATTCATCGTTGTAAAGTGTGACACAACATGTTAACCCTTTCACTCATAGAACACTCAAAATAAAGTATCTAAAGTGCAGTAGATGTAGTGAAGTGAGTATCTCTGTGAACTATTTCCGCCCAACCTTTTTTACTTTCTTAACCAAGAAGGCATCAACCACCGAGACTGGTTACTAGTTTGGGAAACAGGAATTACCAGAAGCAGTTTGAACATTCTAATCAATCTTCACTTGTTCAATTACAGATTAGAAGTAGGCTTAGTTGCTTACCATCTAAACCAACTCAAGGTACTGCAAACCTTTGTACAAAACAAAAGCTAATTTTATTGTAATATTAAGAACGTATGATTCACGCGTACTTAACATTGCTTAGCCGCAAGCATTGAAGCACCTTTATAGCCAAATCCCTGCTTTTTGGTTCCTTGCATGCAAGAAGGTTTATAATATATTTATTTATATATATATATATGTATATATATATATATTATATATTTCCAGGCAACGATAATCCCGAGGAAACTAGAATACTTCCATTCTACATCTTTTCGGTACTTAATTTTCAAATTCAATGTAACGTTGTTTACTAAATATTTAAAGAATTCTATTTAACATAAACAATATTTCCCAAATGTTAATACAACCATTTCACAAGCCGTAGGGTTCCTTAGATTTCAAAGTTGCAAACTCGCGCCAATGACACTTCGTCTTGAAGCCAGACGGCAAACCCTAGCATAATACAACAAGTTTAAAAGTAATTCTTAAAAAAAGCATTTTTATAAATTATGTGACAGCTTTTAAGATATTATTGGTCAAAAAATAATAAATGCTACCGATGAGCGAGGGAGCGCTGGAGCAATTGATAACTTTAGTGCTAGCTGCAGTAGCAAATTGGCGTGTTTAGGAGTGAGTTTTATTAAAAAGCACTATAATTTGTGAACTTGGTAGTTAAAAAAGTGTTTAAGTCCAATTTTCATTATACCGGGTTAAATCGGGGGCTCTAAATAGAGAGGGCCTTCTAAACAGCGCTTTATGAAAGTGGACCAAAAATAACCTCTATTACTAATCTTTTGCTTGAACATTATTTAAAAAAATAGAAAGTAATTTATTTTTCTACGTAGTCTCTCTCTTTTTCCACGCATTTGTCTACTGAATCGGAAGTATTTAATTCCCCCTTCATTAGAACAATGTAGAGATGTCTTAGAGACTAAGTATGAAATGATAGATTGGATTGTACAAGCTGTGTTGGAGAACAGTCTAAAGCATGCGTTGATACCACTTATTATGCGTTGCAATTCCATATTTCACGAAATTATTTGTACTAAAATTTCAGCCGCCTTTGATAATATTGGTTCTCTATGATTAAATTGATATTTCATTCGGAAGAATAATTTTATTTGCCTCTTTCTTACGCGATGCGAAAGAAATTAACTGTGCCAAACTGCGCTCGCGATAATGCCGTAGTGGAGGGTCTTACTCTTCAACCTACGATCACTGAAAGTTTTACCATTTTTACAGATCTTTGGTAGTCACACAAAGGAAAATCGGTTTATATTTGGATCTAATTTTAATTGGTACAGTGCTATTACCTACGTCAGCAGTTCTCAAACTTTTTCGGTCTACCTCCCATTGCCGTACCGAAGAGATGGCTAACGCTCTCATCCCTCCTCTCCATCATATACCATAGGGGTGCCAGTCTATTTTCAACGCACTTCAAGTCCATAGAACGTTTTTGAATAGATAGTATACTCCACATCCACTAACATTCAATCCTTAAGGAAAGACAGACGCAAGAAAGCGTGTTAGTGATGTTAGTGAATCATGGAATGATTAATTCTCTATGGGCGAAAATGTCATCCTTGGTGTTTCTTGCCGCATGGAGAGAGCGTCAGAGGAAAGCGTGACGGTTGGTCGATGGGTAGCTAATACCAGCACGACTCCTGTGTGAAACATTTTCTTTTTAATAAGAAATATATCAAAATATTCCGTTTGACACTGAACTTTCGTCGTTCGCTTCACTAATCATTCCTCATCATTACGCTAACTTCTAGTTAGGCGTTGCATTCCATTCAAGAAGCATGTGTCAAAACGTTGTATTACACGAACAAGCGAAAGCTTTCGTAGTCATATCCGGTTCCAATTTATTACCACCCGTCCGAAAGATAGGTCTTTGTCCACGCAAAAACCGAACGATTTATCTTTTTCCCATAAGCACAAGGCGGTAACGGCGGCTCGACAGCCGCTGCTTGTTCAACGAGATCGTTCATCGAAGAAAGCCGTTCGCCACCAAAAATGTCCTAAAAATATCGCATAACGATCTCGTACCGACCGAGAACCGATCACAGCAAGAGAGAGTAAAGTACCCACCTAATGACGGCTGGCAACGTCGGAGGAGCGTCGACGATGTGTTTACGATCCGGCCGCTGATGTACAAAACCCACTAATGACTCAACATGTGTACGTTTCTACATACACACACACATACGTCGGGATAGGATCTATATAGAAGACCCCTACACGATAACGCTCTGACTGAATTATTAACGAACCGTACACATAATGGCAGCGGTACTTGACGTTTGATGAAGACCGTATATCGTTATTCTAATATATGTATGTTCGTATGTACGCGCCGTATGTATAGGTTAGCTACCACATTACGCTTTCGCTTATGGTTACCATACAAGAGCGCCGAGTCGCTTTTGAGACGATGAATAAAAGACCGACTGTATACGAGGGTCGAATAATAATGCAGTACCATACATTGAGAAATTCCAAGCATTATAAGCAAGTTAACGATTCAACTTCGCTTTGTTAACTCTCCTTAATTACAACATCGGCGAAGTGAAACAAACACTGTGGACACAAGAGTAAAACTGAAAGGTATATTGCGAGTTCAGGATGGTGTCCTTCTCATCTACCTTTAAGTTAGTATTAAAATTGAATTCCGCCGTTCTTCACAGAAATCTAGAAAATTGTTTGAACTGAAAAATAAACAAAGTAGAAGGGTGATTTAAAGTAATTGATGACTTACACTATTCTTTGGTAGTGGTATTGAATTGATATTCAGTGAAGAAGAAAAGTCTTTTTTATGTTTCTTACCAGTTATCCAGACTAGAAGAGACAGATTTAGAAACGACATTATGAGAGAGGAATTAGGAGTAGAAAACATTCTTACAGTAATAGAAACGCAGCAACTAAAATGGTTTGGCCATCTAAACAGAATGAGTAACAAGAGGCCAGTCAAGTGTATATTGGAAACAAAAATTGAGCGAGGTAGGACAGCAGGAAGACCAGGGAAAGTATGGAATGACGAAGTGGGCTAAACTTTCAAATGGAAAAGGCATCAAAATTCAATTTTCTTAATTATTTTTCCCGAGAAAATGTTATAATAAATTTTAGAGGATCTACAAAATTGGCTTTATTATAATCAACCTTTCTAACACACGACGTCGTTAGCCGACGTGTAGTTGTCGATCAGCTTTTATTAATTATTAGGTTTATTATAATATAATAATGACTGATTTACCTTTCTAAATGATATTTACTATTTGATTGACTTTAATTTAACTTCCAAATTTAATCTCCAAAACATTGTTTTTGATCACTTAATCAGATTAGAATTGACCACCAATGTAATTTCGATGACAAAATTTAGTTATTTACAGTAACTACAACGTTGATATCTATATCTGAATAATTTGGAAACAACCTTATTATGGCCTTCCATTTAGGTATTCGGTATTTAAAGTTTGTTTCAACCAAATTTTTGTAGGATTTTGTATACAGAAGCATTTGATTTTATGATCGCTATAACCGGTTTCCGTGTATCAAAAAGAGAATGAAACTTGCAGCTGTCCTTTGCAACTTAGTTCGCTTGAACCGGGTTTGTTACAAGTGGACAGCAGTGAATAGAGAAGGGGTTTCTGGAAGTGTTCTCCTTTAAATGTAACGTTAAATCAGAAAGGAAATATCCAAGTTGTAAAAGTATTTAAGTTGACGCACTCTGCACACGCTGATTTACGTGCTTTTATAGAACGATGGAATTTAAGTCCATTTTTTTTGTTGCAAAATTAATAGTTTTAGGGTCGTAGTCTGCTCAATCAAGAGTAAGCGTAAGGACACGGCAACATCTAGAAGATTATTCAGTGGTACCTAAGAAGAAGACACTATTACGATGAACCAAATGCGTATTATTTTATTGAGTATGGAACGAAATATCACGTATTATGGAATCACATTATTACTAGACCAACCCACCCATTATCTTATTTCTTGTTTTTCATTTCCATCATTTCTTTATACCGTTCACCAAGAGAACCCTAAGTATTACGACGTTAAGAACATCAACGCTTAATTGAATTTCGGTTTCCCTTCCTTAAACACCCGAAATATACCATAAAATTTAATAACGCCTCCATTATATAGCAAGTAACTACCGAAAGGACGAAATTCTCGGAAGAAAAGAATCCAGCAAGGATATCAACGTACCATCGCCAGCAAATCACGCTGACATAAATAATTACATGTTAATTTTTTCGTCGTCCCCCTTCCGTTCGCAATGCGACGGTAAAGAACAATATCATTGTCGCTCCGCTATCCAAAATTTAATTTGAATTCGGCAGCACGTCTCTTCACCGCGACGAAAGGGTCACGTCGAAGAAGAGGAACGAGTACTAGCGATAGGGAAAGGGTGGCGGGGGAGAAAGAGAGACAGAGAGAGGACGAGAGGCTGGAGTGGAGAGGAACGGAGCGCGCAGAGCGAGGAAAAAAGCAAAGCAAAGGGTGTCGACAAGTAAATAGAAGAAGCAATAACACGGTGATCTGCGGTTGAGGGTGTCAAAGCTCACGCGGGCAGTGGGGATGAAAGAGCGACGACGAGAACTATACGACGCATGACGTCAACCGTGTTCGGTGTCGCTTGTTTTCCACCGAGCGTCAGTCAGTCATGCTGCCGACTTCGGTTCGATCGTTTGGTAGTGGTTAAGGCGCGCTTTCAATTCGACATTAACGATATACATTTTAGTGTGCTCTGCCTGTGTGCGTGTGTGCGTGCATACTCGTCTTCATACGTATGTCAACGTGCAAACAATTGACTGTCTAATTGATGGCACTGTTGCCACCACTGTCGCAGATGGTCCTCGCAAAACTGTTGTGCTGCGACGGCTAGTGCTGTTTCGAACGACCATAGAGTACAGTATGTTGTCGTAGTACCTGCTGAAAGGATTTTATTCGAAAAAAAATTTGTGTAAAAATTTTTAATTGTAAATTCCGTGCAATAGTGAATGCTCTGCGTTTATCTTTTGTTCTTTTACCATAGTTAGTTCTCAACATGCTTACTTCAAGCAATCAGTATCTTAGACCGGAATACTTAACTCCATTACCAACAACGGTAAGTTATCAGGAAACTTAACATTGATGAATAATAATGGTTTCCTCTTCTAAGAATATTTGGAAGTGTTTATTAGTCGATAATTGTAAGAAGCACTATCACGATATGATTTTAAATAGAAAAAAGTTATGTAACTTTTTAAGAGACAAAAATAAAACAAGGACACTATTTTTGTAAAACTTTAAAATAATGATTTTGTTAATTGTAATAGCTTTTAGTATTATCGCGATTAGTTTTTGAAATTTGAAAATAATAGATGTTCATATATTTTTGAAGTTATATTTTATTATGTTGTTATGTTTTTCTGTAAATAAAATAAAAAAGAAATAAGAAAAATAGTAGTGAGTACTGAGATTTGGTTCATTAAGATTTTTTTCTTACGTATATTAAAGGAATTTTCTTGTCGATGCTTATATTACTACCTCGCTTCAAATATTCAAAAAGTGTCCCATATGTTGAAAATATATACTAACATTTTAACAAGTTTCCTTGAATTGTTCACTTATTGTTAGTTATTAACAAAAATTTGAAAAATGTTGAGCAGCAAATTCTACCACGTCTCTTTCAATGATCTCGAAAATTTAATCTTTTTAATGTGATTATCCGATATTATGGCTTTTTTTACTTTCTTATAAAATATCAGATTCTAAGCAGATTTAATTTAACCCGAGTATTGCTTAAGCAAAATAATTTGCTAAAAAATTATTAAATTCCTTATTAACAGTAAATATATCTCGGTAACTTGTAATTAGTAAGAAAAAGTAGTGATAAAGTCCGTTGCTATTTCTTCTTAAAATCAAGTATTCGATTTAAATTGTCTACGTTATTGCTTTAAAGTTACAATTTAGATTTTAGTTGCATAAATTGTGAAAATAACAGGTGGTCATTTGACGATTTCGTTTACCGCCATATTCAAAAAAATTGTTTCAAACTATAATGGATCTACTGGTACGCAAATCTACCCATTCTTACCTTTTTTAAGGAATACCGAATAATTATTATTTTATAATTATTAAAACATGAAAATATTCTCCTTCATTTATTTTATCGTTTCTTTTTAATTTTCTCGTTCCAGTTAGATGCCAAAAAGAGCCCGCTAGCGCTTCTAGCTCAAACCTGCAGTCAAATCGGCGCCGATACTCCCAATAATAAACTATTTCAAGCTGCCGATAAAAGTGGAAAGTCGTCATCAAAGCCAGATTCGATCAAAGAGAAAATGCCGTCTGATTCTCATAAGTCAAGTTTTAGATCTTATGAATCTCCGTCGAACAGAGAGAAATCTGGCTCTCCCGAAGAAAGATCGTCTTCAGGAGTGCACCGTGTTAGAACCCCTATTACGTCTAAAACTCATAACATGAACGGTCGATGCAGCAGTAACCAAAGCGCCGCCTCGTCTAGATCTTCACCCGCGACTTCTGAAAGGAAAACACCGGCGGATACACCCAACGAAGAAGCAAGCACCCCGTCCAGGAGCAATGACAGAACAACTCCTCATTCACCATCTACATCAAAAGCTTCAACGTCAAGTGTGTTGACTTCCACTACGGATCATGCTGTGAAGGATCTTCCTTTGGGAACTTTCAAACCAGGAGCTATGCCTCCGTCTTCTGCGTTTCTGGGGGCTTATCCTCCTCCTGGACTTCCATTAGGCATGGATTTGATGGCTAGCAGTTTAATGTCTCAACATCACGCTTTGAAATCCGGTGGTTTAAGTCCTTATTTAACTTACGCCCGAATGAAGAATCCCTCGGATTTAGTTCCGGTTTGTCGCGATCCTTACTGCACAGGATGCAGCTTAAGTTCACATCTACTAGGAGGAGCTGCTGGAGCTAAGACTACGTCATGTCCAGCGGGTTGTACACAATGCGATCACGCTACTTCTAAAGCTTCTAGTTACCTTGGACATAATCCTGCGGCAGCCGCTTATGCACATGCTCAATTAGCTGCACTAGCAGCAGCTTCTCATCTACCCTACGTCTGCAATTGGATTTCGGGTGATGCCTCGTACTGCGGAAAACGATTTTCGAGTTCTGACGAATTGCTCACTCATCTACGAACACATACAAGTGTCGGTTCGCTGTCGGAAGCGAGTGCATTGTCTATGTTAAGTGCCAGTACCGGATTACCACCGACTCATCCTTTGCTGCATCGTACTTATCCAACGCCACCTTTGAGTCCCTTAGCCACCGCGCGTTATCACCCTTATAGCAAACCGTCCTTACTTCCTCCATCACTGACTTCCTCACCCCTAACTAGCTTTCCTTTGGGTCATCCAGGATTGCCGGCATATCTTTCGCCTTATTCACTGTATGGACCTCGTTTAGGAGCGACGCCTGGTATGCATCCATAGGATCTACGAGAAAAAATGTGTCCCTTCTCAGACTAGTCGTCTACATTTTGCGCATAATATTCACCATATGAATATAGATCAGTGACTGATAATCCTCTGCGTAATATTTTTGTGAATGTGACTGTGTGATATTAATTTTTAATTATCCTTGTACATTTTTGAATCGAGATTGTATATATCTGATCTATCTATAGCCCCTTCTGTTTTCCCATACTTTCCTTTTTGATTATTGTACAATGTATAATTATGTAGATGTATGTATATAAAATGAAGGCGTTGTGAAAGAACTGATTTAATCAGAGTGAGAAAGCTGCTAAATTTGAAGTGATTTTTGTATATTAATGTACAGATCTCATGTCGGCGAATATACATAATATTTATTTGTTACATTTTACATTTACCTTTTATCTTTATATATAGACAACATTCTTGTGATTATTATGTCCGATTTACTTTTGAAGAGACAACTGACGTCTAATAATTAATCTATAGTCGACATTTTCAGTGACCTAGAAACATTTTGATCGCAATATTGGAACTTGAAAATTACCACTTTAGCAAAAGTTACATATTTCAACATTAAATTATCAGATCTTATAGTTACGTCTTATAAATTTGTTGGAATGTGTACCGGAAATTTGGGGTTACTGTAAAGTCACTTCTTAACAATATTTGATCTACCCATGACAACCAAACCGTATTTTCGCTTATTGCTGTTGTATTTGTGTTCTTTGATATTTCAAATGAATAAAAAAAGTATACCTTTCTCCAAAATATACTTACTTTATAGGAGAATAGGGGAATCAATATAATCATATCACTGTGTAATTGGTATAAATATAAAGATGCTATTTTTATTGTTAAAAATGAGATAAGAAAAAATAATGACACAAAAACAATAAAAACATGTTATTTAATTTCGATTTTTTATGACTATTAAAGTTATTATATATTCTTTATGTGTTTTATTTCACCTTAAATGCCATAATATGCAACAGATTTTTTTTGCAACAAAAATTTATTCAGTGATGAGGAAATTGCACGTCATTCAAAAATTCATGTAATTGATCTGGAGAATATTGCAAAAAGACAGATAAATAATAACCAATTCCTCTTCGGTGGAATGACTATTCTTATCTCGTTCATTAATGCCCAATCTTACCAACACAATTCAATTTTGAACTTAAGCAAGTAACACGTAAAATATCGGATTGCTTAATCTAAGTATGGCATCATTAAAATCGTTGCGTATAAGCGTGCGTTACATATCTGCCGTAGGTAAAATATACATACTTAATGCTTTAAGAATTGCTCAAAGTACAAAAGTTCTTCAAAGTGTTTGTGGATAACCATGCTTAAAAGATATTTCGATTATTATCCCATAATTCTTGTAAGTCCAGATTTTTTTATATATATTGAAATCGCTGGAAAATTATTTCATTCATAAAATCAAGAAATTTTTAGCTTTCAATTTCTTGGCAGTCGCTAGACATACGTCATATGAAATATCATTAGTAATGTGACAAAATCTCCAAATTCTACAAAATTTCAATAAAAATAAATATATTACATGAAACTGAACTATGAATTTAATATAAATGAGCTGCAATAGCTACTAACCCAAAGTAATTGCTTTATTGTTTCATTTAAAAACATTTTTTTTTAAGAAGGTGGGAAGTTTTTTCACATCATTGTATGATATCTGTAGTGTAGTTGTGAAATATCCGACGACGCATTCGTTTAAATTTCTGAAATAACTTCGCTTTCTAGAAATTTGGCTACAAAGTATGGTAGTAGTTCCATATTAGCGCTGAAAAATGATAAAAGAAAGCATAAAACTTTTATAGCCTGAATAAATAACAAAAATGATAAAGGCAATAAAAATTTCCCATATAGCAGGAAGAATATCTAATAAGAAAAGAAGAATATATAAAACCCCTCGATTGTCAGATTAAAAATATGTATTGTATTAACATTTCATCGAACATAAAACAAAAATAATTGGGACAACCTAACAACTTGGCAGAGTCATCTATCTTCGCTTAGAATAGATCAGCTAGCGCAGCTGCTGATTTTATACGACCTCCGTTTAAGTTGGTATCTCTTTAAGCCGACCATCGGCGTCTCACTCTCGCGTTCGCTAATATCGATGCTTCCGTTTTTGTCACCGTGGGCGTGCATATAAAATTGAGTATCTCCTCAGTTTCCCAAGAACACATTAATCGGCATTTACTTGACAACAGTAGTGACATATTTATGATTCTTTCGCTTACATATATGAATGTTTACCATACATTAATGTAATTTATATCTATTCAAGTTGGTATTTCTATTAGTATACGGTGCTATTAAATCCCGCGCTACCGACGAGTATAGTTCGTCTTTTTTTCTCGGGATTTCTACTCCTTATTTTCTATCTCCTTTCCTTTCCTCCTCTACATACATAATTCTTTTAATTTTTTCGCTACACCAGTTTTCTTCTTCGTTATAGTCGAAAAACTTGTGAAGAATTGCAGTATATTTTTTATGATCAAAAAGGAGTGAAGGTATTCATCTCTACCTCGCCGATGCCTAAAAGGCAAAAGGAAAAAGACAGAAAATACAAAGGCGGAAAGAAGCTTAAAAAGTTGACAATGCGTGTAATTGATTGGACCAATTAGTAAGTTTCTGTGAGGTTCATTTATTTTCGGATACTTTTTAATTAAATGGCTTTCTTGCGCTGACGTAAATTACTTAAAATTAAGTGCTTTTCTATGCCTGCATACTTCTCGGAAAAGAGGAAGAGGATACCACTTTTTATGCGGTGCGCGCGATGCGGTTTATTTATGAAAGATATTTGCTGTATACAAAAAGAGTTAATGCGTATAAAGCTGACGCGCTTCAAAGGAAAAAAATGATTGGAACTCTTTTAATTTGTTTTGGCTAGTATCATTGGATAAAGTTATGATTGATAATCTGCCGGTTGTTTTATTTCTGTCAACTGTTATATATTCTGATCCAATCAATTTTCATGCGTTTCAATCTGTTGTGCTATTTGTTTTGTTATCGAGAAGGTTTTGACCAAAAGCTTTAAAAGGCATCTATCTCTTAGCATCGATGCTTCCTTCAAATTCAAATTTTAAAGAGACATTTTAGATAAAATTAGAATAAATTTACCCATGTTTCCTCAGATATTTAAACAAGCAGAAACATTTTATAAGTACATTCTTCTTTAGTTAATTTTCAGACTTCTCTCACATTGATATTTTCCCTTTTATGTTCCATAGCCTGGGCCTCTTATTGAATATTAAACGAATGTAGTAGAATATAAAGCTGTTGAGGCTGAGGATAAACCTATAAAACTTTGGATAACATTTCTTAAGGAGAATTAGATAATTGGCCAATTCATATTTGCTTCATAACATATCTATTCTAAAAACCACCAATTAGCCATCACCTATTCCATTTTTTCTACTAGATATAGGGTGTATTTTTTTTTTGACAGACTAGTACTCTTAAAATCAAAATTGTAGGAAATTACTTGACTAAGAAAAACTGATAATTAACTCATTTTCAGTATTCTCAGGCAGATATCTCAGTTATTATTAAAACAATGTTCTTCCAAATGGTAACACCACATTTCCTTAACATAATCTTGAAATTTTTTCTGCTGGAGTAGACGTTTTGGAGCAATCGCTAAAGAATGGTTAAAATAATCTGCCGTGGTAGCTGATGTAGCAATAGTAGGTCGTAGAAAATAAACAATAATTGTGTTGTTTGAAAGCTGTCACCTATGTTTTTTAAAGGAGGTATTGTGCCTGAGTCGGTTATAAAAATAGTCTTTTTATTTGCTAAGACAAATCAATTAAAACTAAACGGGTTTCGGGTTCGGACCGTGTTATGGTTACACGAAAACTCGACGCCCACAACTATATAGGGCTCCTGCAGGAGAAGGAAAGGTGGTAGGCAACTGTGAAAACCAATTGAGCAGCAGTTGGTTTTCATCCGGTGATCAACTGCTTCCCGCTCAGTTAGCTTCACCTCTTCCTCTTTCCTTTTCCTGAAGAAGCTCCATATGATTATGGGCGAAACGTTGAATTTTCGTTTAAAACGACATGACACGGTCCGAACCCGCAACACATTTAGTTTTAATTAACTCTGGTCGTGGAAGTCTACTTTATTATTTTAAGACAAATCAAATTGCTCCACAAGAATGAATTTTTCTTCATATTGCTAGCCCAAGTTTACACAATGCGTGCGTTGAATTTCATTTGACATCCAAATAACTCTCTTAGAAACCCAATGTTTTTAAGATGTAATTTACGTAAATTGAGAATAACGGATAGTGTGCATTCAAGTATTCCTCATTAATCAATGTACGAATTTGCACAGGAAGTAGGTCTCTCTCAGTTTAAAGTGTGCAAAGGAAACAAATTCTATCCACACAAGATCCCCAGCATCAAGGATGAGTGGAATTTTGCAATTGGTTTTGCTAAAGATATGGCAGCAACTCTATCTTGAAAGGCATATTTCTTGTAGCTACGAACGGTACAAAATTACAGATATTGGTCTGACATTAGTCCTTGTTGGGACGAAGAAGGGGAAGCTAAAATAATCCCAGAGTTAACGTGTGGTGCGGAATTTCAATAAAAAAGTGATGGGACTTATCTTTGCAAGGCAATACTTGAATGCTGAAGTTTACTTAGAATTACTAAAAAAACGAATTTGAGCCGTTTATTCATGAACTACTGTTAACAGCAAGAAGGCCTACTTCCTACTTCCAACACGACGAAGCACCACTTCATTTTAATTGAAAATAAGTTACACGCTTATTGCTTCCAATGTGAGCAATAAGCGAGATGTATCAAAAAACTACAGTAACCTTTACTGCAAATCTTTGCAACAAGTACTCCTTTTGAATAAAGGCTTACAATTTCTATAGGCGTTAATGTTTCAATAAAAGTGAATATTCATCCGATAATAATTGTGGCTTCTATATTACTTGAACTTTTTTCTACCACTTGGTCCATTGTTATTGTTGCTAAACGGTATATCGTTGGCACCATGTAACTAGAAAAGTAAGTTTCCTGACGCTAAATCTTCCATGGCAACCTCCAATTTAAATACTTCGCTGTCAAATATTTTCATGTAGTTGCAAACGAAATACGGTGATGCCAAATATGTTTAGTTTTATTACGTCACGCTCGTGGCTTCTACAACGTGGAGTAGTTTGGATTCAGATATGATAATTCATGTGCAACAAGTTGTTGAGGATAAAACATTAAAGTAAGTTGCTTATTGATGACGATGGCCGTAACAAATCGGGAAGTATGTCCTTATAGATTTTGGAATTCGTTTACTGATCTTCCTCAAAGTATTTTCTAATAACCGAAGACAATTATTCACCTGTTCGGATCGATTGGTATCTTTCCTAATTAGTTCCACGTTTCTTTCTCCTCAAACGCACCGATTACCAATTTCGTATCGTAACATTTTCCATATAAACTATAGTTTCTAATCGAGCCCTTGCGACCCCAATAAATAAGTTATAAAGTCGACTGCTTACACTGTACGGATAATTAACTACTTTGCGAATGTCAAAAAATTACCATCACTTCCTTGATCATTTATAGCTCATTAGCATGCCGCTATAGTATGAATATTGAATGCGAGCACAGGTGCTTCGCACTTATCTTCCGTTGGTCGTAGAAGACAGATAGATAGAAACATTAACTCGATCGGTCGTACAGAGGTTAGGATCTGGATCGTATTACGGTATAAACACGCGATTCGGTGATGTTGTTAAGATAAACTTAATTTCATATTTATAGATATTTTATGGGTTTATTTACGTTCCAGTCCGATTCCAGTGTTTTTGCGTTTAACGTTTATGGCGCGATTAGAAGAGGAGTTTTGAAAAAGCAAATTTTATTACGCTAATAATTTGTCAATTTAATGCCTTCTTAATGAGCCTTTAGACGGCTTAGCAGGAAGTTAGCTGCTATTAGTACTAAAAATGTCGAGTTTTTATTACGACATTACATTAATAGATGCATTTACATACTCTATATGCATACTTGTTAGCTTATACAGAGTCCCACATTATCGGTCTTCATTGGAAGTACACTTAAAAACACTTAAAAATTAAAAGAAAGAGGAATAATTTATAAAAGAACTTATTGCCTTGTACTACATTTCAAACGAGTTAGTCATTTTAATAATATCGTATTTCTTCCATAAAATAGCTCATGGCCGATGTATTTAATTTGGAAAGTACAGTTATTTGTATATATAGAGATGTATATAATGTAATGACAAGAAGCTCTTTTACCATATGTATATATAATTTTCTTCAGCTCTTACTTAAGATACTAGTATTGTCCCTCATAACACTTTGTAACGGGGCTTTTATTTAAGCTGGCCCCCAACACATGATGTACATACCTATCTTCCCTAAGCGATGACACCACCCGCTAAAAAGAATCCACATTGAAGAAAATATTTAGACAAGCTGTATAGTAATTGGGAAATTACGTGTATTCATTTTATTTGAACTTGTCGATGTGGAATGGAGTCTTTTATTGGATTATGTTGATAATGTATGTGCTGCGTAAATATTTTATAATGCATTGTATACTATCATAGTAAAAGTTAAAAGACTTTATGAAAAATATGTCATTTTAGGAAGTGAAAAAATTCAGGAACGAATTATTATTTAAGTGAATATTTGGAAGTTTTGGACAATTGCTTAAACTTGAGATAGATAGAGCACACCATGACCATATAGTAAATTCTGAGATTAACTGCACTAAGTATGCATACCAACTGTCGCTCGTTGGTACTTCTTCTGTTACAGAAAATGGGATACTAACGAATGCTTCAAGGCTCAAGAGCGATATGACACCTGTTTATCCGTTAGGTATATTGCAAAACTTAATTATTGAAAAATCGGCATTTCCTGCAATTTGAGACACTACTGAAATTGTGCCAATGTTTATGGCTGGTGAATATTATGAACTACAGACCTATAAACGTTTCAGTGAACTTTGCCAAAGTATTTGAACATATTTTATATAACAATATCTACATTAGTGTCAAATCAATGTCATCAACTCATCAATATACTGAATATATCGAAAATCGATAAATCGAATATATCGAAAAAGTAAAGAGGTTACTTTTTGATACAAAGCTAAACTTCTCTCACCACCTACCTGTCACATCTAAATCGTTGGATTTCCTAACAAGAACTCGTTGTCGTTTCCGTAACATCTTGTGCAGAAGAAAATTATCTAAGCTGTAAAGTCGGATATCCTGATCGTGGTTCGGCGCAAAGAAATGCAGAAATTTTTTACACCAAAAGTAGAAACCGAAAACCGAAAGTTCGCCGAAAAGATTTGTCAATTCTTCAGAAATCGTAACATGGAATTTATATAAAACTATAAACTTAGTAGAAACAACAAAAGAAAAAAAATCTAATATTCCAAAAGGAGTTACTTTAATAACACACATGATAGTTGCACCGACACGAATTAAAATTTAATTTAGAATTAACTTAATGTGGCAGTTGTGGCAGCCAATTGAACAGGCAGATTATCGCATTCTACCTGAAATTTTGACTAAATCCGAAGAAAAATGTTAACCAAGGTGCATACATCAGTTAAACTAGTCAAAATCAACCGTGATCATACAGCAAACTAGATATTGGTATTTACAATTATATGACTAAGTAGTGTCGTACCACAGATGCCAACTTGGACTTCGCTAAAATTATGTCTGCAGTTCTCGAAAAGTGCTTTTTATAAAACAGTATAAAGCTATGCATATAATTTTTCTGAAGACGTGTATTTGGCGGTTATCCGTCATAAAAATTTAGCCCACGATCTTGGATCACCTACATATGTACATAAGTAAATCAATGAAGCCGTTATATCAGTGTAAATAACCGTTTTTTCAACAAATACCCATATTTAAAATTAGTTTATATCAATAAATAATAACAAGCATTCCAAAAATAATTTTATCTACTTCGTACTTCATACTTCATTTTGAAATTCTATTTTTTTTCAGCAAGACAGTGCTATCAAGTAGTTATAATTAGCAAATACAGTGCTATACTTCATTGTGCATTATCTACTGACAATATTCATTTGTTAGTACACACATAGCTGCTAATTAAAATAATTTTTAAAAGTGTTATAATAAGCATTTAAATTAGCTCCTAAGTGATAATAAATTCATGATTTTTGCAATTGTGTCCTCATCCATATCGCAATAAATTAAACTTTCTGCTACGTGTTTATTTCGAACGAAAGATAACGTATGCCACCGAAATACCATATCATGACAAATCGTTTATGTAAAGATGTCTGTAACGTTCAGACATCTTTCAATTAATCGTGAGCGTGTTTTGATAGGCGCTTATCGCTTCCAGCATTAATATCCATCAAAACTAACCATCAACTAGCGTATATGTTTTAAGTAAAAGATGTTATTTTTAAATTTATAACATAACGTTCTTCTGATTTATTATCTATGTTTAACGATTCCAGTCTTGCAAAAGATTAATTAATTAATTTATAAAGCATATATAGAAGTAATGTAATCGCTTTTAATATATTAGAAAGAGATTGTGTAAATATTGGGTTAACATTCCACAGAATGCTTTGTAAATAAGTACGTAAGCATCACGTTGCTTGGGGTATTGTCTCCCTTTTTAATTTAGAATATCTGCTTGTCGCTATTGTACACGTCTTTCTTTTTTGAAATATCCATAACAAAGTTATTAAAGAAAACAAGGGGAACGATATTGGTTACATTTTTTTGACACCTTTCATCGAGTACGCTGATTATATCAATCATCAAAGCGGCACGGCTGTGTAAGTACATATGTCACGATGATGTGATGCAGATAAGCGAACTCAATTATCACATAGTGTGCTATTGATACAGAGAAACAAGTACATGTAGGTTATTATAAATATTTGATGATCCACTGTGTGTCTGGTCATGTTCTCTGTATTGGAAATTTTTCAATCTGCGTAATTTGCTATTATTGAAACGGTGTAATTATTAGAGTTGGAAAGTTTTTGTAAAATGGCGTAATGCAGTCACCTGTGTGAATAGCAACGAGGTAATAATATCTAGAAGAGAGTTATACAAAAAAAAATGCATTTACGTTCATTATTGTTGCATAAATAAAATGTATGTATGTAATAAATAGAAATAAAAAAAAATAAATAAATAAAAATGAGGGTGCATGCCACACAACTAGACACGTAATAATAACAATAACAATAGAATTTATTGCAAAAGCTCATGTATCTACATATAAAATGCTTTATTATCCATTAAAAGTAATCAATTTGTATAGGATGTAAAGTTCTAATTCTTTCGCTACACTTTTCACAATATAATGCATCTGTGTATTTAAATAACAAATAATTGTACTTTTCATCTACAGTAACAAAAGAATTTCAATGAGATTCGCATTATACATATGGTGACTTAAAGTTATAAAAATGTTTTTATGAAGTACATATATATTTTTCCTGAAATACACAATGCTCGCCACTTCAAGAACAATACTAAGAGTAAATAATGTAGTGCCAAGTTTTCGAGATCCAGACGCGCAGACTTTTCCTCGAATTGTTGAATTCTCAAAGGCAACGTTTCATCCTAAGAAGTAAAATGTAAGATAATACTTTGTTCCTGTTTTATTTAGTCCTATTTTGTGTAAAGCTTAACATGAAGTTACTACAATGTGAGTTGCTGTTGGAGTTATTTCCTTCCTCGGTTAGACATACAAATAGTGTAGAAAACTCCATCAGGTTCACCATGGAATTGCAGACGGATGAAAAAATACCCATCCTGGATGTGTTGATAACCAAATCAGCCAATGATACATTGAAGAGTAAGATTTACAGGAAACCAACTAGTACGGGACAATGTCTACATTTCCACTTCGAAAAACGGGACCAACGCCGTAAGATGAACAGGATATCCCAAACACGCATTGGCCGAAACAACAAAACGCAGGACAAGACTTACAACCAAACCAACAGTTGAGCAGAACACAAAAACAACCTGATACTGTGTGCACCACAGTAATCTCGTCCGTCAGGGTCTTACCGGAAAAACTCAGAAGAGTAGGCAATAAGTACAAGATTAAAACTGCAGTAAAAACAGCTAACACCACCAGGTCGATACTAACAAAGTCCAAACCGGACAATGTAAATCAACGAACGAAACAAAATCCCTTGTGAACGTGGGCGTCTACACATAGGAGAAACTAGTAAACCCCTGCATGTACTAATAAAAGACCACATGAACATGATTCATCGGGGGGAGACAGAAAAATCAAACTTGGCACAACAGCTTGGGAAGAAGACCATAAAATAAAATGAGTTAACGCATCTAAGTTATGTGTGCCGGCAGCAACAAATGCCATGGAAATTAAAGAAGTCTGGCTCCCGCTGCTCCGCGAGTGCATCAACACCACGACTAGGACCACCACAAGGAACAGGGCAGATTGGACAACCAATGCGCATTTAATAATAGAGTCTGGTTCAAACCTTACTCAAGTCGCGTAGAGTCATAAACAAATTGGGAGAAATGTATACACTTGCGTAAAAAAACTGATGAGTTTTTTTTTTAACAAAAGGAATCGCAGCTACACGTTTACATTTAGGGCATCCATCGCAAATACTGATCTATGTCGAAAATCAGCTTGCTTTTAGTAAGATTTCTGGTAAAATGGTAACAGCTAGCTAACTTTCGAATATTTTTATAGTCTGAAAAAAGAAAACCGACTTAAAATTAATGAAACGATTCTGTATTCGGGAAGATGAGCTGTAGAGAAAAAGCTAAAACACAATCGGAAATTAATACACCTAAAATATTTAATATTTAATAATTTAAAACATGAAAGATAATCTAACAACGATGGTGGCCACAAAAGGAGAAAGAGAAAGCAAGAAAGATATAAGGCCGAAGGCACCGAAGAAACAAGATGCAGAAGCAGGAGGACAGACTATGGCGGGGAGATCTTGAGTGGCAGTACTTAATCCGGTGGAACTGAGACGATTTGTGCATAGCGATCAGGCATGCCGCGTTTAACGGGCCGTATCCTCCATTACGAAAATAACACCTTACCCATACCCGTCTCGCGGCACCGTCAGCCAAGTGTTTTATGGTAATAAAGTTTGCGCTGTGCCAAGCGATCTTCTTCTTAAAAATGCAATTTTGAAATTATTGTGGTGATACTATAAAAATATTCCACGTTAGAGAAGTAGTTAAAATCATACCGCGCACACCTTGAGAAAGCTGTTGTTAAAATTTACATAACTGTCATTAATAATACGCGGACATTACTACAAAATAAAGTAATAGCGTTCGTAATAGTAATAGGGTACTCGAACCGACAAGCTTATTAGGTTGTTTTAGATACCTGCAGTTAGATATACGAGATGTGCTAAAGGTATTACTTAAAGCAAGAAATCGTAAAAGAAGTAAAACGTGGACGAATTCTCTAGGGTGCTTTGTTTCTATCACCAATGGGCGAAATGGAACTGTTACAGAATGCGTATTTTTGTCCACAAACACGCAGAAAATGTGAGTATAAGAGAACGAAGGTGGTTTGAAAATGACATCACTACAAGATTCCGAATATCCTTATAATCCCTAGTATCGTATTTCACAAAGAAAATTAGCGCTACAGGTACTCACAGTGAAAATGATGCATTGCTATATAATTTGTTTTATTGACAAAAATGTTGTGAAAAGTAATTATTTGGAAAGAAAATAGGTAAAACGCATTTTTTACTGATTTTCAATTGTGCTATAAAGTGATAAAATTCGGAACATTGAGCCAGAAATTTTAAATTACAAGTTCTTCAAAATTGCCACTAGAAGTGAAGCATGTTCAACGAAAAAGACTAAATCCAGACACTGCCCGGACGACACTAAGATGTGTGGATCAAACGGAGGAATAACACCGGAGAAACCGTTTTGAATCTAAGACAAAAAAAATATTGGTTTGCATAATTTACACTGGAGTATTAAAATAGGACAGTCGCCTTGTAGAAAACATCATTTTCAAAATATTAACTTTTTCGTTATAGCCAGAACGCTTAAATTTACTGTCAGACAATAATTACTTTTCACTACATTTTTGTCAATAAAACAAATTGTATACCACTGCTTGATTTTCGCCGTGGGTCACTGTAGTTGTATTTCAAGCGAATTTCATGAAATTGTGCCATTGTGGTACTTCTAATGCTTAGAAGTATTGCGGCTAAAACTATTTTAATTTGTGAACAAATATCTAATCCATTAAAGATTCTAACAGCAATGAGGGTATTCGCAGACGTTAATCAAGAAGATGTGGAACAGTTTTCGGAAAACTTGCCCGGACTGTTTCGATACACACCAGAAAATATTTGCAATGCATCATGATGAAAATGGTCTGTACTTTCGAGCTTTTCTTGATAAAACTCTAAGATTGAAGGGCGAAAAATGTATTGGGAGTAAATTGTCAAAGGAAGGATTGACCGTATTGTTTTGTGCCAATATGGCTGGGCGAAAAGAACAGCTTTTAGTAATGGGGAAAGCCGCTAGACCACGGGCATTTAAAAATGTGCCACTTGCTAGTTTGCCGGCCACCTAGAACCCAAATAAAAAGGCGCTGATAAAGGAAGCGACAAATTTTGCTTTTTCTGGACAATGCTGGATCACATCTAACTTAAAAAGTATTGAAATCATTCTTCTGCCCTCAAACACATCTGTTTATGAGTTTATGGATCAATGAATAATTCAACACTTTACCGTAATTTGATTGTAAAACATTTTTTTTTAAGTGGTAATGCCTCCTCTTCCGCAGAACTTTCAAAATCACTTAACGTTTTGAAGGCTCTCTATTTTATTACAAATGCTTGGAACATGGTTATTCAAGAGACCATTCAAAACTGCTATTCCAAAGCAGGTATCAAACATTCTCAAGTTCAAGAGGACATAATCTTAGGTATAGGATTTGATGCAGAAGACAATTTTCCGTTGACAACGTTGGCCGAATTTTGCAGAAGCTTTGATGACAATATCCATGTTGAAAAAGTGCTTACAGAAGAACTGCTTAGTGAGTAAGCTGCGAGAATGAGATTGAAAAGATATCCATGCAACGTAATAATGACGACAAAGAAGTTATTAATGGTAAACTCCTACGCTGATATATTAGGGGCGATCGAAAATCTGAAGAAGTTTTCCAAAAAAGATTTTTTGAAGTTTGAATACCCGAAAGAGAATTACAATCTCAAAATTGTTTTTTACAAGAAAAAATAATTTAAAATGAAACCAGGAAAAATATCTTTTAAAAATAAACTTGTACTTTATGTAGACGCAAATTTGAAATTTTTTATTAAAAGTTTAAGAATTATTTTGTCTATTTTGTTTTACATTTCTCATAAGTGGACAAAGATCTGGAACCGTGAACGTCCGCTCCTGAGGGCCTGAGGTATTGTCCAATGCCTATTTGCCGATATAATTTTATTGTTAGCGCTATTTCTGTGTCCGAGACCTTCATCTGCCAATTATAAAAAAGGATAACCAGTTATAAAAATAGGTTTCTCTATTCAAAACTTAAATAACAAAGTTTAAAATTAAAGAAATCAATATTTCTTAATTACCGCAAGAGTATATTTTGGATGGGATCATTCTATCGGAATGCATGGTATGGTACTTGGTTGCTTAACTTTATGGACATCTTAATTTCTACCTATTTATATTTCGATGTTGCCCCGTTTAACTCGATAATCGTAAAATTCTTTTTCAGCCCACCGATAATCAGAAGTGATAATAAAACCTACACACATTTTCTAGAGAGACCAAGGATACCTCTCGCGTTGAATACATCCATTCGTCCAGTTCATTTACTACAATTTAGACTACCACATCCAGCCCTATGCATCTTTTTCCATTCTTCGTACTCCGAACGGAACATTATCATATGAGCTGCGCCTTTTCGAGTTTTCCGTTCGGTTTCAGTATGCACGCCGCACCGTTGTGTGTGCGTTAAAGTTGTTGTTAATTTAATTAGGTGCAATTTAAAGTCGTAATAATTGACGGTTTAGTCCAACTGGATGTATATTTATCGTAAGTATACCATTAGCACTGCCGTAACTATTGCCAGGCCCTACAAATCACTACAATTTGGCGGCGTCGTTCCGTCGGCGAGATAATGGGGCGAGGGGCTCACTTAGCTGTTGTTTGGCGCCGTTCCCTGTGTTCCTTGTATAAGCGAAGAGTTAGGTCAGTCAGTATAAGAAAGTCCCTCCTTCGTCCTATGTCGTTTGCTTCTTGTATTAGTGCCTTTTCTCGAAATGCATGGTGCGCGGTCGTATATTATTTTTAATGCGTGTACTTACATGTGCAGCCAAGAAACCCCTAACAAAGTTTTAAGTAAATTTATGTTTTCAATGCCTAATCAATGGGAGTGGTATCCAATGCATATTTCGTTTAGTATACTGGCAATGTTGTGGCGAATTTCGTACAATACTATTTTTATTTAAAGGCTTTTTTTGTTAGATATGTACAACATGTCCTCTTATATTTTGGCTAATAACTTAGCTACGTTAATGTTAAATGTCGAAATTCTTACGAGCATTCCTAACCCTTCATCAACTGCGTTATTTGAAAGTATATTAGAGAAGAAGTTTCTTAAGACGGCACTTTGTCACACGCCTCCCAATTTTTCTTTCTATTTTGCATTTTTATGATTTAAAAAAAATGAGATCGCATTGCGCGCCAGTTTCATATAACGTTGCCGTCTATGTGTAGATACGCCCTCCTCACTTTTCAGTTTCCCTACACACATATCAAGCAGTCGCCTTATTTGATTTTTATTGTGTGGATGAACTTTAATCGTGAATTGTTCTCAATTTCTAAAAAAGTGATACATTCCAAAACTAAATAGAATTTATTATAAAGTACCGAATAGATTATATTTTTTCGTTTTCAAATATACAACATATTAAATGTCCAAATAATAGTAAATGCATAACAAAAACATAAACTTTTAAATTCCAAAACAAGAACATGTCTTCTTAATCTAATTATTGAAACATTATATTAAAATAACTCGTATTTGCACGTGTAAAAATTCAATTCAACCTATTCATACGACAAATATTCAAATAGGCATTTCATTTTACTTCCACAAAAGCATAAAATGTTAGTAATGCTAATTATGAATTGAAGTCAAACGCAAGGCAATGGAATAGTGGAACAATAACCACATAAACAATAGTATTACATTGTACGGTACTACCTCTTTCTGGCACGTGCACGAGTCGCGTGAGAATTCTGTCGAATCTATATACTTATCTCCGTATCTACCATATATACGTATACTAGATGCAAAAGAGTAGATTTGACAAGATGATCGTTATGCGGTTTCCCGTTTCTAATACAACACTACATATTTATGCAGTGTTGTATTCAGTAGAGAGAAATGCAGTAATATTACTGCATTTCTCTTTTGCTAGATAATAGTGGTAGAGTTATTTGAAAGTTGGATGTAAGTTTATTGTTCTTATTAAATGTAGATAAATATATTTATTTATAACCCTAAATTCTTCCTGTTTCGCATCAGCATTTTTATCTGATATCTATTTTAGGCGCTTTATATGTATACAAATAATTAAAGCAAAATAAAATTTGAAAAACTATTAATATTTTTCAAATATAGCTAATCATTGAAGAGTGGGAAAAACTTAGGGATGATTACCTTCCTGTGTAAATTTTCCAAGAAAAAATAACTATTATAATATAATATTAAACGCACCTTCGGTAATATTATTACTATAGTATAAGATTTTCCACTTGGCATAAAATGCCTCAAAAATTTTGAGTAATGTAGAATCTAGTGCGATCCTCCCATGACAGCGGTTAGAATATTATCGATACTAATCCATTCCCGTCGCTGAACTCCCAACCCTTATCCTTTTATAGCGAGCAAATTTCGCATCATCGCCTATATATTTTAGTGGTTCATTTTATTATGAAACTTTCTAATGCGATATGAAAAATGAACGATATTCAGTGTACTCTATGTTACGTCCATGCCTAATATTACAAAAATGTAAACATCAAAACACTAAATCCCGAGCCTTTTGAAACGTTCATTAGTGGATTATGAAATCTATTATATTAGAATGAAAGAAATCAAGAAAGCTGACAATGTACCCTGAAAGTAATATGTTGTGCTTCTGTAGGTAGGCGTGAAGAACTAATCAATATAACATTAGGGTACATAGAATATAAGATTGTAATACCTGCAACCAAGAATAATACTTCTAGTTTTGCAATCATGGATTGGTTTATCGGAAAGGTACCGCTTTGCGACCAAAAAATATTATTCATCAACCTTTCCTGCATAGGGATTAACACTGGTGGAAATCTTCCTATAGTGAGTACAACCTTTCTCAAACTGCCAAATTCTGAGTTGTAGAATGTGCATTGTTTTTGACGTTCCAGTGTTTTGCATTTAGCCGATAGCGATCTGATTACAATGAAGCCATGGAGGATGGTGGATTAATACCGCCCAGAAGAAAATGAAAATTTAAGTTGTTACAAATATTTTCGTCCCAACAAGTAGACAGCGAGTCACAAATCTTATAAATTCGATGCTGAGGATACAACTCAAGAAAACTTTGTTTCTACTCATAATGAAAATAAATGCCCATAACTCGTCTCAGATTGCTGTAACGGTATTCGATAATTGCAATAATCAAAATAACCAAAATCATAATTAAGTGTACCTATTTAGCACAAGTTATATTTCTTATTTTTTACAAATACAGTTTATCCAAAATACACATAAACATAATACACATCAGTATTCCTATCCACATAACAAAATTCACGTCAACATTAGAAACATAATCCACTCTTAAACAGATCGAAAACTAAAATGAACACATGCATTACAATTGGTTAAATCGTTTTTGATTGAAAGAAAGCAGATTGTTGTGGAATGAAGACCGATCTGGTTGGAAAATAAATTCTGCATCTAAAACATCTTCGTTTATCTACGCGTTACATGTAATATCAAAAATAGTAAATGAAAATGCAAGCCTATCAGCGCACTATGCGTATGCTGAACCTCGATATGTTACATCATTATCTTCTTAGTGCCTCTCAAGATGTATCCTGGATCTTCTTGCAAACATCTTGTGTGCGAAGCATTTTCGGCCTGGCAAGAATGGATTTAAAGATAAAGATATACTTACGCTTGCATCTATATACATAATAGAATGTGCGATATTTTTGAAGTTGAACCACGCGGTTTTTGAAGAGAGATAATTCCGACATTGCTATGAAACCCGAGTAATTAAAAACGCACATTCTGTCCCAATTCAAGCTACAAAAGAAAAAAAGAAATTACAAACAAAATTTAAACGACTGGACTACAGGAGTATTTTCATTATCGGTTTTAACTGTATTCATTAATAGAGACGAACAAATTTTGGACCATACATTTTACGCTTTATTTTATTTTGTTCTATTATGACTTTATGGCATCGACATAGCTTTGTGATTTTGCTATTCTGTGTTAATGTTTATTTGTTGTGTTTTTTTAATTTATGTTTGCTTTATTATATACAACTACAAAACGATGACGCGTGTAACATATAATTATGTATAATATTCAACAAAAAGGTATTATAAATACGCTAACATATAACAAGAGGGAGTTTTGCGTAAGTGCCTTAATAGCACAGACGATTGGCGCAACGTTCGGTGCCGATCACGGATCGCTTGGCTCGACGTTAGCAGTGATATCGGCATTACGTGAAAGTGTGAACATTTTACACTTTTGGCTGAATATTAACTCGCAATGTTCTTGCATACTTACCTCCTCTTTGGGCGAACTACTACTTTTCTCGTGCAGCGACTTTTAACGAAAATTCTCTGAAACTTGGTTCACTGTTGTCTGCCGACCGGGACGTCACCTGTTGACAACGCTTGGCAACTGATCGTCAGCCGACGCTGCATTGAATTGGTTCAACATCGACTTGCTTATGTCACTCAAGTGCTTATCGCCAAGCCTCATTTCTGGATTATTGGCCAACGCTTAAATGATTTTGCCGACCTAGAGTCAATCAATATCCAACTTTAGAAAAATACTCTACACGGATATTGCGCCGACCGTACAACGCTGTACCAATTGGAGGCCAACCATCAGCCAACCAACTGTGCTACTAGGGTGATTTCAGAATTTTCTGAAAATGTTGAAACTATTTGAAGATAAAACGATCAGTTATATTACTTGAATTTACTCATTATGGCATAATAAATAATTTAGTTGGTCGCATAGTTTAGTAAAAAAATATTGACCCTTACTATACAGTATTACAGTACTTTTAGAACTCTGTGTATATTCCCGTCTCTTAAAGCAATGACACGTTAATGCGTCCTACCAGCAATTAACTACGACGCAGTAACACAATTGCCATTCAACAATTAAAAGAGAAGGTAAGAGAAACGCAGCTGTAGAGAATGCGATGATTATAGCTTTGAATTATATCTATAAACAGAGATTGCACATTTCGTCTTGCTCTTTAATATTACTTATATGTATATAAGTTCTTCAACGACTATTTTTTTTACTACACTCTACAACGTCATACCCGTTGTCCTGTTAGTGTTCTTGTTATAATTTCAGAATTTTTTTACAGCTGCAAATATATGTACTGAATCGATTACCTACATGTGCACATATGTGACTAATATGTAACGATCAAGTTTTTAATCTAGTGCCCTAATATTTAAATTTGCGCCAGGAAACAGTATCCGTCCTTTTCAACCAGTCAAACTGGCAGGTCACCTAAAGAGGAAAAAGAATAGCGCCTTTAATATAACTAACAAAAGCTTTGATTGATGCTTGTCATATGTTTTGAAAAGGGGGGCATATTTCAACTAGAATAAAACGTCTGATACTATTATCTTAACCATATAGGAGGGTTAGCGGAAATTATGTGTGAAACTATTACAAACCGTGTGCTTCTCCCATTGTTAGTCTACCGAGGTTAACGTATGGGAACGAAGTGTATTAATTACATTAGAGATTAGCGCCGTCTAAAAAGTATAGGTGTAGGATTCACTTCATGCATACCTAACAATACACACCTTTAACCTTTTAAGTTACTTGTTAATACTTTAAGGTGGTCCCTGTGTACATAAGTTAGAGAAGCAAGGTCTGTCGGATCATTCCCTGTAGCGTTTCCTCGGGCACTCGAGCATCCAAACCCGATATTAGCTCCGTATTTAAGGTGTATCAACGCCGTAGCGACGGAACTATACCTCAGAGGCCGATAATGTCGATAGAATATTTTCAAGAGTAAACTTCCGCTACTTCGGAGACTGCACTTATCTCGTAATTCCTGTAATATTCAGTTTCAGTTTATTTTCTTCTCTTTTTGTTTCCACCTTTCTTGCTAGTATACTACGGTTTACATATAATACATATTGTCTACACAATGTATAAGCTCATAATTGCTTATTACACGGATCAGCTTTTGGCTAAAATTTGCACATGAACGAGACATTTACCAAAGACTTATTAGTTGTGTATGTCACTACTTTTATCTGTCATTCTACTTTCTTCACGTTAATGTCTAAAATTTCTACAGCAAGTTCTAGTGCATACGTTGGTCGTATAGAAGTTGTCTTTGTCAATTAAATGTCTTTCGGTCCGTTTCATCTAAATTCGCGGTGTTATTTAACGTTGTAGTGTTGCATGTGGGCAAGAGTGTCATCCAAGAACACAAAATCCCAGCATCAGTTGCGTCCCTGCATCATACTACAACAAAAATCTTTCCTTTCGGTATATATTTCAATAATAGTACTTGTTCAATGGGTAAAAAAAAATATCATAGGTGTCTATGAAATAAAACAATTGCCAACGTATTTGAACAATGGTGAAAAACAACGCCAATTTTATTTATGACTTTAGGTATAGCTGTCGTCCAGGCAAGTTGTGCGTAGCATTTTCTCCAAGTTAAATAGTCTTGAGTAAATATTTCAATTTAAAAGTGTGTTCAGTAGTCTATTAGGGAAGAAAACAGGTTCGACGAAGGACATAAACCTGGTGTTTATGTATTAGAAAGTGACAAGGCTTAAGGTTAGTAGTTATTTTCATTTCTACGTCTTAACACGTCTCTTTTCATCTGTCGAAAAAGCGTCTAGGGACATTCCCGGATTCACGACTCGCAATTTTCGAAGAAAAATGTAAAATTTCCTGTAATTTTCCTAATTTCCACATTGTCAAAACATTACAATACATATTGAATAAATAGATAAAAATTTCTCCGAGTAGAGGATGGCGTTAAATTTGTTCGTAATAATGTAAATATGCCCCGGAGTTTTGTTAAATCGTCACCTACTTACTGCTAAAGTAATACCGTTGTAGGAATATAGTTCGTAGTTTCCATTCGGCACTGATGAGCACTGCGCATCTAATGAGGTGAGATTGCTGAGCAAGTGTTAATTATCAGAATAAAGCATCAAAATAGACAGGAATGGGTTGAGACCAAGAAATTAATGTCAATGAAAATATGTTACCATCACTTACAAACGTCAACATCCCTGCAGTCTATTCTTAGCATTTACTAAATTAAAGGAAGAATATTTCGAGGGTTGTATTACAGTTTATCAAAAGCTTCCAAATATTCTAATATACATTAGGGGCTTTGCTGCAAATAGACTCATTGCTTTGAAGATTCAGGTTTTAGTTTGGAAACAAAAATAAGGTGCTCATAAAATTCCAGTGAATAGAAGACAATTTGTGAAATATTTGACATACTGGTTGAAGAAAGTGTCTCAGGTAGTGGGATCTATTATCCTTAGTTAAATTAAGAAGAATCATTTAAATATGAAATAATAAATAGAACACTTGACACCTGCGATTTTCATAAGGGTAATTACGTGTTATATGAGTTGCTTGTCGTTGAAGGAATTCTAGTGTCTTAAGTAACAAAAATATATCTGATCAAATAACGGTAAATTATTAAACCGTATTAAATGAAATGCTTTGTAACTCCAACCAAATCAATCCCATAACAGTTATAAAATAAAATAGTAATAACTATATTAGCTATTAGTTTATTCCCACACACGCAAAGAATACATTTTTCTGAACTAATTACAAAAAATGTAATAGCTGGTAGAATGATTTGTACTATTAAACTCTATAATAGTACTAGATCCGTGAGTCAGAGAAATGGAAGACAGCCACACTACTGCGATAGATAAATTTAAGGGCTTTAAGAAGGATTGTCATAAAAAATCATCGGACCAATTGTGGAGAATTGAGAGTTTCATGGAATCAGCTAAGAGCATCTTGTCACAGAGCTGCCTTAAAACTAGACTTTAAGACTTATAAGGCAAGTTCGAACTTTTTCACTTTTTACGGAAGTTCACATTAACGATCCGTAGGCAAATGAAAAGCCCTTACTAACAGAGAGGCAGAAGAGAAACAAATGTCGGTGGGCAAAAAACACAGAACTTGGTCTCAGATGGAATAGAACTCAGTTATATGGAGTGATGAATCTATGTTTGAAGTGTGTATCGGTGACAGTTGAACCACAGTAATAAAAACATAACAAGAAACCCATCACACTGAATGCCTTCAAAAGTTTCCGGTCTTTGTGATGATTTTGGGATCCAGCAGATAAATACATTGATACAATGATTGATTTGATGATTCAAAATAGTTTGAAACCACAAATTGAAGCAACATGTTCGAATAAGAGCGAATGTACCTCCTAACAAGATGGTATTACATTACAAAGCTCGGATCACAGCTTGCAAGAATCGTTCCAGAGCTGCGCGCTCGTCCCTAAGAATATGGGTCAGTTTCACTCCAGATGATTATCAAACATTCGTGGATACTATGTCGAGGCGACAATAAGTCCATGAAAAACGATGTTTCTGTTATTACTTAATATATAGTTTGATATATAAAAAGTTAATAAACATCTCCTGTGTAATCAGATAAATGCGTTGATTTTAATTACCTTTTTGATAACGCGATAAACTTCTTCAAAAAACGTATCTTTGTTAGGGCCCACTTCACTCAAACAGGGCTCGTCGTATATTACGCACATAAATGGCCGAGCGTACATATATTGCTTAAACAAATATTGCCAAAATATAGAAATACAATTTATATTACAGAAGTTGTTGACAGTAATTAAACCTATCAAAGGGATCAGCTTTATTAAAGGCTTGACAGATTGATAGGTCGATGGCAGGCTTATGACGCATATGCTTTGTCAATAAGCGGTCTTTTATCTTCAAAAAAGCGAAAGCTTTATGCGTAATTACATTTTAGACACTTTAATATTGTAGATTTCATAGAACATACCGTCATGTCAATCAGAAAAAAAATATGGTTAATTCAGTTTTTTAATATATTGGATCTTCTCGGGTTAATGGAAATATGTTACTGTTTAAATTACAATATTTTCCACCTTGGATTTACTAGTAATGATAATAAATTTATCGAATATACAATAGTAAACAGAAATGATTATAGCCTTTTTTTAGACCTGCACATATTCAGCGATACTTCGGTATTAATTTTCAAATACACTAAAACTTTTGCGAAACATTCACTTGATTTTCTTTTTAAATCTTAGTTCTATTACAAATAAGTTTGAATATTATCAACGTACAATACGGTCAGTACAGCGACATAGAAATTTTGAATGTCTCTTGAATCAAATTCGTATAGAATCCTGCTGGACAAAAATTTCTTGTTTAGAGATGTGGAGGGAAGAACTTCAAACGTGAATGTTACAAAATCCGTTGAACGAAACTTGACTATCTGAACCTTGCTTACGTAGTGTACTTGCGGACGCTTTGGAATGAATGTCTTACCATTGGAAGAGTAAGTGTGAGCAAAATTTCCTACGAGATTTACATAAGAACTTCAAATTGTGACTGGAACTGGATACTTTTCTCTTGTACACTTCCAAGACGCGAAAAGCAAAGTGTCCTCAAAGTCGAGATTGAGTAAGTTATCATGGATGTCTTTTTTATTGTGAAGTATGTATAGAAATGTATTTAAATTTTGAACGATTGAGAAATTATTGAAACACAAATGGAAAGCTTCAAAGAAGATGCCTTACTCACCATAAAAGATACGAAAAAATATTTCGTGTATGTTGGTTTAAATACACTTCAATCTTTTTTCCTTTCCTCGGAGGTATGTTCCAAGCTGTATCTAAGTAATTCGTTAGATCACCCCCCCTTAATTAGCAACGTGGAGTAGCCCGGGGGTTGGTTATTGGTTCACTAATTTTTCTTTCGTGATTAAGCGGTAAAATTAAGCATTGCGAGATTCAAACTTACGCGGACGACATTCGGTTATAGCAAGTATTCGATACTCGTGATTGGGAAGGTGATATGAAGAAAATTAATTCTGTCTTAGAATGGCTTACAGAATATTCTGCGGAGTGGAGACTCTAAGTGACCGATAAGTCGCAGGCAGTAATTTTTGGCAATGCTGCTGTATGTAATTTTCTCAAACATAGGACGATCTTACATAAGTGTACCTTTCATTGATTTGGCGCGAAATTTTGATAACGGTTTTGAATGTGACGAACAAATTGGTAGTTATATCGAAAATGTCAATTTGTATTTAAAACGTCTGCACCTATTGAGGTGTGCTTTGACTCTTCAAGTCAAAATTAAACTTTGTCAAACATGTGTTCTCTAACATTCAGTTGATTGCACGCCCATTTACCATCCTTCTTTTATTGATAAGTACACCGAATACAGAATTTAGAAAATTAAAAATATTTACCTAAGATTTGTATACGTATTTGGAAATTATGATCACATTTCCTACAAGCTAATCCACGCTAACTGGCTTAATATGTACGATAGAAGGGAGATAAGCACATTATTCTTGATGCATAAGGTTTTGACGAAGATGCCATCCTATTTACATGAAAAGATAGTATTTCATAATGGCGTTCCACAATACTACTTCACAATTTCGTGGATTAATTTCCTCCACAGGACTAGCCTGTTCAAAATAGGTTTATTAAATGCTGCTTTCTCGAAATTCAATCCACTGTCAATCAAAACAAGGAAACAGTAAAACGCTGCCACTTCCTACCTTTAGAAAAAAGCTTGGAGGGTACTTGACCGAAAATCTTGACTGTTTATTTACTGTTATTAGCTCTTTAAAATTAATTATGGCGTATACAAAGTGCACTGTTTTCATCATTAATGATTCGTTTACTTAAATTAGGTTTTACTCTTAATTTTGTCGATCTACCCGGGGTTTAGATTGAACAACAGATCACAAAGAAACAAGAAACAAGAAACCTGCCCCCTAATTTATAGAGAAAATTGTTGTTTTTGTTTCTTTATAAAATTGTTTTGTGTGATATTACAAATCCTGTGTAAATCTGTAAATTTATGGATAAATTAGCGTAGCTATTTTGTTATCACAATAAATAATGAGTATATGAAGTATATCAGATTATTTTCATTTATTTATACTATCAAGCAGTGAAATAATGGCTAATTTTTTAATAAGTTACCTAATAGGGCGAAGGTTTCAACAAATGAACAAAATAATAATGTCTGTAAATACATTGGATGCTGTAAAAGTTCCAATTTTAGAGCCTATACATATTTGCACAATTTTCCGGAAAATTGTATTCGCTTGAGACATTGAAGAAAATACAGGATACTCCGAGGCGATTAGAACTCATATAGATGTTCCACAACGCCTTTTCGTTTTTTATATAAACTTGCTCTTCCTGGAAGGATGACCACCACACTTACTAGCCACACCAAAGCCCACCGCTGTCGTCAGGATGTTATAAAAAAGTTCTAACGAGAAAATCACGATTCGTTTTGTAGTCATTTAATAGCGTTCCCGAGGCTCGGCTCAACAAAGTTCCCGGCCTCTCCTTTGCGGCATTTTTATTGCGTCTAGTTGAGCCCGCCGCCAATATATTTCAAATCACAGGGTATACAGAGAAATCACCGGTATTTCCCGGTGGAACCATTTTGTAAAATCACAGCTTAGCTGCCCACGAAATTATAGTGTCGCGATTTGAAAAGTACAAGGAGAAAGAGACGGTTGATGAGGGGGAATGTGAGTCGGCGAGGATGTACAGTAAACTAGAACAATATTAGATCAATATGCATGCTGTTATTGGATTTAAACGAGGGCAAGTAATTATTATTGACGGCCTGTAATGTGCAGCAAAGTTTGTTATATTCAGAAGGAATTATATAAGAACTGTGATGGATACGCAATAATATAATGCCATTTCTATGCCAAGAATCTTTGCATCTTACTGTACCAATAAGGAATTACCACCAACTGTCGATCATTCGGTAAGTATCAGTTCTAGTCGTGGGTTACAGCTGCCCCGTTCTAGAATTCGATTATACGTATTGTATGTCATCAAGGAAATTACAAACTATTTTCGATAATAGAGAATAGATAATACGCATTACTTTTACGCGAAAGTTGTAATTTAGGCGAAACCTTTATTAAAAGCGAATACCTAGTCCGGTAATAGTTTGGTGTGTTTTGCTAGTTTACTGAAAGCTGCAGGTATATGTTGGCGCTTCCTACCCCATGAAATCGATTCGGGACGATTATATAAATAATTTATCATTTTCTATACATTGTAGTGATGCAATAAGCGAAGAATTCTTCCAATCTTCTTATACTGGTTTGTATTAAATCCATCATGGAATTGATTGGTTTCTTGAGCTAAATGTTATCAATTTTAACCTATTGGCCAATTTATAGCACTAGTCATAGTTACACTTGAGAACTCGTTCTATTTTTCATAAAGCTTTATTGCTACTACATATACTTACTAATTTTTGTGATATGAACTTTTTGATAGTTAAACTAATCCTACACAAAGAAAATTATAACAATAAATGCTGAAACACTCCACTGTTACCGCTTACTACAACACTTCACTAAAACTGGAGGCACGTTTCGATAGCTAAGCTATTATCTTCAGCAGCAATACTAAACTATAGTTCAGTATTGCTGCTTGTGTTTCAGTGTTCCAGTGCCATAGTGTTCGAGTACGTGATTTATAACAATAAATATTGTAAAATATGCGACCACACAATCTTTCTTAGGACAATTGCTTATTTTATTGGTTAAATAAACGTGTTGTAGTTATTATTGTAAATTGTTACTATTTTAAAAGTCGTCGCATACTATTCGTTCACCATCTGACTTTTTCTAATTTTCTTTCCTCTCGGAATGGTGGAGAACTCCTAGGTATCTCCTATCTTGAAGGGTGGTGCTGCCGCAAATGATGTAAGTTACCGGCTAATTACCTTATTATCTAACTTCGCCAAGGTATTCGAAATCGTTACTTGTGCTGGAAGAAGGAAAGGTCGGAAATCTATAAAATTGCATGTAGTGACTATAAAGCCTATATTGGCTTGATGAAAATAACGATAGGCACCAGACTCAATGAGCTATTTGCTGCTATAGAGACGACATGATAGAATTGCCAGATGTAACGCACACATGACATAATATTAAATTAGAAAACCTGAAATTGATTAACAACGGAAATTAAACGCTCACGAAGCTATTTACATAAAAAGGAACACAAATTCGATGAATAGACCATGTTATACTCAAGTCTGTTATAGATATTATTGCGTTATCCGCGAAAAGGAAAAGAAAGAGAAGAAAGGGATAAAGAAATAAGTTGACAAACGTAGCCGATATAGTCATGTAACTCTTTCAAAAGAAATTAAAATGACTGACTTTAAGGATCGCCACAATATATATTTGTTTCAACCTGTCTCTGATAGTCATGGCATTCCTTATCTGTATCTAGTTTCAGCCTCCTAAATTCACTTAAATAATAATATCCTTGTGTTTTTCCACTTCCCAAATAAAATTCATTTTAGCAACACCCATTTTGCTTAAAACCAAGGTGAATAGTGTCGACTTGCTGATCTGATTTTAGGTACGCAGGCTCCAATCCACAGCAGAAAATTCCAAATTTAGTTGATATTTGGAGAAATATATAAACTCACACTGGCTCAACTGATAGTTCTGGATACCACAGCACTAGCAGCAAATGTAAGTTATAGAAATGGATAAACAAAAACAAATACAGAAAAAAAAAACCTAATTCATGTCCAATATTTAAGTCAACCGGCAAGTTGTGGCAGACCTTCATGATTTGAGGAATGGACATCAGTGCGGAAAGATATTTTATTGTTTGTGTATTTATTATAATAAATAACCAGGCCAACCTAGTTTCTGTAAATACAGCGTCCGCCTCACTAACACTACAGGAAGAGAGCACTACAACAGTTTTTGCACGAAGACCACATTGGTATCCAAAGCGAAGTTTACTACTAACGCTGGACTTGCTTAGTTTAAAGACCCAGATTTAACAATTTTTGGTGTATTCCTTATATCTTTTATTCTTCCTACTACTCAATTATGCTGCCTGAGGTTCTCAAAAGCTGGCTCCACCTTGGCAACTTGATAAAAATCATGAAATTTCACTACGTTATTCGATATTAATTTTTATATTTTTGTTAATTTATCAACTGGAAGTCCTGGAAAACTTAAAAGAAGACCTAACAAGTGATTGACGAAAAACTTTTAAAAGGATTAGATTAACCAACAACAGAGTTTCATATTGAGCAAGTTTTAGGACTACTAACTGATAAAGGTACGGTTCCTATATGATCTGCTGGACAAATTGAAACTGGATCGTCAAGACTAAGATAAATTGGGAAAAATGCTGGGCATCATCGACGAGAATTTCTACTAGTTCTTTGAATAAAGAAATATTCCCCAGGTTCTTTACATAAACATTGATAAAGAGAATTGTTAGTAATATTTAAGTTTACATCGATTTCAAAAGTCTAGAAGGCCATTGATTGTTTTCATCTTCTTCAGAAGACGAACAGATCTTATTCATGTCATCTCTATCATTTCTATACTTAGACTTTCTTTATCACCAGAATAAAAGCAAATATATGTATCCATATAACTGTTGTTTTCTTCGGAAAGGAAGTCAAGCGTAAGAAACATTGCAATATCAGATTAACCTACAATGTGACAGTTTTGGTTTTCAATAAATAATTACAGCTACATATTACTATACACTTGTTGACTTGGATATTTTTATTATGTGACAACAGATATCACTCGACATTATTAATTTATGCTTGTTTACATTGTCCTATGTGCTCAGGCTCGGACGATAAAAATGCCCTATGCGACGAATGCTACTCGCGAGCTACGAACCATTTTCATAACATTAATTAAAAAGCAAGCGGAGGTTATCTGCGTGAGCAGACAGTATTTGCAAAATTGTGAGTTATGGGTGTCATCATAAAGTGCAACACAACCGGAACGACCTCTGGATTAACAACTGGTAATAACATTTTCGCCATTAAGATAAGGTTTTTACTTTAATTGGGGCGTTTTTGTTTGTTGGCCTGCTTGGCGTTTTGTTATCGCTTGTACACAAGATTTATGTGTTTTCAATTAAAAGGACGATAAAAATATGTAATTTTAATATAAATGCGAGAGGTCTACTATTATTTTGTCTTGTTTGGTTTTTTCAAGGAAAATAAAGCATATCGTTCTTTGTTTTGATTAGGTTAATTTGTTGTGACAGCTTATTGTTAGTACTAAGATCATGACTCTGCTCTTATTGCTCGCTTTTTATTACTGATGCATAATAATGGTATATGAATGCGTAAGCTAGCATAAACGGAAGTTTAAATAAATTAAGATATGTAATATAAGTGTACGATATCTAAGCAAGAGTCAATTTGCCAAAATTCAAATCATTGTTACAATAAAATGGCTGAAGACATGAAAGGGTACATGCATATACCGAAATTTAATAATGTAAAAAATATGAATATTGAAAAACCTTACCAAATGACCACTGTTGGGTATATTCCAATACCCAAATATACACGATAATTATTGACGTCGGAATTATGTCGTGCTTACATTTATTTTAAGAACATAATTGCACTTTACTATTCCACTCTTATTATTGTTTTACACTGTAACACTGTAAAAATGTATGTAAATTTATAAAACAATCACATCGACCAGTGTTATAAAATATGCATAAAAGTATTATGTAAGTGTATATACGAATGTAAATTTACTTCAAAGCTATGCTAAATTACTAAAACTTGAAGCAATTTTACATGAAATAAATAATATTGCAGATGATATAACACAAGGTTACATGTAAAATTACAAAATGTATTGTGCACTCATCTTCCATCACACAGAAGGCTGTCAATATTTTTTTAATTTTATTCTCACTTTGGAAATACCTATTACGTTCGCCTATGTATATGTCTAATCTGCCAAGATACCTAAATAGTGGTTTTCCGCTGTTAGCGTTAATTATTTAATTATTAACATTTGCAAATATTTATTCTAACTTAAAAAAATTTGTAATAATTCCAGTATATGTGGTTAATGTTGTTGTATTCAACAGTATGGTTTGTAGGAATACTTTTACAGAAATTACGTTGGGATTATACTGGAACGTGCACATAAAAGCAGTTTTATGCAATTGAAGAAGTATGTGTCCCTTAAAACACACTTGTACCGATATCACGGTGCTGAAAGTATAACATAGCTAGGTAATAATTATTTTGTATTAAGTGTTAGAATATTTTATAAAAGATAGTAATATTATTATTAAGTGTTGACTGTAAAATTGATCTAACCATAGATTTATCCTTATACTTATTTCTTTAATGCGTTCAACATCTGAGTACATCGATAGAGAATGAGATCATATTAAGAGGCCAAAACCAACAAAAACTGAGTTTTAGGCAATAAAACATCAGGCAATCGAAAATTTCTCAAATTTCTGTCATACAAGATTGATAGAACTTATCCTAAGAAAAGTACTCCCCACGGTTGACTACTAGAAGGACACAGCATGCTGGCTTTGAGCACGAGATAGAATGGCGTCTGTGAAAGATTTCTACAGAAATTGTTGCAGGATGCCGCTTTTTACTCGAACGGATGAACTTTCTCGTGACACGGTTAAACTTAAGATGTGATAGTAGCTTTAGTCCTCCATTCACGACGGCAAGCATTATGAAACGAGCTTCGATATATAATCCTTGTAAGGCGGCCAACAGGTTGTTGGATAATATTCATATTAATATGAGTTTCACAAACAAATATCTTTGCACATTTAACTATAATCATTACACCTCATAGCTCCTAACGGTAACTTTCGTTCTTTTTATAGTTTTTTCGGCAGACGGCTAGGATATGAAGATCTTTTTTGGCGTTAAGATCTGACAATGAATTGGTTGGCATTGGGTCACAATACAATCTTTAGAATAGCTTTTATGAGTTTTATTTGACATATGCGATTTCTGCATTCTTTGCACAAAAATATTTTGACGCTAAGTTTGCGTGCAGAAATGTGCAAATAAATATGAGGGTACGAGTATGGTGGTGGTCGTTTCAAAATTACAGCATTCATTTTTCCTTGTTGATTAAAAATCATTGAAAAAGATTTTCATTTAATTTTTGTTTGCTGCACTAACGGTCTTTCCTACCATGTTGTTTGAAAAAATTACTCCTGTACCTACCCTACTATTTACCTCTACATCGTAAATATTTATTTTAAATCCTATATTATTCCTACTCAATAATATTTATATACTATTTAATATAACTAAATGCTAGAATTCTCAGCTATGGACTTCCGTAGCAAGCAATACTGCTATTCGCATAAATTTAAATATGGATAATTATGTAATTATGACTATAACTGTAGTTTTTTTGAACTTGCAATATATCATTACTAACATTAATAAAATAACGTATTTCATTCAACAAAACAGAACATTTTCATAATGTACAAATTTGCATTAAGCAAGCAAAAATATGTAATATATTCTCCTTAGTAACCAATAAATTGCACATAAAGAAGCGCTGACATTTGTGTGATGGCCTTCTCATTAGCTAACATAACAACCTATGTAAACTACTCAGAGATGTTCGCAGCAACAATGTTGACCAAGGCTGTAATAAAAACATTTTCACAGTAAGCTTTAATAGGATGTAAAAATTACAGAGTGTACGGTTCATCCGCGAAATTATACACTATTATGCGCATCTTAATTTGCAAGCAGACTACCAACGAATGAGCATATAACATTTCATTTTAATTAATGTTATCCTATCTTTTGCAGACATCAACGTATAAAGTATTACACGCCAAGACAAAATAATTAGATGTACGAATTAATTTTGTGGTTTAGAGGTATCTGCATGCATTCACTATATTCAGTAATTTGTAGTAACGTGTACATCTTTTACAAAATTTTTGAACCGATAAGAATAACGGAATGTTAATTAATTTTAAACAGTCTACTGGCTCCCAACCTGCATTCAATTATTTAGCATGTTCTTGAATAATTTACTTGCTTAATTGAAAGGACTGCCAGAAAACTCTGTTGATTTTCACTAATCGTATAATAGAAGAATTTGTCAACATGAGAAGAAACAAACAATAAACAAAATAGAGATTATTTATCAACATACCAATATTAGTATTGCTTTTGATAGAAAGATAGGTTATCATTTCAAAGGGATTTAATGATAAACTTCATTGCCCAACGGGTTTCCACTTACAGAACAATTCAATGTTGTACAATGTAAAACCTATGTAATATAAATGTAAACAGGTAAATCAAATGTAAAAGGCTAAGAAGCAATAACCCTAGGTAAGAATTGTGTGTGAACAGATTTGCAATACTAAATCAGGAAAGACTGTATAACATTTCTACTCAAAAATTTGGTCGGAGCTTCGGCTAATTTCAAGATTTTTCATAAATAAAAGGCATATTTGCAGTATGGTAGGACGATAAGAAGACTGTAACTGTTTATCAAACTAAACGCCTAATCTGCGCCTATATCTGCGTTCCTATTGAAAGAAAACAATAGATAATCACAAATATCAAAATTTTGAGAGAGGCAGAATGCAATTCGGATCAAATAAGAAGATTATGTAGAAGGAAAAATATGCAGAAAGTTAGAGAAAATTGAACAAAAGTTGCATGACGGACCCCAGGAAAGTGCCGGCAAAACGAGAGAGCCTCCCAATGAGGAAGAAGTTGAGAATATGATCAAAGAGTTCCAGAATAACAAGCAACGAGGCGAATGTGACATAGCAGCGGAAATGTTTAGAAGGAGAACCAGTCCAGAAGAAACTACATGATATAAAAAATGTATGGAAAAAAGAAAAAATGCCTGAGGAATGCCCGAAAGCTCTCATTTGCCCTTTATACAAGAAAGAGGAGGTCGCTATGTGATAATTATTGCTTTATCAGTCTAATTAAGGTAACTCCAAACAATACATAAAGCAAAAAAATATGGAAGGGATATAAATCGGAAGAATTCCAAGCCATTCCAAGGTTTAGACAGGGAGAGCTCTATACACAATACCCCTTCAAGTTACTACTAGAGAAAGTTATAGGAAGTAGCAATATAAGGACAGATGGTTCGATTTTTAATAATGATCACCAATGCCCAGCCTTTCGGGACGATCTGGCCCTAATTGCCAAATCAAAAAAGGAGTTACAAAAAATTATACGAAAGAAGAAAAGTAAGTACATGGTAATGGGGGAGATCCAGATAAAAAAGGATGATTACTTTCACAGTAAAAAAATACGAATTTGAGAATAGTTATTTTGTGTATCATGTGGAAGGCACTTGGAAAATCCAAATTCATATCTAGAGCAACAAAATTAAGAAGCTACCGAACAGTTACAGGATCCACAGCAACATACGCCCTTGAGATATGGCGGCTCAAGAAGGCAGCCAAAGAAATGATGGCAAGATAGAACAAGAGGATACCAAGGGCAGTATGCACAGGGAAAAACACGAAAGGGGATTGGATGAGGCCAGAAAACAAGGTGGCTGGAGCATGTGGGAAGGATGGGTAGAGAATAGACGCCAAAAATTGTGTTAAATAGAGATCTGATTGGAAGAAAAAAAAACACCAGACCAAGGAAATGATGGTGTAGTAGACTAGCACAGGACCTTAAAAAAGCAAATATCAGGGATTGGAGATAGAAAGCGCTAAACAGAAATGAATGGAGAAATATAGTAAAAGAGGTTATGCAGATGTAGTGAAATCATGAAAGTGTCATAGTGCACATTACATATGTAGGCAAATGTTGTAAATTTAAAGCTGTAGGCTTTAGAGGCTTAGAGCGATTGAATTATTCTTTTTGTAAAATTTTTTACCTTTTGAACGATACACTCGAAGTTAACCGATAAAGACAACCTACTTCCATAAATGTTAGCCTGCGCTTAAATATTGATTTGCAAATTCAATCCTCACTCCTCTATATACATTGAGTTAATCGTGGTTTCTTAGTTTCTAAAAATTAATTAAAAAGTCCTTCTTCCCTTAAGCTTTTACTTGTTGTTTTTGCAAATGCAGAAAAGTTAGTTTCTTCTACTGTCTTAATTGCGGTAGTAAAAGGATGCTGATGATACTTTATTACTTCACCGTCAACTTCTTGAGTTGTTTGCCTTGGCCATCCCGAGCCGAGACTCTCATTAAGATTATGTGTCTGGAAATTTCACTTTAATTAAGAAATAGTCCTCTTCTGTTGCGTTGATTAACCTCCATTTAATTTTACAATAGCAAAACGCTTTTCAATTAATAATAGAAACATGATTTGGCATTTTTGATAGCCTTCAAAATGTCAGTGAATCTCAATGAACTATGACACGGACAACGCTGCCACTAAATAATAATCACAAACATTTACATTATTAAATTTAAACGTACGTATAGTGTTGTAATTGTTGATAAATATTATCGATGTAACACATCCTTTATACAACCTTGGATGTGTTCAATAATTCTGCTTTCGAATGTATGTATATCGGAGTAATCGTTGGAGAACATGTAACATTGTCTGCTTCAGTTGTTGGGCTTTTGCTTGTATCCTATCTTCATACCTCTACGGTGGTTTAATTCGAAAGACCCACATCTGGGAAAAATAGCAGCAAAATTCGAACACAATAATTACACTTATTTAAAGTTCAATGCCAGCCCCTTTGATAATGACGTCCGACCGTGTAATAGCCGACCTCGATGATAAAATACTACCTAGGCTAACCATGCAATTTTACCTAAATTATATTGCCAATGCGTTCGTCTGTACGCGAAGCATAATTTGCGGCCATATTTCGAATTATAATAACACGACAAGAACACGACGATAGCTTTTATGATAAATCGTTAGAAGATTGATTACTCGTAGGGTCAATTTTAACAAACCATTAAAATAATTGACCGATTTAATCTACAACGTGTTATTAAATTGCGGATTCGAGAGCGATCGTTCGAAGTCTCTGAACCATTGCGGTTGCGTAGACACCGCACATGGTGGGGTTTTTCGTTTCACATTTTCGATTTTTTGCGTGTGAAATGGCACGTAATAATATCGTTGTAATTGTAAAAATGGACATCCGTGCTCGGTAATGATAAGATTGGAGAAGTCATTTCACGCAAAAGGGAACGTTTATTACCAATTATGGTTGGCTTTTTACAAGAAAACGAAACGAATTGTTCGAGAAATTATCATTTGCTGTGTAAACTATTACGTCAGCTGTAACGATTGGTTTCTGGAAAATGGGTTGTGGCAAGTGTTTCAAGTTAGCAACAAAAGCTTTTCGATCTTGTGTAACGTTATACAATTTTGGAAAATCGTTTTTTTTACTCGCCCTCTCTAGCTTAACGCGTCGTGTAGTTAAATTTGAACAACCAAACTTGAAATAACCTTAGCTTTGGTGGTCCCGTGTACAACATCTCTTTGATTTCTCTTTTTGACCCTAATTCGCCGGCGCTTCGTGGATAGATCGCATGTTGGCGTTAACTAATGCAGCTGCTCTGTGTCAACTTAATTTGACGGCCGGTTGGTTATCGTACGTACTAACTTCTTCTAGTATTTCGATGTTAGTGGACGCCGTTGCGTTCCACATTGCCGCGCCATACGAGATATTTGGGCATACGACGGAGAGGTATATTAGTCTCTTCTGCAGTGTATCCGAGTTATGTGTGCAACAGATTCGCGGGCAACTCTAACCATGGGATGTTGCTGCACTCGAGTCATAGTTTGCCTCTTCCTCGAAAAGCAGCTGTTGAGTGGTTGAGCGTCAGCCATCAGCTTCTGCGCCACTCAGACATACTATTAACATCTCCTTGGATACACAGCATTTGTTTCAGTAGATCGTGTAGATCGACGCGTTGGTCAATCTGACTAAGCTTTGATCCAGGTCCGAACGGAGGAGCTTAGAAAACAACTCGTCGAGCGCCCACTTGATTTCAAAGAAGATCGCCAACGTTACCTCACGAATATCAAATCCATCTGAAATGTGATTCATCACCCGCAGGGCCTGTTAGTTCTCAACCCAAACATGAAGCCAAATTGAGTGTCAGGAACCGTTTCCTTCTTCTGGATCTTAAACTTCATTCTGCTGAAAATGACTGTCTGGCTAACCTTTGACGTGCCCTTTCCGGTTCTGCAGCCTTCGAGGTTTTAGTATGTAATTACATCTCCACCCAACGATGATCTCAGGAAAACAATTACATAGCTGATCTGCGCTCTATATTGTAATGTAATAGAATAATAATGATGTTGCTTCTTCACGTGTTTTGTCTGTTGTTTACTACGGAACGTGCTTACCTTACAGTTGCCGATGCTCACTGCTGTTAACTTGTTAATTGCTAGATCGACTGTAGTACACTATTGCGGCATGTAACAAACAGATTAAAAGAAAAATAATTTAAGTCAGATATAATTTTATCAGGTGGGGTTGCCGTGCAACCACGGCAACACTCAAAGTCAACACTTTAAATAAAAGCTAACGGGAACAAATGAACAAAGAGACACTAACAAAAGACAATCGAGGATTCTTAGCTCAAGTTATTTTTGAACGACGACTTGTTTAGCTGAGTATTATTGAATACGAATTCATGCAAATTAATCCTAATATGTTTGATGCCATATAATTTTATATTTTTCTCTTACGGTCTCGCACATCTTTCCAATTATATAAAGACATTTTTATGACATGAACTAAAAACTATGAACTGATAATTATCTGTTATATACGTTTGCATACGTCAAATTTTTATTTTGAGAGAATAAATCGGTGTTGCCAAACTGTTGAGTCAACCTGTATGTGTGTATGTACGCCAAAATTAGTTAGAATTGCTTATTGAATTATATGTCTTTTAGAAAATCAAATAGATGAAGAGCCATTGCAGAAATTGAACGGTGCAGCACTAAAAGAACTGAGACTTTAGGAAATGATTGGATTTATATACAAAGGATATCGTAACTCTACTTATAAATATTAAAAATACAATAATCCAGGCTTCCTAAAATGAACAGATGGGTGCTGTGTCCTAGCATAGTATACAGCACTAAGTTACTCTTTCGATTGAAAGAAATATTTGTTTTCTACAAGGAATCGTAGTTATTCTACCACAGATATATAAATTTGAATGAAAGGTATATTTTTCACTAGAAATATCGCATTTATTTCAGTGAAGTAAAATCTTCTTTACTTCAACACAATTATTATTTTAAAACAAATAAGTTGAAGTTATGATTAGAAAGTCTTTCTTTATAACAAAATTAATTATTCTCTAATTCAAGGAAATTTTGAATGTGGTAACAAGGAAAATATTTCTTTGTATTTAAGAAATATTTATTTGACTATGTATTGAAAGTAATCATTTCTTTGGCCTAAAGTATATTGACTTGAATTAAAGAAACCGTAATATCACTGTATGTTGCAGAGCCGCTTTTCTTAAGAAATCTCTTCATGTCAGTTTCGGTGAACAAGAAGAACTAGAAGAATAGAAAACACACACAGTTCTCTAATGGAGCTTCCGACCAAACGAGGATAATCTATTTGTAGAATGGCAATTATGGTAATTTATTCGAATTTATAGCCTTTGTAACTTTCAATGATTTGACACCTAACACATCTGCCACATCTAATTAGGATGAATGAATGCAATCACGCATATGTAAAACATGCGAACTACACGAAAGCTAATTTCCCCTTGTAATTAATTTGTGTATGTATATCCGGCGGCCTTCCTTGGTACCGTAACCATTTTAACTGTCGGACCAACATTGTACGTCCGCATTTTTTTTTATTCTCTCGCCGCTTCTCACGACGATTTTTGAACTTTAATCGAATTACTTTTACCGACGATATCTGGGCTTCGGTGAAAGTTGGCCGTCGCACTGACATACGGCAATTTACCCGAACGATGGCGATGATTTCGCAAAAACGTGTTTTCAAATCGCTGTCAATCAGTGCTTTACGGCGGCGCGTTTTGCAGTTTTACCAGCGCAATCTTCACATATACAACATATATACAAGTACAACATATCCGTACTACGCGGGACAGTCAGAATGCCCAGTCTAAGTTACAGTCTAAGTGTTGGCAGCTCTACAATATTCTGTATACGTGCTAAATATCTAACAAAAGATGTTCCACTATCGAGTTTATAACAAATTTTATTTACGTGAATCGCACTACGCTACTCGCGCCAATAGATGTGTGTTGCTGAATAACAGTTTCAATGGTTTTTCCGAAAAGCTATTACTCAAGAACTATGGGTTTCGCCAACAACAGCAGATGTAGACAGAATATAACAGCAAGATTACTAAACTAAACATTACTAAAAAAAGCTTCCAATGTGTAACAGGGCATGTTACTTAAAGTAAGTTTTAACTTGATGAACAGAATAGAATAGAATGGGTTTTATTGACCCTTGACCTGTTCCGAAAACAGATGCAATACGTCAAATAGCACATATTGATAAAAATTACAATAGGTTAGTCTTAAAGTTAAAGCAAGGAAAACCAAACTGCATTTCCAAATATATCTGTCACTATTTGCAAACTCGTTCACCAATCAATTCGTATTCGGACCAGTTGTAACAGTTTCGTTCGATTAAATATTGTTTTAAATTACGTTTAAAGATCGAGACACCAATCGTGGCCCGGATGCTCGATAAGAGTCCATTAGAAGTGTATACAGAGCATTTTCGAGTGCGTATACACCTCTTCGGCACAAGATTAAACGTGGGCGTGGAATGCTGACGTAGTTGCCTGTTGGCTCATGGTGGACGAGGTCACTCTAAATGCATTGCCAAAAGCGCTGAGTTTGTTCGCTAAAAGCTGCGTCTGACACACCATTTCAATTGGTTATCCAAGAACAATCCTAGAGAGCGGGTTTCCTCAGATCTCGTTTCCATAGCGTAAATTAATGGGATTCTTTGTAGTATTAATAGTATTAATAAACAGCAACATTTTTGTTTTATCGACGTTTTACTTCAGATTGTTTTGCATGAATCAACTTGTCGAGACCCTCTAGCGCATTGAGAAGGCTTTCGACATTTGACGCTTGGTTAACCAGTGTCGCCAGCAAATAATGCCACTCTATGCTCATGAATTCCAGGTAAGACATTAACATAAAGTAAAAATAGGACAGGTTCCAGAATGTATACTTTGTACGTTTTCAGATCAAAATGACGCTATTGTTTCTCCATTTCGTGTTGCCCTAGTGGACCAGGTATAACCTTCCCGGCGTTACCACGGAAACACATTAACCCCATTTATTGTAAAAGTATGCCGTGGCTGACCCTATTGAAAGCTCGCGAAAAGTTTATGAATATGACCAACACTTGCCACCTCTCATTAATATCTTTGTAGATATCAGTTATGATTTGGTAGTTGACTTTTCCTTTTGATAAGCGCTCTGCATGTTAGTTAGTAGTTGTTGTTGTTCGCACATCGAACAGTCGTTGCTGCTTCCATTGAATTTGCCTGCTTGAAGGTGACAGATTTTGTTTTGGGGATACGAATACATTTACCTCGACAACTTTGTTAGTATTTTTTTGTTCCAACCAAAGAATGTACCGCACACTTCTAGATTTTTATAAAGCCCTTTAAATGTAGATAGAAAAGGCCGAGATGGACGTCAAAGTACGCGAATTCCACGTGTTGACTAATCTTTATTGTCATGCCAAACTACGTTAATTCTTATATTATAACAGAGAAATGCCCCTAATTCGTTTCGGTTTTAAAACAACAATATTGTGGGAACCCAAGGATATACGCTTAGCTGAATGTAACAATGTTAGCGCCTAGACTAGAATTTACATCGGTCATTTCAATTACCCCACACAGTACATACCCGTAAGTACATATGTATGTGTACGTACCATGTGCCGTCCATAAACAACGACGTTCGATAGGATCGAAAGATCCTCGCTTGTATAAGCAAACAACGCACTCGTTGCTTAACGTTCCGTGTGTTCCTCTCGAGCGTTTGCATTTACAACAATAAAATCGGATTTTAGCGTTCGGTTTGTTTATCGTGAGGTCTTGATGGGTGCCTCCGTGTCAATACTATATAAATTATGATGGCGGATGAACAGACCGTTTACAGAACGTGTCAGGAAATGCGGCGCTAGATTTGCATTCGTCCATAGGTACGTACTGTTGTTACACAAAGCATAAGCAAACGTTTGAAAACAAGCAATAGAATTCACGTACTTTCCGAGACTGTATTTTTACGTAACGGTCAAATAACAAATTCGCACAATGTGTAATAGTATAGCACGTTTCGTTCTAAAACAATTGAACATTTTATCACGTCACCTAAGAAATGCTTCATCAACATATTATTATTAAGCTTTTCCAGTTAGACACCTAGTTAGTTATTTGCCTATTCGTACTGGTTAGGAACGACCACTGGTTAAATGTAGGCGTCCCATTATAAAATTTAACCAGATTTTAGTGATCGTGGTTACCTATAATATTTCCGAGATACGAGAGGAGCTCGGAAAATACCTGCTCTTGGCAAAAAAGAAAACGTTATTTTATGTAAAATTCATGTTACTCTTTGGGGCCGATATACTTAATCCAATGTTTTCTTATCTTTTGTAATCCATAAAAAAATACGATTTCTGCAACCTTGCGAAGTAGGTGATTGTCTCTGCAGTCACTTCTTCGTTTGAGCCAACTTTTGCCCCTTACTTATTTCTTCATATGTAAAAATAGAATATGGTGGATGCGGAAGCATTTCGTATCCTCCTCATGGAGTCTTACCATGACGACAACACAAGTGTCCACACGTGTAGTTTTGAAAAAACGGAATCCTTTCCTTCCCAAATGCAAACGTTTCTTTTTTCACCGCTTTGTTGAAACATTTCAATAAGTTGACATAATACTCGCCATTAATCGTGTTGTCCTTTTTAAGGTAATCAACGTGTGTCATGACCTTGTTGGGCGATATAGTGGCTTTGCCTTTTTTTGCCGCCAGTTGACCACGAAAAACTCACTGTTTGGATTGTTTTTTGGCCTCTTTTTAGTGTGCTATGATGAATCCATGTTTCGATAACAGTTATAAATCGACGCCAAAAATCATTCGGGTTACATTGATTTAACATCACCAAATATTCTTTTGAAGGTAACACACCTACGTGTTTATAGTCAGTTAAGAGCAATCGCGGCACCCATCTTGCAGAAAGCTTCCTTGCATTCAACTAAGTTGTTAAAATGTTATTCACCCAGTCAACTGAGATGTCCACAGCCTCACCAGTCTCACACAACTTCAATCTGCGACCATTCATTACCATATCGTGAATTTTCAATATGGTGACAATATAAAAATATATATATTAACGAACATGGTATCATTTAGGCGATATTGAACTGTTGATTTAGAAACTCGCATACGTTTAGCCTACGAGGAATTGCAGACCAAACCAAATCATCTCGCAAACTCCCTTCAGGAATTTCACAATGGGCTACAAAGTGAAGCTAGGCACTTGGAACACTTTTCAGACATCAAACTCTACTTGTTTCATTTTTATTTCCTTTCCTTGTTAATAAATAAATAAACCACTATACCACAATGTTTCTTTGTGATCCATTAAATAATCATGATTAGACAAGAAACTACGAAATTTAAACTATTTGTGTTTTATTTTCTGCAATAATCCTACTAGCCAGTCACCATGTCAACGCCTATATGTCCAGTTAAAAAAAAATGCGTCGAGTCTAGGAAGATAGATGCAAATACACGGTACATTTACATACACGAAAACCATATAAGAACCGTATAAGAAAACCTTATAAGAAAACCGTATAAGAAGCACCCATGTTTGGAAATTGACGGCGCTTCGTGCCAATTTGCATTATCGACTCTTAATCGACGTCCGTCAAAATTTCAAAAAGACTCATTGAATAACGTTGTTTTGAGAGCTGTTGAAAGTGAGTAAGTTTATGTACTTATGGAGCCATGGGCAACGTGTACAGAAACCAAAGAGAAGTTGAGTGCAGTTTATGAGGACCATGCACCTTCAATGACGCTGATTTAATAAATTTATGCGCGGTCGAACATCCATCATAAGGAGCGGTCAGATCCTTTGAGGTGACGACAGGCGATATGATCAATAAAGTTCATGATATCGTGTTAGCACACCGCTGGGTGAAGATTAGAGAGATTGCTAATGTGATAAATATTTTAATAGAACATGTGCAAAAGAATTCTTCCTGAAAAATTGGGCGCAAGGAAGCCATAAATGTCGCGTCTGGCGGCAACTGATCAAAACGGAATCGCGTGATAATTCAAAGCACTGTTTAGACGTGCTAGAGCGCAATACAAGTGAGTTTCTTGGACCGTACCGTAAGACGTGAATACGTCATTACACGCCGAAAAACAAAGCACAGTCGGCAAAATGGGCTTTTGTCAGCGAATATACACCAAAGGAGTGTCATCAGCTGAAAAAGAAAAGAAACACAATAACTAGTTAACCGATTCAAAGTATTGAATTTTGCTCACTTTAGCTGAATAATGTGACCATAAAAAGTTGAGTTCCTTTTTTAGGGAACTCCTTACTACTACCAGTATAACATTCAAAAATCTTAGCAAGTAGGCGAATAGTGAAAAGACTTTCTCATATAATTAATAACGTATTAAGCACTTCCCAATCGAAAACCATTTCCATATTCAAACTTAATCCAGCGTCAGCTGTAATATCAATTCGGGTAATTTGCGTTGGCGTCATTCGTGTGCGATTATTATAATTCGCGTATCAGACAGTTGTCGTGTCGCTAGAATTTCGCAGCGGAATAGAAAGGGAAGCGACGGAAAATTCTTCTTGTTTCGCGTCGTCTCCTCTCGCTCCTCCTACAGCAGATGTTAAATAGGAGGGCCGTCGGCACTCGACGCTCGCGCTACCGCCGCTGAGAATAAAGACCATCAAAATGCAAAATGAAAAATGTGTGTGTGACTGTTCGGAAGACTGCTTTCGGCTTTCTAATTACGGACTACAAATCTTAACCGCGACACCTGTCAAGCTCAAAAAACGTTCGGGGGAGAAATTGCGAATCTTAAATTGGATTTTTCCTTCGCCCGCGCCGCAGTCCTCGCGCCCTATCTGCTTGCATGGTTGGTTACCGTCACCTACCGTCCTTCAGTCGTTCTTTCCACATTTTTCTTTGTACCTTCTCTACCGACGCACTTTCCTTCTTTGCTGATGATTGTACCTTCGGGGGTGAGTCAATCACGAAAAATTCCATTAAATACTAAGCGATAAATCAAAGAAGATTAAATGAGGTGAATGACCTTATTTAGAGGAGGGTGGTGCAGGCTATAAGCATTTAATACAAGATGTTCATGTCTTGGGAAACTAAATTTAAGTGGTAGCAATAGACACATTATCAATATAGCCGTGTAGCTCTTGATTGCTTTATGTTATTTATGGGGCTTTCCAATGTTAACTGACCATAGTCTAAAGCATACCTTATGCAAATTCACCATTTAGAAACTACTTTTGTAGAGTTTAACCATCTTTTGAAAAGCCTAAGATGAGTTCCTTATTTGAAAGCGTAGAGTTGCAAAAGTAATTAAGAGCTACTTAAATATCTTATCTACAATAGAAAAATAATTTTATAAGTGTAATATGAACAATTAAGAAGTGGGGATTCTGATCGTTGCTTTATTGCATTTATGACATTGCTACAGAGAAGTTGGGTCTCTACTGATGGGAGCAACTCAGAAGCTAACTTCTTTTTTTCGTAGATTGTGAACCTTCCATGCAACCACAAACCCTAAACTCAAAAATTTTTCATTAAGATTGATGTTTCTGGTGCTTTACTCCGAACGTCAATCCCAGCTATATTTGGTTTCAACAAATTTTCTCTTTTCTCACTGTTACTGTTCACTGTTTGGTTTGCTCTAAGTTTGCATCCAACATGGCTTTTGGGCACAGTTTAATAGTTTCCTTTATTCTGCTGGTTTTTGTTTTAGTGTAGCTTTGGGAGTGTCAAATCTTCTAGGTGTTTCATTTATCCCAATACTGCGTAAAACAACTGCTTCTACCGCTGATTGATGTCTTGCATCCTCTTGGTCTTGCAAATGCAGGTATTCTGTACGCTCAAATCAACCAAAAATTTTCACCTCCACACCGCTGATAAATCTATCTTCTAAGAGTAAGAAACTCGGACTACTGCTTTGCATCTTACAACTCCATCGATGCGCCAAATTCTTATTTCATATTTACCTTTACAGTGGTTCCAACACATTCGCAAGCAGTTATTGCATGAACTTCAAAAGTATAGGATGGAAAATGGTTCGTGTCTCTCATTAGATCTCCAATACTCCTGCTTATATCGCAATCCATTAATCATCTGTCATTGTGAACACTTCATAATAAAATTTTCCATAATTTTTGCAAGGATAGTTACTGATGTAACATTAGTTTGATTCCTAATCTCGATGTCTAAATACTTTCAAAGAAAGAAAAGTTACCCTATGCTCATACACCAATCTGAATGTATCTGCAGACTATTATGTGGTATGTAGAACCACTCCTTCAAACTGAAGCAGAGTAAAACTAAATTAATTGCGGTCTCAGCAATCTATGAAGTTACAGAATACCCGATTCGGGAACTTATCGTTGTTTGTCCATATTGATTCTCCAATAAAACCTGTTTGAAGATGATTCTAAGCAATACTAAATATTTACGTTAAAATACGAAAATATCGTCATTAAAATAAAACTAAAATTAGGAGATGAACCTCTTGCTTTAACCGCGAAAATTGGCACAAAAAAGTCATGAAATCGCTTATGGCAATTGGAATATACTTATATCGATATTAAACAGAAATACTTTCCTACGAACGTAGTTTTCCATTACGCTACTTTACGACGACAAAAAGTTGACCTTGTACATTCATGTAGTTACTTAAGGGTAGAGAGGACGATTTGTACGCGATAATTTTTCTTTTGCGCTTGACAGGTACATTTTTCGCAGCGGCGATAGCTCCGATAGCGTTGAAACGATTTGCCGCTTATCCAGATAAGCGACACTTTACGGGCTTGTGACATATTTAGTTTCAACAAATCGATAACGAGCTGTTAACATAACCTCTACGATCATCTTTATCTAGGGCGTACGTACGTCAAGTTACTGCCGATGCAGGGTCATTTATAATTCATCGGTTTCTGCCTCCGATAAATTACTTTATTTCTGCGGATGCATTAATAAAGTAACTAGATATACATACATAAATGTAGCCACTGATTGTACGAGGTGTCTAGTGTTGCTTTATCTATCATAAAAGCCAAAAATGTGGGAGATTCATTCTTTCCAGTGAAAACAAAGAAGACTGGTAAGAAAGAGAAAATTAAACGGGCTTCTATTATTTATAATGACAAATATTCGTTGAATAAGTGACAAAATTAGAAGAATTATTAATGGCTCTGTAACTTATCAATTAATGATTAAAGTCACCATGGAATTGTTCAAACAATATAAGTTTGAAATATAGTGTCTCACTGCTTTCGAACAGGTAACCAAAATTACGTCCCGGCATACAGGATGTTCAGTTTCCTCTGCAAACGATAACGGAGGTTTCTTAAATAAAGTAGCCTGTACGCTGGCTCCCTTCAATTTATAGTAACCTTCTTCGATATCCCTTAAACTCACATCTATCTCAGTTCCTGAGGATTCGTTTTCTGTAGTTTTCTGTATTAACTGGATTCTACAAGATGGCCATCGATATCATTGCCAAGCTTGATTAAAGTTAATACTAAAATAGTTTCCTCGTGGTATTGATCGAATCATTTACGGCAAACGGGCCCTATTTTGACATTTTTCTTTTTGGTTGTTTCTAGACAACTTCTCATGCGTTGATTAAAGTTATTTTAATTTTTTTTAATGGAACAGCCTGCATATTCTTCCAGAATTTAATACAGAAGGCTTCTAGATTTTTATTGCTATATCTAAGATGCGTCCTTTAGTAAATTAACTCAGTCAACCAATTTTTGATTGGCTCAACGAAGTTTTTCTCTCGGTATAGTGAATTTGATTTCTTTCTATTCGGATCCGGTTGATATCGAAGTATCTCGGGTCGGAGCAATAAGTCGAAGATGCGAAATGTCTCAAACATGACAAACTTTAGGTATAGGCAAAGTTTGACATAATTAACGCAAAATGTTATTTATAATTCAAAATTGAAAAATATAGAGGGCGTTCTATTTAAAATAACCACTCGATTGATTAAGTTGTCAGAGATACAATTATACCTTCAGAGCATTGCAAATACTATTTTTCGAAAAATAATTGAGTTTGGGTCCTCTACAATATTACCTTAGATTCGTCAGTATAAGCAAAATATGTGCTAATACACTGGATGTTCCATTAAAAAAAAAAACAACTTTGATATTTAACTTTTTTTTGGTTCGTCCTGTATATGTCAAAATAATTTGAGTTTCTTAAATATCTATGATTTTTGTATAGGACATTTTCCTATTGCCCATAGTAAATGTACTCTCGACGAATCTCGCACTGTTGCCTTATTTTCTTCGTGGAAGCCATCAAAGCTATGTTGTTCCTGAAATAAAAGATTTAATTGTTAGTCTGAGAAGTATAAAATCTTCACAAAATTCAAACATTAATTCGTTATAATATAGAAAAAGTGTATTTTATTTAGTAAGGTTCTGGAATGGGAAATATTGAAAACTTGTTTTCTTTCCGTTAATAGAAGGATCCAGTGCACATGGCTATCGGTTGTAATAGGTTTTGGTGTGTGACTTTTACCATCTCCAGCTCCCTATTTTCCGTGTGAGTAATACTATGAGAGTTATAAATGTGAGAACGGTTTCAATTGAAACGGAGAATTACCAGTATACAGAACGCCGCTTCGGAGGATACATCAAAGTCTTCCACGCTGACAATACAATCTATTAATCCTTGTCATGGCGTGCGGGGTTCCCTGCCGTCGCTAATTTATTATCGCCATCCTACTCCGACTCATTACGTCGCCAATTTGACTACTAAATAGAAAACATCATTAACGGAACATCGTCCGTTCATCAATCAAATTTACTCGAACGCGAACGGCTAAAACAATAAACGAGATAATTTTACGGCTTGAAAGATTTACAAGTAATCACACGTACAGGCGTGTACATACCGACTCGCATTGGCAAAGTAATAGTTGTATTTACAACGTGTCGTTGTCGGACGGTTTATGTGTGGAGACCGGACTATATTACATGTCGCTGCCGCTGTCGTAGGTACCGCGGTCGTATGTAATGAGCTTGTTTGTCTGAAACGGAGATCATAATGACTTTCTTGAAACTGGGAAAAATTACGGGTACATACGAGTCAACGACAGTTTTTCAAACTAATTATCCCCTTGAGTAATCAATCAAGTGTCAAGGAGAAAATAGTAGATAGAGATTTTAGGATGTCTTAAGGTCGTCATAACAATAATTAAATCTCTTTTTCAGCCAGCAATTGCACAGTAGATCACGTTTCTTGCTAATTTTGCATTATCTACATTTAAACAATGTCTTATAAAGTTTTTGTTTGAACCTGCGAAACACAACCATAGTATTATGCAGTGTTCAATTGTCAGGAATAGTGCTTTTACAGCCGCTATAGTACGCTATATGAAAACATATTTTAGAGGAAACTTTTTCAACGGCATTCTACAATTTTTTTGGGTCATGCAGACAATATTGACGCTGTTGTTAATAGGGTCCATTATCAATTCGCTAAATTCAACACGTCAGTCTAAATCATCTTCGGATAATTCTTGATGTAGATGTAGATTTGACCGTAAGGAGAACACAACAAAAAGTGTGTTTCTTTTACAATAAAGGATACTCCAAAATAAAGGACCAATTACTCAACAATACTTTGTAGAGTTTTAGAGAAGCGGGTCATATAAAAAAAATGGAAGCACAAAAGATTGCAACTAATGAGGATGAAAAATTAGACGCGTCGTTGGAAATCACCGAAAATCCATATTCTTCTGTGCGTCAATTGTCTTTACATAGTAATAGCTTTAAACTTATTCTACATCAAGAATTATCCGAAGATGATTTACATCGATGTGTTGAATTTAGCGAATTGATGACGGAACATATAACAACGTAAATATAGTTAATAGGATTGTTTTTCCCATCAACCATCGTTTTTCGTTAATAGTTACAATTGTTAATCTAGTTCTCAGGAGAATGCTCGTTAGATGATCCAGCACCGTACCCAAAGGCCACAAAAAGGAAACACGTTGGCAGGAATTTGTTTGGTCTTCCCTTTAGTAACGTAACCGACGTATTTAAACTCATTATTGAACCAAATGATAGCGTTTCGTAGGGTAGTACTTCCTAATGATGTTGAAGAAGCACTATTAGACGATAATCTAAATCCCGATATCTGCTTCTAGAGGATGGCACACAACCTTATTATCAACTCACAAGGGACGATCCCGAACACGAAAACGAGAAGATCAGAAAATCGCATTGTTGCATCGAAATGCGTTCACAAATTTTGAACAGCTACTATGTGTTTTTAGTAAAACAGGGATTAGAATTTTGTATTGTTCCTTATAATTTGAGCATGGCGTATCTACAGATTGATGGTTGCATATAGCAATTAACAATCTTTTTCCATTACATTCATATGTAACATGAACATTTTTGAAATCAATTATTATCGTTCGAATAAGGTGTTCAATGTGGGCAAAGTTTTATCCGAGAGAATGTTATTTCTTATCAAATTCAATTACTTTTAAGTTACTTTAGTTTATATGGTAAACAACACATAAGTATCGACAGCCTCCGCACCACACAAGTTTAATTAATTATATAATAATTAATCCGAAGCGGGCGACACGAATGGTCCTCATCATCAACCGCTAACCGAATGGCCAAAACGGCCGTCCCGGATTAATTATTACATAATTAATTAAACTTGCATGGTGTGGAGGTTGCCGATATTTATGTACTGTTTACCATACTACGCCACAGTCCTTCCTATCACTATTAACTTATATATTTGAAATGATCACTATATCTTAACTGAAAAGGAAAATACTCTGCCGTAAAGACCTAACTTTAGTTGCTAAATTTCACCATACATCGTTAGCGAAGATCGATACCACTTGCACATAGTTTATACATTGTGAATTACCAGCAGATATATGAAACCTATCACACCCCGAAAGTGAAAGAAAGAAGAGACTCGACTATATAAGTCGATGAAGTGACGCATTCGGCATTAAAAGAGCGTCGCTTACCAGTTACCATATGCGAATGAATCTAAACGCACGTGGCTGAGCGGTACTAGTTGTTCCACAAATCGTATCGGTAATTACTCAAACCAATTTAATAAATGAATTACCAGAATTACTTTGGCAGTTGTAACCAATTTATTGGTCAAACATTTGAATTTCAAATCTAAATAATTTAGCTTGCACCAATGCTAATTATACTGTAAACACTATGCAGAATATATTGTGGCAGGTTATTTCCGTTACGGTAAATTCTCCTGTATATTATTTTCCGTTTATTGTACATACATGTATTCACAGTTCTGTTTGTCTACATCAGTATTCGTACATACATGTTTCTTGTCTTTTTTTCGCTATTTTTGTGTGTGCAAGTGCATACTTTGCAATTCAGCAACAATCACCGACGCGTGAAGCTAGTCGCTAGCGGCTACAGACCATTCCATGCGAGAGTGGCGCTGGTGCATCACCAACGTGACATGTTTATCACGAGTTGGTGACTTCTTTTCCATTGTTCCACGTTGATTAATTAACGTCGACGTTGAAAACGGTAACAAATGCATGCCAATGTAAATACATACATATGCATGTATGCATATATATCGGTAGGTCAGAACTACATCTAGTGGGTTTTCCTGGCTCTCATGTACGTAGAATGGTTCTGTAAAAGGAAAATGGTGTCGCGGTATGCGTAAATGGAATACCTTTTAATTGCATGGAGTAATTTAACGGATATTGAAGTTTTATATAAAATAAAAACACATGTTACAGTATGAAAATAATTACTGCACATAAGATATGGATCGTCTGGCCATATTAGTGACAGTATACTTGGTGCAGAGCAGATGGATTTTGGATACAATTTAGTACATCATATTGAAAAATAGCCTATTCCACTTCTTCGATTGGTAACTTTTGGGTATCCTAATATAATAATAGTCTATTTATTAACCCAACAGACGTCATCGAATTACAGGCACATATCTATCCACCGTAGAGAAATAATACATAAAATTGCCAGATTCAAACACCAGAAATGTAATTTTTTAAAAAGGCACCATGTATCCTCCGTACAGGAAATTTATATACGTGATTTTTTGTACAATGATGCATATGTTTAATATTGAAAGTAAGGGAAATACTTCTGCAACTGAACATTGCATTCAAGTGGTTTTCGGTGTTAGTACTGTTTGGTTACTATAATAACAATAAACAAAACATATTGATATTTCCCTTCTTAACTGTTGATTCGAAATTTTAAACCCAAGAGGTGACGTGCAAAGAGAAGCATCGATATATAATGAAATTCAGGATAACACAAGCATTCTGAAGTGCACCAATTAGTTTATGAAGAAGAATGCACAACAGCTTCTACATGCAATTGCATAAGTATATCGAGGTAGAAGGATGGAATTTCGAGTGTTCATTGTAGATTGATAAATAAGTTGGTAGCTGTTCATTACTGCAATAATAGTTACAATAAAGATTGTTTGTCCAGAACGTGCAGCGGGTTATACTGTTTACACATTTTATTTTGCTTTTAAATGTATACTGATGTATCTATGTTTACATCACTGCAGTATGAACTTCTTGTTGAAATGTTGTTTCCTTTGTTGGTTTTCGCTAAAAGGAAGCACTCTAATTCTTTTTTCTTCTTATTTCCATATCAGTAAACTGAATGTTTCTAGTAACATCAAATCATGTCTTTAACCTAGGTCAGGGTAGCGTAGTTTATACATCATGCCAGCTATGGTGTATTTTAACTGGCACGATATATAAGCTTGCCACCCTGACTATTTGTCAAATCCGCCCTTCACTGTCTCAAAATACATAAATTATATACCTATTACCAAACTTTTCTTTACTAAGTCTCGAAATTTTGAAACAACATTAAGTTCGTTAAGTCGGTATGTTTTGTTCACTGTTGTAATGCTAACCAAGTCATATTAATAAATACCATAAACTATTTCGATGGAATTTCCAAGTGCAAGGCTTGCCCTTGACTGCAAGTAGTTACTTGGGTCCAAAATCTTTATAATAGTTTAAACAATGTGAACGCCAGTATCCTTCAGTAACCAAACAATAGTAAGAGAAACACTTGTACGCAATATTCAAATTGGGAATTGACGTTTAACTATGCAACCTTCAATATTAGATTTATGCGATTATACGTAGACGTTAGTGATACAAATTTTCTATACGGTGAATATAGAAAAGAAATATTGTGATATTTAAAAACAGGATTTTGGATTTTGGGAAGTTTGGTTTAATATTGAAAACGATGCATGTTTGGAAGGGATATTAAGTGTGTAATTTAATCACATCAAATTTTACGCCACAATGTATTGGCATTTTGGATATTTTAAAGGAAGTAGATGTACCTATATTTAGACGATTCGCATTCTATTAAAAATACACATACGAAACCCACATTAATATTCGCGGGGCTACTTTTAAAATAACACAGTAGGTATCTGGTTCCCTATTTATCGATCATCATACGAGGGAGTATTTTTGAAAGATACTCTATAGCGTCTATTACGTTGTCAGAAAATGTTCGGCTTGGTACTATTCGCAATTTTACGACTTCAGACTGCTAGAGCACCTGTACACAAGGTGGGCCATGCAAAATAGATAAAACGATACAAGCTCACACCATAATTACACAGTAAACTGTCTGGTAATATTTTTATTGGAAAAGATCCGAACAACAGCACAACACAGACCTAAAATATTTCAAATTCTAATACTTTTTGCTCTGCAGATTTAGAGCGTAATAAAATAGAAAATACATCAAACATTACGACGTTACATACAATGTTCATAAATATATTGATCAACAATATAATATGAAGGCAATATGTTACATGTGCAGGTTATAAACCAAGAACATTATACAAAACAATTTATTATTCACATAACAAAAATAACAGCAATAAATTCCAATAAAGAACATCCACAGTTGATTGTAACGTCGTGGTCGTAAATATTTATTCAGAACGTCTATAATTAATGAGCTATTTTATATGGGAAGCAATAAAAACGGAAACTCAAACCATATTCACACAGCCGCATATATACCTACTCGCACACACATACGTATGGGATATACAAGCCATTACAGCAATCTAGAGCTGACAGCCAGGTAGAAACCTGGTGGGAAACAAACAACTTTCTAGCGTTATTAATTATGGAAAGGCAGCGCACTATAATTTATGCACCTTAATTATGCCTATTGTGCAATTAGTATGCCGAACAAATTAATTCCAGCTTGCCACATTCTGTTACTTATTTATATAAATGTCATGTATTAATTAATTTTTAAAAGACAGATACACGGTACCGATAACTAATTATCATTGTTTGAATAATTGATTTCGAGTACGACAACGGTCTTTCGGATTGACTCACGCGTATTATTACATAATGTCGGCCGCATATTGATTGTTATGTAGCGATATTTCGGCTGGCCTTTTCCAATTTCGACATTGTAACGTCACGTCGACGTACATACAACATATCAAAAAGGATAGACGTTTTATCGTAATTAGTTTTTTGGATGGAAATTTTTCTTCCTGTCAACACAAAGAGTATTGAAATAGAGATATACACAAATACGTATAACGTATTCACATACGAGCACATAGTGAGTGTGTATATGCACAAATAAAAAAATTAATTGTAATAAAAATATATAACTAAATCAATTATAGCGATTTAGCGCTAATCGTTGTTTCAGCTTTAACTACTCATCTACGGAATATTATTCAACAGAAACTTTTGAACTATTATAGAATGCCTTCGATCTCAAATCTCGCGTTGATATGAATAAAGATAAACTTAATGAAAAAATAGATTTAAATTCATTATGCACTGTACTGTACTAGTTAGTTAATTGAACTCCATTAACATACTGTCCATGCCTGCATAAGTGCGGCCTTTCTTGAACAAGGGAGTTCAATGTTCTTAAGTTCTGGATAGTCGCCATATCTCGTGTTATAATTGTGCGACTCATTATTTTTGTAAAATATTTTTTCTTACGTAGCAGATAGATGTAGATTCCTGTCACGGATAGTATTCTACTACCTCTAAATCTGCGCAGAGTTAAGTCATATGACAATCGCACTATTCTTTTCTGCAGCAGAAGAGCTTTCTGACTGTCTTCATAATATTATATTGCAACAGAAGAACTTTCTGACTGTCCTTATAACGTTATATTATAACTTAGCACCGAGTATGCAAGAGCGTAATATACAGATGTCTCACCAGGAACTGCATCGATCGACATATGAAGAAGTATACATTGGAAAGTACTGAAAACTTGGCAGCATAGTGCCATTTCTGTGAATCACTCGGGACTAAAGCCATGCTGACAGGGGCAGATAATACGATGCATCTTTAAAAACACCAACAGCTTGCGGTGCGCGAAACGTTCCTTACTAAACGCATTTAATCTGTAGCTATTGACAAAGTTGGAGTCACTCTTTTAGGAACTGTGGTGCCTTGATTCACGTAATTAATTGGTTTCAAAAAACAGTTTGTAATCCGAAATATCGTCGCAGGAATCAAATTTTCTTATAAAAAAACAGAGGAAATAAAGATGATCCATTCCCATAACTAAAAAATCGTCGAAATTTCATTTGATGCATTAAAATATAGAAAATAACGCCAAATAAAGAATTCAAATAATGACACTTTTTGGCATACGGAAGACGGTGAGGAGGATAGGAGGAGTTGATTTATAACTTTATATTTATATTACATTAGCGATGTCACAAATAAAAAATAGTTTGATAGTACCTAATTGCAGAACTTTCGGCCTTGTTATTTGAATCAGATTTTAGTCAAAATAATTTTCGAATAAAGTAACAACATTATTCGCTATGAATTCAAATCAGATGCGAAACGGTGGAATAGTGGTAGGCTAACGACGTAGTCGACGCGTTCCGTTATATGTTACTTACTACATTAATTTTATGTGTTACTTTGGGACACGCTCTAAGTACATTTGTTTCTCTAATTTTAGAAACGGTATCGTGCCAACGCTGTTGGATCTTGTTTTAATTACTGCGCAAGTAATCTTACAAACATCCGGGTATACCCTGTAATTGTTCGTAGGGGTCTCGATTATCTTATCGCTCCACTGAAAAGCGATACCGTTAAAAACGTGAAAAATATTCGTCTTTCTACAACGACCGGCAGCGATGTAATCATACACCGCGAGATTGTTGTACGTACTGTAGACGTAGGCACCTATACGTTCAGACGAATTCCCTATAATACACTCACACGTACACGGTCGCTCTTATTACACGTTACGCCGCCGTAACTCCCATAAATCAGCGTGCGATGCGGGAAAGTTTTATATGAGGCAATGCAAAGCGGTATAATAAAACGCGTTAAGCGAATATTTATAGTTCGGTCGCTAGCGGTGTCGTGATTAACGCTCGCTCATTATTCAAACGGCATAAACTACGTCCTGTTGCTAGTGTGCCTAGTAGTTGTAGTCGAACCAACGGTATCAGATCGGAACAGAGCGGGTTAACGCCGCGCTATGCTGGATGCAACAACACACAGGGGCTCTCCACGTATCGCCCGGTGCGCGTTGTACAAACGCCATCGCTGTGCCGCTAAGAGTGCGGCGGTTGTCATCGCTCAGTAACCTATCCAATGCCGCTAGTATAACCGCTACCAATAGTTCTACTTCCTGCAATTACGATGCAGTATGAGCGCAAACGAATAATCAAGCAGCATACACATTTGAAGTCAAGATGAGTATATTTTTCTCAAGCTCCAATGGGATCAATCAAGAGAAATGTGAATAACAAAATGATTTTACTGTCAGAAGTCAAGTACAATCAAAGTTCGACGTAATTACCGTGATGATTGAGACGTTTGTTATACCGCTGGACGAGTCATTCAATATCCTCTTCATTGGAGGTTACCACCAGATGGTTGAGACGGATCTCCGTGATGTTTTAAAACTCTTCTTTGCAGAAGCGATATCTTCTCAGACTTATCTTCAGTTGTGGAAAGACGAAACTCACTCGCCGCCAGTTCTATAGGCTATACGTCGAACGATCAAACACTTCCCATTTAAATTACGCAAGAAGCTGTTGTACTACCGCAGCAATATGCGTTGCCATGAATCAAGACAATTCCAGGTGACAACATGTTTTGAATGGCTCTTCGCAGGTGACGTAAAGTCTGAGAATAAACCTTCGCAGTGATTGTACTCCTCATATCCATAAACTCTAAAAGTAACACATCTTGCTGATCCCAGAAACAGCAACCATAATCCTCCTATTGCTGAAAGTTTCTTTGAACATTTTGAGTTTGTTCGGAGAGTTTGTGTGCATCCATTGTTCGCTGGGGATTGCCATAAAGAAGTCACGATTAACTTCAGGAACCCTACAAGCAGCTTAACGTGTGAGAAAAGTTAACGTTAATGCCATGCCTCGTATTTTGTAGTTCTCAGATGGCATTTTGAGAACCTAACGTGCGTAAAGTTTTGTGTGACCTAGGTCTCCCGTTACAATCGTGTATAGAGCTCACCTTGAGATATCCGGGAAGTTCACATACAATTTGCTAATGGAAAGCGCCTGTCTCTCACGAGCAACAATACAGGATCTTCACTAGTGACAGGCTTGCGTCCGTGTCCAGCTTCATCATGAGCATCGGTTTCGCCATCTTTAAGTTTCCTGCACTCATACGCTGCGCAACTCGCACTTGGCGGAGGAATCAAGAATCAATTATGTTGGCCATGCTAAATGGCCTGCAGCTCATCTCCAAATGATGTGTTGTATTCGGCAGTGTCGGATGTTGTAGTAGGAAAGTAGCGCAATAGCGCAGTATGCAGATTCGTCTCCCACCGCTCAGCTGGCTACTTACCAGGGCGATTAAGAAAGGAACTTCGGCTGTATTGTAAATATTTTATATTGCGCCTTGTTAATTGATAAATGATCACATATTTGCATAAAATGTATAGTGGCGCCATCAGACATTCTTCAGCATAGACGATAGGGTTGATCTTTAACCATTCCTATTTCCTAATTAGGACTATCTGTCAGTAAGCGCGCTTGCATTCTGAGATCTCACTTGTTAGAAGACAGTCTTTACTACCCTTGCCATTTACAGAGATATATTTTTGAATGTCACAATTCCTTCAAATCGATTTTTCTACACAGTCTCTAGGATGTCAAAAGCCCTGCGTACCATATTTGGTCGTACATCTTCTTCCAAAAAAGGTAAAATGAAATGTTAGAAATGTTGATGCTTTGGCAGCTGTAAGCGCCAAGGATTTTGTGTTTGCAGAACTACTAATTTCATTCGATTTGTTAGACGTTTTTTGAATGAGAGCAATCAAGTTTCGATGTCAATCGGAACAACAAGCCGAGAATTCAAAGTGTGTATTCTTGATAATTCATTTGTGAAAAAAATTATGACGTGAAAGCTATGTAACATCCACATGACATTGCTGAGTTTTTTGAAGTATATAAAGAATTGTCTAATCTGCCACATATTTTAAAGTAACGTTCACGCAAGAAATATAAATATCCTGATTTCGCCTATTATTTTGTATCAAAACTTAGTAATCCGTGGATTTTCACATACAATCTTTCTTTTTTCTAATTATTTTCGCAGATAGATAAATTTAAATATTGAAACTGGGGGAAATTGCGTTTAAATTTTATTGGACAAAGAAATGGGAAGTATTTGTGGAATTACGTAACAGGTGATGAATAATAAACCGTTTGAAATTTTACTGCGTTACAGAGGAGTTTCTCCAATTTAAAACAGGAAGTGGTATGGTATTCAATAATAAATCACGTTTCTTATATTACTTTTTAATTGCTTTTATTACTCATTCCACCATAATTTTCTTTTCCAATTATGCTCGAATAGACATCTGATATTAATTCTTCAGTCAAGTGAAGGTTGTTCCTATCACACGAACTAACGTTTCAAACAAGACGGAAAAAAATCTGTTTCCGTCATATTAATTTATAACTTAATCGGTTTTATTGATTATTTATACAAGTTGTCGGCTGACATAATTGCCCTTAATACGGAATATTACTTTCTACGCTTACACATTCGTATATTTCTACGGCAACAGCAACGCTTATCTTACTTTATCCACACACACCGTACCAATTAAAATCGTAACTTGATTTATTGGCGTTAATTGTTGACCGTTAACATACATTCCGCGTGCTTGAGATGTATTAAAAGTAAAACGTTCTTGTAGTGCGCTGCTACGTTGTACTTACCAGTCGAATCGATAATTAATTATGATAAATTGGTGTTAGGTTGGCCTTCGTGATTCTACAGACGAGGAAAGATGATGATTTTGTAATGTGGAACGGGAAAATAGGTACTTGCAGACAAGTTTGTGTATATATGATTAGGTGCCTCCCGACGAAGATATTAATTTTGAGCAATTTATCTATATTTTATGATGCTATAACGTCAAAATAAATTATCCAGCTGTAAGGCAAGCTTTACGTAACTTTCTAATTGGATAAAGGAACAAGCACTTAAGCAAAAAAATAATTTGTTTCCAAACGGTATTAAGGTAGATTGAGAGGAACACTGTGAATTATTTAGGAAAATGCAAAACTATTTCCAAGGATCGACAACAACCCCTTAAACGAAATATCAGTCGAAATCAAAATCTGTTATTTCGGGTTGGAATGGTCCTCCTTTGTACAGGTACAATGTGATACTTATTTTGGTTATACAGTGAGGTCCTAAAATAGAGTTCTAAAAGGGTAAAGTACCATGTTATTTATTGTTATTACACCCTGCATTTATCATATTTCCCTTTTAACTTGCTTTGTGCTTTCTGATAGGTTGATCATCAGTCTACGTACGGACCATTTAAATAAACCCCTTAAATAATTTGAACAGTCGCTGAATTTGGAAAATGCTATCATTAAGTGGGACATAGTAAAACTTTGCACTGCCTAGAGCAAGATAGAAAAGAAAAAAATCTACAGAAAGAACAGCTTTTACGAAAGATAATAAGAACTAAATTATTGGACAATTTGTAGTACAACTACAGCGAATAAAGCGATAGTTGTCGCGTTTACTCAATGCTAAAGTTGGAGCATCCAAAAGTTACATAAGAAGCGTGAAAGACAGACATGTTGTCTACCAGAAGGTGTCTTCTGTTGTTCAAAAGATAGTATGTGGGCAGGCACTTTAGGACCCCATTATGTACTACATCTCGTGAAAGATATTGATATAAATTATAATGCAACTCATGGGTTTATACATTTTTAACTCTGGGTTTGTTTTTAATAGAGATGTGACTTGATTGTCGGATCCTCTCTACTTATTTTTTTGCAAAATCGAAAGTCATACAAAAATTAAACCATTTTTAGTGTTTACTAGTTACAGTTTTATTTTTAAATTTGAAATTATATTTCACTAACAAGTGTTGAACATCTTTTTAAAACAAAAACCTAACGCAACACCTATTCAACAGCTACCTTTTGAATAAAATTTGAAAAACTGAAATTTATAAATTGATTTTCTGGTTTTTTGGCCAAATATTCAATCTTCGGTACCTGTACCTGTAGACTGAAGATATTCATTTGGAAATCTTAACTTGAAATTCTGAGCTCGAAACTGCATCAGATTTACAACCAAATATTTCCTGCTGGAAATGGTTATATGGTCCAAATGGATTTACTTAGGTTTTTTCTTAAATCTCTCTAATATACTAATGTAAATACATGCCAAAATGTAACACTTTCCATCCTAAGTAAACTAAATATGATAAGAAAATATCAAAATCGATATTCTACCCTTCTACACCCAATACCTTTGAACCAATTAAACGTATTTAACCTTTTCAGTCACGATTTATTAAAGTTAGTCAATTAGAATAGCAATGGAATTGGTGTCCTATGTACAGAACACTGTGAAGCGGAAGGGTTAAAGTGTCACCACCTTTCTAATCCTTCTTATGTTGGTCTTTATACTAGCTTTTAATTGGCTTCATTTGGTTTAATTGCTTTCCTTGTTTGCAATTAGTTTATTACACCTCAGAGGTATAGTTTTCTTCAGAATTCGCAATTGCGAATATAAAGCAAGCAACAGCATCAACGTGAATGCACCTCGTTCGTTATCCTTCTGTATAGAGGCTTTTTATATTCGCATTCGCTATCGTACAGTCCGCTGCTCGCCCATTAAAACGAATCCACGAACCTCTTACACATGCATGCCAGCATAACGAAACGTTATGATCCATTGTGGCGTATTTTATTTCGCTCACGCACGGTACTTCACTTCGCTACGTTGCGCCGTGGTTCGTTGTCGGTGCGGTTCGCACACACACAAAGGTTATAATCGCCAATTCAGCGACAGGGCCATGAATCGCCTCGGCACATGCAATTATGGACCGTAAATCAACCGACACAAATGGAGTTATATTAGGACTTTTATTAGTTATGCCCCGATATGAAGAAAGTTCTTTATTACTACGTTCGTTCCCGTTGCTCGGGAAAAAAGTTACAGTATTAATAATAAAAGACGCACATAATTTTCAATTGTATAATCCTGTCAGCTCGAAAATATTGCCGATAAATCACGTTTAAGGCTTACGTGCAACGTTACGTTTTTCCCTTTACGGACGTCTGTATAAGACGTTCTAGATTATATTTAGCTTAACTGCTTGAACGTGAGGGCTTTTACATTATTTTATGTACAAGAGAGTCCAAAAAATGTTAGCAAGTGCCAAGTGTATGACTTAACAAGGTTATAAATTAAGGAAGTACTATGAGGCTTACACATGTTCATACGTTCTTGCTTCCAACCACGCCATTAAGTTTTACTAATTTGGTTATTCTTTACTTACCCGTTACCACTATACCTATGCGGTAGTTCTCATTAACTTCAAACCACTCATGTCTATCTGGTCCATCATCAGTAACGGGTTCTATGTAGATAGCAACAGATATGTTTTTATGTGTGTGTCAACTTAAATTATTATTGCATCTCTGTGAATGCTTTAAAAGTTTGTTACCCAAAAATCGAAATATTGATCTTGAGGAGATGGAACTAAATCTTGCCGGATTTCTAAGATACACTATAAGTAGTATTAATGAATTGCTTCTTCACAAACTGCAGATGCAAACGCTAAGGAAATAAATCTTCTAGGTTACGAGAGCACAAGAATATATAGTGCACTTACCATTTTATCAAAGACAGTGATATTATGATTTTAAAGGAGCTAGTTTCTGTATTTTATTTCACTTTTGTCTTAGTCTTTCTCGATGTTATATGGCAGATGGACTTTAATCTTTCAGTGCCGAAAAAGGAGACAAATCTTGAAACAGAAGACAAACAAATATCCGTAGTTCGGATTTCTATATGCTCTTCTAGTGTGATCTGAGTGAAATTGGATATGTATGTGTTATCAAACTTTGTAGGTACAGATTCGGAAACTAACCGCAGCGCAGTGTATTGATACCTAATTTCTGGCCAGATTAATTAATGTTCCAACTAAGCTAAATAAGTTATGATGAAGAAATAAAATACCTATAAAGTCATATTCCCTGAGTTCTTCCTCGGACAACTCTTTAGACTCTAATGGATATCCTGGAGCTAGAAGCACCTCCAGACATTTTTTAGAAAAATAATTTCTGGAAGTCTTAAACTAGATTACAACAAATCTGAAGTAAGTAGCATAGTATTTATAATATCCATATTGTACGTCTATCTACTGAAATTTTTACAAATGTTTATTCTAGTTTGCCTGAAGTGCTTATTCAGAACTTCTGAAGCTTTTCCTAACAGACCAATGGGAAGGATTACTTCTGATATTATCTTCGCTCCATGGATAAGAAGTTTATGGACTGTAGGAGTTATTGCTAGAGATGACAAAGGCAGGTGAAATTATTACATTTTTACAGCGACTACACAGACTCGTGTTGACTCTCGGGGAAACCAGTAGGCAACACGAACAAGGGTTCGTGTTCTCTGCGTCTCTTATGAGACGAATTATGAACGAGTCTATCCAGTTGCTACAAAAAAGTAATAATTTCACCTGCCTTGGTCATCTCTGGTTATGGGGTACCATTCCTTGTTTTGTGCGTACGTCATTAGCTTAAGCAAAACAAAGCCAGTGTTAGCAATTTTGGTTCTTTAGTGACCAACGAATTTAGGTATAGGAACAGAACACATCAGAAAATGCCTAGAAACAATAACAAAAAAATATAATGCTAAGATAGCTTAGCTTCCTCATGGTATTGATGGAATAATTCACGGCAAACACAACAAAAGAAGAGAAAAAAATACACTAACTCACGGACATGTTTCTGCCTACCTGGCGTGGTTTCGAGAGTGTTTTTTTATCTCTACCTTCTATCGCTGTTGCCTCACAGTTAATGCCACAACTTTCAAAACGACAAACTCGACATTTCTTGGCGCCCTCTAGTGCCAAAGAAACGCATGCCTGCCGTACGGGAAGCAGCGACATAAGCCGGGTATTGTTCCCCAAATCACCCCTCAGCAGTTCTCTGACTGCTTAAGACGAGACTCTCGAAACCACGCTGATGACGCCGGGTAGGAAGAAACATGTCCGTGAGTTAGTGTATTTTTTTCTCTCCTTTTGTTGGGTTTGTCAATTATTCCATCAATACCATGAGGAAGCTAAGCTATCTTAGCATTATATTTTTTGGTTAGGTATAGGAAGTAAAATGTGTTGGACGTGCATTTTTTTAAGAGGACCTTATGTTACCAACTGGTTTATGTGGGTAATACCAAATAGAAGATATTAATGTTTAAATTAAATTGTGCGTGAAGTAAGAAACTCGATAACCGTTTCTAATTTAGTTACAAGTGCCATGAAGTTGAAAACACATCATTATTCATATCACCCACAAAAATTTCAAAGAGATACTTTAATTACTCCCAGAGATAGTTTTAATAGACGATCGTCATTATCGTCTTGTATGTCATACATGAAAAAGTTCGTATCATATTTTATATCAAACATAGCATTTAATACACAATAGTGCTCACATTTCTACATAAATGATGGAGGGAAAGAATATAAGTGTCGCGTGTGTCACTCATGCATCTACCCGTATCCTCTGCTTCATATATTTACATAGTAGCTTGAGCAGTGCGGTATAGTTTAATAGTTTTTTAATAGTGAAAAAGTGTATATATTAGAAAAGCCTTGAAAAGATTTCAATCGATTCTCTGAGATGTAATTAATAATTTAAATTGACTTTCCAACTAATCCCCTCGACTATTATAATTCGTGTAAAATAAATTACAAGTTTGAAGTTCTTTATCTCTAATACCGCCTTGATTGCGACGTCTAAAAACCGAACGTGCTTCGTGAAAAGTGGATATTATTAAGGGTAAAAGTTATACGTGTTGTCGGTTCCATAATGGCAGGTCTGACTGACTTTGATGAATGGTCCTAAGTGTTTAATAGACTAATCGATATAATACTAGCGTGTGGTTTGAGTGGCAGCGCCAGTAATTATTGCCGGTCTTTTGGTCTCGATGAGTCGACACGACCGCAACCGGCTCCTAACACTAATCATTCTTAATAGCCACCGTCTTTGGACGTCTGTAAGTCAGCTATGAGTGTATCTTTCAACAAAAATCGTCTCAATCTCCTCGCTTTGTACGAGCCTAATAAATTAGGCTTCAAATTTATATTAATATCTTTCGTGTTTGCTAGGGAGCCGTTATTTAGTAACTTACATCAATTATTATTGATCCTTTAAAATCAGAGCTACATAATTTCGTATTGCAGATAGAAGAGGACGAATATCCGGGTTGCTCTTGCATTTTCACAAATCTGAATACATTCTTTTCCTTAAGGTGACATTTAGCGTAGCTTTGAATGAATATTATTATATATATTTATAAATCCAGTGTTCATTATAAAATGGAATCACATGGGCTTTGCTGCTATGAAAATAAAGAAAGCCGGTTTAAATAAGAAAGCTTAGTAGCCAATAAATTATCAATGTCAAATTTTTTCCACCAATATAGTTAGTGCATTAAAACTTAATTATTGTTGTAGTAAAGTTTTTCGCTATATTTAGTTAAGGCTATATGGACTAAGGCATGGCTGAGAAGATTAGAAAGTGGCCAACGAGTTAGCGCAAATGGTAGCCGCGATGCCAACCTCATCCACATAACATCTTCAAAAGTTGCTTAGAATATGGATTCATGCCAATTTAGTCCAGTATCAAAAAAACCATATTCGTATCCAAAGTGGGATGGGTTTCAAACTTATTACTCAAACCACCTAGACCCAAAAGATTGTCCTTCTTTTAACCAAGGATTGGGGTGGCTCATGCTAGAGATGAAGTGGTAGAGCAACTAGATAGCAATATGCTTATAACCAAGGAGGTAAATAGACTCGGTGTTAGACAAAACTCTTGACATTCATTTCTTCATTGTTTTACGAGGCCAGCGTCTCAATTTTTTACGAATGATACCTAGGGGTCTGTACTGAAATTTGCACAGAAATTGGCTGAGTTTGTTTACTATACGCATTACAAAAAAAAAAATTATTGAAAAATTTTGGGAAATTTCATTTGAGGATGGTATTGGATAAGAGTTGTTTTTAACTGCATGATAGGGTCGAGCACCTTCAAATAATCCTCAGCGGAAGTACGACAAGCCGTAAGACCGTGCTTAAGTAACTGTATGAGTACTAATCTGTACAACTAGCATCTTTAGATTGTACCTTTTTCAAAATGGAAGTGGACATGTTGCCGTTACTGAGGAGCGATATAGAGTAATGTTGTGTGGCTTAGGTAAACAATCTTAATGGCTACAGCAGAGACTTGGCTTCAGCAAAATGGGCTAACTGTCAGTTTGTCAACATAAGTCCAAAGAATTTTTCTTAGAAAAGCAATCTGATGGAAGCCATCAGAAATTTTGATTCAATTCCATTAGATTTTTCTCCTATAGAGTTAGACTAATTAGGAAGTGCTAAATATTGCACACATATTGATTGCATCGAAAGAATTCTTCTTTCGTCCTAGGTTAAGCAAACCGAACTTCCAAACGGTAGAAATAGGTAATATTAGTTAGGAACTAATTAATTTGAAAACTATTTCGTAACAATTACCAGGTGTGTCGGTAATTCTTTTCCGGTTTTTTCGCTAAAGAAAACACGTTACTTAGAATGGATAGTTAAAATTTATTTATTCAAAGTATTGGCCATTTGATTCTATACATTTTGTCCATCTCTCAGGCAATTTATGAATGCCATTCCAAAAGAACAGTTCCTCCTTTGAGCTAAACCATTCATCGAGCCATTTTTTAACTTCTTCGAAATCGGCGAAGTGCTGCTCTGCAAGCGCGTGCCCCATCGATGCGAAAAGGTGGTAGTCGGATGGAGCCAGGTCTGGAGAGTACGGCGGGTGCGATAAAACTTCCCATCCAAGTGATTTCAACATTTCTTTGACTGGTTTTGCTGTATGAGACGGCGCGTTGTCATGTTGCAAAATCACTTTATCATGTCTTTCAGCGTATTGTGGACGTTTTTCGATCAATGCACAGTTCAAATTGATCATTTGTTGTCGGTAGCGATCACTATTAACTGTTTCTCCCGGTTTCAACAGTTCATAATATACGACACCAATCTGGTCCCACCAGACACAGAGCATGGTCTTGCGACCAAAGCGATTTGGCCTTGCAGTCGATGGGCCAGCTTCGCCAGGTGATAACCATGATTTTTTTCGCTTGGGATTTTCGAAATAAATCCATTTTTCATCACCCGTTACTATTCGATGCAGAAATGACTTCCTTTCATACCTTTGAAGCAGAATTTCACTAACGATTTTTCGATTTTCCATTTGTCTGTCATTCAATTCATGTGGCACCCATCTCCCCATCTTTTGGATCTTTCCCATAGCTTGTAATCGTTCACAAATTGCTACTCGGCCCACATTCAACTTTTCTGCTAATTGTTTTTGAGTTTGTGTTGAGTCTTCATCCAATAGCTCCTGCAATTCCGCGTCTTCAAACGTTTTCGGCCTACCAGGACGTTCTTTATCTTGAACGTTGAAATCACCACATTTGAATTGTCGAAACCACGTTTCACATGTTCTTATGGTTGGAGCATGCTCACCGTAAGTCTCTACTAGCAAACGATGACTTTCAGCGGCTTTTTTCTTTTGATGAAACAAGAAAAGTAATGCGTGCCGCAAATGCACGTTTTCAGGCACAAAACTCGACATTTTCAAAAAATTATAAATCTATAACGCTGTTATTTTGGCGGAACGTAACTTGTGTAGTTTTAAGGTTAATGTCAGTAGAATAAAATTACATATGTATCAAATCATAACATTTCATACTTATGGCCAGTGACATCTGCCGGAAAAACCGGAAAGGAATTACCGACACACCTGGTATATAAGGTATAAAAAATCATTGAAAATCGGATATGCTTTCATGCGTATCTCGGCATTTGAGATAGCTACATTCCTTTAGTTATATCAGGTGTCACATCTTGAAAAAATAAAAAAAGCTATCATGTACGTGTACGTAAAAAGGTATATGCGAAAAATTTTATACAATAAAGCTTCGAATAAGGAAAAGTTGCACTTGGAAAAAAAAAATTTCTGAAATATGTGCCACTTTAACCTTGTCAAATCTTTTGGAGTATTTTCATTTGCGGAAACTGTTTTAACACCATGAGTATCCCTTTGAGTACACAAGCATGTCGGTCCTACGCGTATCAGAGTACACAAGCAAGTTTACCAACGTCACTGACGTCAACAGGCTCATAGCGTATACGCATTATCTTGCACTTATATATTATGTAGGTACCTGTAATTCGTGTATGTAAATAAATACAGGTGACCCCAAAGATGTTTTTTCTACGTGAATGGTTTGGACACACGGAAGTAAAACGAACTAAACTTGAAAGTGTAAGTAAACGAATTCCGCAATAGTTCTGTATTAATTTGGAAACTAAAAATTACAAAAAACAATTGTTGGCCTGGGTGACCTAAACACAAATAATAGCGGAGCAGCTACATAAACTAATTTAAAACAATAGTATAGGGCTCAGTTTGCTAAAAGGGAAACGTTGACAGTCTATAAAAACACACGAACAACATTTTTCCGGCATTATGTCCAATTTCAAAGCGATCAAATACTATTCTCCGGATATCTCGTGGGATATACGCGACGATCTGTGTGTGCGGGACAGTCACAATAGCTTATCCGGATAGATGACCGAAGGGGACAAAATTTGAACCGTCTATATTGACGTTTATTTACGAGAGTACCATAACAGATAATGACTATATTAATAATACCTATGTAGTAATAGTACCGGCAATAGGTGCATCGAAATTCGTGTATATCTCGGTTTAACGACATGCCGCACCGTACAAAGAGCGAGGGATTAATCAAACCGTGCATTGACAGACTTTGATGGCCGGAATGAAAATATCGTGATGGAATAGAACTCTACGATTAATTATCTCTCGTATCAAAGCCTCTGCCGACATTTGCGGTCGAGATAGGCGCGCCTGTTTTTGACGTTCCGCCAATATTATTATTCTAATCCTAGAATCCCATATCGGACGCGAACCGATCACGTCTATTTTACGTTTACATCGAAAATAAATCAATCTGAAATAGAAATGTCATCAGCGCGGTTATGTAGCGGCGGATAATTGAATTTATTAATATAGAAGAGGTACTACCGTGCCGCCAAGAAGTGAATCGAGGATTGTTACCACTGGTGTCAAAAGCACGTTATCTGTATTGTTAGGACGACTTACCCACTTATAATCGAACAATGCCACATACATGCAGTGACGGAATAAATGTCGCAACGTATGGGAAATTTCGTAATTATTAAAATATACATATACGGTAAAATCTTTTTTGGAGAATAGGTTTAGCCTGTGCAAGAACTCCAAAACTTATATAAAAATACGTTATGAACTGCCAAAAGGTGTAATTTTTTAAATAAATTACATATTTCATTTTTTTTATGTTTCAGTAGCTTAACTGTTGATACTCGAACAGTTTAGACAATTATATTGTTTCTTGTATTCGGTTTCTGCATTAAAGTGGAAACCGCAAAACTCAATCTTGTTACATTACATACGTCGCACCGCACAACATTGAGAAGATATTTAGTAAATTTAGAAAAATTGTTGACATTTACGTCATTTCGGTTAATAGCTTTGTTAGTTTATCTTAGTTAACATTTCACATTTCATTTAAATTTTTTACATCTTTTTTCACAAAAATGCTATTACTATTTTCGCTAGAAGAATTAATTTTCTTAATTTGCCAAGATTGCCAGGAAAACGGCAATAGTTCCTCTGTATTCTCTTTAATGCAAAAGTATAAGAATCTTTGTAATATTTGTTATTACTCTTGGATATAATCCATTGCAGGACTAACTGCCCAACTGAAAAGTTACTTTTTAGTTTTATCTCTGCTAATTAAATTTAAAAGAAGAATTAAAAGGAATTAGAAATGTTTAATTTATTTAAAAAAATATAATTGCGGTTTTGAATTTTTTAATATGTTTCCAAAAATGTGCATATAGCGCCAAAATTAAATTATAATCTCAGTTTATATCGATTCATATCATGTTTTTAAATTTTGCCGGGATGCTTTTGGTGACGCGATGTGTTCCAAAACAAATGGGGTCTTCAGATATGTTGAACTTATTCTACAAAACAATTTTCACCATATTTTGATAAAGACCTTATGTTGCAACATTCATGCTGGTCACTAGGAAGGATGAAAGATTAAACCAATTCAATTTGAAGAAACCATTTTAATTAAAAACAAACCACAATTAATAAGTATCAACCATTAAGTTGGGTATACACGAACAACTTCGGGCTCGTTACGACAGCTGTCTCAGGCTTCAACCTGCTAGATTCCGCAATATTTTGCTGCAAGAACGAGCAGCGTTTTTGCTTTTTATTAGCAGCTGTCAATAAAAATTAGAAAACTCGATTCCATTTCATTGTGACCAAATATATAATTAATGAAAGCAACAAAAGCCATCTCACGCACGTAAATGTTTACGCAGGAATGTTGAAAATGTACTTTTGCATTAAATACAGTTGTTTGGTAGAGAGTAATAAAGTAGTGCGCGATTGCATTGGAAATAATCGCCCGCCAAACCCGGAGAGCTTGAAGTTTCCCACTGCGGCGCTCGTTGCTACCCGTGTATAACGGCCCTAAATCGTAACTGCTCTAAAAAAATACTTTAGACAGATATCGTATTGTACCTGTGCATACTATGTAAAAAAAAAACATTGCAAATAGTTTAAGAACTACTAGATATTTCGTCTTCTCACTTGGCACATCGATGTAATTAAAACTGGCGTACCGTGAAAGTGTCTGTAACCATTCAGAAAAAAATACCTTTACTTCTTTTTTTTAAATCGTACGCTCTGTATATTTTAGCAGATTCTAATAGTCGTCAGAAAGATCAATTCATGAAGTAGGATTTAACGAGGTCATCTATGAAAATGACGCATAAACACAAATTTCAAATAAAAAAATAAACCTGAAAATTGATGAAACGCTATTTTATGAAATCTTCTAAGTATCTGCCATTGTTAGCTGGACAATAAACGAGCCTGTTCCTAATTTCTCCTAAAACACTGTCCAAAGTATCCCACCAAATTTCATGTATCTGGTTTCCAATTCGAGCCTTTACATCGTCAACATTAAGCGATAAACCCTATCCTTTAAATCTCTCCACAAACAGAAGTACAAAAGGGTGAACGGGAATCTGACACGCCACTCAATATCGCCTCTCCTTACTATCTTCTGGTTTGGAAACATTTGGTATAATACCTTTACAAATTAGATCAAATAATTCTTTCCATCTTACTAAAAAGTACACATCAAATAGTCAACGAATCGTTCTTTTTTTAGCTATCGAGCGACAGACAATTACTAACAACAAGGAAAAGTTCACTAATATTCACCTTTATTTTCAACTTTTGATAACAGTAAAACATTACTTTCGTACAAAAATATGTTTTGAACAAATTGAAAGAAATAATTTTGCCGAAATATTTTAAGGCGTTGCTGCAATAAATACTATAAATTAGAAATGTATATTACAGTTCTCTTTTATAAAAAACACACATTGATTAAATATAATTTTCCTTTGCAATGATAAACGTATCTACAACTAAATTTATTAAACATTGTCCAAGTCAGTCCTTTTTGCCATAATACTATTGTACGTATGTATGTATGTAGATATTCAGAGCGAGGATGAAACGACCGATGCGTAGTTTCTGCCGGACTCATCCATTCGCTGATGACGTATTTATCATTTTGCGTTCACGAATTGAGCATGGTTCCGGTGATGCTCGCGGGCAACGAGCGGCTAGTCCAGTTTACCGCTTTTGCAATAATGCAACTTGAATAATTAAATGTTCCCAAATGAATGCTCGTTTGTACGCCGTTTACGCGGTTCAAAGTTTAATATCGGATTGGATTCGGTTACCATTTCCGATACGATAAATTATTTCAACGAGAAATAGCGGATTCTATCGATATTGTTGGTTGGATATCTTGGGGATTGACGTTTTAGCGGTTATTAAAAATTACATTACAGAAAGCATGAACTCGCAATGCTCAAATTGCTAAATATTCCGGAGATTCACTGTTATTGTGATGATAAAGGGAAGACCTATATTAACTATTACAAATAGATGATTTCTGTTGATTGAAATTCTGTGTGCATTCAGAATCAGCACTGCTTTTATAACTTGAGCAAGGCAATAGAAGTCTTTAAATAACAAAAGGAATAAGTAAAACAAAAGGGAAGACTGATAGTAAGTTGCCCAGGGCGATGAGAGGATTCTTCTATTATATATATAGATTCATTGAACTGCCAGACGCGAGCTTTACAACCGCTTCAGAGAAGAATCTTGAGTATCTTCTCAGTGGACACTTTCCCAGCTGAGAGAGGGTGGACCCTCATTAATTCTGACCGGGCACTTACCTCGAGGAGAGCTGCCTAGAAATTATCAAATGACATTTTCAAGTCTCATCTTGTACGATGAGCAGTAGAATCGCTTGAATCATATAAATTTCCGGGAGAGATACTAAGGTTTTTATTCCGAAAGCCGGAAAGGGCACATATAGCCATCCAGAATCATTTAGACTAGTGAGTCTCACATCTTTTATCCCGAAAACTATAAAAAAAAGTACTACACGTACACATTAAAAAAGGAGCACTTATCAGATCTCCTCTACACCCTCTGCAATGGGCATAGAAAATAGGGTAGGGACCAAAAGGAGCCTACACCAAAAGTTCCTTTTACGGTATTTTTAGGCATAAAGAACGCCATTGACGACACATTGACACCCTCAACAAATCGGTCTTTAAGAGACCGGAGTAACAAGCAATTTAACTTAAGCAACTGCAATATACTGGTTGACAACAAATCGATAGGGCAGTTAAATGGTACAAAATTACAAAATTATGTGCTAATACATTATTAAGCGTATAACACACAGAAATACAATCAAGAATGGCATACGAAATTTTACTTTAGTTTTCGTCTCTTTGAGTGAAAATCATCTTCTTGGTATAGATATGAATTGTAAAAATTCTTAGAAACCAAAATTCAACCAATTCCTATGAACCGATATTTGTAGCATGAAAAATCCTAACGGTCTCGTCTTTATACATTGTAGAGCCAATTTGCAAAAACAGAAATAATGTTCCAACTAATAGCTGCGACCATTAACATTATACTCGCCATACCAGTGACTTTTGTATACCTAGACGCGATTTGCATTGACCAACAGACGCCTGCAGTACTTAGGTAAAAAGCTCTAAAAACAACAGCAACTTTCAGGCAGATTGTAAAAAAACTTTCTTGTTAAGAAATGCAACTGCAGTGTTGATGATTTTTTAGATGACATCATTTGCTAATTCAATACAGTTTAAATCACGTTTTCTTTCTTTTCCTTTTTTAGATATCCGTACTTGTTATTTAGTTTAATGGAGGCGTTGGACTTCAGGTTAGCTTACTTTAGCTTTTATTTTTGTTTGTATTATCACATGGTTCTTTGACCAATTCCGTTATCCTTATGGATATTTGGAATGAATAAAGATTATTAATATTACCATTCTTTTGTACTGTTTCGTAATTATCGTAACAGATTAATACCACTAGTGGCTTTTATGCTTGTATCAGACATGTTTTCTTTGTACTTAAAATTCCATATTTATTAATCACTACTTTCAGCTGAAACGGCGCACCATAATAAACCATGGCGACATTATCAAATCTATCCGTAAAACTCCACTTTGTAATACCATTGTTTCACGACACCCCCGACACCCCCGACATTTAACCATATTTCCATATGTAAAAAATACACGCCTATCGCCGCAACTACAACAAGCATCGGAAAAAGCATACATACCTCAGCAACCCGTTTCGTATGGTCCTTACACCTACTATTAAGCACGCCCTTAACCTCTAACCCCTTTTAAGATGGTATCCGGAATATATTTGTCACGACGGACGGTCGTGTTGTAGTAATTTAAATGTAGATGTAGTCAAATAGCAACGGAACAAACCGGTAACACCAACAACGACATATTATAACAACAATACGGTCGGAGTTCCATGCTTTTACGTAGCGAATTCGACAAGCAAATGAAACACGTGGAATAATGTTTATTTGCTTTTTTAGCTGTAATTACAAGCGAATGCAATGTTGCTTCTTCCTTTTAAAAATTACAAAAATCAATAGCGCAAAATTGTTACTATTACCATAGGCTTTTAAGGTTACATGTGATAGAGATGTTATCGCCTAGGTTACGTCGTTTGATGACTACTTGAACAATGTGAATCTAAATTATATCTGTTGTAAAAAAATTATTATCATTTAAGGAAATTGTACAAATCTCTAGGGTAGACAGCACACCATAGACAACGGTTTGAACAAAAGCATACAATTCTTAAAACCAGCTTCACACTTCGCCACAAACCAGTGTAATTATGCAATTGTCAGTTTCAAACCATATGAAGTTTGGTGATGGCTTCAATATCTTTTTTACTCTATACTATTAATCAACAAAACACAATTGAGTTTGAAGCTTCTGTATGTGAAAAATTATTCACGAGGAAGAAATTTTAAAGAAACACAGAAATTTGTAGCAGATTTTGTGGTATCCCTAGGATTGGAGTTCAGAAAGTATCTCTTTCGGCAAACTTATTTTGTAAAGAAGACATATAAACGTTGCTAGCCAATAATAGGCTTGAGAAATTGAGAAATAGCAATTTAAAAATGTTGCTTCTTTGATAAAGTAAATGTTAAATAATTCTTTGGCACTCAAGCTTTTTTTCTTTGGCTTTATTTTTAATAGTGACTGCAAACTTTTCTCTGATCAAATGTATTAAATTAATATTAATAAAAAAAAACATATCAAATAAAAAATGCAAACAAAAGCATCGAATGTTAATGAAGTAAATGAAACTTAAAGTAAATAATTTGGTAAAGCGTTACGGTTCTGAAGCAAACTGTTGATATCGTATAAGTAAAAGAATATAATTACTATAAAAAACAGTGTATTAGGCGAATGTGAGGAATGATCACATTCGCATGAACACTATTGATGTCAAATGCAGTTAACAGATTACTAGAAGCTATCAGCCGAAAGCTATCCATATCCACATCCTGTATATGTTCAATGAAACTTTCTCTAAATATCTTGAGGTCATGTCGCCCAGAAAGCTAGGAAACAGCGAACTTACATTTGATGAGACTAAAACTTCATTCTCGGTAAGCTTGATTTTCTTAATTTTCTAAATGAACGCCAAATCAGGAATTGATTGAATTTGTCGGACAACCATCTGCAAAACAAGTAAGTTTAACTTTTTCAATTTTTAATTTTAATTAATTTCTAAATAGAGTCTCATTATAATATATTATATATAATATATGTAATATTATATATAATATTAAAGAATATGCTAAGCACAATACCTCTTACAGTGAGCAAAATAAAACTGGAAAGCAGATCTCTCTCCCAAGCATTAGAAACTGTCAAATCTTGCCTTGGTTATTATACTACTTGAAGAAAGGTCAATATAAAAGGCTTCAAATCATATAAAGCTTATTTATACACATTCTACTGTTGATTTATTATTAGATATCTTAAGCAATATTCAGTGATCGTATGTCGTCCAAGATTTACAGCCAAAACGGCTATATTTGTCTACATATTCAGATGCTACTTCGCTTTACGGTATTCAACGCTAAATACTAGCGCGCATTTTGTTTCGGCGTGACAATTATTACGGGCAATGATGAGTCGATTTCTCGCAACTATATACGTTTCAGGTGGTAATTTCCAGTTAATTCGAGCCGGCCATTTCTACCGTAATGAAATTTTATCGTCGCCAGTTCAGTACCTAACTGGATATCAGTTCGGCGAGATATAATAGTGAGAAAGCGTTAAGATCTTTCTCTCGCCTCTGCGCGCACCTATCCGATCCGATGAAGCGAATTTACATTACAAGTAAGGCAATTACAGGGATATGTGCTGAAGCCGTGTTATTATCTCCGTGTAATGGTGGCTGAACCGCAACTCGGCCTTAGCGTACAGTGGTGTGAGGAAGTATGCGAATAAGAGATAATGAGCTCAAGTGAAGCAAGATTTGAAATGGTTGGAAGATAGAAACAATACAGTCAAAAGTCGTTCCACATGAAGGATGCAATAATTCAATTAAATAACATGGAAATATAATTATAAAAATATCAAAAATAGAAGATCGTCAATCGCTATTAGAACTTTACGTCCTTTAATTAAGTTTATTTATTCTTTTGTAAATCTATCATTAGAAAAGTTTTTCAAATTAGATATCTTGAATCAAAGGAAGTTTGTATTGAAACAAACCGCAATTAATGCACTTATTACAATGTTTCAGTAACATTTCAATGCCCCTAAAAAATATTCCCTCTCCTTCTCTTCAAAATGTACCCAAGCTGCAGTTTTCCCCTTATCAAACATAAGACAAGGTTTGGCAATTGAATTTCCATTGTGATAGTTCCCACCCTTACTGTACAGTCGAAAGATGTAGAGGTGAGAAGCAGTCGTCGGGGTCGTGGTTAACCATGAACACCGCAGACAATCCACGATCGGTATCTACTCTCTTGATGCCGGCTAATTCAGATAGAATCTACATATAAGGAACATTCTGGGCGCAATCGTTGGTAATGAAATAGTACATCGACAAGCTGGCTATGCTAATAACTCTTAATTCATGTCATTGCGCGCACTTACGTGTCTGTGCAAGAATGTTGTACGTAAAGTTGTTTAATGACAAATTGTCCGCTGTTAAAACACTATTCTGTGTGTTTTGCATATGTTATTTTGTTGCGAATTTGCCCGCTTACTTTGCAGTGTTTCATCGTGAATTGCGCTAGTCGCGAATGGAGTATTTATTGTTGTTCCATTCGGGACTATTGAATATACAATAACTCCGGCTAAAAGTACATAACCGCTGCTCATTATTTTCCATTCTACTCGAGAACAAATAATAATACGTACGACGCGGGTTGGGTCGGTCTGGTGAATGTAAAACGATTCTGCGGTGCGGCCGCAATGTATAGTTTCTCGTTTAGAGATTCGACGAAATTCGCACTTGTCACGTCATGGCATAAATCGCGGCGAAATTACACTTGTTGGTGGCAAATTGGCATACCATGAAAAGGGGTTCATTAAAATGGCGCTGGCAGTTGCCGTCGCCGTCGAAACTGTTGATGATACAGGGAGAAAGAAGAGAAAAGAGAACACCCGGGCACGTCGGTCCGTTAGACACAATAACCACGAACCAACCGATCCGTTGATAAAATGAGGGATCTGAAAACCTTCACTTCCCATCAGCATCATGATAATAATAATCATACGTCGAAACGATCATAGACCAGAAAACTAACAATAGAGGCGCCCTTGCTTTAACATTTATAACTACAGTACCTAGTAAATGATTCCGCGTAATTTACGAAACCTAACCAACTGTAGTTGCAAAAGCGAATAAATATATTTTTGCAATGAGTAAGTGATAGACAGTTAGCCAACCCTGGAGGCTGTAAAAGATCCAAAACCAATAGAGGGGCTGGAGCTATCAACGGAGATCACCATTTTCCAAATGAAAAATCCGACGCTGGCCAAGCAGATTGTTCAGAAAGGACCTTTTAGTTATCGAGATTCTGACTACACATTGCCGGCAAAGGAAGCACTTCTTCGAGATGGGATTAAGTGGAGACCTGTCATAGAGGCAATGGCAAGCTAAAGACCGAGAGCTTAATAATTAGCATAGGTTTACATTGCCATTGCAATTGCGAAGATATTTTTTACACTCGGCTGATGGTACAGATAACATCTTTGGTGAACAAGAATGTACAACATTAGATGTCTCCTAGGTACCAGTTTAATTTGTTTTGAAGTGCCTTCACGGCTTTGTTTTTAATTACAGCATACATCTTTTTGATCTTGGCGCGTTGCTTTTTTACTTCAGTTAGTGAAGGAGCGTATGGATCGGTCACTTCTGAAGGAGTTCTAAACAAGTCTAGTCCAACAGAAGCTTATCTTGACTCTAAAACACAATTAAAGGTAAGTCTAGTGTACAATCCATAGTCGAACAATAGACTTATTTATAGAGCAGTCATAGATTAGCCAGAAAATTGATTGATAAAAGGGAATCCAGAACTAATATCTCACGAACACCATCATATTTAGCGGGTCTATCTCTTTTGATTAAATTGAAATTAACTATACAAATAATGATTTTAATTAATATGGTACACAAATGTGACTTGAAATGTTATCAAGTCCTAAGATGACTTGGTCAGCATTCAAACAACATTTCTATTTCGTAGTTGTCAATGTTTCGTCATCACTTGTCACCAATCGGAATGTTAGTTTTAATTTTAGCTGACTAAGATCAAATATAAATGTTTTGCCATTTCAGTTTTTAGCTATAGCGGAGAAAAAAATTGTACAACAGAAAAGCTTTCTTAAATATCCGGCGCCTCCACCTTTATTCCATATCAAATAGACCGACTGCGAAATTTACTTACATTAGTTTATATAATTGAAGACGAAATAATTTCAATTACGAAAGTATTCATTAGAAACACGGGCATTTTTTAATTCAAGAGACAATTTTCTTTACGAGGAGATCGTTTCATTGCAAAAGAAAGTTGTTAATACTAACAAAATAAACTGTTTAAATTTCTATTACATTCAATTTAGTTAAATAATTCTTCGAGAAAGCTGAGGTGAAACTCATTAGGGTCAAGAGGTGAGCAATTATAAATGTGTATGTAATCTAAAGTATCTTCCACTAGCAAGTTTCTGTATGCTATTCTGTTCGAGGGGACTTTTAGAAAATATCAGTGTTTCTTCAACTTCCGGCTTCACCGGAAGTAAAGTATACATAGAAGTCAACAAGTGAATCAGTGAACAAGTCATCAGTAATAGCCCATGGTCAGTCGGTGCCCTCCGTAATTGGCGAGAGCTGTTGGGAAAACGAAGGCATGGATTATTGCTATCATCTTTCTCTATTTACTTGACTAGAAAGTAGATTGTTTTATTGTGCTTTATGCAGTAGGCAGCACTTTAATGAGAACCATTTGACAGTATTTTAAATAGCTTTGAAGTGGTGCTTAAAAAATCATTTCACTAAATTATTTGCAGGATAAAACGATTTTAACAGGATCATCAACAAACTACTTGAACCTTACTTAATAATCGTTTCCCATCGTTCCTTCCTAATGGATTACACACTATTAAATCGTCAATTTCACCAACGATTCGAGCCGCCGTCGTAGAGCGAAAATTGTTGTTAATCATTTTCATCGTCGCCGTTTCGTGGAAAGCGTCCATCGATGTCACGTAGGTACTCGACGATGTCGAGGCGTGGCGGAAAACACCCCCTCCGATTCGAATAGTTTTCGAATTCGATCTCGCCCGGATGTACAAGCTGAAGGAGGCGAAACGGCCTCGAAAATGGGTCCAATTTGCATGCCATTCATCTCAAGCTGCTCGGAAATTTTAATAAGGCATTCAAAAAAGCATATCCATTAGAGAATGCGTCACGCTCTTTCTCTTTCTCCCTCTCTTTTAAGAAGCGGGAGAGGGTGGTCCTCTTTCGATGCAATCGTCGCCTTCGTCTAGAGACAAGACGAGCCACTTCACAACGAATTCGCTCCCGATGCGACAGTCGAAATGAGGATGGCGGCCTCTCTTTCCCATTTTTGTTTCCTTTTCTATCCAGTTAGCGTAAGTAAATAGTGCCATCTAATGGGATGATGTGGCGATCTTCGAGTAAGTGCGGGGTATGAGGTACCTCGATAATCTTCTAAACCAAGTGATAATAACAGAATTGTTTTAGTAAATCAAAAACGATATCTTTCAAATCTAGTCAAGCAATAATAATTATAAGAGGAAGAAAACTAGAAAAATATCCACTGTACTTCTTTAAATTTAATAATAATAATAGAAAAATAAATGACCTTGAAGAAATAAGAGATTTCTAAATTTCTTTACCTAGATGTTAGGAAGACTAGACCAGAAAAACAGTTATGTAGAGATGTCAGTTCAAAATTTTCAGGTAATATAACGGGCGCCATAAGGTATGTTTTGAAATTATTTTTATTGTTTTAAATAAAACCCTCTGTATATTTTTACAATTTGGTTTCTAGAAATAAGCCAATATAATACGAATTCCATGTCTATTTCTAACAGGTTTTCAGATATTCATAATTTTGTCACCAATTCCCTTAATTTAGATGTATTTATTTCCTTTAAAAAATCTGGAATGCAAAGACATTTTAGTTTTTACAGGATTAAATGGCATACAACCAACAAACTCAAACACCAGAAACGTCATCTTTTAAACACCACCATATATTATTTTGTAACCACCATATTATATCTCTAACCTTTTTATATAATGATGTATACGTCTAACATTAAAAGTGAAACAGATATTTACAAAAGTTGAGTGTAGGCTTTCATGACCGTAATCTATAGTAGAAATGTCTTTCGGGTGATGTCGTGTAGTTAACATTTTACTTAACGTTTCGCTGACCATGCTGTCAGCTTCTTCCGAAGATTTCTAAAGACTGCTGTTGTTGTCTTTTGCTCCTCGTTATACATATATCCTGTTTCTGTTCCGCTTTGCTGATCCATAACCGTTCCGTGCCGCTGAATCGCGTCGTTCGTTGTATGACGACTCCGTAGTGCTAACTTCCACGTGTTGCTGATCTTGTATCCACTTTCGCGATTGAAGTTGTTGGTATTCTTCATTATTTCTATGGATTCGCGTATTATCCTCGGGTAGTAGTGGCTGGTCCTGGCTAATACCTTAACGTCGCTGTAGCTTATGCGGTGGTCTCCTTCTTGGTGCAGGTTTTCTGCTACTCCAGATTTTTCAATATGCCTAAGGCGTGCGTCTCTCTCGTGTTCTTTCACTCTGCACTGAATACTCCGTCCTGTTTAACCGATGTAGCTTTTTCCACATTGGCATTTCAGTTCATATATGACTTTTGCTCGTAGTTTCGGTAACACGTCCTTGTTAGGAGGGAGTAGCTGGTCAATTTTGGTCACCGTGTTGAAACGTGTGGTGATGTTTTTTTCCTCTAGGGCCTTTTTTAGCCTGTCGGTGACTCCGGCTATGTATGGAAGGTATGCGTATCCTGCTGGTTGTTGTTGGTCTTCGTCTTTTCTCTGCTCTCGTGGCTTCCTTATATCTTTTGTACTGTAGCCGTTCTTCTGCAGGGCGTTTTTGACGTGTATTTCACTATTCCTGTGATGTTGATCGCTGATTTTCTCCGCTCTTCTTAATAATGTATTGATGAGGGATCTCTTCTGTTGAGGATGGTAGTGAGATGTTGCATGCAGGTACCGGTCTGTGCGAGTCTTCTTACGGTACGATATTTACAAATCCTGCATTTAGATATTGCAGTCTCCGGTACTCGTATTGCTTGGTTACTATAACAGTAAACAAAACGTACCAAATCAACTACATAAAAAAGTGTTAACATATACATGTTAATGTATCGAGTGAGTTATTTATCTTGACACGGCAGAGTAACTCAAAATTTATGCAATCGAAAAAAAATGTAGATAAAAATGTTACCAAATGAAGGGGTAAGGTAAGATACACGCACGTTTAATTTGAATGTCATCAATATCTTACAAGTGTTAAGTAAATTTTTTCAAATAAAAACCTACATGTTTTTAATAAGTAGGTTATTGCCTACAAAAAAAGAACAGATAACTCTCATTTGAAACTTTCTTCGCCCTTTAAGAGCGGTATTTTCACTACCCTATAAGGTGGCCTTGTCTTCCAAGTATTCATTATAAGTAAAATTCCCTGTTTATAGATATTAATATTATTATAGCAAACTTTGGTAGCCTGCATAAATCCATTGCCGGAAAAATTGTCCCACTCTAGTCAAACTCACATAGAATTACATTAATTTTCCACAAACTTCAGGAGAGGGAAAAGCTACTCAAATAGAATTTCGCAAAATAATGTGATTTGCACGAGTACTTGGAACTATCGATTATCAAGACGTTAAACTGCACTTACCAGGTAAGTATCAATTATTAAAGAATGACTCACCACCACGTATGACCTAGTATGGTAACCAACTACATTCTGTACGTAAAACATTCATTTGGTAGAGCACCCAGTCTATATTGAATCTGATTGAAATTTTCAATTGAATAACCTCTTTGTAACTTAACGTCTAGCTTGTTACAATTTCTCCTACAATGAGACCTCAAAGGCGGAAAAGATGCAGGTAATGAGTATCCCGTATTGAAAAGTAATTTAACTATAACTTCGTGTTTAACTAAACAACAAACAACTAAGATCAAGGGCAATAATTTCATTTTTATTGATGATTTAATTGCACCTATTGAGGTTTGATCACATTGAGTTAATAATTAAATATTGAGAATAGAAAAACGGTTAATATATTTTAGAAATTTATTTTAAATAAATTCAAAGTAATTCTCTTAAGCAATTTCACCAGTCTCTCCTTCCACTTTTTAAAAGCCGTCAACCAATCTTCTTTTGGAATACTTGCAACATACTAATGAATGATGAATGAAGAAAATATAGTACTTCGAAAATGTTTTTCAAGCCCGTAGCACACACTCCAAATCAGGTGAATATGGTGGATGTTCTGTTACATTTATTTTTTTTTTTTGAGCCAAATACTGGATCCCGAAAGCTGCGGAATTGGACGATGCGTCATCGTGATGCAACATAATACTCTTCTCAGAAACTCCACTGAACACCTCAGCAAAATATTCTTTCGGTGTACAAATTGAACTGTAACTATTTTTTTGTTCATCCAATTCAATTGCAAATACTAGGTCCACACTTCTAAAGAACGTTCATAATTATTCTGATAGCTCGCTGCTTCTTTGTCGTTGCTGGTATTTCTTCGATTTTATGGATCCATTTATGACTCTCTCAACGGATATGTCGTCGAGAAACTGAATAGGCGGGTTGTAGGATGAGGCGAGAGCAGCTTCACGCTGTTCATTTCTTTGATGTTGAATAAAAAGGAAGTACCATGTCCGATTGCACAACGCACTGTTTTGTTTTTCATAAACAAAAGCACTCATTCCAATGACGTCAATTTAATCATGGGAAACCAATATGAAAGACAACTGAAATTTAGTTCAAAGAATTTGATGGAGGGTGAAATTAAACAGTTTCCCAACCTGGGTCGTACAATCCGGATCTATCATCACGTGATTCTCACATATTCGGCCCCCTTGAAGATACCCCGGAAGGATATAGAATAGCGTTAACGATAAACGATGGAGTAGGTCGTGTAACTAGCCAAGGACACGTCCACATTCTTTTGATGAAAGTTGAATTAAACGCTCCCAAATCGCTAGAAAAAGTGCACGGAGAAAGGAGGAAGCCTTGTAGAAGAACGAAATACTTTCTACTTTGTAAAATAATCGAATAATAAAAGTAAAAGTCGGTTTGTATTTTATCCACCCTCGTTTCGTCAGCTACCGCAATTTAAAAAAAAAATTGGTGTGCGCTACTCTACTTTTTCTAATGTTGATACTCTATTATAGCATACCTGACTCTGTTATTCTCTTGGATTATTTCCATAAGAGCAGCAATATTTTCTTTAGTGACAAGGATATCCTGCTCCCATAATATATCATGGTTCGAGAATGTTCTCTAGTTAATTCAATTTTTCTACTTATGTTAGCACCTAAAAAAATTAAAAACTTCGTTTCTAGCTAACGCTTGTATTTACGTCAGCTCGCCGAAACCTAAACTGACAAATAGAGAGTTGCCACAAATAACAATGCTAACATCGGTCTGGCCCTCGTAGAAGAAAGATTAAACATTCAATGCAAATTAATGTAGTTACATATTAAAATCGATAAAATTTAAAATACTAAATTGAAAAAGGAGCAGGAGGTTTCCAACTGTCTTATGATCGTGCTTAACGGCCAGCGTCCTTAATCGATTCATTCCCCCACGTACTGTCTTGCACACAATTTCTTTAATCTCGATTTTTAAATTGTATCGATTTTAATGTGTAACTATACGTTAACATGTATTTTAATGTTTAATTCTATTATTTGTCCCCTATAAGCAGGGTTGTTATTGTATAACTTTAATAGGCTTAGACATCAAGATTACGTTTCTCAATGAGTATAATTTTAAGGAGATTAAGGAAATAACACAATCTTCACTCACACGTTTACACGTTTGTGCACCCTTATAGCGGCAGTCACTCGTTTTTGCAATTAATTGAGTTGTCTATTCGTACGTCACATCCGGATTCCACATAATAAGACCCTTTAGATGTATATTAACATTTTCTATATGCTTATTCCACATCGGATGGTTTTCATCGATTTTGAAAAATATTACGAGAAATACCAGACGCAACGGCAATAAAAATATATTCTAATTTATTGTATCGTATCCGGAGATATGAAGCTATATTTCGTTTCCAAGAGGGAATAATAATAGTAATAGATTCTTATAGTAGTCTTGTCTTTCCATTGTTATTCGATATTGTGCGGATATTACACGATCCGACGCAAACCAAGGGAGCTGGAATCGAGTCGAGGGGGTGAACGTGCCAGTAAGAGAGAGACGGGACGCGTACATATAAAACTAGGGCGGATTTTATAGTCCCCTAAATCAAAGTACCGTCACATCAAAGTAAAATATGATATTATATTGGCTACATAGAAAAGGCAGCTTCTCAATGTTTATGACCCGGGTAAGGAAATAAGCCGCGACCGCTGCTGCCGGTGACGTTTATGAGATATGTATTTGTGGGAGCCGCCGCTTTCGCTGTAAATTTTGAATATAGAATGACTGATATTTGACTTCATGAAGACCTTAAAATGAAACGGTTCGTAAATTTTTACTGCACACCACTCCGGCCCGCAGCTTCACTTCAATTCCGAAATATGTATATTTTGCAAATTGTTTGTAATGCGCGTTGCGCGTGAGTTGTGGTTGTCATCGCTTCTGATATATGGTCGTGCGGATGCGTTTTTCTTCTTTTTCTCGTGGATGTGACGCGGAAATATATCTGTAGAGGGATTTGGCAGAAAGTAATGGGTGAAACCGTAAAGTGCGTGATATGTACTGCGTTCCATTTGCGCATTTGTTTTTACTTTATGTTCGCATTATTCGGTTTGGCGTAACATCAACAAAGCGACATTTCAATTTATGTTGTTGTAGCCGAGTTTTCTTTAGTATCGCACTTCATATAGATTTATAATTGGATTAAAAAGCACAAGTGTCAAAACTGAATACAAATTATGGACTTCCAGTGATAATGCTGACTTTCTGTCTACTTATATGACAAAAGAAAAATAACATATGAACCAATAGAAACAACAAAAAATTAAGGGTGTATTTTAGATGTAATGAGTACAATCCCATCAAAATTAATAAAACAAATGTAGTTAACTGATCATCGGTTTTAGACAGATATTTAGTGAGTACAAAACATGTTAATGTAGCGCTAAATAAAACTGAAGAAGGATTTCATTCACCTCTATTATCTTCAAAGTAGTTCCCTTGAGAGAAAAACATCGATTCTGACGTCACGAAAGGGATACATTCTGGAAGCTCTTGAAAGAATTATAAGGTGAAAGTATTACTTTCAAGGTAAGTCGAAGATTGAACATCACAAACTTTAATGTAGACTGATAATACCTACTGATTTTGTAATTTGTAAAATGTTTCTTCTTTCACATGAGTCTGCAACATCTTTTTTTCACAATGCTATGGGTGTAATCTGTGAGGATTACTCTAAGATTAATACGGATGTCTATAAATCTAGACTGATTTAGGCAACATCCGCTCTACCAAGTTCTCTGTCAACGACCGTTCCACAAAAAACGAGGGACCTGGCAAGTTTGTTGTCAATAATCCGCTACGGATTACACGTTTCATATGTGACAATAATGACGAGAAGAGGAACCACTACAATCGTATAGGATCCGGCTGAATTTAAGAGGAAACTAGGGTGGAACGGCTTGTTGAATATTCCCTCTTTTCGGCATCAATACGTCGTACGGTGACAGAAGGACAAAAGAGCGGTTTTCCAGGGTGATGAACTGAGCACCTCGTGTAACCGCATTTACTGCGTTCCCTCGTCATTTCTCTATCTCACTTCTCACGCGAATGTGTACGTATAACGCCTCTGTGTGTACTTGCGTATGTGTATAAGTACGCCATCTGGCTCTCTTGCAATTCGAACCCTCTAACGAGCTGTATCGTTGCGTGCATGCAATCTTTTGTGTGTCGCAGGCCGTTGTCGGTAATTTAATATGACGCGTACCTTCTTCTTTTGGGTATCATCTTCGCCCGGCCGTGCTCGTCCGATTGTAAACGTGCGGTGGTAAGCCTCCGGTGACATTCACATATTGAAGGTAAAAGCTCCTATGTACCGTATGGTAGATTAAAATCCGAGATCGACAGATAAGGTGCCGGTTTAATTTGTGAATGGAAAGGCACGTTGCAGATAAGCTAATCTGGATTTAAGTTCGGTCCTTTCAAATTCTTAACGAACACAGCAAAATGATATGAGCTTTAACGAGCTCCTTGTGATATTGGTGAACGGGTATAATGGGAAATGTAATTGTAAAGCTTGCTATGTATTGTACTAAAATCCCTATAACATAGAGGTTAGAGTGAACACGCCTTACAAATTGTGAAACAGGCAACTCAAAACACACATGATATTCAATTTTTAAAATATTATCTTATTTGGTTTTCAGAATTGATATTAAAGTTTGTTGTAGGAAAGTCAAAATTTTGCAATTGTATTTAACCATTGTCCTGTGGCAATGAGTCAAACAACGAAAATGGTCAAACATGTTAAGTAGTGATAGACATATATCAGAGACGAAATTAGCCAACTGTTCATATATTTCCCACCATTTCGTCAATTCAGAGCCAATAGGAAAAGACGACGTCGTTTGACTAAACAAATTATCCCGTTTCTTCAGAAGATGATTTCCAATCATAATCGAGGCAAAACCTGTAGCGAACCGCTTCTCATTTGATAAACTTAGCGTCCTTTTTAAAGTTTCGATCTAATCCAAACTGATAGTAATTAGCATTGATTATTACAATCATAGTAACTTCTTAACCAATTTCCGGTTAATTTACTTAACTTTACTCAATTGCGAAATTCATTCTATGAAAACTAGGAGAAGGTTGGAATCAACCGACTTTCTCGGATTTCCAAAAAAAACCCAAACCAGTCCGATCCTGTGATTCAAGTCCTATCCCGTGTATTATCCCGCCATTTGAGTCAGAGTCCAATCTTCCCGATCTAGGTGAAAAATCCAGAAATTCAAGGTCTGCTTCGCGATAGCAAACAATAAAGAGAATAAAAAGGAAATATTTTGATATTATTTCATGTGTTGTATGTATTTATTTATTCGCAATTATTGATATCACCATTAGGGGCAGCACTAATCATATTACAGTTAGGAACAAGCATAGTTCGTCAAATAATTTTAACTAAAAAAAAGCGGATATTTTAAATTAAGTCTAAACAGAAATCTGACCAGGTTCGCCCTTTGAAAACGTATTAGTTTAAGACCGCTAGAGAGCAGTAATTCTCAAAGTACTTACGAGTTTTGAATTGTTACTGAATTATTCTGTTGCTTATTTTTGCATTGTTACATTTGCCACGTTATTACTTTATTTTTTATTATTTACAATTTAATAAATATTTTTTACACCTTTAAAAGTATTATTGTATTCGGAGGAATCCAACGCCCTGAGATATTATAAAATAAAAGTAAAGATAAGCTCATTCACAAAATAAATTAGATTGTGTATTTATGTAACATCATCATTATAGTTATATATCTAGGATAAAATTTTTACTCTTAATGCTACTTATCCTGAAGAAGATGGTAAATTGCGAAGACTGATTTAAGAGATTCTCGAGACGTTCAACTCCAAAAAATATCAATGAATACTTGTATACCACAGTCAAAAAAAAGAAAAGCAAGTTACACTAATAACTGCAACATGAAATGTCGTCGTCATTACCGCCACGTAGAGTGACGCAAGTGTGATCAGGCAACCTACGTCAGGTTGATCCTTTTTCAATTCTTACCCGCCTTATATAGCTACGAGGCTCCCCTCCCTCTGCGTCTGACATCTATTAAGTAAATTTCCTCCAGGTCCTAAATGTTCGGTCTTAACATAATATTTTCCTACAAACGTATACGGAATAAGCCCCTTCGGTAATAAATAGTCAAGTCCGGTAGGAAATGCCCATATATTACGACTACCGATACCAACCAATGTCACTTTATTATACGCCAGATCGCGAGCTCCTATGGCATATTACAGGCTAGTACTTTCAGAGAAGAGAAATCTAATAAATTGTAAGAATTTAAAATATTGTCTATTTGAAATTGGTCGTGATATTTGACAAATGCTATCACGAACAAAGGAGCGAAGAGATCCTACGACAATCTGTCCCTTAAATTTAGCCAAATAATTGATTTTAAAAGCAATTTCAAGTGTAGTAGTCTACAAATTTTAATTCATGTACAAAGTTAAGTTAGCCATTCAAAAGGAGGCAACGACACGGAGGACGGGTGAATGTCAAATGTTGATGTTACTTTTACAAATTTTAAACTGCAGTGAAAATTATACTTTATTAAAGAAAATAAGTTTCTCAATTTCTCTACATCTATAAAATTTTCTTGGTTACACTTACAAGTTTTTATCATAAAGCAATACGTACATCCATAAAATTGTTCTGATAAAAGGCAGTGTGTGAATTTAGTGATCCGGGCACCATACCAATCAATTTTGACCACGGATTACTGAGGTTCTGCTATAATTTCACATGAAAGGTAGCAACGATCAAAAATTTGAAAGAGACGTCACATGGGACGTACGTGCGGTTTTGCAATTGAAAATGTTGCTTGCAAACCAAGGTGAAGCCGAAGTCTGAAATACATCGAAGGCCGCTAAAGCACTTACCATCCCAATATGTGGAAAAACCTGCACTATTCGAAAATATTCAACATTTACTTGTACACTATTCAAAGTTGTCATGTTCTGTTATGTATTGACACTTCTTGCTTGTGTTAATCCTTTCAATTACGATTTATTAAAGTTAGTAAATTAGAACAGCCTTCAAGTTGGTGACCTATGTACGATGAGCAAGAAAGTAAAGTAATGTAATGTATTAACCAAAAAATAATGCTAAAATAACTTCTTTATGGTATTGATAGAATTATTCACGGCAAACGCAACGCAAGGAGAGAAAGAAATACACTACCCACGGACATGTTTCTGCTTATCCGGCATCATCAACGTGGTTCCGAGAGTATTTTTAACTCTACCCTTTCTTTTTCTCTCCTCGTGTTGCGTTTGCCGTGAATAATTGTATCAATACCATAAAGAAGTTATCTTAGCATTATATTTTTTTGGTTATTGTTGCTAGGCATTTTCTAATGTGTTGTATTAAAGTAATGTATTATTACTTTATTTTTCTAGGGACGTAAGATGCCATTACATTCCGCTGTTACAGACAACAAAGGTAAATAAATCGCACTTACGTCCGTCCAATTAGGGCAGTAATGGCTAACTTATGTAGCTGGTAGTAGGAACGGTACATTTGTCTGGAAAAGTTTTTAAATATTTCGGAAAGAGGAAAGGAATTAAAATGGAATACTAACTATCTATTTTACTTCTGTATACATAATTTTACATTTTGTGCAAGTAATGCCAATTCACAGCGATTCAGAGAAATCCCATTATTTAGCAATAGAGTTGATAACATCTAGACGAATTAATGAAAGGGCAGAATAATATACCATCATTTGTTGTTATATTGTCGAAGTCACATATCGACTTAAACCGATATTAATTGAAACATAGAAGGTGTTTCGCATGTCAGTAGTTTAGAAGTTTATGCACGCAGCAGAAGAGCCTTATTGTGCTTTGAAGCTGAGATGTTTCACAAAATGTGTAGATTGCCAGTGCCAACGACAATGTTTCCTTTCCAATTTAGAAAGTTTGCATTTTGCATTCAGACGCACAGTTGTATGCATATAATATAAAAAGGCCAGTGTGACACCTTGCACAACGGTAATTTTTCCTAAGTTTGCGCCAATATCAACTGGACGTTCTTAAAAAGTAACAGTATTTTTAAATTAGATTTGTAAGGCCAATTTAATTTATTTGTGTATCAGTTCAATGTTCTTTAGAGAATAAACATAATAAAAAATTCAGTGACATTATCAACAGTCACACAGAAAAGTAGCTTTCTCAAACGAATAAATTAACTTACGTACAACTTCTGAAATATTTCAGCATGTAACGGTGTCTTTCATTGTCTGTTACTGTTAACTACACTTCTGGTACAACCTAAGCCATATAGCAACCCTTTTCCAAATCTATTCGTTAAACTCTTCTCACGTAAATAATACCTCGTTCGTTTCCACATCGACACATTGTCCAAGTCGACGGACGACAACAATTTAAAATAGAACCCACGAACATCCAAGACAATCAGGGCTTTTAAAGTAGACAAGCGGAGTACCGGCTGAGAGTACCACTTCAACACCGAAACGGCTACTTAAAAAAATATTAATTTATATTGAAGAATTGCATTGTCCTGCTCGTCAGGAAAGACCATTATATGCGGTGCCGAAAGGGGCTAATGCACCACAAAGGATCGTTTCGAGTTTCTGAATTGGGTTTTATGTTACCATGTCTACTTAAAACTAGACCTGTCATCCGACAATAAGTTTGTAAACAACGGACGCCGTCAGGGTAGACCTCGTCAAAAGCCTAACAAAAGCAAAACGAAACCGTGAGCAAGCGAGAGCGAACGTTGAAAAAACGGTATCGGTAATCCACGTTTATAAATATTCGAAATACATCACCCTAATCTCCCCCTTCAACAGAGGTTATCATCGCAACCACCGGCAGGGTGTTCCCTCAGAAATTCGCGTTGCAAGCTGTCTATAATACGATGCGGATTACATGGATTTCTTCACAATGCTACAATGAATTAAACGAAATACCACCGTACATAATAGGTAGCTAACTCCAGAAATATCCAGTTGAAAAGGTTTTAGATTTGCTTTACAGAAAATGAATGTGATTGTAACTTTTAATAAATTTCCTTATCAATTGGGCACATCCCGATTTTTAATGAGGTCAGATGTGAAAGTGCTAAACCAGTTAAAAGAGAACATTTCCTGCAGAGAATGTATAACAGAGTTTTTGTTGGAAAGCGTAAAGGTATTAAAAACCGTACACCGATAATGTTACTTTAAATTTTTTTAAATGTATTGCAGAATGATATCATCTTATATTAATATTTTAAACACAACTTTTTAAAAAGCTTTACAAAAGGAAGAATAGGACATCTGTTTTAAACAAAACAACCTATGAGTGAGGTATGTCCTTAATCTTTGTCTTTATTCAAAATGTGCTTAACACTACTATGCATAAAATATCGACTAAATGGATGCCACGACTACTTTAGATTACGCTTATACAAGACAATAATATTCTTATAAGACGTAGAAACCACCAATTTTCATTACAATCTGGACGTGTGGGTTGAGTACCTTTCCTTTTAGAATTGCACATTGATAAATGTAAAATAATGCCTTTCTAAAGCAAACTCACAAACTTTAACCCTTAGATAAGATCAAAATTAAATTTTTGTACAGTTAGTTTTCTTGAATCTAAATTCATAATAAATTCAAATAAATAAAGAGAGAGCACATTTAAATAAATTCAGTTTTAATTTTGTTGACTTTAGTAATTATCAATACTTTCAAAAAAAAAAGAAAATATTCAGAGCTTTTGTCTACATACTGATGGTTTTTATGTCTTTTTTGATTCTTTAAACCAGATAAACCGCAGAATTTCTCAAAATATGCCAAAAAGGAAAAGATTTGAATTGATCCTTAATTGTATATTAATGGGATTTGGACGAACACGGCAGATAAAAATCAAATCCTCCTTCCTAAATATCACAGGCGGTAACTCATTGTATTATAATAATTCAGGTTCTTCCCAATAAAGCAAAATGCTAATTTGTTTTTTGAATCAATAAATTTAAACAGAAGCATTTAATTTGAAATTACCTCTAGTTTTAATTAACTAAGAAGCGTCACTAATGCATATAATTTAACTGGAATTTATTATTTGCTTCGCCAAATAAGTATTCATTTATATTATATGATGATTAACGATTTAATTAGCGATTTCGTAAATCAATAAATCGATTCACAAGGACGGGTATCTCTTATACGATTTTAAGATAAATTCAAAATAATTAAGAAGGAAAAGTTTGTGTTGCGCTCATTTTTTGCACATTCCATTGAAGATAGGAATCGCTTTACCGGCTTCGATTCCAGCGAAAATCACCGTTTAATGGGTAAAGTCGAACGCACAGAAGGCAGATAGATAAAGCGAAGTTAATTAAAGCGACACGCAATTACCTGAGCTCGCTGAATTAACTATCCCAGTCATTTTATGATTGATCGCCGTACCGTTCGAGATTTATTTTCTTGTTTATTAGCGGTAATGATTGAATTTATTAAGTCTATTATGGACCGTCGCGCACATTAATTTACAAGAAAAACAAATTAACATTTATTTTATTTCACTCGTAACCGTATATTCCATACGCACTTACATATTATACTTATAAAGTTAGTATACATAATTACACATATGTATATAAGACTGCAGTCAAGCAACACAATGTCTGGATTGAAAGCAGTACAATATATATTGACACGAAGGTAGCGTAATAATTCAATGTACAAGAAATTAGTTTAGGTAGGTCGCCTTGAAAAGTAAGTAAGTACAATAAGGAACATATTGAAAATCGCGCTAAAGAAGTACTTCAATATCTGCAGATAACCATTCCAATTTAAATTTAACTCATGTTTGTCGGAGTTAGCGTTAGCCTAGATGCGATATATAATATATAAAATAAGTAGTAAGGGTAAGAAAAAAGGAACAAGGCTTCAGATAAAGCGAATATATAATTATCTATAGGAATAGAGTAATTATAAATAAAAGGGAAAAGAGCCTATGAACGGCCCCAGTACATAGTGGTTCTGTAAAAATGAAGAAAAAGTTGCAGAAACTAAGTTCAGCCTCATGAGAATAGATACCAATTTAGCAGAGAGTTGGAAAAAGTGGCGGGTAAGGTTCCAGAATTATTTAAATGCGTCCGATATGACCAAGAAGCCAGAAAGTGCACAACTATTACATTACATTGTTGAGAAGGCATTTAAGATATACAGATCACTTCAATTTGCGGGAAATGAAGTAGATAAGTTATCTATTCTACTAAATAAATTCGAGAGGCACTTTTTTCTGAAAGGTCGAATGAGCGATTCATTTCATCATCGTTAAGGCAACAGAAGGAACAATCATTGGAAGACTTTATAATTTAATTATCAACCTCAGAAGTGCAAATTTGACAAATTGGAAGCCGATTTAATTAAATGTATGATCACATGTGGTGTACGCAACAATGACCTTCGGGAAATTCTCAAACAAGATGATATTCTCATCCTAACTGATATAATCGAGAAGTGCAAGGTGATGAAAGCAGCTCGGGAACTATCTTGAGAAATGGGAAAAGGAATAGGAGTGTCATCAGTAGTAGTGGCATCAGTCAAGTACGGTGAATCAAGGTTTCAGAAGAAAGGCATTAGTAGTACTCAAGGTAGTAAAACAAACTCTAGAAAAAAAGATGCCATTGTAAGAAATGTTAGTTCGACACATACAATAAATTATTGCCCGGCATATGGGAAAACTTGTAATAAATATTTGGCACATAAATTTACAAATTAAAAATGAAGTCAAGTAAAAATCAAAAATGTAATCTAGATTTTTATGTTCTAAAAAATGATGCTAAGATGCTAATCCAGTCATTCATCTGACAAGAAGAGTCTCAAGAGGGAGAACGTAAGGTTGATTTGGATTATAAATTAGATTTTCATAAACTATCAAGGAAAGGTGATAGAGTTAGTCAAGTATAGGAAACCTAAGCCAGCACACCAAAAAATGAAACGACCAGAATGAAATGCATTCAAATCAACAAATTTTGTTCATTGTATAAACATATTAATCGATTCCAGCAATTAAATAGACAGCAAGCATTCAGTCGTTTAAGAAAAACGATATCTAATTACATTTTCATGATATAAAATTCGAATTTCAAATTTCGAAGACTTACGTTAATAGTAGTATTTATTTTAACTATATTTTCGGCGAAAACAATAAACTTTTAGAGAAGAAATTATGAATTTTGTTATATCCATAACGCTATAAATACATAAATCTAGTTAAATAAAACAAGAAAAATTTGCATTAACATTGTTGTTTCATACAACATTTGACTATAGTACCTCTCAGGATTCTAAAACTGTCATTACTCGTTCCAGGCCAAGTTTTATGTTTGTTGAAAGATACCAAAACAACGGTAAATTAGAGGCGGAAATGGGCCGGGCGGGGTCGGTCTGAAAAATTTGAGATGTGGGTTGGACGGATGGGCGGCCCGTTAAGTTCATTCAGCCCGCTGATTCCATTCACCGCTAATTTGAATACTCTCGTTTCAAATTCAAGCCTATCCTTCCTAAAGTTTTGTTTTAAAAAGATAAATTCCTTAGCATCTACGGGTACAGCAAACCATTTCCGATTTTCTCTGTTTTATTATCTTTTATGATTAAATCAACATGTTCGCTAGCATTAGAGCCGTTTGACACGGTACATAGATAAGTTCATGTGCAGGCATCAAGGTAATCTTTTAGTACATACAACATAATTCTTTCTTTTTCAAAATCGTCAAACACAACACAACTACGCGTGTTAAGCTTATCCGATTTAAAAATATGTATGAAGAAAATACTTTTTCTATATTCCACGGTACATAAGATCATGTAAAAAGGTATGAAATTCTATGCAGAATTATGTACCATGTGAAACCCTCCTTAGTTCTAGGAGATGACTGTCTCAGTACTGATATAAGTTGTAAAAGTTCACGGAAAAATATTGTAATGTTTTCTAATCTTGCAATAGAAACAATGTTTTGAAGAGCATTATAAAAAGCTGGCTGCTTGAACTGGCAAACGTGACATTCCTAATGTATATATTATAGATGTACGTCCAACAAAATTAAGTTAGAAGTCATGATGAGAGATGCCAAAAAACTAATTCCCAAATAAATGCTTTTGTTAAAAATACACATGAATATTAAATACAGTATCAGTCTTCGAATTAAATCCATATCCACATTAGGATCGAGATAACCAATAATCGCAGAGGTCAATATGTGAGAATACGGCCTTTAGGTTGGTAATTTGATACCATCAAAACATTTTAACGTAAAAATTATTCTAGTAAGAGTATGTTTCAATAATCAAATTACAAAGTAACTTCTTAGGCTAATTAACCTTTTGGACATTAAGATTATGTACAAATATGAAGCACAAGGTCTTGGGAAGCATTTTCACACAATATTTTTTGTTTTTTTTTGAACATAGAATCATCAATTAAGTTCCTCAACATAATCTATAAAGGCAACTTTCTGGTTGACGCCATTGGGTCAAACTAATTTAACTCATTCAATGCTTGTCATACCTGTATCCAATTAAAAATTGATTAATACGTTTGAATTTTTTAAAGGAAAAAAGTGAAATGCTTTTTCTTGCCTATGTGGTTTTGCGATACTCATTAGGTCAACCCATTGAGACTATCCATTAGGGCATGTAATCCTGTTTTTTCAAATAATTTTACAACAAATTGCATCATTTGACTCATCAGTTTTCCAATTTTGTACATATTAAAGGACATACCTAATAGCTACGCGGTAATTAAAAGTTGCAGCTTCAATGCGGGTATTTTCTTAGTTTGTTGCACGTACAGTGCACATATGTCTTCTCAGAAAGTTAATGGAATCTCGTAAACTTGTCGATAAATTGTGGTAAATGTCACAATGTAACATAACTCGAAAGGTAAATAATATTATTAAAAGGTTTCACTTCGCATTTTATCGGCGTTTAATGGGTATTATCTGCACACCGTACATATATATTTTTTTAATTAGTCCGACCGTAATTGCAGCTAACTGATGGCTTACTCAACAAGTCGGGCATTTTACGTAATGAATTATATAATAATTGCATACGATAACCGTGTGCGGTAAAGTCGACTGCGAATACGCTCGCTGTAAAAAAGAATCAACAGTAATTATGAAATACACACGTGTTTATTGCATTTAAACAGTCAATCAGTTGATAGACGTAATAAACGAGATAAGTAATTGCACTACCGTATAAAAGTATTTATGGCTTATTCACTCCACGGGTGAGAAATAAATGGTAAATATTGCTGAAATTAAGTATTTAATTGACGTCTGTTGTGTATCTTTGTTACTTGCATAGCCAGGATTACCCAGTATAACTATAAAAAATATTAAATGGCTGTCAACAAGTTAGTAATAGCTAATTATTATATTAATTTCCGCCGGTAAGTAGTAAAAGATCGATTCTTGTTGGTTTCTTGGACGTAATTAAATTTAATTAATGAAATAGAACTTTCATTGACGACAAGATTCGAAACGACGGTTCTCGTTTGCGCTGAAACAACTACATCACAGAGTTTGTAGGCACGAATACTTTTACTACCTGGATCTTTAATGCCTGCAGATATACTGCAATATCTCGACATGTCCTTATATGCCCAGTATACATTAATTAATTAATATATTGGCTTCCGTCGTCGAGTAGTTTCTCGGACGTAATTGATGAAATAGAAAAATTATTCAATGAAATAAATCATTCACGAGTGATATATATATTTATTATTTTTTTTTCGCATTAAAAACTAAGCAATTTATACAGCAAAGAAGCACATGTAACAAGAATTGTGTAACTAGTACCATGAAATAAATCGAAAAATCGTAAATTTTGCTAAAAAACATGAATATAAAGCATATCGACTATGCGACAGGTGGAACTTAATTGGAAGGAGATAAGGAGAAAGGATAACAGGCTCGTTCTACGAATAGGTAACGAAAAAATAGTAGGAGAACATGAACCAGTGTGAAGAACTAGAGAGTCTATGGATGAAAGTACATCAGAATAATTAATATTACTTCTACCTTATCGCTTAGGACAAGAAGCTGTAGTGATCCAAAATATTGCAGAAAAAATATTGTCATTAATACAATTTTTATGCAGATTTTCCTTAATTATAACATTTTATTGTCAAAGGTAAGTTGTGGTCAAGTTTCCGTTGAGTTCTTTTATGTAAATGTAACACAAATCAAAATAATGTCTGTGTCGCGCTGCTCAAAACAAGATTATAGCGCAATTTTTAACACAAAGCTTCCTCATTTTTCTTGCTTCTAAATAAGTTGCCTCATCCAAATACAAATGTTGTACGTAGGTATTTAGAGATTACTGCGGCTGCATTCATTTTTCCAATCGTCACTGGACACACGTAGTTTAGTCAGCTTACTTTGGCATATTTGTGCATCTATTAAACACAAGCTTCGAAATTGGATCGTGGATGAGTTTGTTACAGATAAAGTGCAAGAGTGGAAACTAGAAAAACGTATGAAAGATAAGCAGTGATACTATATTCTTTCAACATGCTAAGCTACACTTGAGTCAATCAACTGTTGCGAACAATTGACGATATGACGGCTACAGCAGGCTTGTCGGTCAATGTGTTAATATTGCATCATCCTATAGTATATCTGTGACTGCAGTTGACACAGATATTGTTTCGCTCAAACCAAGAACACAGATTTATTTGAATTTTTTAGTTATATACATACCTACTTGCATCTTGATGCAGGAATGTATAGCTGTAGCTATTCGTGTTATTTAAATCCTGATTCTTTCTTTTAAATAATGAAATAAATGAATAATGTCGGATTTTGTCGTAAAGGTGTGGCAATTATAGACACAATTTCTAATACTCCTTGTATAAATGTAGCCGTCTTTAAAACAATATTGTTGCATTTTTTTACAACGTGAGAGACTTATACATTATCATAGTAAGCATTTACGCAAGTTGTAGCTCATTGTATATTTATAAACATTTTTCCGTACACCAAAATCTATATTCTGTATCAAATAAATTCCGCCGAATTTTAACAGTCTGCAGCTGTAGATAGATACAGCGCTGTGACCAAGCATGCGAAGCATATTCAAGTTTCGTAGTACATTGAAACAAAAGATCCTACCTCACAAAGCTCTTTAATAAAATAAGTTAGCGGCTTCGAGCTATAAAAACGATCATCAGACAGGCTGAGTGCCAATCCATAAAAAATAACAATTAGAAATTTTATTATTTAAAGAATCATAAAATCTAAGTAATTATTTTTTATATACAGAATATAAATGTAAGATTGGAATTGTAAGTAGTAAATGAAATTGTAAAACAATTTACTAACAATTATGGAATTAATATTAAAATTAAAACAAACAATACATACACTTATTGTAAATCAGATTGTCGAAATGGTTTGAAAACTGCTGACAAAAAATCTTTAGACTTTCCAGATTATTCTCTCTGTGGTACCACTGTTTGCGGTATCCAAAATAAGAAAATTATCTTTAGTATTGAAACGATAATTAGCTTTTAGGTGGTTAGTGCAATTAGAAAAACCTTATTGGGTTGTAAGCATCTCAGGTATTCTTTAATACGTGTGTCAAGTCCTACCTTCTTCATATTATCAACTACATATTTATTGTTCAACAACACATTTCGAAAGGGGTGTAATGTTCTAAACAAAACTTGGATATAAAGTCGTAATAAAATAGCTACTCTATAGGAAAAGGAACTTACAAAAGGAAGAAAAATATAATGTTTATCAACATTAATTGATAATATCGTTTCATCCAACTAAGTCATTCCATTTAACCTCCTTCTTTCTATTTTGTTACGGAGTTTACCAACCAAGCTAAGATCGTAATGGCTCATGGTAGCTATCTGTTTAATAACACCTAATTCTCTATTGAAAACTGTGGAAAGTGAAAATTGACTAGTCTATGTAAAAAGTTACAAAATGATGAAAGTTTTGGTTATGGTAGTGGTTAGAATATTTAGCAATAGTGGCGCCATTGTTAGTTGGTTTTCTGAATATTTCACTCTAATGTTATGTCGTTAGCAGGATTGGTAGTAGTTATGCCTAAAGAGTTAATACAATTACTGTTTTGAATGTCAAAAATAAATTTTATTGAACTATGTAAAGTAAAAATATAAAATAAGAACTCAGCCAATTTAAGATCGGTACCATTCCAAATGGTGACAAAAATCTCATCCACGTACATAGAACTTTATATGTTGGGTTATGATCTATAGTATACGTAGTTTTAGAACAGACATGTAGTTTGTGCATGGTCAAGCCTGCGAAAATTGGAGCGATAGATGAACCCATCGCTAAACCATGTGATAAGAAATATAGTTGGTTATTAAAAAGAAAGAAGTTTTGTTATAAAAGTATAAAGCCTAAAAAAGATACAAAGTGTATAATTTGTTTATTAAAGAATATGAACTAAAACATGATCTTAATATGTGAAAAATATAATAGTAGAAGTGCTGGCGGATATATTGAATAAGATCTACTAACTTGGGTCTGGGAAACAAAACAATATATAGAATGTATGTTTTCGTCTCTTTTTTTTTGTTCAATTGCTCAATTAATCGCTACGTCATAATATCACGTATGATCCATGTCTTTCTGTTTAGTTTTCAAGTGGCTGGCAAATGCTTGGGTGCAATAATTTTTAAAGCTCGTGAACAGACTGCTTTCCCAATCACCAACAGATTTTCTATTTGATCTGCCATATTTACACAAAACAAGACGGATAATTTCTCCTTAAACAATTTACTACTTATATACTTTCCTGATTTCAGCGATAAAGTTTTGTTTGATAAGGCGCGCAAAAAAGTCAGCTTTCATCTACTTTGAAGATGTTCTAATCGGTAAGCAGTCAACATGGTCAAGTTTTTTTATAAATCGGTTGCTTCAACAAACAAATTACCAAATTGCCGGGCGCAATGCGTAGAAAGGGGAAACATATCAGCGAATGATCTGTTTCACCTATGTGTTCGTTCGGTTATTGGAATTACCCGTTCTTCTATTAGAGACTTTTGTATTATATTGCATCGAAGACAGTCATTAGCGTCACGTATTTTGCGTTCAGACAACTTTTTATATCCACTCATTCAACACCAAACTTCCAAAGTTTAGCGAATGACGGTGGAACTTGTGAATAGCTGATTTTCTTTCAGTTTCTTCACATCCTAAATCTTCCAATTTGATGTAATATTTTCCCGTAAAAATTTCAAGAATAATTTCAGTTGCATCCCAGTTGTTATCGTTCGTCAAATATTCTCCTTGTTTATCAGTAAATTTGTTGCGTAATTGTGTGTAGTGTCCTAAGAAAAATGCTGGGTACGCCACTGGTTAGCGTATTGGGAAATGTTTTTTTGTTCGCTAATAGTTCTTAAAACAAATATACAATTTACTAACATATACATCTTGAAAGCAGTTTGATTCCAGAAGTTCTACGCGAATAACCTGTAGAATTTCTCTCTTTGGTCGGCATAAAAAGTTTAGAAATTATTGCGAAGGCTTGAGTATCTCTCTTTATATTATTCCTTCTTATGTAATATTACAAAGCCTCATAAACTTCGTTGTTCACTAAAACTATGCTTTTAAAGTTTATTCGAAAAAGATTAGAAGTTATTACGTCGGATATCGAAACATCGCCAGCGCCAAACCGCCAACCATCGACTACGACGACCACATTTATTACGAAGCGTTTGCCGGAAAGACACGTAAATACAATAATTCACCGATTACATTAGATCCGGCCACTAACACATTTGTTTCATTCGGTCGTAAAAAGTGAACGAAGCGGGTGGCAGTAAACGTCAAGAGCACATTCAAGTTAAAAATTAAAACCCCGACCGGTACTCTGATTTCTCGGCCATTTACCGGCTGAATAACGACCGTATCCGCGCTGCCGTATCGTACCGCCCGCCCACCAAATGAAGATATACGGACGCAGTTGCTTCCACCACATGTGAAAATATTTAATTTGTGTTTGGGTGGAACGTCACTGAAATATTTTCAGATCCTCTCACCGCACTACCGCTCCCATCTCGTATACGGACACGTTTATGTTTTGGTAGTTACACTACAAACGTACTCCTACCCGTGTTAGAACAACCCCAAGTGATATATACGTGACCGTTAAGACACGCTCGGAGGCAATATTTAGATATCTCAATTTTTACTCGTCTTACTCTTATACTTTCATGGAACTTTCCTTATACTTTACTACTGCTACGATATACCAGAAAATAAATCAAATTAACCTTGAAAATGCAGCAAGCTCATTCTTGTTAAGCAACAGGACTTAATTTAACTTTCTTTGCATACTTTATAATAGTGCAATAATAAAGACTTCCGTCAGACTCGTCGCAAACTGTAGAAACAATATAAATGTTTTGTATAGGAACAAGGTTACTCTCATCTGAACTCCAAGACAAACTGGCATTGATGGCCGATACTCTTGCTAGGACCATCCGCTGGATCCAGAATCTCTAGTTGACATATTTCTTAATATTGCCAAAACGCATGCTACCCATTGTGTTTGACAAAAAAACTACTTGTTAAGCTGTAAACTAAAACCTCTGCGTAGTTATGAAGTATGAAATTATTTAAACAAGGAGATTGAGCAATAACAGTCAAATTAAACTCTTTCTTTTTGGCAAATTTCATGCTGCCATATTTAGTTTGTTTAATCGAGCATTAAATCCGACATTTAATATCCTGCAATATTCCATTAATACTATTTCGGTAATTACACCATTGTTACCCAATTGCCTAAATGTCAGTGCTTTAGTAAGAACACAGCTCAGGACCAAATGCCATAGTAAATATAATATAAAACCGAAACGAACAATTCGAACCCGTTCCTTTCAACATAAATCAACTTAAAACGCAATATCTGAAATGTGTTTATCCAAATAATATATACATTTTATTATTATTTCTCTGTACATGTACGTATGAATATAAACATGGAATTTACTATATTTCATTTTACTTAATGGCCGTTATCCGTAATAATTTATTATTTATAACAGCTGACTCGGAACTCGAATATAGATTGTGTTCTAGCGCGTACTACAATATTATATTATTGTTGCCGTTTCAAAATTACTCCCCGTGAAACTGTATTATTTCACCATTACCGTGTATTTACCGGTATTTATAGGCTTATATTTCAACTCGAAAGTTACAAGCGACGATATATCATGTCTAAGTACCAATTTGCCGTGCTGTAAAGCACGACTAATATTATTGAAAGCCATAAGGTGCTGTCGATAATTCAAATGGAAATAAACCTCTCTCTCTCTCCGCATCTACTACGTTGATTACCTATCAAAATGTAGATGATTACTCCGGCAATAGATAACAATTTGTGTAGGTAGGGAAAATTATGGTACGTCGCTTAATATCACTTCTTCCTCTAAGACATGTTATGATACATTTTACGTTCAATATGGCTTAATGGTTTCAAAATATACAGCGAGTGCCTCAAATAGCATAATTCAGACTTTTGAATTACAGTAGTTGATTTTTTATATTCAATTCCGTTTCCGGTATCACCAGAAATTACGTCAATTTTCTTATTTTAAATAATTTCTTTCTGTAACCGACTACCAAAGTTTTACTTACTATGAAAAAAACCGAAAAACAGGATGATCTCTGGTCCATGGGATTTTGCCAGCTCCTTGTTAAATAAGACTGACCACCCTTTGCTTCATACTGTTTTTATTTTTGTGATCCGACTATTAATACTCGTCCTCACACAGCATTTAGAGTACCTAAGGCCAAGACCAACATTGTTGTTTAAATCACTAGCTTACCACAAGTCCATCAAGAATATTAATAATTTTTTTCTTGACTAGTGATAGTATTAGTTCAGGTAATTATTTTGTATTTTTCTTTGGTCTTTTGAATTACTTGTTTCTTTGATTACTGCATTTCTTTTTATTTTTTACTTTTTGTCGCAATGTACGTTATTATAAATATATTTTCCTACACATACATCCCCATGTAAAAACTTATTTTTACCTTGTTCTTCTAATAAAGTTATTACTACAACCATTACTTGTAAAGTGTAAGGTTTTCATTTTCAGAATTCCAAAATAACAAAACTATTCCCGAAAGTCACCAATTTTCGTATATAAAAGGTTGAAGTACCGACAAGGATGTCGCTTCAGTAACTCTTTTATGCCAGTGGTATTCAAACAAGTAGGGACTATACCCACATACACCCACGTCCACCACACATTAACATGGTGGGAAATTGTGGTATTGCTCTGGTGCAGCCGTTAACAATTATTTTTAATCTGTCTTTAACTAGCGCCTTTTTGCTATCTTGTAGAAGGTGTCTGGAGTATGTCTTATACTTAAATATGCAGCAGCAGGTATTACCCAGCTACAGACCACCATCTCTTTTAGATAATTTGACAAAATCCTTCTAGAGCATATTGTGCTCACGTGGCCGCATCAAAAATTATTTTCGCCGTCGCTTCATCAACTGTTGCTTGCTTGATGTACTTCATAGAGGCTATGTCAAATGTTTTAGATAGTCATGGTCAAGTACAAAGGCAGTTGATAGAGTACATCATACGGCCCTGTGTTTGCCATAAATGATCATCAATACCATGAGGAAGCTATTTTAGCATTATTTTTTGGTTATTGTTTCCAAGGTTTTTCTGATGTGTTGTATTATATACATCATAGTAAGCCTGTGGGAATCCTTTACATGTGCAGTTTCCCAAAGCACTCCTTGCGCATATCAGGCATGTGCTTCTTATCACCAAAGGGCGCCAAAAATTGACTACCTCGTCGTTTTGAAATGTTGTGGCATTAACTGTGAGGCAATTGTGGTACAAGCTGGAGTTAAAATATTCTGGGAACTGCTGATGGCGCCGGGTAGGCAGAAATATGTGCATGGGTAGTGTATTTTTCCTCTACTTGCATTGCGTTTGACGTAAATGATTCCATCAATACCATGAGGAAGCTATTTGACCGTTATTTTTTTGGTTACATCTGTTTTAATTGTTAAGTTTTATTTTTTGTTGTCTTTCTTTCGTCTTATATTCACCAACCCACCACTGCAATATCTGGAGTACTACCTGGTTCCAAGCCAAATCTTTCGCTCTCTTATTTATCAAGGACTTACGTGAATGTATCGATAGCAAGAGGTAAATTTTCACAGATAAGCTAAAAATATTTAGCGAAATTAATAGTGTAAATGATTGTTACTACTTTCAAAATTATAGATAAATAAGCTTCAAATGAATAATATTTCTAATAGTAAGCGTGATGTGGTATCAAATTCTACGAAGGCAAATATCCTTCCTTGCTCCTGATAACTCCTTACTCCAATCTAGGGGTTTACTTCGTTATAAAATTCCCGCTTATTTCAAGTTGATCCCGGAAACTTAGATGTAATACCTGCGTCAGAAGCAAATTCGAATATGCTGGTGTGGAGTAGTGCGCCCACTATACGTATTTACACCTCATTTGCTGATGGAGAAAACCCAGCGTGTGTGTGACGTATCCACTTCCGGGTATCACAAAATTGTATACTCTAGCAGTTACAACTAATATAACGTATCATTCTCCACAGTTAGCCATGTCCCGAAAGTTTAATGCAACTTCTCGGTTCTGCAATATCAATTACAATTTTCTAATTGAAATATTACTAGAATACGCTTGTAATAGCTCTTAATTGATACTAACTAATATTTAACGTTGTCAACGTTGTAGTTTGTGAGAGTTGCTTGCGATGATATTATCCCTTGTTTGTTTCTACATATTACGATCTTGTTAATTTGAATTTAATTTTTGTCTTTCTTTTGGATTGTAGCAACAAAGTTGTATTATTACGTCCTTGTTTCTATGCAAAACATCTATATATAATGTCCATATTTTGTTATCCATTGAGTACCAGAAGTAATCTGAAGTGATAATCGATCCAATCTTTGCAGATTATATTAAATATATTTCGGAACTACTAATATAGTATATATATATAACTATTAATCATAATCAAAAAAAAATATTTTTTTACAAAATAATAGATAATCCCATTTCTTTTCCCAAAGTCTTAGCACAACAATGCGACTCATAACTTAATATATATACTTAATCCGTTGGACGTTGTAATGTATTGGGATTTAAGGGAATTAGTTCTGCGTGAAAAGCAATTTTGCCATTCTATTGGAAAGAATTAGCTTTCATCTGGAAGAGTTTTGAATGATATATTTGCAAGGTATTTTGATTAATAGATTACTGAATTCTTTTTTCAGAAATGGCTGTGCGTACTGCCTGCTTCCAGACAAAGTGATGCTAGTAGATGAAAATTATTGACTAGTTAGTCCTATCTGCTTTTTCCAAGATCTATGAAATGATCATGAATAAAAATATAACAATTTGCCTTGATAAGTTTAATTTTATTTTGTTATCTCTCAAATATAAAACTACGTTAGCCAAAGAAATAAATCCATCAACCGCGGTTCTCTTCGATTTTTACCGATCCGATCGCCGGAAAAACGTTGTTCGCATGGATATTAAATCTACCACCAACCCACTTTCTTATATAGATATATATTAATGATTTTGCCAACTTTCTTCAGTTGGCTGAATACCAATAAATTAGTTATTAATTCAATGAATTTCTGCTCTTTCATATCAAAGTTAAATTTAACGCACAAGGATTTCTTTTTGATACTAATTTCGCAACCTTTACTAAATCTGCCAAGATCCTTAGAGTTCATTTTGGTAAGAGCTTGAAGTGATCACTACATGTAAAAGAACTCCGTGGGGAGCTAAGATGTCTAATTTTTGAAAATCCTAGAGCTACGCAATTTTTTAAGAGGTTTTATTATTTTAACTTTTATTCCAAGATGTGGTGCACTGGGGTGTGAGTTCTTTATCCGGACGTGTGTTTTTTCTGCAAGAACCGGCCGTGAGATTAATTACTGATACTAGCGCAATTCCTGCAAAAGCACTTTCAAATCTTATAGAATATTGAGACTTTATGACGTGTATATACAAAGCAGAGAAGTTCGATAGGCGATACTTACACAAGTAAGTCAACTATTTCAATCTAATCTCCCACATCCTTACTTCACCAGAAATTAACTTTATTTAGTACCAGCCTGTAGGCTTCAAAAATATCGAAGTTTCATGGGATGCAAACTATTTAATTCGTAACCTATAGCCTACAGGAGCTACCAATCAACTATTATTCGTGGAGTGATTTTTTCACATGTTTCTCGAATACTAATATTAGTTAATTTTCTTATAATTCGTTGTTTCCCTCACGTTGCATGCACATATTTTTTGGAAATAAAGATACCATTATTATTTCTATTCACTTGATGTGAGGTGGTATTCATATATTTTATAATTAGAAAGCATTTGCGAAAACTACTGACTAAAATTCTTCGTCCCTTGATATATTTCAAATTTTAATGCTGGTTATTTTGCTGTTATTAGCAATTGCTGGTAGAATAAATTCAAAACAATATTTATCCAATTGCAATCAACTCTTAGCCGTTAACTTAATACATTTCTCTCAACATTTCACTAACATAAATTTTCTACCAATTTTCCAAAACCCAACCAAATAAAAGAAATAGCACAAAAGTTGAACCTTCCTTAAATTGGCAAATTCGCATTCTTATTTTCGCTTGCCAAATACAACATTGTGAAGAATAGTTTATTGGTCTTGGTGCAGTTTTCAACAATTGTGACTCCTCGATATATTTAATGTATATCATACATCATTCACCGACAAGAATAGAAGAAATAGAGCGAAGCATCATAAACACTGGTAACATCTAAAATGCTCCAATCTAACTTGAAGACGTATTCACACCAATGCCGAATTACGCCCATAGATCTACTATATCACCTCCCCCAGAATCTTCTCTATTCGATCGCATAAGAATCGCATCCAGATACACGGCCATAAAGCATTTTAGTGCCTCGCAGATTTATGAGTGCTTTTATCAGGTCCGGGTCCTCCCTTAACGATGTCCATCAACGGTATTGTGAGAGGGCGCCGCGGTCGCATGATGTACGATTCGGCGGCGACCGCAGTAACAGCACTCGGTCAGAGGGTAACGAGATATACGAGTAACGTGACGGGACATCTGTACAATTTATGCTCCTCTTTTAGATGTCGTCGATGGGAAATGTAAATCATTCAGCGAAAAATTCGACGCCGACTTACGATTTTTCGTCTCTTTATAGTCTATTGTATTTGGGAGATTATATGGATGAACGAACAGATAGCGTTCGGTGGAAAAAGTTTGAATTTTAATAAAATCCCTTCTTCCAATTCAATAAATACGCAAGTTGTTTGAATATGGATGGTTTATTTGGAATCTGAGCTTACAGTGATCATAAAAAATTAAATGGAAGTAACACCTATTGCTTACTTTAGTAATAAATTTATGACCATTGATTTACCATACCATTTAATTGATCTTAAATACCACAGTTATGAGATATTAAACGAATCATAGGTACTTTGGTTTGGAATTGGCAACAACCACATTGCAGAGATGTACTCTGTTTACAATGACTCTTTCTGACTTTGTTTGGAATGCTGAATTGCTTTTTTATCTTTCCCTATCATCTAATTATTCAATAATTTAGGAATTTTAGTATTTTAGACTTCTAGACCGGGTGCGCAAATATTTGCTTCTGTTATGGTAATATCAATAACAGAAATATAAATATTATTATTGAGTGTTTACCTAAAATTTATTTTTAAAAGCAGCTTTAATATTTTGTTGGGGTTGGTGCTGTATTCAAATATGAAGGGAATTAGATTTCAAGTTAGTTCAAACAAATAATAATGAGTTTGAACTAACTTGAAATCTAATTCCCTTCATATTTGAATACAGCACCAACCCCGCACTTTCTTAGGACATCGATTACTCTTGGTCCCACAAATTTATTTAGGTTTGCATACGTCTACGTATCTTCCGGATTAAACAAAAGCATTGATTGTTCCCCTTTCCAAATATTTTAAGCAATACACCATATAAATAGTGTAACGTATTAAAATATAAAATTTCTAGAACTTTTCTCGCGTGGATTCCAAAGTACCAACTATACATTCTTTCGGTAGCCTAAATGTATAAATTGAAATGAAGCTTTTCAAATGACGAATCAATACCAGAAAGAAAGCTAATGTCAAACTGTGACGTTTACGCGCACTTTCTATGCTAGCGCACCACGCAAGAAACGCCACGTTCTTTCAGTGAAACACGTCTTCGGTCTACTCGCTTCGACTTAAAATGTTCATTTGTTACCGATAGCTTTTGTTAGTTCTCAATCACGGCTAGTTACTATACAGTCTTTTTTTTAACAGTATATAATATACTTCCGATAAAGTTATATTTTCACTCAATTTCTCATCTTTAAATGATTTCACATTTCTACAACGGTGCGCAATCTAGAGTCTAACGAAGTCAAGTGAAGAAGGATTATCGTTGGCTGAAGATATATTTGCCGATCGTAACCCCAGCAGACAAATGGGAGCCATACAAGGAGGTATCGGCCATATAAGAAGCCTCTAAGTCGGAAAGCACGTCGACAGGGAATGTTTTCAGATGTAGGCAGGACTTTTGATACCGTATGGCACGAGAAACTTTTTTAAAAATTAACTGGTCGGGGAATTAACGCATTGGAGATCAGGATCATTAAAAGTTACTAGTTGAAAATGATTTTTGTTCTTGTGGTTGTAGGTCAGAATTCTTAAAGTAGGCACATTCGGGCTTGGGTCTTACAGAGCACATTTCTTGCCTCGGAGCTGCGTATTTATTTCACATATAATGCAACTAGGCCGCTGCCGAGCACTGAGTTAGTAATCTGGGCCAAAATGTCCACACTCAGTTGCCCTGGAATACGTCTGTAAAGTATCTAGGGTTACTCCTGGTGATATGCTGCTAAGGTACCAACTAATGAAACAAACTCTAAACACAACTTCACACTCAATACTCAACATATACAGCATCTATCCCCATAATTACCTCCTACAGGAGAATTTTTAAATAATTACAAACTACTTGTATTTGTAACTTAACTACTCTACCAATTGTCCTTTCGCCGCTTGATCTGGAGCATCAAAATTCGACGTCCTCAAATTGACCCAGAGATCATAATCTTAGATGGCTACTGTCTAAATACTCAGTCAGCTCGATGACACCGGTCAGCTATCGAAGGATTGTTATAAAAACAGACAATCAAAGCCTTTGCTTATTATTTTGTAGAAACATTAACTGGAGTTCCGCTGCAACGGAAGTCCAGCTAACGTCTTCTATAAAAAATAATAGCAAAGCGTTTATTCGCGAGAATACCTTCTGGTTGATTCTCCAAGCCACTTGGTGAGAACTTTGGTCGAGCTACAAGAGTAAACTGAACAACGGAATGAACGCCGTAACAATGGGACAACACCACCGAAGTCATATAAAACCCAAAATAGACGAGATTCATCAAAATGAATCTCGTGTACTTATGAAAAATTTTGGTAAATTCCCAGTAACCTTTCAATCACACTAAACCATGTTTTCAATGTTGAGGATATATCATAAAAATTATCATTAAATTGAATTGAAATCAGATTGCTTCAAATGCCAAAAAGCCTAGAATATAATTTGGAGAGAGACCAAAATTTAGGACAGTTGAATCAAAGGAGCTCACTGGCAAGCTTGTTGGAGGCAACGGTACACTATGCCAAAATCCATATTTTGTGGGAAAGCTGCTATTATCAACAAGATTGAACCCCAAACATTGTAATCTTCCTACTCACCTAAGTAACCGTAAATATCTAATGTAATTTAGTAACAGCATGTATATGTGTCATCTTTTCTTTAAAAGTCTGAAGCACAAGCATTACAACTAGTGCTAATAGAGAATTTGCTAACAGGGGGAGTTGATATGCTAATAGATATATGTCACGTGCTACACTACAATTCCAAACTCGCCTATAGAAATGTTTATAGGGGTGATATGGGTTTCCCATTCCTTTTCTTAGCCGGTGCCCGATTTTTACTTGAAACCATTGTTCAATTTCTATTTATGGTCAATAGTACACATTTATTCATTAATATAGGTTTATACAGTTTTAGTTAAATAATATGGAACATCGTATAGATGCTCGGATCCATAATATCAGAAAAGTACCTTCACTAGGGTTTGCATATTTCAGAGAAATTATATGTATTTGAGCAAAGATTTATCCCCTTTCTTTATTAATGTTATGAAATCCTTTAAATCCAACAAAAATTATTCTCACGGTGACATTTTCCAAGACCTTCTAAGACCTCGCGATAAATCAAATTTTTACTTTTCGTTCCTTATCCGGCCAAGATGGATGGTGCGAATGGATTTGACCGGTAAGCCGGACGTTTACTTAGGTCTGAATTTTTGCATGCAATAGATAATGGGATTTGTAGCGCACCGACAATGGCCAACTACGACGGCCGACGTTCGTCCACTTATCACCTCAATCAATCATAATCACTCAAACGTACAACGCGCCTGCGGAAGACTTCCGGCCGATGTTTACATTGGGAAGAACACGTCTCCATGCATAAATTCCTTGCCTGCGAAACGTCCGACCGACATGACTGATTGGAATTTCGGATTCTGATCTCCAATTTCTGGATGATGTATACGCCTAATATGTCATCTGTAGTATAAAATAAAAACTTGTAAAGCTAAAGTGTTATTATTAAACAATAGACTCGCCCCCAATCAATAAATGTTGACATATATTCTGCAAACAGTTAAGTATCTTTTCATATATGGATGATTAATAATTCTTTTTTATCGACAGCTTTTACTTAACGAAGCATCCTAAAAACATCATAAATGGATTTGTTTCCATTTCTACTTTAAGGAGATGAAACAGTTACATTTAATTGACGTACATTATTTTAATTTATCTAATCAATATTTCTATACACCATAGACAGAAAATGGTGGAGAAGCTCTCGTAGCGCCAACAGTCTTAATTTTAAAAAGCTATACGGTCGCTCTTTCTTTTAAGTCACATAAGCTGCTTAAAATATGTGTAGGTTTATAACACCAAACCAAATCAGGAGCCTTCTTCTGCAACAGACCTCGACATCAGTATAGATGTAATCAAATATCAGTCTGACAAACATCACCTTTTATTACCACCAAACATCTGTTTGATGCAAAGTTCTCGCAAATGCTTTAGTTTAATTGTTAAAAGTGTAAAAATGTTGATATTAACGAACTAACTACACTGTAGAGTTTTGGGAAATTGACTGCATTAACACCAATTCCAAATCCAACCACAGAATTGCTGTAAGATTTCGAAATATACTCAACGTGCCAAAAATACACTCGGTGATATTTGAGGTTAAGATTGGCGAAAATTTTTGCTAACTACTGCTTATCTTATCATTTATTACTATTTACTATTCTTGCCCTTCAAAATCCATTTTCGTTTGTTTCGATCCGACTTTTTCTTTTCGAGATATACCAATTTCAATTTCTAGTACTTCCTGCATTATCAAAACTAGCCTAATGTTCCGCTTTAAAGATTTTTAGACAAACTTTTCTAGCATATTTCCTGAAAATAAAATATAGGTGTAGAATGTTTCAATAAAAATGTACAGTTAAAAGCTAAATTTATTTCTATTTTTCTACTTCAAAGCGCCCTAACATGTTTACGCCCCCAAATCATCTTCTTACTAACAATAAGTATGTATAACAGATACTCTAAAACGTAAATTTTACACATAGTACATCATTTTAATACGACAGTTCCGGATGCTTAACACTACTGAGTATTAAAATTGACACTCCCCTTTTGAGAAAATTTAACACCCACCATAAATACTACTTGCTATTTTTTATACCCGAAAATGTTCGGTAAAACTACATTTGTAAGCGTGGATCCATGTGTACCACTTGTAGGTGTTAATTTTTACACTCGACTTTTTACTGTGAATAAAAAAGATTAGATGCTACAATTTGGAAAGCCTTGTAGCGCATTTGTAAGTTTTTCAATATCTTGTTGTTTACATCTTACATGTTAAAAACACAAAATAAAAACTTTTTCTTCCCTTTTCGTCAATCGATTCTTCGATTCTTCAAACTTCATCGAACTTCAAAATTCCAAAATTAGATTTCAAAACACTACAAACATTATAAAATGTTCTTGATATATTCTGCTTGATTCAAAGAAATATACACTACGCGACAACGTGTTGGTGTTTCGCGTAAACTTCGAACAAAACTGCAACTAAATACATGCAGTAACAAGTGAAATACGCCTGAATTTCATTGTATTTTACGTACAGCGTAACCGTAATAAAATATTCCGTGCATTACGCGAACAATAGAAAACACACATGCATTTTAAACTTTTACAGAAGCGGCAATAAATAATTAGGAAGGGAAATCTGGAAAGCGTTATTAACAACTGTAAAATACTAAAAATATTTACAACTTTCATGCGAAACGGCGCGACTCGGCTCGTAAATTCCTGAAAATAATGCAAGCGCGCATGTTATTTTAAAGTTTTCACTTGTCATAAAATATCACAAACACGCTTTCGTATGTACACTAGCGCATTTATTGCTTGCTGTGCCCCTGGTTGTACGTATATAAACGTCTAGAAAACCGTGTGTACAACGTAAAGACGCAGTCTGTTCGTCGTTGCATCTAATAATATTTTTCATATTATTTTATATCTTTATTTTCCTCCGGTCGCCACTTATCCGTAATTTATGGTAGGACGCTTTGTACGTGTTTCTCCTCAGTTTTTGACTAACGATCCGCCGCCGTTATTCTAAATAAAACTCACGTTATCGTTTTCATGTTAATGATTTAATAAAATCCCCAGTGTGACACATCAAACAGCTGCGATCCCGCCATGCTTAACGCTACGACATGCGGTTGTTGAGGGATTCTTTCAGCTAAGAAGATGCTTAAAGGATACGAGATCGTCGAAAAGTTTAGATAGTGGGAAAAACTTTGGCGGAAAGACATTCAACTTTCGTAATATTTGAGCATACCCAAATTTCGGCTTAATTAATATCGTAACTTAAAGTTTCTAATCGATAATTTGAAAAATTTTGGTTATCCTTAAATTGGGCTTATGAAAATTACTTATTAATTAAAATGATATAATATGTAATCTCTATCACATGAAACGAAAATGAAAGAAAGTTAACTTTTACATATTTGATAACAATGTTTTTTTTTATCGAACACATTTCAATGAATGTGAATCTGAAGATGACCACATTAGGATGAAATCGATAGCGCTAGTAAAAAATAAATTCCTAGTAAAAACTAAAAAACAGGCCCGTGGAATGAAATTTTTAAGACGAGCACCAGGAGTTACCAGAGAAATTACCACACAAAACCAATTGAAGAAAATCAACTGAAATGACTTGGGCAGGCACAGAATGTGAGAGGGGTAACAAGTCAAAAACATATGGGGAACAAGATCAAGAGGGCGACCAAGATGCACATGGAATAAGAATATTGACAAAAGGCAATGACGTGAAGTTATATACTAAATGTAACATACATTCTAAGGGTAAAGGGGGTTCTAAAAGACAATACATGAGTACACTGCATGATTTTTTGAAAAGAATCCACCTGAATTATTTCAGAAACTAGGTAAATCGAAAATAACATCTTCTTGTAAGCAAATGGGAACCATACAGTAATAAAAGCAGTTTTCAATTTTTTGCCGTATTTTTTGGAAAGTTCGTCGTTCACGAATTTGTTTGTAGATCCAATTAGTCCTACAAAAAATTCGTTTTAACATTTAAAAAAGATCAAATTTGTTCTTTTTTTAAATGCTCAATAAAAAAAGTAGCATGTGATACACCATCATAATCATAAGATGAGATTTCATTTACTTCTCAAGTATCATATTAGGATGGGTCATTCCTTTTAAATATTTGAATAGAATGGGCAATATTCCAGTAAAACCATGCGCCCTACGAATAAAAATACGAAGAGAGCAGAAATTCGACAATAGCGTACAGAATATCAGAATATATTATTATTATAAATATTTCGAATGGAAGCTTATGTTCGAAAAACAATAGGATCTTCATTAAATATCTTGGAAAACTCGCAAAAAGCATATTGCACCCTTTACAATTTTCATTCTACGCACATTTTCTCCTCCGAAACTATTGATCCACCCTGTACATATAACACAACGCTCAATTCCATTAGGTATTCACGTGTTGTTCCATAATTTTGAATGGTGTGGGCCTCCCACGATCGGGCCTGTCCAAAAATTAGGTGTCACAAATTATATTTAATAACCAGAAACATGTGAAATACATTAGCGTTCGCCAGTTGCTTTGATAATAACATACGCACACAAGCGTCCGTAACACATAAACATCAATGTACGGCGTACGGCGGACGCGCTTAAAAATAATTTAAGTTATGGGGCGTCTGGTGTAGTAAAGCCGTTTGCACCGTCGATAAATTTTTCGTCGCGGAGAATGTCACTAAGATGTATGGCGTTGTTTTGTTCACATTTTTCTTTCAAGTACAATTTTACGTATGGAAGCATGTTTTTGTAGCCGCCGTGTAGAGGTATGTATGAATGTATGTAGGTAGGTAGATGAGCTGTACATGTTGGAGGTGTTTTGATGAAATTTTAAAGGCGTTCTAAATATTCGAGGTTTATTTTCGCTACCGTTAATGAGTACAGGAGCGTGGAACGGTGCTGTTTTAATGTTTTTGCTGGCATGATTTTCCCTTTTTGTTACATTTTACTTTCTATATAGTATGTGCGTTATCCACCTTAATTAACAAGCACATGTTTTCAACAATAATCATCAAAATCTTTTCAAAACCCATCCATCATCGGATTCATGCATATTTACAACGAATAACTTCGTAATTTACTAAGTGTGGATTAATTAGCCCTACTGTAATTAATTTGCAATATATCTTCCGCTTTGGCTCTTTTCATTGCATTTTGCTATTTTATGTACATACATGCTGTAATAAATATATTGAAGATATATTTATTTTTATTTACTTACATTTGAAAGCGAGGTTGTTTGCATTTTTGGTTGGGTATGGTTGAAATTTTGTGGGACGAAGAAGTGGCGATGGCTTCTTTCGTGGAATTTCCCACAATTTAATTTCTTCGCTTTGAATAATCAATGGTGACTCCGTGTGAGTTGATCATAGGTTTTTTTTTCAAATCTTATTTTTCTCTTTGTCTTACACATAAGGATATGACCAATTTTTTTAAAAAGGGCGTCCACTAAGCAACATTTAATACTCAAAGCAAAACATGCGCTCGGAAACTGTTCAAATTAATCAAATAGATTGCGTACCAGCGACTGTGTCACTACTCACACGCAGTATGTAAAATATAGTGGTAAACATGGTGGCCATTGCAACTTCGTTAAAAATTTTGCATGCAGCGTCTCCATAAAAGCGAAGAACATATGTATACATGAATAATTCTCATACATATGTATTTCACCCGCACGGCTACTTTTCCATTTATTGCTTGGCAGCACAACAGGATCTGATCCACTGTTGTGTGTAGATATATATTCGTGGCATATACCATACTGCTCACATCTCTACGTAAATATTGAAAAGGAAGAATATAAGCACGTGTGCGTCACTCATTCTTGCGCCCTTATTCTCCGCTGGTCAACATAAGAAGCTTCATGAGTGACGGTCCCTGTATAACTGAATAGAAAATCAAAAGAAACGAGAAATTTTCAAAAATTTATTTGTTAAATTAGTTAAAATTAAATCAATTAAAATACTACGACGCTGTTGCAAATTTGTCCGCTATAATAGTACACAGGTATAAAGGTATGAGTCGCACGATGTACGAGGATGAAAACCAGTAATAAGCTATCCGCTCCCCCCACCGCATTATTCTCCCAACAATCTATTTACTGCATTGATTATTCTTGCTTTTCTTGCTCTTTAGTTTCCCTTTGCTCTCTTGTTATTTTAATCGGTTCTGTGTCTATCTCGCAAATATGCTATAAAATAGTTCCCTTTTTGATTACACTGATGTAAAATACGGAGGAAGGAAAGTCATACTGCAAATGAGTGGTGATTTGAACAAGCTCAGTGAAATTTTTACAAATACAAAATAAATATAATTCGTTTTGACATAAGGTTCCTATGATTTTGTTTCAGAACACGGAATTCTTGTTCCGGAATTGAGTTAGCTTTTAAGAATTTTTTACTATATAATATAACTTGAGCAACTAATGTGTTAGATATATGGGAAAAATTATTTTTATTTTTGAGTAACAGATTTTACTTAGTTTTGAGATTCATCTTTTTCTCAATTTCTTTGTGGCATATTAGTTACTTTTTTGTGAAATTTACGAAAGGTTTAAGCCGTTTTTTGCTAAATTTCAAATTAGCTTCTTTAGTTTTAGCGACTTTCTATAGGATTGGGCACAATAAAATTATATTCTACGTTTCAACAAATATATTTGTCTTTTTCAGAATTTCTTTCTCTTTTCTTCTTACATTTACACATCTTACATTATAAAATCTGTAAAATGATTAATTTATAATTATAATTGTCATGCACTCCACTTACAAAACGAATTCTATAAAGCAGCAATAAAATTTAACGTTTTAACGCATGTTAAATTTTAATTGCTTTAAATTTAGATTGCAAAGATAGAGAAAAATTTCGCTATATAATCAACCAACGCGACATGCTTTTCAAAATCCTTACAATGTAAACTAAAAGCCGATTAAAATTGAATATAATATAGTAACATTAAAATTAAAGCAGTAATAATATTCGAGTGTTTAAAAAATAATTATATATTATTTTTTAAATAATATATAATTATTTTTTAAATATTATATATTTATGTATATTATTATATATAATATTAAATATTATATATAATAATATTTTATAAATATTATATAATTATAAAATCATAGGGAGGAAAAAATTTATGAAGAAGACAAATATATTTGCTACAACGTAGAATGTAATTTCATTTTGTCCGTTCCAAGAGGAAGCCGCTAAAATCAAACCCTAATTTAAAATTAAATAAATATATATTTATTTTTTAACTTACCGATAACCGATGGAATGTATGAATAGAATAAGAACTACCAAATACCTATTTCTTAAAACCTTCACTGCAGTTTACGTAAATATGTCACGTTTACTATCTTTCAGTAATGGAGCTGTTTTTAGGTATATTGTAGATTTCTTGAAAGAAATAGGGTTCAAGCTGTAATAGCTGTTGATCCATTGTCACTATATTCCTGATATATGCCATCCCTTTTATCAACGGACTAGCATGTCAACTAATTGTAAGTCGTCATGGTGGAGCCTGCGTTGGGAAGCGTGTGTCCCAATGCATTCGTTTATCTTCAACCTTTCTTCTCTGGTATTGTTACGGTACTAATTAAAAAATATTGTCGTGGTTAATGGTCTGGATGCCAATGGTCAAAAATAAAGAAAATGTATGCGTCTGAGGTTATCAACAGAAACTGAACGGAGAAGCACATTTCTGCCACCCGTTTAGGTCCGTTGATATTTCGTATGGTCTTATGAATTACTATTAGATTTTTGTGAATAAAGGTGTATAAGCTGATTTTTACTTCAACTCTTTCGACCTTATATATATATATATATATATATACCATAAAAAAACTTCAGACGTTCAGATAAGTTGTTATAACCATAAACATTTAAGCATAAAAGAGATTAGTAAACAACGGAACGGCCGCTTCAAAGATACGAATGATCCACATTCTCAACCGGTTACCGATACGTTTCTGTTGTTTACCATACTCCGCACAGCGCTTGCTATCATTATAAAAGAGATTACATAAGAAAAATAGATTAAGTAAAAGAACACGTATTGCATATAAAAGAAGTATAATGACCAAAATGGCTGAAGTGACTTAATCGCAACCTTCTTTTAATATCCCATTGGCCATAGAAATTTTGCGCGGATATTGCATATACGCACGTCCAACCTGCCACGAGCGATTACCGCAATCTTTCATCCACGGTCCTCGTTAATCTTCGCCTAACAGTAAATCGATATTATGGTAACAACGTGTAGCCATTAGATTAATAGTCCGCGCTATCTCGTTCCCAATCTCTGACTCGGCCGTGCGCCTTAACAGTGCTTTCTGTCCGTATAAGTCGAAGCTGACGAGGGTGTTATCTTGTTATCTGGTAAGACACTGTAAGTATCGTATTCTAATTGGCTGTCTTGTACCGAACGAGTTATCTGTATCGACTCGGTATCAGTGTGGGCCGACGGCCAATCTTCGTCTTTTCTCCTTCGTGAAGTAAACTCTCTTTCTTTCTCTGTTCAAAACACATCGACGTACATTTCTGGACAAAACTAATCGTGCACCTGAATATCTTCTACTTTCTTGATAGTGGCAACTCTACCTGATATCTGATAAATAAGAGTATTTGTCTTTATCATCTCCACCTTGCAACATGAGGGAAACAAAAGTAAACCCCGCCAATTTCTTTAAACTTACTGTATTATAGTAAGATCCTAAAGTGTTCTCCCCCACCGACAAGTTAAACGGCAAGTAGAAATAAGAGAGAGTAATGAGGATACAATAATAATTTACGCTTTACGTTATGATTACTAATTCTTTGGATTGGAACCTGGTGTTACAGGAAGTACTTTGAGCAACAAAGCCTAACTAACAAAATCTTTATTACTGCATTTCGTGATTTTTTTTGTTAACATGTGCGGTATCGTTGGAATTGCCTTTCGCCTGTCTTTCCAAAAATGTAAAGATAGGCAAGATGTTCCGTTTAAAATAAGAAAGTTTACGTAATTCTCTGTGACACCGGAAATGTAATTGAACTGCTGGAAGTCAGTCGGAAGCCAAAAGTTAGCTCACAAAAACTGTCGTGCTATTTTTTCTAAATATGCTAGGCTTCTGTCGTTCAAAAGTTGTAGTATGGGAGGAGTTACTTTAGAAACTCACTGTGTATATACATATTAATAACAATTGACCCTAACACGTAGGTAATGAAAATGAGAATGTATCTTCCTCAGTACGATAGTTTGTACGTATAAAAATATCTTTATTATTGTAGTCAATAGGATTCCTCTAGTAACAAAAATTAACCAATAAATAAATAACAAAAGATGATCGTAGCTTTGTACGATAGCACTATGGTACAATATCTCGCATGTGTAATGTTTGTATTCTTCGTTTGCCTCTCTTCGTGAGATAATGGAGATCGCTTACCCTTTACCTGATTTCTGGGGCAGTTAAGAAATAACCAACCGCTGAGGCTTAGACGCTGGTCACATGTTTTATCGCCTTGGTCGTCGGGAGAAGACTTTTTTACGATAACCCTATAAAGCTCGATAGGGTGACATCATCTTATACCTAAATACGATGCACTTGTCATCTCACACCAATTACAACACGCGCAGAATATCATATGGAAAAAATACTCCTTTGAGTCACTGCACCTATATATAAATTATTAAAAAAAGATCCATTCAACGTGCAGGGGTGAAATAAAAAGTAATACACAAAATTAACACATTCAGCAAATTAAATAGATAATATCAATTGTGTTGTATGAAAACAAATGAATATTAATGCAATGTTACATTTGGGTGTGCTGTTACAACCACTATTTGGCTCTTAGCTCATGTCACTACTCTTCGAAACAACAAACGATATATGTGTTTTATTGGGCTATGTAGTGTCAAGAGATACAAGCCTGTCATCTAGGAAAAACTGAATATAGTTCCCAAACCAACTCTCGAGGAGCTCGTTAGCTGCTTGCCCCGAGATAGCACGTGAAGGTTGCCTACTAAAGATGAAACACACCTCTTTATTTTCTCCACAAAGATTGCGATAAAGGAAGCAAGTATGAAATTTAAAGAATAATGGAAAGTAATGTAGATAAAGAACAACATCAAGCGCTAACTTGCTAAATTACTCCAGCTCTATTAATAGATGTTCAATTTTGTCAAGAAGAATAGCAGCAGAAGTATCTCGTTGCAACTAAATTAAAAAAAATATATATAGGCGTATCTATAGGCGTTAGCGTAACCAAATTGTGTCCGAAAGGAATGTCTGCATTCACTGTAATATCAAATGGAAAATTCTTATATATCTTTGTGACTGAATGAGAAAGACATCTTAAGAGGAAAACCTTTCCATGAATCCTTGGTTTGAACAAACCTTCACGCAAGTTCATGTTGTGGACATTGGTGTAATAAATACTTGTCACCGCGCGAAGAATTGATTCCAAAAAATTTAGTGAAATAAGAACCTAGTACAGTTAATCGCTTTCATTGAAATTGAGAGACTTCTTAGATGGAATATTACTAGTTACTAAACTAAAAAACATAAAATGCATTTTCTCCAGTTTTTCATAGTAACATCATGACCGAGACCAATATCTTTACATGGAGCTGTAGGAATAGACGTACACCTTGCGATTGAGGTATGTAAGTGCATCGGTTCTTTTGTTCCGCGTAGTCCGTATGTGTCTTCTCTGGACGGGTTCTATAGTCTAGTAGCTCAGTTTGCCGTGCTCCGCTTCACTGTCGACGATTTTTTATCGGCATGTTAATCACCAGGACCGTGCTGTGCTCAGGCATTAATTACTGACTTCTGAGTTCTCTTACACATGTGCAACTACGAGTTGAACATGTACGTGCATCTCCACGTTGCCGTGAGATGATAATAAATTATGTACCCATACTGCGATAGTTAATCGAAGGATGCTGTTGTCGTCGGACATATCGCCCTGTATATGCGCCGTAATGAAGTGATAAAGTGTCGTTAGAGGAGTCGTGCGGTTTAATTTCTTGATAAATTTGTATGTGTAGTACTCGATCATAGCAGCTATGTTTAATCTCCCGTGTAGAGACTAGTAAGTGTATGTATGTACATTGGAAACTGTTCGTAAGTTTCTGTTCCAATTTACACAAATTGTTTCCGTTGATTGAGATTCTGGAGATATATACTACGTTATTGGAATCAACATACTTTTTATCAATTTTAACATATTCGAAAATATCTGGCAAAATACTATGCTCCATATAGACATGTATGTACAATTGCTGTTCCGCCATTTCTCATTACACACATGTACAGAGTTATAATTGTACTTAATTGTTAAAAATGTATATGTGTACGAAGAGTGTAAAACAATGAATAACATTACACAATCAAGAGATAAGAACAGATCCTTCAAAATTTTGTAGAAAATTATGAGCTGCTAGTCATGCGAGCCACAAGCTATCAAGCGATCGGAGAAAATGACAAGGCAGATAAACTGGTCTAAGAAACAGCAAGCATGCTCTTCATTGGTCCTAATCACTATGGTGCTCTACTTTTGTAGATCACCATGGTGTTTAAGGTGGCTCTTTCGAGCCAGCTTAAACAAGACATCAAGAAACGGGAGGAATATCAAAAGGTCTCGCAATAGCAACGCATGTCAGGATAAAATCAGACGAAAACATTAGGCTCGCTAAAGGCTAAAGATAATGCTACCGTTCAAGAAAGGGGACCTTTGATTATTGGCAGGATTTTTGACGGACCATGAATCCCTAAAACAACACTTGTATTAATTGAGAAGAGCTAAAGACCAAATCTGATTTGAGAATTATTTGAGATAAATTTTAGAATGCGTCTTTACATACAATTAAAAGAGAGATATGAACAGCTAGCACAATAGATAGATACATTTCTATACAATTTAAAGAAATTGTGCACCAGATTTGATTAATGAAATACTTCAGAAAAAATGTGATAATTTGGAAATTTATTTAAAAGATGGAAAAGAGAAATTATTTAACAAATCAAGTCCCTTAAAAAAGTGCTTGGATCAAAATTAATTTTTTTAATTAATTTAATAAGGATTTTGAAAATCCTTTTAGTGCATTAAATTATATTCATGGAAGTAATTTAGAAACATGCATAATATTGGAGAATTTATCAAAAATTAAAACCTTTAAAAACATGCTAATTGCGATAAATTTGCCGGTGCCAATTATTATATTTACATAATAATGTCACAATATTAGTGTATCGCATTGTTTTGCAACTTAGATATTATACACATTATAATTAGATGTGTGTAATATATTTGTGTATCGAGAATTAAAATTAGAAATTCTAACAGTTTAGTTTCTATTTTGTTATAACACTGTAGCTGTAAGGCTATCTGCAATGCTGGATATTTTATAGAATATTATATGCCACAATAAAAGAAATTCAATTTTTAATTGCAAATATGTTTGATACTTAATTGATTCGAAATTCAATTCATTTCAACGTGTGTCGTTTAAGCCACATTTATTTTTTTTAGTGTGGTGCCGGCTCAACGGAGTGTATAAGCTTCTAAAGCTTGTCATAACTTCAGGAGCTTTGTTACTGTCATCCCCTCGCCGTAAAGTGCGTAGCGCAGTTAATTGTAGCCCAACTACGAATGATGTGCCGTATCCACTAAGAAAAGCTTTTGATCCTAGCGGGACTCGAATACACAGCGCCTAACTCTACCCAGTCAAGCGCAAGCTCTCTTACCACTGCACCACCAAGCCGTTAATTCAATAAATAATTAAACAATAACTTCTTAGAAAACCTATCCTTGAATACCATTGGAGTAAGTGTTAGCCATATATATTAGCACTACAGAAAATAAACACGTAAGCTCCATATTTCTTTACCGTTCACATTGTTCGAAATTGCGTACGCGACTATACGTCAATAGTTAGCATGAAATAGAATTTTCTACGCAAGACATGTTGCCCGTCTAATGCTAATTTTTACAAAGCTCGCTTATAATATCGGGATGTAACATGAAGCTGAGCGTAAAGCAAAGGCTTCTATAAAAAAAAAACCGGTAAATTTTATTGACAGTCAACGTGTCACCAGCCTTTCTTGTTCGACAAAGCGAAAACGTTCGCAAAATTAATGACTTAACATTATTCACGCAAACGTGCCTCCCGACCGATCAAAGAACCAAAAATAGTACAAAGAAATCTCCTCGCCGGATCTGCCCAGCGAACGGGAAATTGAAAAAGGAACGAAAACGGTATTTAAAAATTAATAATCCATTCCCCCTCCACACGCTGAGATTTACCCAAAAGTTCTCTCTCGAGCGCTCTGCATGCCTAGCAATAATAGCGATAATAATGGCGGTGTGGTGTATACACGTACTATCGTGGACATCATTATAAATACTAAATGAAAGCAATAAGTGACGATGACAGTGACTATATTTGCTTCTGGAATAATATTTGCCTTATTCATCCAAGACATTCAGCAAAACGGTATAAGTTGCCTAAATAAAAGACAATTTTCTAATACCGTAAGACCCGCTTTATGCAGTGGATAAATAGATGCTTCATAGCAATTATAGAAAGGTATCTGGCTTTGATAGTATTCCTAGCAAAGGACTGAAATGTCTTTCCTCGTCCGTGAATTTAATTTTGTTTGGGATGGTCAACTCTACTCCTAAGCTTCCTCACTTCCCCAAAGTCTGGGCTCAGGCCGTTGTTATTCATATCCCAAAGCCACACAAGGGTACTTTGTATCTTCAACATTGCCGCTCTGTTATCATTATCAAAAGTTATCGAACAGGTGGTTCTTACTAGTTACAGAAATGAATTGAACACTAGCCATCTATTCCATAACATCTGCTTCATATCATACAAGCCACGAGAGACCCCCTAGGGCACAAGGAGATCCCAGATATTCCTGGATAGTAATGGAACGTTTAGCACGGTTTGCCATCATCTTCAAAGTGATTCAGTTAAGATTTGAGGTTGAACTGACGAAATTCGTCGCATTGTACCTTTCTAGAAGGACATTTTCTTGTGAAGTGGCGGTGTCCTCCTGCTTAGTTGCCGTATCAGGCCCAGGGTACTTCGAGGTTCATTGTTGGGACCCAAGTTGTTTTTCCTACACACGAGTGATGTAACAGGGTATTCTACTGTCAAACTAGCAGTATGTAAAGTTGTTACATAAATAATGTATTCTGCGTATACACGCGGTCTTGACATAGAATACCGCCGTTAAATCTTATCTCTCCAGGGGCTTGAGATGTTACAACAATTCTCAGGGCAATTTTTAAGGCCTCGTGGTTCGTACGAAAGAAGTGACAGCATGCCGAACCGAATGGGGTATTCCATGGAGCTGACGATAAACACTTAGAGGGGGCCATGTGAATCGAAGAATCCGGTTGAAAGATAAGTTATGTAGCCACAGAACTGCTTACTTCCAAAAACAAAAATTAGAACTGGACCTGTTATCGATTTGATGTCCAGAAATGACGATAACCCGGAGAAGGTGCAACCGACACTTGTCCCTTTCTATAAGCCAACACTTAAATAGTAATAATACCACAGCTTTGATAAAAGGTTTTCTGTCTATTTGGACCACGGCATATAACATCTGAACTTGGTTTTAACAATTTCTTCATAGGATTTCTTATATACAAATGAATGAATATAACCATTGCATTATCCGCGATCGTACATGTTGTTGATGAGGTGAACGAGAGAGCAAAGGAGATCACTGGAGCGTACAGATCCATACAGCTGCTCCCTTAGATGCCCGTATTTGATTCGCGCTTACCTCCCGGGGACACCAACAGAAGAACCACCGCTTTAAGCACGCATCAAGTCATCTGAATACTTTCTGTTCGATGTAATAACTCGGTGTTACTCAACAATTCAGATTGAATTAATTATATACGTCTACAAGCGCGCGTACGCACACATACAAAAGGTTTATAATAACTATTCTGAGGTTAGATCAGCCAGGGGTGTATTTGTTCAGGAACTATGGGGGACCCTCGGGGAAATCTAACCACCCTGGTTGAAGTATTTGGCGAACCAGTGGGAAAGAAGATAATTAAAATTACTTTCGACGCCCTGCGGGAGAGTTGCTGGAAATCTGGTTAATAAATGCAAAGACTGGGTACTTGATAATTATCCAGTCGAAAGCAACGTAGAGTTTCAGAATCGGTTTCTGTTTTAAATACGAGAATTTTACAAGCTATTGTAGGTTCAATAGCATTAGGAAGATCCACTTGCGTTTATTAATTCAATTTAATAATTATCGTTACCTGTACTGCAGAGTGGCCATAATTAAAAATGACTTCCTTTATTTACAAAACCAATTGTAGCTTGTCCTACATAGTAATTACACCTGCGATAATTTTCAGTAGCAAAGTAAACTGCATAATATACTTACAGTGTCAATATTCCTAATTGACCCGGAACAGGTGTTCCGTATACCGTTAAAAAGTATTGCCGAATTAATTTACTTCTGTCGCAAAAAGTGCTGCAGTGCCGATCTACATGCATACCTTGTAAGCGATGACAGGAAACTGCGAACCTTTTAGGAAAGTATATTTAATAGTTTAAGCCATCGGTATTGATTTGGTGTGATGTGAAACATGTTGCTTTAGCTATTGTATAGCTCCTTCGATCATTAATCGTAGAAAGGTGGTAAAATAAGTATGTAAATTAATTTAAATTTCATTAGCATTTACATTTAAAAAATATATGTTACAATTAACGAAAAATTAAAATAAATAATAAACACACAGCAAATTTAAGGAAACAGAGGTAAATAATCTGAAATACATGATTTTCTGCTTGGGCACTGACCATTACAACCAAACTATAATTTCTTCTATATTTTGCATAATTTCTATCGAGTTAGGTAGCCTCAAAGTTAGTTGCAGCAGTGCACTTGAAACGCGTACTTTCTCTACATTAATGTTCCTAGAGTTTTCATTGTTGATTGTTTAAATGTTGTTTGTTCTTGTTTACTGTCGTTACCTTTTGTCTTGATCGTAGTACATGATGGTCCATGGGCGATTTAGGACCATCTGATATCGCTATGGGCGGAGTAATGATTGAAAATGAAAATCTTTCAGCATATTTGGTAAATCCAATTCGCCAATTCATCGTAATGTTACGCGTTAGACGCAAACTTAGACGTTGGAGAGTATATCAGAAGATGAGCTCAAGCCAGATGTAGGTGGTCGATTTATAGCTTTGCAAGTAGTTCGAAATAGGTGTCACCCAATAACTCAAACAAAAAACGAAGTGGAAGCAATTCATAGAATCACAATAAGTAGGCGTATATTTAGAAGAAGAAGAGAAGTTGGCTTGAGGTCATATAAGATCAAAAAATGTCCTACATCTTAACGGACATCACCGAGTTGAGCGAATACCCTTCGTTCATGGAAACAAAATTAATGATATTCAGTGAGGACAGTACGTAAGTAGTTTTGTTCACAGACGAGAAAAATTGTACGATTGACGATACAATTGAAACGATTGTATCGTCGTACTGTATATATGGGTGCCAAGAATACCATGTTGAAAGGACAAGGTCCCAAATTAAGTTTGTGGGTTCAACAATTCTTGGCCCGTACATCTTTGATGGTACATTAACTGATGGTCGTTAACTCCACTTTCTTCTTAATGGTTTCAACAAGATGGGGTGCCACCGCATAATCAGCTAAGGCTAAGAAATCATTTAAATGAAGCATTGATGGCCACCTCGATCCCGCGATTTTTCTGGCTGAGATTTCCATCTACTTGGAATGGTAAAAGGTAGAGTATATCGAAAATCATACGACAGATAGATGATTGTGTGACTACAAAAGCTTTGAAAGACATTCCGCTAGAAAAGCAATGAATTTAGCTCTAAAAAAGTGTAACCTGTGCGTTAATCATAGTGGCTGACTTTTTAAACATAATTAAGCTTAAATACTTTACTTACCTCAATTACGTAGTTTAGGTGCTACTTCAGTTATATCCTAATTTCCTTTATTGCTCCTTAGTTTGTCGTTTGTCATTCTCGGTTTGTTAGTTTCTCAGAAATTATTTTTGTATAAAATCGTAATTCCAACGGAATAAACAACACCAAAATAATTATGAATCATTAATTTCGTAATTAAAAGAGAAATTGTAACAACTGTCTTGAATTTTATTGCCAAACGCGAGGTGTATCTATTAGTTGTTGCCATACCTTATTACGTCAATAGCTCGGAAGTAACAGGCAGAAATGACCATAATTTGTTTATTTATAAGTCACGGCCGCTATGCGATTTCCACTAAAAAAACATAATTTTTTTTGTCATAATTGATGATAATTCTGAAAAATTAAAGCTTAAATAAAAAGTTTCGTTAGACTGTCTTATTAATTACCTACAACTTTCTCCTTTACACCTTTCTAAATAAATAATAACTAGTAACGGGTGTCCAGGTCCACTATCCGCTTCTTGCACGCGGACATCTTATCTTCGGATCCGAGTCCACTATCCGGTTCTCGTATCTGGATCTATTATTATTTTACAACATAGAGAGTAAATAGTCTATGTTGAGAAAGTGTTTAATAAAGAAAACGTATTTGTATAACATGGACAAAAATGCAAGAGTTCTTAAAATTCATCCATTCAGAATAATAGCGAGTTTCCATGCGCACAATTCAAAGCTCCGTTAGGTGATCTGATTATTATAGCTAACTGTTTAATAGTTACTGTTGCAGGTATTTTATCCAAAAAGTTATCAGAAAAAGGGCTGAATCGACGTTGTCGGATAATGGATTCGATTGGATAAAGAATCCAAATTCAAAACTTCGGATAGTAAATTAGAATTCCAATTTAAATTTTTTAAATAATGGATCCGGATTTAAGGTCTCAGGTAACGGATCCGGATCTCAGGTCTCGAATAATGGATCCGAGTAATATTCGAATTCGGATATTCGAATAGCAAATTATCCGCGTCCCAATAACAGCTTTAACAATAACAGAACCATAGGCACCGAACGAAATAACAAAGAAAACAGCGGTCTTTTTTAGGTATCTAGTATGATCTTATATATACTAGGAGAAAATTGAGAGAATTGTTGATTTTTTCATATTAACTGATTAAATTTAGTGTTTGTAGGAATTGGGAGTGTTTCGAGACCATTTTTTCGCCAAGAAAGAAGAAATCTAAATCAAAACTAACCCTATGTTATGATTCTTTCTGGAATTCCTTTCTTTAACCACCACACAAGACCAGATCTTGCAAATGCAAATAGAGTTCTTGTAATATACACCTTGAAATTGGAAGCACCTCCAAATACGAGTTACTTCGATGAGTATCTGACTCAAAGTCAGAAATTAAATTTAGCGTTAGCTCACTCCTTCATTTAATCGCGATAGCGATAGTATGGACCACAGCAAATTTTGATAATAATTTTTCTAAAAGCGCATTGATGACGAAAGTTACCCTCGTTTTAGAAGTAGCATGTTCTATACCACAACTGCACAAATTTAAATTTCACTGACGAACAATACGATTATATTACGATCAATAATTAATTTACGAATTTACATGCCTAAATTGATACTGAAGATCGTTGTGAGGTAATTTTATATTAAAATTAATTTTTTAGTAGGTGAGGAAGGAGAACAGAAGAAAAATTATTACACCGTTCACCACTACCGTCGTTAGTTGGGTTTATCTCATCTCTCTTACTCCCACATAAAAGGAATATCCGCTCAAAAAATGAGCCCAGAGAGCTAGAGGGAAGTTAACTTTGACATATTGGAATCACTATACCTGATGTATATGTAGCGCTAGTTGCCTCGCTAGTTAACCTCGATACTGCTAGTAATGATATTACACTAGTTAGCCGCACATATTTTCAAAAAAAAAAAAAACAGTGAGCTCGTAAAACAACAATTCTCTCGCCATATGATCGTTGTTCTATCATCGCCAGTTTCCGAGATACCCGTACTAAACATTGGAATAAACTTACCCGGCATAGGTAAAATATTTTCATTAATATTACGCTTCCGGTAACACCGGAAGTCACCGGCAACCTTGTTTTAAATAGATATATGGGACCAACATTCTAGAATTATTTTCATATCTTCTAAAAATGTTTACAGAATATCGTGTTGAATAATCAATAAGCTGCAAAAAATAGGCGACATTAAATATTTTTACGTCACATGACGTAGAATTAAATTCTGCATCGACATTGAGAATTAGAGTTAGTTTTAATACCTATTCAATTCCCTTCCAATGTTCCCTGGAGTCCATTCGTTTGTGGAAATCAAGTACGCGGAGTTACTATATTTGGCTTTAGAAACGTGTTAGCATTGTATTCATACTTTTTTCAAAAATATCCTGAGCTCTTCGTAATCAGCCATAAGAGCTAAACAGTTATGGACGTCCCAAATATGGTGTAATGCGTCTATCAGGATACTTTGTATAACAAATACTTCCACTTGGCCAACTTTTGATTGGTAAAATGAATAAAACGCCACCATTATCTACTTACTAGATGCATGTAAGTACAAAACAATGAGCAACTAATTTTATCGTATTCCTGCATTTCATATTGTCTTGTTTCTATCCTGTACGTCATCGCCGTTTTCATTACGGCCGGTTTTCCTGACAACACGGCAGTCGATTGTTAATAGTCAACGCGACCGTAAGCACCGCAGAGAAACCGTAGAGTATTGGCATGTTTATGAGGCAATTACAGAAATGAGCCGGTTTAATCGCCATCAAGGCAGGAATGATTAGTGGCTTCATTATTTCCACCAATCACGTTTCCGTTAAAATACTACATGTATCGTATAATTAAAAGTACTATTTGTTTCCGATTGCGGTGAGCAGAGCAGGGCCAAGTCACCGTACCGTTTTATTGTCATGTACTCTGCCGCCGCTATCCCGTCCAAATTGTACACCTCTAATTTATAACTGATAATTCTTGTTCCGTCACTATGTCAGCGGTTGTACATGTATATATATATATATATGCGTGTGTGTCTAGGATATAATCGTCTGTCTAGCCGCACATGCATTCTTTCACATGAAAAAATTTTTGGTTCGAAAAAGTCTGATAATTCGAAAAATCTATGTACATGAATTTTACAGAAATTTAAATAATTCCAAGAATCTATCTAATGCAAAGAAAACCACAACTAAATTTAAAATTGCTCAGGTAAGGACGATGTGAATTATGGTGGACGTTATCTAAAACGTCTACAAAATCTAAAAATGTCTACTAAAACAAAGAATGTTTTAGTAACCAGCAACTATGCATGTAAGTGTTTATGCATTATGTTTGGTGTTATGGCCAATCTCATCGCAGCATATATATGTGCTTTGAGTAGTTCTGGGAACAATTAAAGTATCTTTCTGTAATTCTGGTGGACGATAATATAGATAATAATGTATTTCTAAAAATATTTTCAACTTTTAATTAAACTGAAAGCGGATATCAACTTCCTTGTTTTAGAGTCGGATTGGTTGAACAAACTGAGTTTAAAGAATCCAGATATCTTTTTATCTGGCCTTAAAATATGTCCTTTTAACACGAAAAAAGTCGCCTAAATTTTGAAATATAAAAAAAATTTGTGAAATACAAGACCATTTTATTCAACCTTCCCTTTTGTTAACTTGATCTCACACAGAGTCACTATAGATATTAAACTTTCTTTTTTTCAAATGATCTAATCGATATATTATTAATTTCAATAAAATATATTAAATGCATTTAGAGTTTTAGAGTTATTTCTATTCGCATTCACTGTTTAGAACTCCAAATTGAAATGGAAACCATGATAATTTCGCAGTTCTTCAAAATTAAGCTGCATCGCTGTGGACACGTAAGGTCTTTCAGTGTTCGAATTGTAGACGTTATGGTAGGTACCTTGTTGTATGAAATAGTGGACATTGGATTTAAGCAAGGAGTGACAAATGATGGGGATTGGAAAGTTTCTTGAAGAAGTAAATAATCGGCATTTATAAAATGTAATTTAAAGCCGAAAATTTCGCTTAAATAAATTTGAAATAGTATTCGTTAACAAGACATAAGTTTTTTTTTAATCTTCTGTATTTCTAAAAATATTAACTACGAAGGAACTTCAAAACGGAAACGTCAATTACGCAGTGTGCCTAGGATTGCAGTTCGGAATAACTTTATCAAAGAGTGAATCAAGGATAGAGTTATATATTCTTCCACTTTCGCCACTGTAATAATTGCAATCGTATACATAATGCACTATTAATATTACAGTCACGTATAAAGCGTGATAATTTGCCACTTGTCTTTTTGATAGTTGAAAAAATATTTTCAATAGATTTAACAGAAATCACAAACTAGTCAAGCGCGATACAATTGGCTAAGAGAAACCCGAAATCGTTTTCTAACTTTTCTGAGTGATTTCACAGTGTCTAATTGACTCTGACTAGTTTGTAATTTGTGTTGAAGCAAAGGTATTGTGACAAGAAAGGCATACAATATTAAATAAGAAGTATTATGGTGCTATTTATGAAAATAGAACAGTTATTAGGAATAGTTTTAAATCAAAGCATGAATTGTTGAAATAACTTTCATCTATTACTTTGTAAATGAAGGTACTTTATGTATGTACATATTACTTTTTAGTGTAGCAAAATTCACAAGATGAGTAAGTACAGATTTATCAGGCAATAATATTGTCTGATGACATTTAAATTGAAAAATACTTATGCGTCAGTTATATTTAAAAAAAGCATCAACAATCTTTCGAATATTTCCACACAAATACATCTTCAAAATAACTTACAATACAAAGCAATATAAATCGATATTCTTACAACTACGGATTCATTGGAATATTTTTAACTTTCTCCTATTTCTGCTAAACCGGAATTTCGTATATTACTGACTATATTCAGTTTCAAAGAATATAGAAATTCATCTTAGAAGCGATTTTCTGATATATCAAGGATAAAGAAGTTTTTCAGTTGGTACATAGCTTTTCTTCCACACGGTACTTACTTAATGTGTAGGTGATGCAAAGTATGTATTGGAAACATCAAACACAATTGTGGTAATGCTTTTATCGCCTTCTTTCAATGAAAACATCTTGAATGTATTCAAAATGTCAATTTTCTTGTCGAAACATAGGAATCCGACACGAGAGCAGGGTAATCGTTGAACTAGAGGAACCTGCTTCTTTACTCATTATTCGACAATTTTTTAACATAAAAGCTGTCAAACAATCAAGAAATAATGAACAAAGTTCATTCACTAAATACTATTTGGTTGTTGAATGGCATCTCCCTTTCGTAGATTATTTACGTGTACATCGGGTTTAATCAAAGCCAATCGAAGCACTTACTTTGTGCGCGAAATACTTAAAACGCTCCTTTTTGAAACAAGCTACAGATGATTTGACATTTATACTTCCCAGCAAATTGAATCAATTAGTATAATTGCATTCCATTGTGCATACGACTGTTTGGATTATTAACCATGTATGTGTCACTTTAGTAAGTTATAAGAGCATAGGCATGCCTCTAAAGAGAATTAGCACAAATCGTAGAGGAAGTGGAATAACAAATTACAACAAAACGTCGGAAAAAGTGAAAATCACTGAATAAATCGTTACAATTAAAGCCGTGGTGTGCCAATTAGGACCACGATTTATACGCGACTCCACGTTATGAAACGCTAATAAGCGACGAAGGCGACCTAATGAATATTTAATTACGATATACCCGAGCAGCATTTTTAATCTTTAACGCTTCGCGGTCGGATCTTTATACGTGCCTCGATTATAAATGTCAATGTATTACACAAACACATAAATAATATTATCCTTTTCGCCCATTAAAATACTTCAAATTAAATCGTTTATCATACATCATATACTATTGATGATGACATTTTAATTACAGAATATAGCATTTATTACGCGCCTTTCTCGATATCCATTAATTTATTTGACTAGAGGAATAAATTATATTCAACCGCAAGGACTGGTTTTAACTCCAATGTTGTTCGTAATATATCATATTCATATGTATTCGTACGTATGTAATGCTACGTAATCTTTTCTTGGATGTAACTGTGGAATTGTTACTTATTTATTCGTTTTGATAAGAACATTCTAATTATATTGATTTGTCGTGTAAAATCCTAGCGTATAATTGATTAATATGTGCTGCATACAATACGTATAAATTAATATCTGCGGTCATTGTAAGTTTGCATTGTGCTGATTTAAATTAACAACCAGTTCGAAATTCGTTTCGTTAAAAGCCCTGTTATTATTCCGCGAATGATCATAAAACTGGCACGTAGTGCCATGTAAATGACTACTTAAATATGTATATAAATGTTTATTAAAATTAGCCATGCGCCACCGGTGCGCAATACAAATAACAAAAACGCGACATACATACATAGATACATAAAGTTAATGCTGACGTACTGTCAATGGTTTGGTCTGCTTATTGTTAATGCTCTTGTAGAGCATTACCTACAGCCGAAGGATAAAACGCATTTGTAAAAAAAAAATAGTACATTGATTAGAGCTGAGTAAAACAAAATGTTTGTTACATTGACATTATTTTGTCAATTGGACAATATATTTTTATCAGAACTCTTAACAAAATAAATTCAAAAGGAAAGTCCGTTTAGTGAAATTTGAAATTGTTGCCGCCGGATTTTATTTCTACTTTTAGTAATAGGTGTGTCCACAAGTGCATGTATGCTTATGTATATGCACGACGTAATATGCATCGAAAAAAGATCCTTAAACTCTTTCACGGACGGTGATTTAAAATCTGCCCGCAAAATGTCGAGCTTTTTCAAATAAGGGTTTCTGATGGGATGTGGTTTAATTTGTACGCTACTATGATGGTACGATGTTAATATGGTCAAATCATTAATGGCACTGGTAGTTCAGTGCTCCCAGCCATGGGTTTCAAAGTTCTGAGTTTTAGCCCCAGGCTCGCGGTCCTCTCACATCAATGTAAAATCTTCCTGCTACTCCAAATATTCGTGGAAGCTTGTTGAGTGAACATCCTAAGGCGTTCTACGAGCACCCAGAAGTAATACTGTTGCTAATCTATGAAAATTAAATCAGATATTGTCGCCACCTCTGTGTGATGATCGCGAATCTTATAGTTAAGTGTATATTTATTTAAATTTGATTTTAACTGACACACTAAAAAATACACACACATGGAGTCGTGAAAATTCTTAACGATCTAAACAAATGATCCTGGTTCAGTATAGCATAATATATGACTTGACTGTAGTAGACCACACACGTTTCAGAGAACTCACTGTTAATTTGGAATTCAAAGATCATTTCAAATAAATTGTTGTTGATAGTTTTTTTTGAGAACTTAAAAGTTTTAGTGGTCTTAGCGCACACTTACAGAAACAGAAAAACTGTTTATGTGGTAAGAGGGCCTACTCCTAACTATGACAGTGCTTGAAGACATGCCTTCGAATCGTATAACTGGCGATGGCAAATTTCTCTCGTGGGTTCAGTACAGTCTCGAGTCACCTTTCACCTGTTGGGAAATAATTCACCCTCTTAGCAAGTAAAGACTCCTGTGCTTATGACACTCATTAAACTGATGTATCGTTCGAAAAGTTAATTACATTTATCTATTTCTATGCATAAAGCAAAAATTGTGTTGTTCAGTGTGAATTTTCGCATAACATATTATAACACAACTCAAAATTACTGAAAACCCTCAACATTCATTATGTAAGAAACAGAATTTAAGTTTCGCAATATGATTTAGTCCGGACAGTTCTGGTAGACCAGAAGCGTATCATTATTCATGATCAGAGAGTCACTAAAATTAACTTAACTGTAATTGACATAAATTTCTTTATTAAATCACATCAAATCAAGATTATTGTCGTGGGCAGGTACCAAGATAAGAAAACTTGCCAGAGCTAAATTCATGCAACCGCATTCGAATTTCTAAGAAATGTAACTCTTTTTAAGAATAACAGAGTACAGTAATTTAAAGGATAGGATCATATCGATACGTATTTTGGAACACTATATGTAACAAAATAATATTCAAATTCATTCAAACCTATTCATGAGACGACTACTTATGAATCAGACGACGTTAAGACGCATAAATCCATAACAAACTACATTTCCGACGTTTCACTTCTTAAGAATTCCTAAGCGAAACGAATTTCCCAGAAATATTAATTAAACATTAAAGTGATTGATCAACGTTGTATGTTCAGCCATAACTCGAATTCCAAAACCGTGCAATTAGCATAGTCTAAGCGACGCAACCTCCGATTAGAAAGAAACGACATTACATTTCTCTGATGTCTAACATTCCATTACGTTTATTAATATTTGCATGGAAGCAGTAGTGAGTAGTACACTAATCGTAGAAGCGCAACATTCAGGACGCGAATGTATACTATGCAAAGGCATCCTTTTAATTGAGTGTTACGCATCGTAAAGCTGTAAACAACTACGTGAATGCACTCGTGTCAACGATGGAGTAAATGTAAATATGCAATAAGTATCTCTGCATACAAACCTACAGAAATGTTAAACGATGAAGTTCTCTCTAGAAGAGTTTTGAATACTGAAAGATACTTATATTTGTAAATATTAAATGCAACATCCAAAATACCTTGTGATGTTTAAAGAGAGTATTTACGTATACACCGACCCCCATAAAATTGACATCAGTAAATTATTTAGCCCCCATCAGATATACCAAATAGTTAGTCATTTAAAGAATGGCGTTTTTCGAAATTGCCAAAATCTAGAAGTAACCAAAGGTAATGTTAATATATCTCAAAACCAATGTGAAGAGAGAAAGCACTAGCCAGCGGACTTCTGCCTACCTATCATCATCAGCATACTCCAAGTGACGCTGATCGCGGTAATTAAATAATGCCATGTTGGATTTTCTCAAGACTTTTATAAATGAGTAACCATTATAAATATCTACATTTTTTATAAATTGTAAAGAACTTAAAAAAGAAACTCAATGGAAACTCAACCTATTGTTGCTTGAACATATCAGAAAATGCCTAGAAACAATAACCAAAAAAATAATGCTAATATAGCTTCCTCGTGGTGTTGATGGAATCGCTCAGGGCAAAAGCAATATGAGAAGACAGAAAACACATTAACCCACGGACATGTTTCTGCCTACCCGACGTCATCAGCATTGCTGGAAGCATGTTTCATCTGCACTTACATCGCTATTTGTCTCACAGTTTATATCACTTCACTGGGGAATAGTACCCGGTTTGTGTCACTGCTTTTTAGACGGCTGGCATGCGTTTTTTGACACTGGAAGTCACCAAGAAATATCTGGCTAATCGTTTCGAAAGAATTGATATAAACTGTGAGACAAATAATTGTGTGAATTGAGATGAAACATAGTCAGAGCCACGCTGATGACGTCGGGTAGTCAGAAGTATGTCCGTGGGCTAGTGTGTTTTTTCTCTTCTCAGATTGCTTTTGTTATATTAGTATTATTTTTTTTAGTTATTGTGGTTGTTTGTATACAGATCAATAATCACAAGGCAAAACTTTGTCAAAACGGAGAGTACCGAACATTTATTAGGGATGAATATCGCCTCATGGTCGGGTAGCTTCGATAGCAATTAGATGGCAGTTCAACAGGCAAAGAGTGCTTGCTAGCGATATGCATGCTACCGTTGGCCCAATACGCCCAATACCCAAACGGGCGCAATAATTCATTCATCCACGACAACTCATTGCACACAGAGCGCAAGTTATCCAAAAAATAGAAAACTGAACATCATGAAATGGAGTTTATAGAATTTTACGTTAATTATCTTCATTATAACTGTATTGCAATCATATTACTTCTTCATACCTGGTACGTTCCTTTTAATATATACGTGTTCAAGAAGCCACCACATTTAGTAAGCTTATTTCATTCGATGTAAACCATTTTCCCGCAAGCCATCTTTCAAGTTTGGAAAAAGAGAGAAGTCATAGGGGGCCAAATCAGGCGAGTATGGTAGATGAGGTACCAATTTGTATCGTAACTGGACTAGTTTTGCTGTCGCCATTGTTAGACATAATGGTAAAGAATTTTTTTTCGCTAGGTGGCACTTTTTTCTCTCTACTTACGTTCTGTCTCGAATGGATTATGATTGTGTAAGGTCCACTCTTGCTTGCAGCTGGATCTGAGTTATTGTCGCAGTAGAGAGCGGCAACTGTCCCATAGCGTTGGTATGAAATTAATGTAGGTTAAATTGCTATTATTACCTTGGAGCAGTTTCTCAAACATTATTTCTTTAAAATGGATAAAACTACTCAACTTGATAGTTATAATATGTGACGGACCCTGCCCGAAGAGAAGAGACTTTTGACAAAGTTTCAGTTTCCAAGAAACACAGGTTTAAGGGCTGAGAATCTCAATTCATGATACCACAATCCTAGGAGTAGATCGTCACTTCGCCGGCTAAGTATACTGATGTGAGACTGTAGTTTTTAATAAAATTAATATGTCGGGGTTTCTTTACTAAGCGAAATGTGACACGAACATACTTATTTTTGCAAGTCGAAAAGGTTAAAGCATAAAATTTTAGAGTATTCGAGTTAAATTTATGTTAATGAAATTTAAAATTATATTTCTTTCTTACATAACTTTGTACATTTTTGTTTTACAATTCCTACCACAATCTCTACCGATAGCTGTTTTCCAAAAAAAATTTTAAACTTGACATTTATTAATACATTTTTGTGTTTATTTTGCCAAAATATTTCATTTTCGGTGCCTGTTGTTTCTTTTAAAATTCTTCTATTTGAAGCACAAACTAAAAACTTGTTTATGCTTCTCGATTATTTTTAAAAATGTCAATCCACAGTTTGCTATTTCAAATTCAATCAAATAACACGCTTGACTGCTTAAAAACCATTGAAATGTCCTCTGCATGCACATGTAAGGTGGTGTCAGGTACACTGGAAATAGGCTAGTTATCATAAGAAAAAGCGCCAATTTTAATTACTGCATACGAACACCACTATGCTTGTCCGAATACAATATGATGTGTAGTTTTCAAATAAAGAAGTATAATTGTAATTTACGTTGGTGTCTCATCTAAAATCGTTAAGTGGACTCTTTTTTTAACACAAATATTAGTGGATGTACAAGACGAGGATAAAATCCCAATTTGGGGAAACTGGAGTCGTCAACACTACTTCGGCTCGCAATAAAACGGAACTAAAAGTATCATGTCAAACAGAGACATTTTCCAATGTAGGTAAATTGTACAACAACAATATACACTGTCACCAACGTAAATGCGTACTTGTATTGATGCAGTAGTAGCTTGCCTCGTATTTTGCAATATTTTGGTCGTTTCTACAAATAAATATGCAACATATTCTTTTTATGTGTTTATATGTTTTTGACTTTTAACGATAGTGACGCGGATCTAATTTTACTCGAAAGGGGAAGGGTTACATCAAAAAAGTTAAAAACTCAGAAGCCTTGTTCCTTCGGGCACTGTTGTATACAGATTAAGAAAAATAAGGACTCTATTTCAATAACGCTTCACCGACCGTATCCTGGCTAGCTGGGAATCCTTTAGATTCATCTTAATGGCAGGAGCTCCTTCCCTGAATCCTAAGGCTTGGAGCCAGCCGTCGTGGTTTGACTCAATCCCAGGTTTCTGAGCAATACCGCCAGACACGATTTGTGTAGGGCTTTGGCCCCGCCATCCCCTTGTATAGGCTTAAATTACGGACGGGCCGATTGTTCCTCACGGTGGATTCCGTTTCCGTTGCTGGTCGATAGCTACCAGTGCTTGGCCATCCAATCTCCGAGGGGCCGAGATCGGTACCGACCGTTCCCCATCAAAGGTTGAGCAGGGAACGTCTGGGAAGCACAGGAGACCAGCCGGTCTTCTTCCACTGAATGTACGGACTCGGGCAGGCATTTCCTAGTTGATCAGTAGCAACCGACTGCATGCATCACTATTTTCCGCATTTTAATACCAACCATGTGATCATATTGGTTGTTGCTTCCTCTTTAAGTAAATTTTAATAACAACTTTAAATTTTTCTCATGTTTACCTCATTTTAACTTTTGAATTTTATAATGTTTTGTTTTTATTTTTCAACACGTTGCGGTGATTATTAGCCTGAAAATAACCATTTTGAATCGAAATCGATAGCGCTAGTATAAAAAATAAATTCCTGGTATTTAAGTAGGTATTCTTCTTAATCTGTTATTTCTTTATTTGGGACAATGTGTATGAAAATATTAATAAAAATTACATCACGAAAACTCGAATGCTTTGACAATTTACCTCTTACATCACATATTTAAATGCGATACACTTCCAATTGAATATTGCTTTGCTGGTTAAACCCTTGCTAGAAATAATTTGTCATATCTGGATTAAATTTAACAATACGCCTTTTTCAGCGTAACCGCTCCGTTGTTTTCAAACTTTTGTTCTGTGCTGTATATGCGTTTATGTGCGCTACGCTGTATAACAGTGAGGTCGCTCTTTATTCTCGCGCACATACAATGAATGTTTCAATATCGCAATATCGCTACGCTCATAACGTTCAACGGTTACGTAAATGTTTCAGCACGATACTTCGGATCGCAGTTAACTCCTTTCAGGTGTTTATGTTACAGCACTGTCGTTAACGTACGAGCTCTCGAATGATATGCTCTATGCCGCTCTTTGATGTCTCGACACGATGCCATGATTTGTATATGACTGCACCGTGTCGAGTGGTACACATTATATACATACATATGGGTAATATGAATGGTGTGTGTGTGTGAACCTGTCCGTTTGTACGTATATTGCGTCTACAGGTTGCACGTACTAAGAAGGCGCTTTCTAATCAACATTAGATCTAATTGTAAGTTTGATTACAACATCTTGAACATGTACGTATGTATATAGATACACAGAGAAAAATACACCGCTCAAAACAATTAGAGGATATTTACAAAAATAATAATAAAATAAATAAATAAATAATATAAGACGGAAATATTTTTATATTGCAACTATAACGTTTTTAAACAAGAAACAGATTGCTTTGACAAGTTTCAACTTGTACAGCGCTTCAGTGCGAACCGCCACAGCTTGAAGGTATACAAGCGCGTATCCGAGCGATCTCGACTACAGTTACATTTTCCGTATCATAGCAAATTTTTAACCGTAATTACGGGTAATAATGGAAAGGTAACGTGATTTGACTCATGCACAGGCTTGGAGAGCGATAGGTCAATTGGAACGTGGACGGAGAGAGCAAGCTGTTGCTGAAGTTTTTGCAGTTTCGCGTTTGTGGAATCGGCTTTTAGAAACTGGGGATGTTCAGAGAAGACGAGGACAAGGACGCCCAGCATCTACAACACCAAGAGATGATCGATACCTAACAGTATTTGCACGTAGAAACCGCACCCATAACGCAAACCAGCTTAGAAGTGAGCTTGCCGCTGCAACGGTAAGAGTAATATCAACTCAAACGATCGAACGAAAAGAAATCGTCTACACAACGTTGGCATTTATGCTCGAAGACACCTAGTATACGTTCCACTAACTGCTCTTCATAAAAGGTCGCGAAGAATATGGGCCGAGCAACATAGAAATTGGAATCACGATGACTGGGCACAAGTATTGTTTTGTGACGAAACCAGATTCGCCCTAAATACAGATGATAGGCGTATTTTAATTTGGCGTGAATCTGGAACACGTAATCAGCCACAATTTGTTCGAGAAAGGCCGCAATATGAAGGTGGGAGTGTAATGGTATGGGCTGGGATAAACGCAGGAGGGCATACAGACCTTTATGTGATACAAAATGGCAACCTGACTGCCCAAAGGTATCTGGATGAAATTTTTAGACCCATTGTTCTTCCGTACGCTGGCACTATGGGTGAAAGATTCATTTTAATGGATGACAATGCTCATCCACATCGGGCAAACATCGTGAACAACTGGATTGAACAATTGGGAATCAATAGAATGGACTGGCCAGCAAATTCTCCTGATGGTAATCCTATCGAACATGTTTGGGATGCTTTAGGAAGACGTGTTGCAGCAAAAAATATGCCACCGCGTACAATTCGGGAACTTCAAAATGATTCCTCTGATAGAAGAATGGAATAATCTTCCACAAGAATTTTTGATGTCCTGATTTGATCAATGCCGATGAGATGTCAAACCTTTATTGCGGTTTGTGGGAATCATACACATTATTAACAATGGATTTTTCGTTATTTTGTCTATAAAACTTATACAAAAACGATGACACAAACAATTGTTTAAACTGTTATCGCCCCATCGATACCCCACCAGCGATTACTGACGACTCAAAATGATGTGGCATACTCTTCTGAAAAACATCGGCCGAGCCAAGCCAGTGATCTGGGAAGTAGAAACGTTAAAGAAGATGGATTTATCCGGCCCTCATCCTAGATCTTATGTCACCAATGTGTACCAACAAGAACGTTCTCATTCTCATTGTGGCAACTTAACTGTAATATGAAAAATAACACAATATGTTTAGCGTGTGGTCAGCGTTGTTCAGCCACATGCATTGAGGTACCTTCAGATAACGGCGCCTCTTTACTGGCACCTAACTTTTTTATAAGAGCCCCTGTCATGTATTTCAAAGTCGTTAACCTTATTATCTAACCTGAGATTTACGGTGTTCCCTGACCCTGCATTGGATCAGGTGACTGCCCTTTAACCATGAAAGTATTTATTTTGGTCTGCTCCCGTTTCTTCTAGATTTCTGATTTGAACACAGCTTTCGGTTTTCTAACACCAACCTTTTGCGGTTGGTTCTTGTCATAGCACAAACTACATCATTAGGTTTCGCTCTGAGCCATGCACACGCAATCGAGACAATTAATTCGTTCACACTCGGTAATTCCAAGTCCACTTTCAAATTTTTCCAAATAATATCATTGCAATACAGACACCGCTTAAACATATATGAGATTACTATGAATTAGCAAGCTTTTAACAAACAACAGATTATTAGAAACTTTATTACGATCTGCCTCGTAATCTCTTATATTTGTACATGTTGTAAGCGGTCCTACCGTGTTGTAAGCTGCGAAGCTTATCGTAGAAAATGACTTTTGCTGTGTAAATTATGTGTTCCATGGCTTTGTTATTAAAGCTCATCGCCTTAGAAAGTGAATTCCAATTATTTGGTCCCCAAGCGAATATTGACACAAGATTATACCGAATCCATCAGAAGTACTACCACCATAGTTCTTAACGCGTCACAGTCAGTACTGAGAGCTCCGAACCGTCAATTTGGTAATTTAAAAGAAATGCCTTTCAAGGAACTCAACAATACGCCATAGCCAACGTACGAAGGACATATTACCATATAGATTGATGTACTAGCTTTTTTGTATATAAATACAAAACCAGACAAAATGTTTCGCATAATTACAGCATCACTTATTTCAAATTCATATTATAAATGTAAAGTCTTGGCCGATCTAGAAGAACAATGAAATTGTAAGGAGTAAGGAAGTTTTAATAAACAATGCTAGAAAGTAGAAGCACTTGAGTAAAACGTCTCAAATTATGTATAATTTAGATTCCCTTTAACTGCGTATAGCTCACAAAATGGCGAATCCCGTGGTCTACTAGAATTCAAGTTTACCTATTTACATGCACAGGTCTTAAAAGTAAAGTGCAATTCTAGTGACTTCTATTGACTGCAATACAACGTAACTAACATCCGCATTGCTCGTGCTATTAACCACTAACTCAAATTAAAATTCCCATACAAAAACAAAAATAAACATATCTTAACAAGCACATTTTTTTTTTACTATTGACTACTTGACAATTACATGCTGCGTAACTTTTACAATATTGAATCCTGTATGCTATCGCCTTCTGAAGACGTGCAGCCTGCATGTATATGATGCAGCATGGCTCCTTTGAACGATTATATCTACCAACGATTTAGGGTCGGATATGGAATGGTAAATAAACAGTTGTACGGTGGTAATGATATACGGAGCGTTAATGATAGTGCTTTTCCTCGAATGGTGAATGTCAGGAAGTTATATGTACATAGATTAGTTAAGCAGTTGGAATGATTGAGTTTGTTCGGAGATCCTAATTAGTTCAAACCGCGGTATGCTCAGATTTCGCGTAGTGATGAAGGATCTATTTCCTTCAATATCTTTAATTGTGAACGAAAAACCAAATTTTTCTACTTTGCATAAGAAATGTGGTCTTTTCTGCACAGAAACACGTGTCGGAAAGAACTTGATTATGATGTGCAACATTTTATTATCTAGTAATTTCCTGAACATTGATGGCAATGACATAACAATTAAGCTAGGCATCTTTTTTAACGAATGTTATGAAATTTGAAATACACAAGCATGCTTAATATGAATTAGTATGTGTACAATAGTACAAAAGTTTAACTTGTGATAATTAGGCACATTTATTTAATTATGATTTTGGTTATTATTACGATTACTGTACATCATTACAGAAATTCTAGGCATTGTTATTTCAAACGAATTATGCGTAGTATGTTGAGTAGCTCGTAAGAGTTAGAATCAGAAATACTAATGCATTGTAAATGCGAAACATTCGCTATCTACTTGATGTATTTGGCTGGGACTAAAACATTTGTGCAACCCCGATCGTTTTCTTGGTTTCTAAGGTATCAATGTAACCCTCGGCTACAGCAGATCACTTCCATCCATATGACGTTTTATTGTAATCAAATCCCTACTTATATTGGCTAAAAGCGAAACACTGGAACGTTGAAAACAATGCCCACTGTACAGCTTAGGATTTGGCAGTTTGAGAAAAGTTGCAATCACTTTAGGCAATTGTGTTAATACCCATGGGACATGCGAAATCTAAGAAATCAGCATTCTTTTTTATTAAACCAGATCATAATAGCAGTGTAATTTTTACATAATGGAAAATTTCGTGAATTTAGTAAATCTAATATCAACAGCCCCTTCTACTTAACAAATTTCACGTGCGAGGAGGCTAAGGTAAAGCGTAACTAACAACACGTTTCCGTCACTGTGTCTACTTCGTCCACAGCAAGCACACCCTCTGTCGGTGGCGTACCGTCGCTATATTGAAGCTATAATTTAACATCAAGCAGGACAGAAATGTGTCACCTAATCAAATTTACGAGTGGTTCCGCTAGTATCCGTGTCTCTACATCTCACGGTTTGTACATGTGCGAGCCGCGGTAACATCAGCCATCTCTCCGGCTGAGTTTCGCCTCTACGCTAACGGGCGAAGCTTTCACGCTAATTTGTCTGTCAGCGGAAATCGTAATTCTTAATTTAGCCCGACCATTTGACTCTCACCTCTTCGCCCATTATCCGCACCGACTTGGGGGAGAAAGACTCGCCACAAACTCCTTGCGTTTCGCATTTGGAAATTCCCCGATGCGTCGGGGCAATTTGGAAGAGGAGACTTGCTATTCGCTCTTCTCACAACGTCGTTGTTGTTCTTCTAGTTTGGCCGCGGCATGCCTAAAGTGTTCCTCGACGTCGTTGTAGAGCGGTAACGAAGACGTGATGGTTTTACGAGACGGGCGCAGAGTCCCGAGATGGTGCGTTACTCCTCATCAAACGAAGTTGTTTATAAGCTGACGGGCTGAGACGTCGTTTCTGGCCGAATTTATGCGTTCTGGAGATGCAAGGAAACGTGGAGAGAAGATGTTTTCGGGTTATAGCTGACGGCGTGCGCGTCGTTTATTTAAGAGTAACGTCGACCTGGGGCGTGCGCTTATGTGCTGATTATTGTGAAAAAGGAAGGGAACGCATGACAATGTGAAAATGTAAATATTCATTGCGAGATAATAAGAAAATACGGAGTGGAATAACTGGGACAGGAGTAAAAATACTACGCGATAAGTTTTAAGTAAGGTATTTCTTAAGTTTCAACGCACGATCAGTTTTCTTAGACAAAATACTATTGTGTAAAGGTTGTCTATCAGAGTAAGTTTTAAGAAAAAAACCGCCCTATTTTCTAAACAATGGAATTTTAGAATAATAAATGAAACTAGTAGCAAAGGTAAAAATAATGAGAACAGGATTATTTAGATAAGAGTGGAAAGAATTGCAAATTCCAGTGAAAATGAGGGCACGCAAAATTAAACCTGGTCAACTTCGAACGGGTTGTGGTCCTGAAGTGAGACCGCTAAATGAACAAGAAGAACGCTTGCTAGATTTACTTAGAGTGGCTACACAGTTTAAGGAACCAAGATTTCCCGAAGGAGCCGTTGTAAAGGACAAGAAGAAGTTCCTAAAAGAAGTGGAAGAAATAATAGATTTGGCAGGGAATACTAACTTAAAATGAATCAGGAACACCTGAACCAACAAGAAAAGAAGAAATGCCAGTTATTAAAGCATTATTTAAAAACAAAGAAATCGGCCGCCGAAAGGGCAGCAGATGTTTTTTGATAATCGCACAAATAAAGAAGAATCTTTAAAAGAAATCGCTACTGTGCTGTGAATAGAGTCGCAGATGTTATCTTTGCGCCTATTAATAGACTACTATAGTGTTTTTTAATGATCTATTTTTTTTTAGTTGTGATAAAATTAGTACATTTTCATTTTGTTCTTCTAGAATTAATTTTTTGTTTTCTTTACTTTTTTGACAGAATAGCTTTTTGTGATAGAATTAATTCTTTGTTTCTTTATTTTTGTGATAGAGGTAATTAAAGTTCTTGTTCAGTATTTTCGTGATAACTAAGTTCAGTGTTCTGGTTATGTTTTGCTTTCACTTAAATAAAAAATATATTTTTGTACCACAATTTTCAATTATATACTGTTTGTTTTAACCAAAAACATCTCTAATTGTTTGTCGTCTCATTCCAGCACCTTCTATATAATCTTTATTCCTTTTTGTAGATATGGTGAATTTTTAATACGCTTCCGAACAGTATAAAAGTTGTAGATGAATTTGCTTTGTTTAGACGTAAGTTGAGATCGCATCTGTTAAGTATCTTACAATCTTAACGAATATTTTAGCACATAAGTTTTAACCCTCTCCTTTTGCTGGATTCAGTTTCCAAATTAATTTAAAAATCCGTTTTGGTTTTATTTTTAATATCAAAATAGAGAGCAGTGGACACAAGTAGATAGCTTGAGGAATCCTCCGGTCTCCACCGTAACAGATTTCTGTTGGCTGGCTTTCATTGAATTAAACTGCTTTATATTTAGTATTAACGGGTATAATTCAATCACTTCGACGAAGAACTGAAATACCACACACCTATTCAACTTCCTGCTGCTCTTCAATTAACACATTTATAAAACTGGCCATTACAACGCAAGAAAATTAAAAAATCTAATAGATTATGAAAAACAACCCTAAGCGGCACACATCAGAAATCGTCGAGAAGAGACAGTTTCAACGATAAGATAACGATAAATGCAAAGATTTTGTCGTTAGCATTTGCTTACAGAATCCGCATAATGATATTTTTAAGTAACGGCTCGTGAACATTTCATAGAATGGGTTCCTAAAGATGGAGTTTCACTAAAAAGCGAGAGTGCGGTGATGGCCATTTTTTGGATAAAAAAAATTTTAAGCACTTTTGTTGTACCTCCCATTGTAGAGTTTTCTGCTCATTGTACATATATTCTAAAATGGCTGGATTTGATTTCACGTATTATGTTTCTAGCACATTTAACTAAGGAACTAAGTCCTTGCGAGCGAAAGAAGTTTAAACGTGGGTACTACGCATTAATCAATTTTTATCCTTTACGACCAGTGTTTAATGAACTCATTTCGTACTGTTTTATGTAACTTTTACGTGAAACCGATATAAAATATCCACCCCAGGCTGAGATTAAAGTTATTCTGCGGTCCACTATGGCCAATAAACTTAATCTGACATATAATTTACACGGAAAACTGATGCTGTTCCCGCTATAACATATAAAAAACGGACCTGTTCAACCGCAGCTGGTAGCTGAACGTTTTCTACGGTAAAAAGAGCAGAATGAAAGCCAGACGAAATCAAAATGGCAGGTATGTAATCCGATATTTTTACCACATTTCATGTTGTCAGTAATAATATTTGAGAAATACTGTTCGTTTGCATATTATTTACAATTTTCAATGCTAAAGTAATCAAAAAAACTGCAACAAAAACAAATAATAAAACGTTCACTCAATTTGTAGTAACATGTTACCTGCAATTTCACCTACCGCAGATTTTTTTTTTATTATTATTATTTAATCGCACGGTAACTGTTTCAACGCGAATATTTATATGCGTTTTACATGAAGGTAATTCTAAAATCCCCAACGAACTGGAATTGTTTCAATGAATATTTTTTCAGGAAAAAAAATTATTCCTAGTTCTGCCTCTTCAAATAATTGCAATAAATTGATAAATTTTGATTTTCTATGCGGGCGTTACTACGACAATACAATTTAACCACCAAGTAACGCTGACACTTTCTTTTTTTTTTGTTATTATAGAATTTGTTTTATTTTTGGTTCTTTGAGGTTTTAAAGCAATTGTTTATCTTAAATACTGACTTAATAAAGGTTAAACTATTTAAATGCTAGAGAAAAAAATTAAAGATTACATGCAAGTGTTAAAAAGGTGCATATTTAAGGTGCAACGACACAAATTCTACAAAAATAAAAAATCAAGTCTAAAAACTCAGATAAAGTTTTTAACAATTTTTTGAAGATGCTCTTTCAATGTAAATTCTTTAAACTTTACAGAACATTGCCCTAAATATACAAAACCTGTTGCAAGAGCTGTAATAAAGGTTTACAGGTGGTTTTTATTTTATGGTCTTCTTTTCATTCTCATAAATCTATTGACGGTCTTTTGTATATCTCCTTTTAATATGATCGTTAATAAACTCCATCCGCCAGATGAATTGGGACACCCCAACAGTCTTTTTCCCTGGATAATATGGGACAGGACCATATTGAGTATGTTAATATTGCAGAAAAATACCTAACAAAGTAACAAAGCAAAGGCAAAGTGTAACAAAGCGAAGGCTAGTGTTTGGGGTCCCAAAGCACGACCAAATGCCAAAGTTATCGATGATGTGATGATTGACTCCGCTGAAGGGAATACAGTTAACTCCCAAATTAAGACAATTATTATACTACCCATTTTTGTTGAGTAAGGAACTACCTAATTTGCCATAACTCTCCAGTTGTTCCCCAATTTGTTATGTTATTTACATAAAAACTTTTCTTCTTAAGCGAAACTAACTTACAAGTAAGTAAATCATGGATTTTTTTTAGAAAAGTTGTGCTGCTATATCAAAGATAGTATTCTATTTCAGAAGTCAACTGGAAAGCTTATCAATTAATTTAATTAATTAATTTTCGAAAAATCATTCACTTGCAATTATGGATGAAAATTAAAAATAAAAATGACATTTGCTAGGGTAATTAAGTGCAACAGGTTTATTTATGCAAGTCGAGCATAATATTGTATATAACCATCATTTTTATATTAATTATGCATAGATAGTATACAGACCAATTAAATTTGAGTTAATCTAAAAAGTTATTCAATTTAATTCATTAATTTCAAAACGTAAGTTATTCTACTGCTGTAGATATATTCATATAAACAAATGCAAAGCTGCTCCGCGTGGTTAGTTTTGAAATATCTAATTATTGTAGCGAAGCAATTAAAGTCATTCACCGTAGTTTATTGCATCGATTGCAGATAATTTAATTTATTGTATCGTTTGCATATTAATTATATTACACAATTAATATTTACAGTTATAGTGGTGAATAGTTATAAACAATGACGAGAAAAAAATGAAATATAGCAAAATTAGCAAATCAAGAAAGAGTGTCACAATCTTATGTACACATATATTTAGGTACACTAGCGTACACAAGTATTAGAACAAGTTTAACGCTGGCTTATCACACTTATATAAATTATGATAACAAAGACTGTGGCGTAGTATAGCGAACAACAGCTAAAGTATCGGCACATTCCGAACCACACAAGTTTAATTAATTAGTCCGGAACAGCTGTTTGGAAGGTGCGTGGCTCGTCATTACCAGCCATATGAACCTTTTCTCGAGAAAAAGTATTTATATGTACCTACATTTGTCGGTTATACAGAAATATGATGCCAACCCACATCGAGGAAGGCTATTGACCAACTTACACATACACCCGGTTCCTACCGACCAACTAGGAACCACCCGAACACTCAGTGGAAGGCGACCGATTGGTCGCCGGCGGGGCCACTTTCCTCCATGCTCCCCACGTTAGAAAAGTTCCCTTCTCAACCTTCGATGGGTAACGGTCGGCACGCCTGAGTCTAGGCCCCGAAGCCAATAATTATCGGCCCGCTGGAGACTAGGCGCCCAAGTGCGGCAACTCTCGGGTCCTCAGGGCCTGGGCCGCTGCCAGCAGCACTGGCAACTATCGACCAGCGACAGAAACGGAACCGACCGTGAGGTACAATCAACCCGTCTATGATAAACCTATCCAACGGGGATACAAACCACGATAGCTAGCTCCAGACCTTAGGATCCAGGTAAGGAGCTCCTGGCATTAGGATAAATGTAAAGGATTTCTCAATCAACCAACAATATAGTCGGTGTAGCAGGCTGCCTTCCCCTGTATGTATAGTGATCCCCGGCACGCCCATTACTATATGAATTACAGATTGGGTAGTGAAGCTGCAGGATTTTATGAGTAAACGCCTACTCAGCCGCTTATACACTCTAAGACTAAGGTATGGTGAAAAATACGGAAAAATAAACGAAACGCAAAACATGCGGCCGCCTTACCCTAATCAGTCAAGCAACAGTTCGTTTTCTCTATTCGTCAAAATTGTGATCCTGGATTCGTTTATGTATTGTGCTACACTTGACGACTCTATCCTTCCGAATCTGTAGCACCTAATGTGCTGATTGGATCTGGTGCCTATTGCCCTTTTCGTTTAACCAACACATTAGGTTAACAAAATTTATTTTGGGTCAACCAAATTAAATCAAGAAAATTGTTTCAAACAACATGATATTTGTTTGCCCGTGTTCAAACGTTAGTTGGAGTGACTTCGTTGTCTCAACTAAATCAGTTCAGTGTAAAAATGTATGACTTATTTCGCAGTCATTCATGTCGCACTATTTTAAAATTCTACTTTAAACGGAATATAATGCTTTGTTTTAAATAACGCATTATATTTATTACGTAGGTCTATATCAAGGATAAGGACCGCATAACTATGCGCAGTAGTGCACGCTTGCAAATACAGATACATTTAATCGAATACGAATATAAATCATACTTATTGAGTTTTGCAACTGTCATTGAAACTGATCTTAATAATTATTATTTATCGAGAAGTAAAACTTTCCCAAGACTCCATTAATATAAACGACGACTTTTTAAAAGGTTTATTACCGCATGCGTATGCGAAACGCTCGGCCGCCGTTAATTAAAAACTGAATTAAGAAACATTACAAAACGCAAACCGCGCGTATCTGTTAAACCACAAAAATAAATACGTTTTATCCATAATGAATTTTACGCCATTTATCAGGCAATTTTATTTGCTAGCGATTGTCGGCAAGAGATCGCATTAAATCGGCTAGCCTATAATTCATTACGTTCAATGTTATGTTGTGGAGAACTTGACATTTTTAAGATACCGCTAGACGATATTTACGGTCGATGTAGCCGTAGTTTGCTGCCAGTCATACAGGTTTTATATCGGGTATTTAGCCAAACATAAACCAATTAAATGCTGCTTAAGAGTTCTTCGACGATATGTATATGCAAATTATTTCGGTTATTACAAGGGGAATTGCACGTACGCTGTTGTGTAATTTCGATATACGGCTTATGTATGATGTAGGCTTTCGCGAAACCACGTAAATGGACGTTTCTGATGTAAATTAAGCGCTTAGCGTTGAAGAAAATGCGAAATTAAGGTTGAAGGTTTCATATTTATTACGGTAATCTTTATTATACCGGGTACCTGTAATTTGGCGCATAACATCTTAAACGTCACATTATAACATATACACCACATGTATATTTTATTATTACCCGGTATCAATTTTTTAAAGATATAACGTAATCGACGAGTTGCACCAAACATAATTTAATTGCAGTATAATAAAACTGGACGATAATTAGTTGATTACAGATAATTTACGATGATTAGCTGTAATTAAAAATATTTGTGTTAAATGGTTAATGATTAACGTAGCATGAACAATTTTCTGCCAATACGGTAAATTGGTAGTATTTTAATTGGAATTAAGGATATGGGAACATTGTTCTAATAAAATCAACAAAAATTATGTTTGGGTGGTAATGAGAGAGCAGTAAGCATAAGAAACCGCCAACATGCTGCAAACAGTCTATTTGAATGGGGCGACAAATGGAAGCTTCGAATCAACGAAACGAAAAGTGGCTGTTTAATTTCCTCGCCGATTAATGTTATCTGCAGATAACATCTTGATTAACAATGTCCATTACCTTTAATCACACAATGTCAAGTATTTGGGGATCATTTCAATCGAAAGCTTAGCTGGAAGCATTGTTTTTTGCAGATATAATCTTCTAAGAGTCGAGAAAGCTGCCATTGTACAAGCAATATGTTAGGCCCATACTTACCTACTGTCGTTAATCGCGCTTACAGAGTCTAGAATCTTTACAAAACTAATTGCTAAGAATGACGTGAAAACTCCGTGGTTCGTACGAAGCACACCGCTAAGGTGCGACTTCAACATAACCAGTTTGGGATATTGCAGGAACGGACGAAGAGAAATGTTATCAGCCCATAGGAGTACCCGTCGCCAAAAACAAAGATCGCAAGAATGGATGACGCGCGAAGACACAACTTCGAAATAATCATATGTGGAACCCCCAAACACTGGCAGTGAGTAACTGCCGCCATATTAGTGACAAAAGAGCATAAAGACGTAAGTCTAGGTCTAGCAAGAGGAGTAAACCTTATCTAGGTAAAGATGAAATTGATATCAACGGTTGCTTATTTCAAATATATATTAAAAACTATAATTTCCATATATGTTTTATTATGGCATGGTGAAATGCTCAAGTGAAATCCATTTAGGATATGAGCAACTTAGACTTATTTCTTTAACTATGGTGATTAAGATGAAAAATTTCTGCTCTGAATAAAATGTAACTTATAACTTAGGTGATTTAACATTAACTGGGTCTGTGAACATTGCTGCACATTCTAACTATGTTCTCTTTATGTACAACCATGGAAGAAGGAGTGCACAGTAAATAAATCCAATAATTCTTCTTCCACCAATATTTAAAAGTGTTACTGTTTCCATTGCCAAATGTTAAACAGAAATTTCCCAATTAAAAAATATCTATCATCTGCTATCAATGGATTACTTCTAGTGGGTGTAGCTTATTTTATTTACGAGTATTGAAATAACAGACATATTTTTCTCCATGGCTTACCTTGGGATACTTTAATGAGGCTTAACTTAATTAATAGGACATAGTTTTATAAAGAGAAGCATGAACTAGAAGTTTTTACTCAATCATAGTCAAGAGAGACTTTAACTAGTTAATACTACACAAACAAGTCCTTCACAACCAGCAACAAAACCTGAAGATTTATACTTTATGCAAATTCATAATATACCATCGAGTAAGGGTAGCTACAGGTAATCATTTGTCGTAGAACTTAGAGAAAAAAATATGCTGTACATTTTTTTTTCAGAATTTTCTAATTTTAAGGAAGGCGAAAAACGCAAAAGAAGCAAGTTTGACTAATGACATTTTGTGATTGCGCCTATTATCAAGTTGTGGAGGAAGCATAGCTTTACCACACAAAGGTTCCTGTAACCTTGGTGAATGTCGACTGATTTCCAAAAACTTGGGTTCATTGATGATACCAAGTTAATTAAGGAGGTAAACAATAGTATGTGCTTCGATGCTTCCAATGGAAATTAGATGACGTTGGGTGGAAATCTGCTTTATATTTTGCGATTTCCAATTAAAATGGAATGGTATAACAATAATCACTCTAGAAGTATGAGAATGCAGTGACCGATTACCCTATCAAAACCGCAAATTAATGTCCATTGTCGTTCGAAATATCTTTCAATTTTTGTAAATTTAAACTATTGAAGTCTTAACACCGGCTATCTGAGACATATGGGTACAGTGGCGCACAGAGTACAGTGAGACATTCGTCGACATATTTCGTACTTACCGACTGTTACGCATCGTAAAATTAAATTTGTATTTTTGTAAAAAGATACCAAGAAAAAGTATAGCATGGGCCAGAACATTCTATATAACGATGCAGATGGCAGCGGTAGCCATTATTAATATTACAAGCATTGCTAACAAATAAGATACAGTTTCTTGTATGGTTTCATTATGCCTATTCACTACACTCGCTGTTGTTTATGTGGCACAGTCCCCTATACGAGTGCACACATTGAAGCGCTGTACATTTTTGACTGCAACAACTTAATTTGTTCATAGAAGCTACTTAAACATAATTGTTTGGGAACACTAGACTCACATTCACACTCGAGACGTATGTATCGAGAGAAAATATTCATATACACACTGGCAATAAATATCTCAACAAAAAGCTATGAAGGTAATAGGTTCACTGAGACTTTTGCCTCCTTAGCAATTCTATCTTCGCAACTGGACAAGAACAAAAGGAGCACATAGAAAGGCAATTACGACAAACTCAGCAAAAGGGACGGATATTGTTGACAAATTCTACCGTTAAACTTAGTACAATTTCATGAATTACTTTCTTTATTTATTAATGCAATTCGGAAACAGCTTCCCCAAGCAATAATTTAATTTCCGAATCAATCACACCAATTGCACTATGACCCTAAAATCTATTTGCTAGCACATCTGCCACATATCTTCCTCAATTCTAGATCCGTTAACGATGACACCCCAAACACGTTACAACCTCATCACATCTCAAACGGGGACAATAAATTACTTGTCAAAGCTATAAACACACCAGCAATACCGCCTGTCCATCTCTTCCATTCATATTCAATTAATTCGTTATAGCGGAGTGGTGTCGGCGGTCTGACAGAGAAATCATTTATTCTTAAATTCGCCCATTGTCGTCCTGACATCTTTTCCCATACCAGTAATTTTCGAGCTGTCAGGACGCAACGTTGCGTCTCGCCCCACTTTGCCGCTCGTCCTTTGTGATTTACGATCGTCCAGGAATACAATTGAAAGCCGCATCTAATTTATATTTATCACTCCAATTAAACGTGTTTGTGCTCCGGCCAAGAAACGGATGATATATGCCATATTCGTTGCGGGGTTCTCGTATTCATATGAAGGATAGTTGGTGAAATTTAGGGGAAGAAGGATATAAGTTTATGATATAGTGTGAACGTTGGGGTAACCATAATGGCTTGAGACTAATACAATTTAAGTGTAATAGAGTAGGAATATTTTTCTGAAATTTTATTTATTTCAATTTTGCGTAATGATTAGAAATAATTTTGCGACTAAATTTAGTAAATACATAGATAGTTATACATATAATATCCTTATATTCAAGCTATAATATATTATGACAAACTAAAATTATTTAATTAATTAAACAAATTGAATTTTAGTATAACAAATTTAGTATAATAAATATAGTATTATTCAACTTTATTTAGACGTTTATGTTTATATCTTTGGCACCCAACGCCACTTATTTTGTCGACTCTAAAGCCACACATACTTAGTGACGAAGATTGAGCTTTCTTGACTTGGCCTAATAGACTGCTTCATCCAATTTTCCATTTTCTCAGAGTGATCACGGCTACTATAACTATACCCTTCAAAATGTGTATTCTTTTTTAACTTTTGTAAAGTGAGCAACATGCCTACTGACTAGCGAATATTTAGATCTGCTCATTTAAATGAGCTTTCTAGGTGCACCTTTTATAATGGAAGATATAGGCTATCCCAACAACAATCGATGTCATTTAACAAATGCCGTTCGAACACCCTTCTGAGCAGTTGGTATGATGTATCTATCATGCACACATTAAAATTGTATGTAATAGGCGCACAATGTGTCTCGTACAGCAGATGTTCTCTTTTTCGCCCGCAAAAAAATTAATTTCAAAGAAACATATGGCACGCTATCTACTCTAACCACGTCAAATGAACAAAGAAAAAAGTTCTTGACTCAGCACTACACTAAGGTTATCGTAGACAACTCCTATGGCCACGTAGATCCTATATCTACGTATTAGAGGGATTGTCAATCAATCGATATCAACACCTAGAACATCTTTGCCAGTAGAAAATTATTCTGAGACCACGAGCGCTTAACACGGATTTCTGTGCAAGTACATGACTGAAAACTAGCAGACAGAACATTTTATTTTCTAAGTGTAGGAAGAGCATGCTTTTGAGTCTTCTATATATTCAAAATGTAGTGATAGAAACCTTTTTGCTTGTTAAATCAGATATGCTAAGGAAATTGTAGACAAGAACATGTATACTTCAGATCTAATGTACCAATAAGCAGATATTGTTAATCTAGCGCCAATGACCAAACACAGACTGATCCAACATGTTTGTTGTGACAATGTCAAACGTTGTGCTATAATGAAAAAATGTAGGGAGAAAAAGGGAGAGATAAAATGTAGTTATTTCGTCAGTGTCTTTCTAGGGAATGTTCTAGGTACTTCTAATGTAAAATCCACCTCTACTCCTTTTTCCTATTTCTTTGGGTTCATTTATTCTTCTTTTCTTCTAAGTGGTTCTAGACTTCGTTTGGTTGTTTAGAAAAACAAAAGTATACAGCAATTTAGCAAGCAAGGCTTCCATCGGTGAACACTCGGTGAAAAAATCGACATTTCCTTAATTTTATCGATGTAATTAAATTTAATTAATGACACAATTAAACGCCGGCGCCACACAGTGAGGTATTTCCTTCATCTAGAGGAACTTTATTCCACTATATAAATGTTACATAGGGTTTCACTTTAGTGTAGATTTAGAAAATGAGAAGAAAAAGAGTATCATTGCAATTCAATTATCAGAACCTGTAACGTGTTAAATACGTGACTTAAACTAAGATTTAAATGAAGGTAAGTAGTTAGCTGCTACAATTAACAACTTTTAAATTATATTTTTTCTCCGTGGTTAGATAACCGAAAGTAGCACTATAATTTTTAATAAAAACAAGTTATAATACTACGAAACAGAATAAAATAATTTAATATAATAATAATTATACACAAATTTTTTCTATTATGTCTACGAATTATTCACAGTTGCTTTCATCGGAATCGCAATTATCTTCTCCGGAAAAGATGTTACGATTTAGATTACATTTTAGCATTTTAATATCATCAGGATGAAAACCTCTGATTTTTTAGTCTGTACTTGTTATAACTAAATGGTCCAGGATCTAATGTTAAAATAAAATTATGCAGTAACTACGTATTTGAATCTTTCCTAGAGGTTCTCCGTGTAAAGTTTTCACTAAAGCTCCTGTAATCTTTATTTCAACTCTCTTATACTTCCTCGGATAGTTCTCTAAGGGTCACTATGAATGTGTTAATAATTTCTTTGCTGTGTTGAAGTATTTTGTGTGTTTGCTGGAAAACAGAACCATGAATATTTCTTTAAATATAAGTCTCTTGTTTGCACAGCATAATCGGAAAATGCGGTTGTGTCTATAGAAAATCCACTGTTTTAAAAATAATCCTGAAACGGTGGCTTATTCCTTTATCTACGTCGAGATGATGTTTGAAGTTGATTCAAGGCCCTCAGAGAATCGCTTGGCTGGATTCCTGTCATTCGTATTACCTGCTGACGATTTTGGCATACCCACAAGTAATCCCACCGATCCTCGACAATTTTCTTGGATACCTTTCTTCGTTTGTTCTACTTCTAGCTTGTCAGCTTTGGTTCTTGCCCGCCACTTTCAATATTTAATTTATAGGACAAGTGTAGAAGAAATACGAAGCTTCGTATCCAGGAATGCAAAGGTGATATATCAAAGTTGTACATATCTTCAAGAGGATCTTTTTAGTGTGGGCGTTTAGGGTCATTCATTCGCTACTAACAAATTTGTGATGATTGATGCTGAGATAAAGCGCTGCACACTTTACCGTCGATCATCGGAAGGACCATTTTGTAATTGGTCTCAATTTCTAATTTGTTAACTCGAATCTTTGTTGGTTAAAGTTTGTTTATCTTTCAGACAAACTTAATGACTCAACAAAAGCCGGCAGAAGAGGGTAGATCATTTTTTGAAATAATTTCTGTTTCCCTCAATATTTGTTGCTGTTAAACGTAAGAACAGAAATGAAATAACAAATAAATGTTCATCACTAAGATTATATGAGAGTTCTTGCTTATAACGATTCTGTGAAGAGCTGCTACCTCAACCCCATTTACAAATTAAAGTAAATGTTCTTCGTTTAAATAGATTAGGTAGTTAAGTAAATCTTGCAAATTTATTTCTGCGGATATGTCAGTGACATTAATCAAGTTTTCGGGAGGGTAACATTCTCTTTTCCCTTGTTTTACTAGATGATAAGCAGGAAATGCTAAATAGCCTGATTCTTTTGATGTTCTTAGATTTATATACTGCTGCATTATTAGCTTATTTATAATCTTCACTTGCAGTGAAGTTTTTTCGGGGCACATTAGCTTCGGCAGTGATATTTCCCTCAAATGCTTTATTTCGATTGCACTTGTTGATGAAGAACTGATTTATCTAATCAAATTAGCAGCGCCACGACTTCTAACTGCATTTCGGGGGTTTTTGAAATTTTCTCCGATATTCTTCTTTTTAGAATTGTTTGCATTCGCTGTTCTTGATACTTTTTTCCATGGCGTTTTCAAATTGATGTAAAAATTAACCGAAAAGCAATATAAGACATCTCTGATTTCGTTATTAACATTCGGGATGCCTCAAAATTGGAGTAAACGGCCCGTGACGATTTCACTATAGTTGTAAACGAAAAATTGCCACGTTTAGGAGGTACATACACAACAAGAAACGGGGCATTTCTAGTAATTTCAACCTCTTTTCGTGCACACAGCTATTAACCACCCTATATTGCCAACAAATTGATCCCTATGTAGAAAGTTTCTCCAGATTCCAAAAATACTACACTGTGCGCCGGTAGAATACGAACCTACAAATCCCATTTCCCGAATGGACGTGCTAGCACTCCACCACAGAGGCTCTTGCAAGTTCCAATTTTCTTTTTTTATGTTTAGGTATTTAAGGTTCTCTGGTGTAATAGCAGCGCACGCGTCCGGCAAACGGGAGTTTCAGGCTCAAATCCTACTAGCGCCTAATAAGATTTTTAGTTCATTAATTTCATCGATAAAATCAAGGGAATATTATCCTTTCAGAAGTTTATAGTATTTCGCTGCAACACCCTGTATATTTTAGCAAAAAACTTATTTGCGTAGCTTAATATTCAATTTACTAAAGAACGGCATATTTTGAGTGTAAGGAAACGTGTATAGAAAGGTTCTAGAATAATTTTGTTATCAGATTCTTGAAAAATATACTTTCTATTTATTCATTTATTCCATTAAAAATATTATATATATAAGAATATAATTTTATTTTGTGCAGAACTTCTCTCCAAATATTTCGTATCTTAAAACGTTTCTGTAAGTTGTTTAAAAAAAATGTCTTCTCCCCACGCACTAAATAGGCGCACTATATAACTTTATTATTATGTTTGCATAAGTTAAGACTACATCAAGAAATATTACAGAAATAAATCAAGAATAATCCAGTTCAACGTAAAATTACGTGGCATAAATTGCGCATACTTTTGTCTTACAGATTACCATCAAAGCACTTTCCGCCTATTAGTCGTACTTGGCAATCAACATTTTATGAACAGCTACGCAGCGCCTCATGTCTCCAACTTTACGCTTCTATATCGCCTGTGCACTGCGTCATTCATGAACCAGAACACCATCATCGGCGGGAATCAGAAAACCGGGGCGGTAGTCGAGCACGTCGTAGCGCATTAAAACGACTTACCACTTTATTAATATATTCAACTCGTCTCCTGTTTAAGGGGCCGCAAAGTATTAAGTGTCGCGGCATGCTGCGATTATCCAAAGGATGGACGTGAATCGCCGCGATTGCCATGTTTTATGGCCAATGCATGTATGGAATACTTTGGCCGCCGCTGTGTGAGTATATGAATTGATATTACAGGAGTGGACTAGCTCAAGTAACAGCGTAACGCGGATAATATTGATACTTTATTAATTGCACCTACCGAAGAATGCAACAGGAGAGTGCCATGTTCGAACATATACCCTTTAAGGGAGATATAGAGTCGAATCCTCAATTGGTACATTCACATGCACTCATAACACAATACCGACAATAATAATTTTCATTTAATAGCCGCAATTACTTACAAAAAACGACAATAATTGTCATTGTCGCAGTGTTCCTGCACATTAAGTTGGTTTAGATTGCCCATTCACTTGCTATATAAAATTATTGGAGCCCTTAACGTTTAGATCGCGATATTTTTAACTTATTCGCGAGTAAGAAACTTCTTGATAGTTTAAAAAGTGGCACCGCCTTACCAATATCAAAAACAACGGAATGCTAAGCGAATTGATGATTGTAGATCCATTACATTGCAGAAGATATCGAAAATGTGTGAAAATTTAATAAATCATCTGATTTTCTGAAAGAAAAACAACCTTCGTCGACACATGTCGAAAGCACTGGATTGGCTTCACCCAGCCTTGGGATCTTGTTAGTTGAGTTAGGCGTATCACAGGACTCCATAATAACTCCTGTTATATCCTGCCCTTTAAAAAATATATACCTGAGTTACTATAACAGCTGGCAAAGAAATGCCAAAGAAATTAAATAGATTTGGCGTGAATTGGAAAGGAATTTACGAAGAACTTATAGGGACCCTTTCATAAAGTGTATAAAAAAATCACGTAAATATTATTAGCTCAAAGTAAGTAAGCATCCAGAATTTCAATCAAATAGTTGCCAATATTTCTTGCTGCTTGCTGGTCTTATAACTTCACAACTTTATTGAGACATATATATTAATCATAGTTTCAACTAGCAGACGTACAATGATTACATTTGTACTTCACTCAATGGCTGGCTTTGTGTAGCTGAAATCGATTCTAGAATTGTTACAATGTATACTATACTTTAGCTTATTTAGTCGTGAATTGTATCATTGCATGGGATAACGCTATGAATATGCAGAGGATGTTTCTACAAAAAAAAAGGAATTTGCAACATACGTTATTATAAAGCAAAAGGAAGATTGATTTAATCTATGTCGTCTTTCAGAAAAGTATAGTATATTTCAGAAAACATGGCTTCAATAACTTGTTACATCACATCCAGTGTAAAGGTAGCAATGCACATATTTTGCACGAACTTAATAGCTTGGTGAATTAAAAATCCTCTTATTTTGCATGAAAATTTTTGAACTATAAATCCTGGTAGTATTCAGTTTTTATTTATGTTCTTCTTATTATTTATTTTCTGTTTATTTGTTAATTCGACAAAGAGGTATTGCCACAAGCAATCATACTTTTAATACATTTTTATACATTCCTTTGTGATTTGTGCCAGAAGACCGAAAATTGGTTGTTAGAGAGGTTATTGTTCATTGGCGGAAAATATACGAAAAAATATTCAAGAGCAAGCTAGAAACAAATTTAGACAATAGCAGGCACAATTGTAGCTATCAATGGAAAATTGTACCTGTATGCAATTATTTTGGGAAAAGTATTACGTCTTTGCCCAGGAGGTAGGATATAGAAATCACTAGAAGTGGAATATCCCAAAAATTCAGTAAAAGCGTTAAGAGCACATGCAACGACACCAAATATACAATGGAAACACCATTAGGAGCGGAAGTGGTTACTTAAGAGTGTTCACAACCCGGAAAGAAGTAAGGCAGAAGATAGAGGTATATCGAACCTTTTAGCTTATATGACAATCGCGGACGATATAACAATAAAGCCGGGTTCTGGAACTGAGGTAGTACATGTGAAACTAGCAAATTGAAATCAGTCAAAATCAAACAGATCATACACGCTGATGATTTAATCTGAATTACAAAGGAAATAAAAGAGATATATCAAGAACATCCAAGGAAGAATGATATTAAAACAACTAAAGGAAGAACAGAAATGTTAGCAGTGCCAAAACGAGAAGAAAAAAAGTTGACGGAAGATTTAATATAATTGGGTTCAATTTCAGAAAGTAGCAAATATGTAGCACGAAGTCATCATAAAGTCAAGTCAAGTCATCATCATAAAGACAAAAAATCATTAATAAGCTATACCATTCACTAAGAATAGTATGTTTAAGTGAAAGAAAGTATTCAAAAACCCTAAAATTTACAAGACGCTCTTTATTCTATCGCTGGCATATGGGAACAAGTCATAAGTCTTATCGAATGAATTAAATCCAACCTAATAACGGCTGAAGTAAGAGTAATAAACAAAATAAGAGGAGCTACAAGTCCTAATAAAATAAAGAATTCAGTGAACCAGAAAATCGAAAAAAGATTAACCTGGTGCGGTCACTTGACCTGGATGAAGAATGAAAACCCACTGGAAGAAATATGAACGGGAGGATGGGCCAAGAAGAATTTGCAATGCTTCTAAGGGGAGATAAAAATCAACGGAACGAAGTCAAAAGAATAGCAAGAAATCATGAATAATAATAGAAGTTCTGCAAGGTAAGACGCCTCGACACCTAACGGTATAGAAGAAATCAAATAAATATGTAAGTAGTCATTTACATGTACTGCAATGCCCACCGCAGATATCAGAACCTCCCACTCGCGTTTCACATAGTTACATGTGCGAGTGAGAGTCCTGACATCTGAGACGGACATTGCTGTACATATGTAATTCTTTAATGATGTGTTTGTCAAGCTTCTTTTGGATGACATGATTTACTTCTTTTTAAAAACATTTTAAGGTATTTTTAGATAACATTAGGTTTAAATCTTATCAAACCTACTCCGTAAAACAACAACAAACGTCTCCTTATGCTGTTTTTCAGAGTAAACGTATGAAAGAATTATCCTAATGCTTAAGAATTCTCAGGTAAAAAGCTATTAGTTGGGTGCTTCACGTTTATACGTGCTTAGCTGTTAAGCACGTATAAACGTATAAAACACATTCTTACTACTTTAAGTCCATCTACCAGGTGTGTCGGTAATTCTTTTCCGGTTTTTTCGCTAAAGAAAACACGTTACTTAGAATGGATAGTTAAAATTTATTTATTCAAAGTATTGGCCATTTGATTCTATACATTTTGTCCATCTCTCAGGCAATTTATGAATGCCATTCCAAAAGAACAGTTCCTCCTTTGAGCTAAACCATTCATCGAGCCATTTTTTAACTTCTTCGAAATCGGCGAAGTGCTGCTCTGCAAGCGCGTGCCCCATCGATGCGAAAAGGTGGTAGTCGGATGGAGCCAGGTCTGGAGAGTACGGCGGGTGCGATAAAACTTCCCATCCAAGTGATTTCAACATTTCTTTGACTGGTTTTGCTGTATGAGACGGCGCGTTGTCATGTTGCAAAATCACTTTATCATGTCTTTCAGCGTATTGTGGACGTTTTTCGATCAATGCACAGTTCAAATTGATCATTTGTTGTCGGTAGCGATCACTATTAACTGTTTCTCCCGGTTTCAACAGTTCATAATATACGACACCAATCTGGTCCCACCAGACACAGAGCATGGTCTTGCGACCAAAGCGATTTGGCCTTGCAGTCGATGGGCCAGCTTCGCCAGGTGATAACCATGATTTTTTTCGCTTGGGATTTTCAAAATAAATCCATTTTCCATCACCCGTTACTATTCGATGCAGAAATGACTTCCTTTCATACCTTTGAAGCAGAATTTCACTAACGATTTTTCGATTTTCCATTTGTCTGTCATTCAATTCATGTGGCACCCATCTCCCCATCTTTTGGATCTTTCCCATAGCTTGTAATCGTTCACAAATTGCTACTCGGCCCACATTCAACTTTTCTGCTAATTGTTTTTGAGTTTGTGTTGAGTCTTCATCCAATAGCTCCTGCAATTCCGCGTCTTCAAACGTTTTCGGCCTACCAGGACGTTCTTTATCTTGAACGTTGAAATCACCACATTTGAATTGTCGAAACCACGTTTCACATGTTCTTATGGTTGGAGCATGCTCACCGTAAGTCTCTACTAGCAAACGATGACTTTCAGCGGCTTTTTTCTTTTGATGAAACAAGAAAAGTAATGCGTGCCGCAAATGCACGTTTTCAGGCACAAAACTCGACATTTTCAAAAAATTATAAATCTATAACGCTGTTATTTTGGCGGAACGTAACTTGTGTAGTTTTAAGGTTAATGTCAGTAGAATAAAATTACATATGTATCAAATCATAACATTTCATACTTATGGCCAGTGACATCTGCCGGAAAAACCGGAAAGGAATTACCGACACACCTGGTATATCCTCTAATTTTAGTAACCTCGACATACCTAAATACATACTTCTTTTACTGCAATTCAGATTCATTGAAGCATTAAAATGGTTACAAAAGCACCTTTGGTCTAGGCCGACTCTGCATCACCGTCCGTACATACTGTGGGTTACCGAGGAATGTTGCGGTGTTTATGACATTTACGACGGCCATAAACAGTTAGCGTCCGCTTGCGTATAACGCGCGGGGCTTAGGTTTTAATCAGTAATCAGTATGTATCTTTGTTTTACGGTCTGAATTTATACGAAGATAATGTATGAACTACCATAGAAAGTAGAAGCGGTTTGTTTCGTCCATAACGCTCAGTTGCATGTACATAATATATACAGATTGTAGGAAAGAACCATAGAATATACCTCTCGTACATATGATATTTTGAAAGAAGTCTACAAATTAGTGCAGAGTCCGCAGAAACAAAATGCTAGCCGTCGTATGAAATAGAAAAAAACAACACATAAGTATCGGCACCCTCCGCACCACACAAGTTTAATT